>JAODKE010000043.1:9283086-9297707 GCA_026779605.1 Mormyrus hasselquistii | reverse complement strand
CAGGACAATTATACATTATATATATATATATATATAAAAAACATTGTCCTGGCCCAGACTGATTTAATACTTTACAGATCGGATGGAAACAAGGCATACCATACTATAGTGCACAAAGGTGTGAATGATAAACCAAGTTTCCAGATTTTACTTGAGTATTCAATTATACCATATTTTTTATAACATTATTATTTAAGACAGTGAAATAACTAAACATTACAGATTTTTAGTTACAAATTACATTACTCAAATAGGTTATATTACAACTTAAAATATAGTTAACATGCAAGTATCTGAAACACTGCTTAATTTCAGTAATGTGAGTAGTTCTAATTCGTCATATTCACTGCCTATACACAGGGAAAAAAATATTTGGACCATTCTTTCAACTTAATTCAATTATAAGTTTCCATCAAAATAAATCGTATAAATACAAGTAATATTAATAATTTAATATGCATATTAAGATTCACTCAATTTAAATTGTTCAAGCACTAAAGTTGATTCAAATAAATCTTAATAAACTTAGACACTTAAACTACTTGTCTTTATAAATCAGAAATTCATGAAATGTATAAGCTTTAATTATGAAGACAGCTTGGGCCAGGACAACGTCACCTTTTCTGTATAGTTAGGTACCTGATGTGTACAGAGAAGTTGATATTTGCCTGGTCCAGAGAGGTTTAAGGTATAACAATGGGCATGGACACCTGCCTTTGTGCACTATAGTATGACCTGCCTCGTTTCCATCTGAATTTTAAAGCATTAAACCAGTCTGGACAAGGACAATGTCAGTTTTTCTATATATTGGGGTACCTGACGTGTACTGAGAATATGATATTTAAAACGGTCCCCCTACAGGCGCAATCGCGTCAACTTCAGCCTCGCGTGCAACAATGCTGCACCAAACGACCCTATGATGTATGTGGTGTTCGCTGTCTTCTGAGCATTGTCGGGTATTATCACCCTTAAGGTTTGGCGGATCTGGGTACGACCGTAACTTATCTGTTTACAGCCGACTGGCACAGCACCTCGACTGTATCAGCGACACCCCTCAATACTCCAAAATATTACAAAATAGCTACTTTCCCCCTCAAAATTGACCACCATGTTGAGTATTTCTACTGTATTCACTACCGCATACTCGTATTCTTACTCTATGATCGATAACCTGGCTATACAGATACATAACCAGCCGTGATAGTTGGATTTTAAGAGAGAGGACAATCTCACCTTTGTACCAATGTTCCAACATCAAGATCAAACCGAAATGTCGATTCATCTGTCATTTTCGGCGACGTAATTAGCCAGTAGCACTTTATTTCGTATACAGTGCAAAGACTGTTTGCTAATGAACTAGCACGCTAACATAACTTCTGCTCAGTGTTTAAATTTTGGTACTTTACGTTCATTGGATAACGTCACTGAGTGGGCTGTACCAAATAAAGAGGAACGCACAAATTAGTAAACTGTGTAGAAATATAATACAGCTTTTATCAAATACGTATATTAGATTATGAACACTTAAATGATATTGAAGATATATATACAATTTTTCTAATAATTATAAAAAGTTTTCTTATACGATTGCATTTTCTTTTCTTCAATGCCAGTGTCATAAACGCGAGACGTCGTTACGTCATCACTCAGTGCCAGTTATCGACACATGGATATTCAGCGTGTTTATAGTACCTTATGTGTCTAATTTTGTCCTGTAGTTAGCTATGGACGCTTTTACTAAATGTGTACAAAATCCAAGCGGCAGGTCACGTTTCAATGTAAAATAATTTAAAGTCAGAAATATTTCGAGAGGTTTTAATATGCGCCTGGGTTCTCCGTTTTCTGAAAACACTATCTGTTGTCAACCGGGTGTCTGATTTAATCCCACTAGAGAATTTTGGACGATGTCACTTTTCCTGATAAATAGGTGTGTATGCACTGTTTCCTTTTTACGGATATAGTGTTGAGTAATAATTTATGGTTCAATGGGTTTTTATGTGGGAAGAAATTCGTTTTTACTAGCTGTGTTTGATAATGTACAGAGTAATTGCGTTAAATACAAAAAAAATCGTATGCATGTCTGTTCAGTTACAGTTAGTGAAATGTTCTGGTTGGTGTTCAGGTATCTGGGAGATGAAGATGACAGTATCCAATCTACAAGTGATTCTCGATCTAAAGCCCTGCTGGCCAAACTTCAGGAGCAGGCCAGAGCGAGACAGCAACTGCAGGCTTCAGCCAAACAGGAACAATTGGAAACTAGTGGTGTCTCACCAGGTACAAAAACAAAAAGACACCAAGATGAAGAAGCAGCAACTGATGAAAGAGAACCAAAAAAGAAGAGGAAGAGAAAGGCAAACCAGCCACCTGGGGATGAAATTTTGAGTGTAGAGACCACCAAAGTAGAGGACAGCCTGCCAATCAAGAAGAAGAGGAAAGAAAAACCAGGTGAGTATGACCTTACGTGACACAGTAGCTGCTAGTGTAGTGGTTAAAAATATAGGCTAAGCTGAAGGTTACCAGTATAGGCTTTGCTTTTATTATAACTCTGTCTGATACTTGATAGATTTGGATGTGTAAGTAGGAATAACTGCGGATGTACATTTTTGGTTAATAATAGTAACAGTAATAAGATTACTGTAGTGATGCATGTTTTCCAGTATTCTAGAGAATTTCCAGAAGTATGCATATCTATTCACAAATTTGCAAGTCATTTAGACTTACTGTTGATGTTACAGAGAAGATAAAGGAAAGTTTGGTGAAGAAGAAACAAAAACAGAAAGCTAGCACATCTGAGGCCACAGAGGAGTTAGTGGATGAGGAAAAGGAGGAGAAAGATGAAGAAGACGGCGTCAAAGGGACAGAAGAACATCCTGAGCAGCTCTGCAGTTCAGACCAGAAGATGTCTGATTCAGGTTTTACTATCTTGGGCGGATTTGAGAGCAAACCAGCACAGAAGGTATCCATGCATCTCCATTCAGGTTATGCTTTAATCGCTATCCAGTTCTGAAGAGCTTAGCTCTGATTATCATCCACATCCAGGTTCAAATGGTTCTGCCCCAGTGGCTCGCTAAGCCAGATATGGTCCAAAGAGACATCAGCCAGAACCTGGTCCCAATCAGTGAGGTGCAAGGAATATGCCCCCATCTGCTGAAGAAGCTAGACAGCAATGGGATACAGCATTTTTTCCCAGGTGAGAGAACAACATGTTTGAAATCCACTTCCATCTTGACTGTCTTGAGCTCCAGATTATTGTGGCAGCACCAGGTCACTAGATGGCCAATATCCCTTCTGTAGATGGATTCATCCCCACTAGAGGTGAGTCCAGTGACGGTGGTGTCATCCACAAACTTCAGTAGCTTGACACACTCATGACTGTAGCTTGTATGCAGAGAGAACAGCAGGGGTGACAGGACGCAGACTTGAGGGGGAACTGGTGATTATGGTCAGGTGGTCAGAGATGTCCCTAACTTGCTGCTTCCTGTTGGACAGGAAGTTGGTGAACCACCTGCAGGTGCAGTTTGGCATATCCAGCTAGGGGTAGAGGTGGAATGATCATATTAATGCAGAACTGAAGTCTGCAAAAAGGATTCTGGCATAGGATCCAGGAGAATCCAAGTGTTGTAGGATGAACTGAAGAGCCCTGTTGACAGAGTCGTCTGTGAACCTGTTGTCTCTGTAGACAAACTGCATTGTGTCCAAGAGAGAGTCGGTGATGGATCTGATATGAAACAGTGCAAGACGCTCCAACGACTGCATTACTACTTAGGTCATGGCGACGGGTCTGTAGTTGTTCAGTCTTATGCTCCTGGCCTTTTTGGGGCTGGGAATGATGGAGGTTTTGAAGCAGTCTGGCACATGGCGGTTCTCCAGAGAGGTGTTGGAGATATCAGTGAGCACCAGAGACTGCTGGTCAGCACATGCTTCAGTGTGACAAGAGACAGTGTCTGGGCCGGCTCCCTTGCAGGGGGTCTGATGCTTGAGCATCTTGTTAACGTCCCACTCAGAAAGAATCGTGGTGGAGGGAGGGGGTCATTTAGAGTGGTTGGATGTGTAGTGGCCCTCAGCCACCTGTGTTGATGGGTGTTGAATGGCGGTACCAGCGGGCCTCAACTGATGGCTGGGGGGTGAATTGCTGCTTCAGTCTCACAGAATACAGCTGTTTGGTCTCCTTCACTGCCTTTCTGAGCCTGTGTTTTGCTTCCTTGTACATATCCTGGTCCCTGCTTCTAAAAGCCTTTTCCTTCTCTAGATGTAACCGTTTGAGTTTAGCTGTGAACCAGGGTTAGTCATTATTATAGCTCACCTTGGTGTGTGTTGGAATACAACAGTCTTTACAAAAGCTGGTGTAAGACGTCACAGCACCACTGTACCCACCCAGGCTATCATTTGTAGTCCTGAAAATGTTCCAGTCCTGAGTTGGAAGCCAGGCAGCGGCAGTGCTGAGTCCGGTATGGTACCACAAGGCCATGATCGCGTAAAGCGAGTAGTGGGTAAAATACAGAGGTGGGGAAACCTGAGACTGCTTCTTTCTCAATATCCACAGTGCAAGCAGAGGTGATCCCTGCCATCCTCGAGGGCGTCAGCAACGGCCTGCTGGTGGGCCAGGGCGGGTACAGGCCGAGAGACATCTGTGTGTCTGCCCCAACCGGAAGCGGCAAGACGCTGGCCTTTGTGGTCCCAGTTGTCCAGGTAGAGTTGAATGCCCTGGGTTGTTTTCACTGCAGAGGCTGGAGGTCACACATATATTGACCTTCGACCCTGTGCTCTATCTCCTCAGGCTCTCCTGAAGCGGGTGCTGTGTGAAGTGCGGGTGCTGGTGGTGCTGCCCACCAAGGAGCTGGCACAGCAGGTGCTGAGCATCACTGCAGGACTGGGGACCTCACAGCCCCCTCAGATACCCCTCACTAAATTCGCAGGGGCACTTTGTTGGCGTCATCCACCGGCAAGGTCTTCTCTCGGATGACACTCATCCTTGCTTTTGGGCAGGTCGGTAAGGTGTTCCACTCCTACGTCGAAGGAACGAACCTGAAAGTGGTCATGCTCATCGGCCAGAAGTCTCTAGCTGCGGAACAGGCTTCCCTCCTGGAAGAAAAGTAAGTCGCAAGAGGTGCAGTCCTGGGACATGGCAGGGTGGCCCAACAGTGATGGACATGTTCTGGATGTATGGAAGTGCATAGGCAGATTAACGGTACTACCATAAAATATAAACGAGAATTCTTATCGTGTTGGATGCTTAGAACAACAGCTCTTTGGTTCTCAAACCTTCTCCTCAGCCAGTCCATGTATTCATTAGATTCCACCACCAGCTCGATATTTAGAAGGGCAGTGGTGGCTTAATGGTTAGGGACGTGCACGTGTAATTGAAAGATTGTAGGTTCAAATCCCCGACCAGCCAGTCACCACTGAGGCACCCTGAGCCAAGGTACCGCCCCCAAGCACTGCTCACCAGGCGCTGAATTAGCTGCCCCCTGCTGTGTCACAACGTCACTCATGAGTTACATGCGTTTCATTGTTATGCTGTGGTGTGTCGACAATGACCACTGATCGCTTAATTCTAATTATCTTCATTGAGGTATTGATTAGCCAAAGAAGGCGTGGTAGCGGTTGAGTCAAACAATATATTGGATGGTTGTTGCAAATACTGGGGAGAGATTTTGAAATGGTAAAGCTGACAAACCTTTTCAGACATCATAGTTTGACACAAACGTGAAGACCATGACTGGGGTCTGGACTGGATACCATGTCGGGGTGTAGCTGGGAAGAGGGTGACCTGGTGCAAACGCAAATAAGGGTTTACGTAAGGTCAAGTGGGCTAGGGAGCCCCTTAGCAAATCACCTTTGAAGTGGGGGGGGGGGGGGAGGCAGGAAAGGAGGGACTTCCCATCTAATTTACTGGATCCATTTATTTTTCATTAAAATCTTTTGCAGTTCAGCTGTACATTTTATCTATTCATTCCCTCTCCATAACTGTCCTCTGCACCATACTCCAATTATTTTGGGTATCATTACACATATATTTTTTGTTTACTTTGCGCAGTACATGTACTGTATAATGTTGGAAACAACAGAGAGAAACGTTGTAGTACACCTCTGTCTTGTCTGCTTACCGCAGTGGTTTCAGGTATCGGAGCTTGGCGGACATAGTCGTGGCAACCCCTGGACGACTGGTCGACCACATCAACATGACCTCAGGCTTCAGTCTGCAGCACCTTCGCTTCCTTGTGAGTGCAGCTGAGCACCATCGTCTCCAAGAGCCCCGCAGAGGTTGATGTCGCGTTCTTTCCTCCCTGGCCTTGAACGTGAGGTCTAAGGTCATCCCTTCTGTGCCGCCGTAGGTGATCGACGAGGCAGACCGGATGATTGACAGCATGCACCAGTCCTGGTTGAGTCAGGTGACGAAAGCCGTGTACAGCGGGTCGGATGGTTCCTCAGTCTTTGGGAGGAAAGAGCCTGGACCAGTCACGGCATTAAGGTGAGAGTGCAGTGCAGCGTGCACAAGGGTATGGAATTCAATTCACTTCATTTTATTTATATATCGCATGTTTCACGAGTCACCCTGGTGACCTTGTGACCCTTGCATGGATGTGTTGTGATACGTTCCTGTATAATTTACACAAGATAATTCAAAAACGGAGAAAAAGGAAGACAAAAAAATGACAGCAGAAAAGCCAAATGACAACGTTGGAGAGGAACTAAAAACGGCCAAGTAGGGAGTCTCCCTGCCCAACATTATAGAAACGGAAAGAGTGCTTGCTTTTAGCAAAGAGCTTGCTAAAAGCAAGGTGCAAACTGTGGTCAAGTCAAAGCCAAGGTCCATCAGTGAGTCAGTTCTCCACACCGGCCTGTGTAGGGTGTCAGATTGAAGGCTGCACCCAGAATGGTACGGTTCATAGGTCACATCCAGGATGTCAACCTTCCATGGGACTGAACCAGGACTCCAGCTCAGATGGATCTTCAGAAGCTGCAGTTGTGCAGTATGGCCAGCTTGATAACCTTCAATCCCAGTAATCACTGCAATAATGTATTCAGCAAGTGAATTCATTAGCATGAATACACCAGTTGCTGCCTGCTACCATTTTCCAATTTAGGTGCCGGTATTATACAGTATATTTGACACAAATGAACTGTAACTATGATGTATAACACTTTGTGTGTAGGAGTCAGGGACTTTTTAATGGATGGGATTTCTCTCCTCCTTCCATGTGCTGTGATGCCCCCCCTCCGTCACCCCTCCGCAGCCTGTTGCAGCCCCAGATGCCCCTGCAGAAGCTGCTGTTCTCCGCAACTCTCACCCAGAACCCAGAGAAGCTGCAGCAGCTGGGCCTGTACCGGCCACGCCTCTTCAGCTCCGCCCACAGGGGGCCGTCCTCTGATAATGACTCCGCCCAGCCCGAGGAGAAGTTTATCTTTCCTCCGGGCCTGACGGTGCGTGTCTCTGCGGCACCCTCTGCTGGCTGCTCTGTGCCTCTGACAGGGTCATGTCTAAGGTTATATCCGCCGATTTCATTCTACATTTGCTCTTTAGTGTTAAACTTAATTAAATTTAATTTTCTTGTTTAGTAGTTGCTCTTCTCTGTAGTGGTTCAGTGAGTTGCTGACCTCCACGTTTGGGGGTTCAGTTACCACCCTGTGGTGAGCAGTTTGCATTTTCGTCTTGGGTTTGTTCCCCCAGTTGCAAAAAAATGCTTGAGAGAACTGGCATTGCTAAATGGCTGACAGCATGCCCTGCCTGTCGCCCTGTGCTTTGTGAGAACAGACTGTGGTCTCACCGCCACCCTGTAATACACTGTTTACCTGGGGGACCCCCACACAGTCTACATTTTTGCTTCCTTCCAAAATGTGGAGAGTCTAGGGGTTGGGAAACAGTGTTGCAATATACTTATGTATGTGTGATGTTTGGCTGCAAGGTTCTCCTGTTTGGTATTTAAATGCTAACAGCAACCCCCCTCCCCCCCCACACACCAGGAATTCTATGTGCCCTGTACCCTAAGCAAAAAGCCGCTCCTGATCCTCCACTTCATCCTGCACCTCAAGTTCAGCCCCGTCCTGTGCTTCACCAACTCCAGGGAGGCGGCCCACAGGTAAGCTTTGCCGAGTCTCCGGCATCGTTGCTGGAACCTGTTGGCTTTCGGGGGTCTTTGTTGAGCATCCTGCTGTCACTGTTGACTTTTTGAACCAATTGTCAGTCAGCGCTGCTCATTCGTTTCTCCACTACAGGCTGTGTGTGCTGGTGCAGCTGTTCGGGGGGGTCCAGGTAGCGGAGTTCTCCTCACAGCTGAGCCCCAGCGAGAGGAAGAGAGCCCTGAAGGGGTTTGAACAGGGCAAAATCCAGCTGTAAGCGTGCACTGCTACGTGTGTGTGTGTCCACTGCGCAGTATGAAAAACATTTCTAAGATGTTTATTAAAACAACGTCCTGAAGTACTTTGTTGGTTCAAAGGTTAATCAGCACGGATGCCGCAGCACGGGGCATCGACATGGTGGGGGTGAAGTATGTGATCAATTACGACGCTCCGCAGTTCATCAGGACTTATGTTCACAGGTGGGTTGTGTGGGGGGTTGGACTGGATGCTGTGCTCCCCCTAGTGGTGACTTGGGCTTGCCTCCCCAGTTCCACTTCCTTAGGACTGCTCTTAGAGGCGGGGATGGTGTAAGATCAGTCTTGATCAGCTTTTCTCAATCAGGTCCTCAGGGACCCACAGACAGTCCACGCTTTTGATCCTTCCCTGCTTCCTGATAGACAAGTCTACATTTTTGTTAAAACGTGCAAAAAAAGATTGTCTGGGGGTCCCGAAGGACTGGGTTAACACTGGTCTAGATGATGACGTTATCTTTTCTGTTCAGGGTGGGGAGGACTGCCAGGGCAGGCAAAGCGGGACTGGCCTTCACATTCCTGCTGGGTGTCCAGGTGAGACCTGAATCCCCGACATGCTCCGGTCCTTCAGAGCTCAGTGCGGAGCTGAACGATTCTTTGCTATGGTTCTGTACAGGAGAAGAGGTTCCTGCAGATGTTGAGGGATGCAGGGAGCCCAGGAATTCAGAAGCAGATAATCAAGCCCGAGAACTTGAAGGCGATGGAGTCGCACTACGAGAGGACCCTGCTGGAACTGAAGAAGGTCATCAAGGTAAGATCTGCAAGGAGAGACTCAGAGGGCACTGTGGCATATTTATTATTTATAGGAAGATGTTTTTTTTAACTTGCAGTGCTCACGGAAAAGTCCTTGGACGTTTGCTTAGAACAGAAAGTGTATTGGTTTCATAAAAGTCCATTGACAAGCAATGTGTAACATATCTGCACATATCTTCCACACAGACATTTTCTTTTTAGTAAATGTAATTTTTTTGACTGATTTCGTTCAGTTTTGTTCTTGCAATTTTGCTATTAGGTGTAGTTGTAGTTTTTGCTGTTTCGTGTTTTATGTTATTGCAAAGGTGTTCAAGATTCCTGTGTTGCGTGTTAATTGACTTTCTAACTCTTAGAACTATAATTTGGGTTTCAGTTTATTAGTACTTAAAATGTATGTTTTACTTTAAAACTATATTTATATTTTTGTAAACAAATGAAGTAATGTTTTTTGTTTCTTTTTACTGAACTAAGCAAGTGTCCCAAGAATTTCTGTGAGTACTGTCAGTAACCCTTAGCAGCAATGAATGTGAGATGTTTCTTCTGGCGAGATTTCAAATCTGATTTCAGCTCTGTTATATTAGATTGTGTGCAGGCTGTTATTTTAATGTTAATCTTTACCTCTTGTCTTTAAACAGGATGAAAGAGCCAAGAAGAAGCAAATTTAAGACCAAGAATATTTATAATTGGCAGATAAAACCCAAGAAATACTGCCTTTGTCTTACCTCATATTTTTATTAAAAACATAAACCTTCATGTGTTTTATGTCCTGAATATGGAGTGTGCACCTGCTATCACTGATATTAGTTATTCTGAGGCTTCCCAAGAGGCTCGTTCCAAAACACCAGAAAGCACCACATAGAATACAGACGCCTCAGCATTAACCAGACCCAGCTGAACACGGCATCAGCAGCACCCAGGGCCTGCCTGTGTGGGAAGTTAGTTTGTGGATCAGGAATACTAGACAGCTTGCATCAAAGGGCAGCACATGAAGCAGGTAGGAGGCAGCCAAGCATAGGTACAGCGTGGCACGGGATTTCAAGTCAGGAAATTGTCCTTTGCAATTTTTACATATTGGGAAATGAATGTATGTATTTTAGTGTTCCTAAGATATAGAGCATATGAGGATATAGTGTTTGGGGTAGTGTGTGGCTCAGGGGGCTAAGCCTGTAATCACAAGGTCACCAGTTCAAACCCAGCCTCAGCTGGGTTGAGGGTTTATTGGCACTCGCTTTATTGGATGACCAGGTGCTGACATCTCTGCTCTTTATTGTATCCTGCTCATTTTTTGAAAGATTCATTTGTTAATAATACTTTATGTTAAACAGTTTACAATAACATAGCATCTATTCATCCACCATCTATTTTCAATGACTGCTTATCCAGAACAGGGGTACGGTTGGTAATTTGATATAGGCGCAGGAGGTAGTGCTATCGTTCGGTAACCAGAGGGTTGCCGGTTCGAGCCCTGATTACTCCTAACCCCATCAAAGTGTCTTTGAGCGAGACACCGAACCCCTAATTGCTCCCGGTGAGCAAGTTGGCGCCTTGCGTGGCAGCCTCCGCCACCGGTGTGTGAATGGGTGAATGTGAGGCATGAATTGTAAAGCGCTTTGAGTACTCGTAGGAGTAGAAAAGCGCTATATAAATGCAGTCCATTTAAACAGTCATATTAATAAAATAAAACTAAACATTACCTTTATGTAAAGAGTAGCCTACAATATATCTCATTACGGCGCATGTACATCGAAGTGTATAAGATTGAGTCATTTCTGTTGTAGAGACGCGTTCTTGAGTATCTGAATATCTGATTGGTTACATCGGACCATGCAACAAGAGCGACAACCAATGATATTCCCCGTTGCTGACAAATCACCAACCAGTGATCGTGGGCTTTCTGTTGGTGTTATTGTCCTGTATGTGCACTTGCTCGCGGTGCAGGTACTGCAGATTATATTCTTTCTTTGTAAATTTGGTAAATTGTTGTGTTTACACCTTTGTAAAAACGGCATACACATTAATGTATCATGTCACTTTTCCTCGTTGTATTACCGTTTTGTAACTTGCCAGTATCAGTGTAGTTGTCAGTAAGCGGCTATAACACGAGCCATTGATACAATTCAAGCCTGCTTTTTAAATGAATGGGATGACTTTTTCATTTTGAGCCAACTTAGCAATAGCAAGTAGCTGTCTACCTGTTTTGCCGCTGCGGGTATAAAATTGTATCCCCTGCTGCGGTGGAGTGTTTTAACTCCTTAGTTGTAGGCAACGATTAAAATGTGTTTTCTTTCCTTTTTTGAGCCTGCTTTATCTTTTTTATTACTGAAATGCATTTCATTTTATAACGCACTGTTCAGTTTCACATGTGCATATACCTAAAACCATGGATCTTGCAGAATCACATTGTGTTAATACTTACTGTCTCCTGTCGGCTTTTTTTAATCTACTTGCGTACAGGCTTTTACATCGGGAACTATCGAGACCGGAACCGATGCTGGTACAAAATTAAACTATGGTAAATTTTTCTCATTTTTCTCTCCCCTTTTGTTGGCGTATCAATGAAATCAACATGAATAGTTAACCTCGACGTTAAATTCTCAGAGAGTAAAATGTAGTTTCCCAGTTTTACAAAGGAGAGTGATAGTGTGTTGATGTGTTGCATCAGTTGACCATGGCCTAAACACAGCTGAGATGGTTTTGGAGGATTTGAACAGAGAGTGAAGGAAAAGCAGCCAATGAATGCTCAGCATATGTGGGAACTCCTTCAGGACAGCTGGAAAAGTATCCCAGGAGGTAGCATCAGCCAGTCACTGGAGCAATTGGGGATAAGGGTCTTCTTCCAGGGCCTTTTGGTGCACTATGCTGACTGCAGGATTTGACCCAGCAACCTTCTGAGTCCCAACCCAGAGTGCCCCCCCCAACAAAATATTTGTTCTTGTTTAATACTCTGTTGGTCAGTGTAGAATTTAATGTAAGTTATTTTATAGTCTTGATTTCTTTATAATTATTGTAAAATGTTGAAAATAGTACAGATAAACCTTTCTATGGGTAGGTACTTCATTAAGAAGCCCAATGCTCATCACGTGAACTGCATATGAATATTTAACTGCAGATTCGAATCGCTGCACTGAACGCCTCATCAGTTACCCCCGACGACCATGGGGACCCCCTGACCAGCTACAAGAGCCAGACCAAGGAAGCTCAGGTAACACCTGACACATCTGCACTGAGGCATGACTGTAGATGAGAAAGCATCTTTTTTTTTTCTTCTCATGTGTTGTTACTGGGGTTTCTGTCACTGCTGCTTATTATGAGTAAATCAGCTGTGGTAAAATGACGCAGTTCTGTACAGGACGAGCCTGCATTTGCAGCTTTCTCTATTCTTTGAAGCAGGTCTCCTTGCTTAAATGTTACAGGTGATCTTTGAGGTTGCAGGGAATACTGTTTTTTGATCATAACTCTGCTTGTTATTGTTTTAATGAAGTAATTGATGAAAATGAGTCACCTCATAAATGCCTTGCGGGGTGATGTGTGGCAGAGTTGGTTGGAACATTGTGCCTGCGAGCGGAAGGTCACAGGTTCAAATCCCAGTCTCGACGCAGTGATTGGGCAAGGCCTTTAACCCACAATTTGCTCCAGGGACTGTCTGTCCCTGCGTTCTCAAAAAAAAAATGCAATTATGGGGTTATATGTAGCTCTGCCAAAAAATTGCACCGATCACTGATCTGAGGGTCCGGGTCTGACATTGAACCAGCATTCTGTGCGTGCGTTTGGAAGGTCATAGGTTCAAATCCCAAAGGCCCTTAACCTCAGTCGCTCTAGAGGAACTGTGTAACCCTGCTCTCTAATCCTCACCTGTATGTCACTTGGAAAAATATAATCTGACAAAATAATAATAGTAATTGTGAAAAAAAAGCCTGCAGAAGCCTCCTGTCAAATACAGTTCAGGCAATAACATTTTTTCTGGTTGTGTTGCTTTTTGTGGGCAGCACTGTTCCCTGGCACTGTTGAGGTTGACAGCTTGAATCCCATCTTACAAATGTATATGTGGATCTTGCATGCTCTCCCTGTGTGGCAGTTACACTAGCTGACATTTCTTAATTGTCCGTAACATGTGAGTGTGTCCATGCCTTGTGATGCTGTCCCATCTAAGGTACAATCTTGCCTAATGGCCTGTGCTTCCCGTAGCCCTTCCCCCGCGTCTCTGATCAGGATTCGATGGAGAGTAACACTTGTGCCCCCCCCCCATTCCTGATAGGAAGCGGAGGCATTTGCCCTGTACCACAAAGCCTTGGATCTGCAGAAACATGACCGGTTTGAGGAGTCAGCCAAGGCGTACCATGAGCTCCTCCAAACTCCGCTGCTGAAGGAGGTGTGCAGGGGAGATTTGATCTTTTGTGTCAGCCTGGGCTTTATTTCCAGTATCGCTTGTATGCCTGTTGTGGTCGGGAGCAGTAGGTATAACACTGTGAGGTGTTTTGCTTAATTTTCTGTATAATGAGGTTTATTTGTTTGGTTTGATTTATAAGAAAAATATTTAAATTTAGACTGGTTATGCAAATGAAGGATTACGGAAATGTAGCTTTTTTGTGCCTGTGGTGCCAGGCTGATAATACTATAATCCAGGTCCTGAGAGATATGACCCAGAACATGCGTCAGAAAGGTAGCAGACTCTCCCTCTGCTTGGGGTAGCGAGGTGAAGTCACCTGCCTTTTCTTTAAGGCTGTTCCCTCAGAGGATGAGCAGGCAGGCCTGAGACACACCGGCCTCATGCTCAAGTACTCCACCTACAAGAACCTGGGCAGCCTGGCCGCGCTGCGGGGCGACCTGGAGTCTGCCATGGAGTTCTATCTCGAGGTAGCTGCCGGCTATTATCCAGTGCGGGGAGGCTGTTCAGAAGGCGTCCAGTTTTTTGTTTAGTCCTATTCTGGTAATGGGCTTCTGTGAGCCTAACATGGAGCCATATGACTTCCTGGGTCACCGTAGGCCGTGCTGCTGGACTCCACCGACGTCAACATGTGGCACAAGATCGGCCTGGTGGCGGTACGGCTGGTGCGGGTCTCACTGGCCCGGCACGCCTTCGAGGAGGGCCTGCGCTGCAATCCTGATCACTGGCCCTGCCTGGATAACCTCATCACCGTGCTCTACACGCTTAGCGACTACAACCGTGAGTCACGCTGAACCTCACCCCCTCACCGCTGCTAAGCTACACCCCCGCTCAGAACAGTGCTGGAATGTTGTCAGAGAACTCTTACGATACTTTGAGATCCTGTACTTTGTGGTCCAGCCCTATTGCACAGTACAGGGAGATAAATGAGAGATGGGCAGTGTGAGGGGAGATGGAAGAGGAGCCTCTGTCTCATAGTCCCATGTGACTGATAAGCAGGCCCCCCCCCCCCCCCCCCCGGACAAACGGGGGGGGGGGGGGGGGGGGTGCCCTCCTTCCCCCCCCCCCTTGGGGGCCAGTAACGCAAGCCCCGATCGGGAAGGCACACGCCT
>JAODKE010000043.1:9253232-9282986 GCA_026779605.1 Mormyrus hasselquistii | reverse complement strand
GACCCACAGACCAGCCCCGCGCGCCCGGGGGGAGGAGAAGGGGGGGGGTGGGGGGGGGGGGGGGGGGGGGGGGGGGGGGGGGGGGGGGGGGGGGGGGGGGCGCAGAGGTGGGCTGATGTCAGATCTCAATTCCATCCCAACAAATGCTGCTGATCTCACCCCCACTTCCTGCAGGCTCAGTAGCGCCCTCTGCAGACCAGATTGCAGTGTGACTATGCTCTCATAGGCTGGTGGGCACATGCATGCGAACCCATCTCACTCCAGATTGGTCAAAAGCCGAAGTTTCGGCCCTTGTTTCTGTTAATGCGTGCTCTACAGGAAGCTGCGTTATTTACATTTTTTTAACCATGTGTTCACCCTAATCTGGCCTTCTCTCTTCTCAGGAGCTGCATCCATGACAAGATGCAATCAGCAAGAGTTCTATCAGCTGGGTCCTCATGTGAAGGGTTTTAATTGCTATTACTGAGTGGAGTAACCCCCCCCCCCCCCCCCAATCTGTAAAAGGCACACAGGCCTAAGCAGGCGAGTTTGTAACCAAGCACCCTAAATATCCAAAGAATAAGACATCACAAGATAATAATTCCAAAGCCAGTGGCAACATGAAGATTTTAATAATTATAATTGTAATAATAATTATAAACCGTGGGTCTATTTTTCTGCACTCAGTAGGTAAATGAGCTGTATGAAATCAGTCCAGGGGCACCTCTGCATGGGAGCCCGGAGCTGCTGGAATCAGACACCCAACGGCGGCCAAAAACGTGAGATCGGGCAAAAAAAGAAAAAAAAAACGGAGCAGACCTTAATCTAATTAGCAGGCCTCGTCTGAAACAGAGGACAGCAAGGGGGTGATGGAGCCCATGAATTTTTCATCAGTGGATGTGGAAGTTAGTTGATTGTTTCCCAAGCCGGGGGGTGGGGTGCGGGGGTCTCCCACTTAGGTTTGCTAACAGTATGTTACATCCGTCAGACATGAAGCGGACTCCGACATGCGACGTGTTCCAGCTCTAAATGCTGTCAGCACTGAAACTGGGAGTAGCTGCAATTAGCATGAGACAAATCACTCGCGTGCTTCCCGGCTGCCTTGATGGGGCCTCTCCTTTGTTCTCATGTAAACACAGTGCCTGTAATTCCTGCCTCCATGACGATGTCTTCGGCTCCTTTTAAAATATCTCCCCCCACTTCCCACCCCACCGATCTTCAAATATATCGTGACATGTACCATTTTTATACAGAAATGCTCTTCTACGTATCCTGTTTTGAAGATCGTTTTTAGCATACCTAGACATGTATGGAATGTGTGGAACTCATGTCATGAATGTCTGGACTGTGATTCTATACTGCAGAAAAAGCATTCTGTTTACAGTAGCTGTGGTGCACGTAACGTTGTATGGGACTTGTGAGAATCGTCCTTCTGGGTAGACATATGGGGCAGCCGATCCTAATGAAGTGAAGGGCTTTGCTCTTCCACACAAGGAATTATGCAAGGAAAATGTTTGGGCTCTAGGGCATGGCCAAGGCAATGTGCTTGTCTAAAGGGTTTATGGGGGTGTTTCGCCTTGGGTTGGCCCACACTCTTCTGCAAAATGAATTCTGAGCAGTCTTAAATATACATTTCTCCGTAAGGTTTCTGCCTGTTGCGTGTAATTCAGCAAAACAACAGAATTTGAATGTTTCATGAAACTAAAGAATGCTAGTTCTTGTTTGTATAGTACTCTTGATTATATTGCTTATTAAAAATGCATAAGTCTATGACTGTGTCCAGACAGGCAAGTAAAGGCTTGATGGTGGCATGGAAGAGGCAACAGGCAATTCTGGAGCAGCTAGACATGCATATTAAACAATCTTAATTTAATCAGCACACTCAAGGGATATTTTCACGGGAAAAGATATGAGGAGATAAGCACCGCTAAATATCGAGAGTCATTATAGGAGCTGAAGCTTTTAAAACTAAATCCCTACCACTTACTCTGAAAGGCAAGACTTTCCCAAGCGTTACAAAAGTGGCACCGCGCTAGACAGCTCTTTGATGTTGCCCCCAGTGGGTATGGTGGATGCAGAAATATCCAATTTAATGGATACTCACTAATTATTCAAGTCTGTTACATGGAAATCCAATCTTTGTAGGAATGTTTCATTCACACACGTGGATCTTGTCTATTTTCGTTAGAGGTAAATATCCAATGTCTAAGGTTACGACACAGACCCGAGTCTGGAGTTATGAAGCACATTGCTGAGATTGTTGTTTGGAAGTTAATTAAACCCACATCAAACAACCGGTTCACGCCATTTAGAAGGGGTGTTGAAGATGCAAAAGCTATAGAAAGTGACAGACTTATTAGATGACTGGCTCATATGTCAGTAGAATACCTGTGTGTCTCCATCTAAAATGATTGTCTCTTCAGTTAAGCGTAGCATTTATAAGAAGGGGGAACTGAAGTGGCCCGTGACCCTGACTTGGCTAAGCACTAAGGAGATGGATGGATGGAACTGAGGCAGACTTAACAGAAGCATAATGTGGGCTTTAAAGAGCAATGAGTGAGGGGTTTGACCGTCACAGTATCTGGGCTGAATGGGGAGTTTATTAGCTTAAGAGAATCCTTCATTATCTGAATCTTGCAATGGAGGACCGGTCAACGACTGGATAAATGGATGTCCCAAGTCAGGTTTGGATGTGTATGTGTGGGGGGGACGGGAGGTTGCTGTGGGGGTTTATCACCAGCACATTGAAACCCAGCTGTTCAGCTTGCACGAGGCCTCGATTGGCGTCTCGGAGGGTTACCTGGGCGGATGCACAAAGACGACCGTCCAAGAAGACCTGGGGAAGGCGTTTCTGTCGTTGTACCGTTATTGGTTTTGCAGTTGGTGTCTGTTTTTGAATTGTAAGTGTTTCTGAGTGACAATAACCTCCAGAGAGCTGAAAGTTGATGCACAGCATTCAGTGAGGCAGAAGCCCAGAATTTGTTTTGGGATAAATTGATTCTTCAAGATTCCCTTGATGACATGGAAAAGGGAAATTCAGTCATATGTCCATTCGACAGGCGGGGTGGAGATATTTTAAAGCAACTCTCCTGTAAAAAGATCATCTCCTTTTGGCCAAACAAACGGTGGATGATGAAGGTCTTTAGTTGCTACATTTCTCAGCTGGTGGTAAATGGAAAAGCCAATTAGGAGGGTCACTTTCTATTTATGATCAGGGATCTCTCTCTCTCTCTCTCTCTCTCTCTCTCACACACACACACACACAGACACACGAGGAGTATTTTTATGTCCAGCATGAACTTCAAGTTCCAATAAATATCGGCAATAAAACTTTTTAAAAAGAGAACAGTCTAGATATGCTAGATTTATGAATGGCATCCTGGTGCCATGGAAACACTGATGGTCACTTTAGAGACTGAAGAGGCTTTGTCAGTTTCTAGCTGTCCTATAAGTCATGCTGTTGTTTGTTGCTCTCGCTTATTTGCTGTCATGGTTGTCTTTCGGAGATGGCGTGCTCATTAGCATTGTAATAGCTCAATGAAAAATAAGGAGACTAAAGAATGCATTGTAATTTAAACAGTGAACCTCCTAGTTCCACTCTAGTAGATGACTCTACAGCAGTCAAATCTCAATGACTGTCCAATATTTGTGTTGACGTGTCTGGGATACAGTGTTTCGATCATTTTATTTCCCTGTGAATATCCTTGTGTTGGAGCCGTATGACCCCAGACCTCCCTGCATTCCGAGGGACACACTGTCCTCTGAGTTTCAACCTAGATGACCTCCCACACCATACCCAACGCTTAGTGAGGGCGGCATTGTCTCAACACAAGATTTAAAACTATGGAAGATTTATTTATCCAATAAGTAATTATTATCAAATATGGATTTTAAGGCACCGGCTGTTTTAACCAGGGGTGCACATTCACCTTTAAGATCGATGCCTGTGAAATTCGATTGTTTGTAAAACCCTAGAGAATTCAGAGGTCAGTGGTCATTGTTAACACGCCAGAACAAAACGTGTCCTCTGCATTTAACCCATACGAATCTCTAGTGACACAGCAGGGGGCGGCTAATTCAGCGCCCGGGGAGCAGCGCTTGGGGACGGTACCTTGCTCTGGGTACCTCAGTGGTGACTCGCTGGTGGGGGATTCGGACCTGCAACCTTTCGATTACAAGTGCGCTTTCCTAACCATCGAGCCACCCCTGTCCTACGGGTACTTTATTTATGTGCATTTATGCTGCTATGAAAACAAAATATGATGCATTTTAATCTTTATACGCTAACGTCATTTGCGGTATACAGGTTAAAATGCAAGGTATTTTCTTGTCATAGCAGCACAAATGCACATAAAATAAGTACATAATTGTGCTTTTACTAGCAATCGATTGTCGCACGTATCATTTTTAAAGGCAATTGCGTACTTGCGTGCCAATTATGTCCATCCCTGGTTATACTGTAACGACGCCATTGACTTCAAATCCTTCTAACATCATTTTCGCTATTATTCTTAAGCATTCGACAGCAGACATGTCATATTTCTTAACATTGTTAACATTGTTTTAATTGGCATTCTCCTTTTTGGAAAGAGTTCCAATAAATCATGATTTGGTAATAACAGGTTCCCCTAGATTTTTTGTAAGTTTGGAAAAATTACTGTTTGTTTTGAAGGATTCAAAGAAGTATGTCTGGGGAAAACTAGCAGTCGGTTTTGTTTGAGCAGCCAGTTGACATTCGACAGAAGGACTGGACAGCAGCACGTTGTCAGTAGATGGGCTCTCACTGTCCTGATTGGCTGAGACGTGCTCATGTCACGTGTCTGAGAGGCAGATGTAGTCAGTCCAGCACTAATTCTGATCCCAGATATGCTTGTAGGTTTGTACTTTCTTTGCATCCGTATTGATATCCCATAATTCAAGGATGGGTTTGCCAAGTGATTTCCTGAATATAGCGACAGGAGGTGGCACAGTGATTAAGGACAGAATGTTGCTTGTTCCCTTGTAGCCCTTAATCTGTCGAGTCCAGCTGTGAACTCCACTATAAATTCTGCTTCTGCTTCATTAAAGAAATGGAGTTAAGCGCCTTCTATTTAAAAATAACATATATAATAGTGTCTGTATTACCTCATGTCCCAGGAACCAGGTATCTGTGACAGGTTGGCAAGCCCCATATCTTCTGTAAAAATTGGAAAATCTTTGCTGGTGCAGAGTTACCAGTCATTGGTGTTCATATACCTAATGAGTTCAAAGCTCTTTTTATTTTCTTTGATTGTCGCAAACGGAACATTTTTTTTTTCGATGAATGTGTTTTTTGGTGCGGGATATTTCTCCAGGTCCTGTAATTATAGTCATTAACGCGGCGAGATGGGATTACTGGGTACTTGACTGTGTATTATACAGAGGTCAGCTCAAATGAGAAATAGCGTTGTCGCCCGCATGGAAGCTGAAATTGATTCACCTTGCTGATATCCTGAATGGACCTTTGAATACCTGTGGATATACTCAAATAGGATAAAGAAGTCGATGACAGAAACACTGCTAACAATACAGGAATTAACAGCATGTTCTTGATGGTGCAATGAACCGCTTTTAACATCTTTTGTGTTTTGTCAAGACTTTGCGAAGAACCATCAGATTTAAACTTGGTGCAGAAGGAAACTTCCTGAAGGGACAGGTACTGCTCACTCTTCTGATCTTTGGGGAATTCAAAGATAGACGTTTTAAGGAAATCTGGTCTTTGGCTTCAGGCCACGTTGCATGAATGACATAACTTTATCAGAAAACCGGGAACCTAGAACATGGTGTGTATAACGAAAGGCTGGGAGCAGTATGAGTAAAATAAAATGCTGAGGATCAAGCAGGTTTTTGCAAACAATTAAAATCCTCCTGACAACTGAATTACCTCCTCCAGTCATCTGCGGAGTCAGTACATCCACTCGTATATTTTTTTTTGGCTATTTTTCGCAGGAGTCGGCCCCTTGACGGATGCTGACCAAACTGAATTAATCATGTTCGACATCCATTCAGAAATCAAAGGATATTGATGTTTGATGTAGACCACGTTATAATTCATATTTATTTGAAACACTGAATAATACATGCTTCTCCTAGACTGCTTTAAGTCTCCTTTTAAATATATTTAAGTAGTTGAATTAATGCTGAACTCCCAGGCATCATTTTTCGAGTTCTGTATGGCGTCTAAGGAGATTGCTAAATACTTTCTGTTGAAAAATAAGAAGCAAGGAGGTCCAGAACTCACCAGCATGACTCATTCTAATCCCAAGTATCTATGACTGTAAGAACATCACAGTGGGTTGGTAATAAAACTGTTTTTTTCTTTCTTTCTTTTTTGCTAACGCTGGGAAAAGGTTCACAGCTTTTAATGTGAACATCAGTTGTGGGTCCCATCTCCTCCCGTAGGACATGAACCCACCTGGTAGGGTGTTGGGGTCCTTGGTGGTTCTGCGGTCACTTCCCTTTCTGTCTTTGTGTCTATGTGTAGCTTCTCATCATGTTTGCGTGGGTCTTTTCTGGATACTCCAATTTGGGATTTCTCAGTCTGGAGAAAAAAAATGCAGCTCTTTGAGTGATCTTCTCTAATTCGCCCTTAGTGTGAGTTTGCGCCATGTTCTCATGTTCAGAATCTCCCGTGCTGTGTGCTCTCTGCTTCCTGGGACAGACGCCAGGCTCACCGCAGCCTCGTACTGGGTAATTAGCTACGGACGATGGATTGACGGTAAATTTACGAAAGAGCACCAGACGCTGGCCAGAACGATCAGGGGTCTGTATGTGTGGTCACATCATGGTTGTAGTCATTAACTGACCCCGAATGCAATCATTTGGATTCCCTCTATTGAGCTGTATCTGTAACAGCTGATGAGCGCCAACGGACAATTTTCTCAAGGACCTCCGGTTCATTCTATCCCTGCTAAACCGGCAGCATCCTCTGTGGCATGGCAACACAGATGCCGTGGCAACTGGCGATACATAGTCCGGACTCCTATAACTGAAAGCTGCCTCGTATCATTTTCCTCCTCTGTGTCTGAATGTGTCCTAATCTACTGATGTGGTTCCGTCAGCAATTTCCATGACGGATACAGTTAGCAATTTTTTTTAAACTCCATGTCACTACTTGGGAGGTATGTATTAAAAACCCTGGTAAATATCTATTGACAGAAAAGGCAAACACTTTACCTTAACTGCACCTTCATGATGCCTTTATAATGCATTCATAGAACATTCATAATCAGAATGTAAGTATACCTTTAACATCCTAACATACTTTAGTAGCTTTAATATATATTAATGAACATTTTATGATTGTATGATTATAATGTTCGATATTAATGCATATTACAACTGTCATGTCTTGTTTAGTGACCATATTATGAATGCAATGCTTTAAGACATAGTAAGGTATACTTGCCTGCTGCTTATAGATGTTCTATGAATGCATCATGCAGGTGCAGTTAATGTAAAGTGCTACCTAAAAGATATTGTTGCGCAAAGTATGCAAAAGCTGCATTTTTGTAGATTTTGTACCTATTTTATGCCCTTGAAAAAAGACCAGTAACCTTATCAGACAAAATTGTTTCACTGAGCACACACCTGTGCTTAGTGGGCTTCCATTGCCAAACTGTTAAATAACAAAGTTTATTACATGTATCGCTGATGCCACGTTTTGTCCTCCTAACAGACAACGGCTACTAGTCCATGCTAATGGATTTTTTTGTCGAAGCGTTAAAGGACTTGGCTGAAATATAGACACCATTGTGAGGTGTTAATTGAACATCTGTTCTGCCAATTTAACTGCCCGCTGTGATATTTGTTTGCGTCCGACGGCGGTACAATAAGCTTTGGCGGAGGCTTGGGCAAACAGGCCACGCCGAACGATGGCAGATGATGACACATTCAGAGAGGTACTGGCTGGCGTTGATCAACTGGTGACCCTTCCCAAATTACAAGTGGGTAACTCATTTCATTTGGTTTCCCACATAAGGACTTTTTGGATGAGTTCCTCTCACAGCAAAGAGAAGTCATTATGCTTTGATGTCTAACAAGCAGGCCGCATTAAGAGTAATTTTTTCCTTTTAAACCTCCACTAGAGAAACTGCAATATATACGCCAAAGGATTTTACTAGACACTACACACCACTGAGGTAACGTTAAGAATCAACCTCCTTGTCTCTTCTACAGGTTATCTGACGGTGACCATTGAACAGCACCCCCCTGTGGTTGTAGGAGAGACCGCCACGCTTAAGTGCAACTTCAAGACCGACGGCCGGTTGAGGGAGATTGTATGGTTTCGGGTAAGTGGGTCTCCCTTGTTTGCAAAGGTTAGAAATATCTGGTCCTGGGCTAGAGATCGCCTGAAAAGATGGGCCAGCTTTCGTCCGGGTCACCAGATCAAAGTCAAAATTGACTTTGTTTGAAATCCTTGATTGCTTTTCGGATGCAGGTGCTCAAACTTTTGCAGGTGGCACAGATCGACCCTGCTCGATGTGTGTCAACCGCATTCTACCTGCCAGTCAAATCCTGCTCTCTGATACCAATAAAACCAGTGAGAGGTGACAGTGTAACACAACCAAACTGTGACTGATTTATTCCCTCTCAACCTGACCTCAACCAAAAGCATTCTGTACCAAACGATTTACAACCATCTAAAATTAAATCAGAATGTGCGGAAGCCAGTATTAGACAAAAGATCTTAAACAGGGATTCTGGCTAATGATGGTGAGGAATCCTGTCACTTGCCAAAATATTACTGTTTTTTATATACATCATCAGGTATACATTTCAAATCCAGAGGACTATGCCTCAGCAGTCATAGTTCACTGCTGCAAATAGCCCAAAGATTTGGCGGAGCATTAGGAAGGCGGGCCACCACTGCACAGATGCAATCAGAGCGAAATGACATTGTGATCTTCCTCAGCTCATTACAGCTCTCCCCAGCTGTGTTCTCTCAAGCCATCGAAAATCCTGTTTGGTCGTTTTTCCGTATATTAATTTTAGATACATTTGTGTGTTCAGTAATAAAAGGTTTCTTTGTTCTTGCTGTGAATCTGCCAGTGTCTGTGGATAATGAAGACGGAAATGCAATCCTTAATTACGTAAAAGCGAGGAAATGGCTGATGCCGCATTATCAATAATTACGGATGGTGTGGGGGGGGGGGGGCTGGCTTTTAAAGAAAAATGCACTTTGAGAGAAGAGTCACATATGATGGATTTGCCATTGACATTGGCAGGAATATTACGTTGTGTTCATTTTTTTGTTTGTTTTTCTTTTAGCTGGTGTTAAATAAGCCCCCTCTGTTTGTTTAACTAACATTGCAGTTTGCATCCCCAGGCTCATTGCCTGAAACTACATCTTAAAGGAGCTGGTTACCGTTTCTTCCAGCAATATTTTCATAATGCAGCAAAGGCCCTCGTTTTTGTAGCTCAGAAGCACTTTTGGAAAGAAAAGAAACTTAATTAAGAAATGGCTACCCTTTGAGGGGGCAGGAAATATTGAAGCAGGTTAAAATGATGATGATGTCTAAACTAAATGAGACTGACCGTCTGCTCTTGTCTGTCTGTTTGGCTTATAATCGGTTGTCTTCCAGACCTATTTATAGAGATGGTAACCTTTTAAGGCAGGAGGTAAGATTAATAGCGCTTAGCAGGAATTATATGTCATGTATGACAGCCGGACACGTTCGTTGGATGAGGGGAGACTCAGAAAGCCCCGTAGTTTCGTAATGTTACGCATTTTGCTTTGGTGGAATGGTTTTGGAGGTGTCTGCACAAAGATCAAGCTCAAAAGCTCAGCTGGAACCTCTTGGAAGTCAGGGTGCTGGATATTTGCTTCTAACGAATTTATAACACAAGGCGAGCTATGTGACACTGTTTACTGAGCAGCAAGAATCTCTCACCTACAGTTCAGGAGCTGGTTTAGTATTAATAAAATGCAGAACATCGCGCCTGAGCTTTGCCAAGAAGGAACTGAGCATTGTCAGGCTTTTGGACAGGCATGTCTGAGGTGGAACAGCTGGCAACCTGCGATCCACTTTATCGTCCAGACAAATAGAAAAAAAAAAATCTAGCTCCTTTGCTGAATGGGCACGGATAATTGAAGTCTGCCCAGTTATGCTTGGTACCAGCCCGTCGCATGGTGGTCATCCCTCAAGGTCAAGACAAAGACTTCTGGTAAGGAATGGTAAGACAGAAACAATCTCAGGGTTTCTCTTAGTGGCTGCACTAGGTCCCTGCGTTGGCCAACACCTGTCACAGCCCCATCACATCAGTAGATCTGAAGCGACTTGTGGTTTGAAAAGATTGAACACAAGTATAATGACAATGGTGATAGTAGGCATAGTAATAGCCACAAAGAAAGAGAGGGACCGCCGGGGTTAGCTATGGCCTGATAGCCGGCGTTTTTATTAAGTGTTTGAATTTAAGTCCTTTATGTTCTATTCATGCAGCTGTAAAACTGCATTAAGAATGAAGCTTTTGTGTGTAATAGTTCGCCGTAATGTCAGTTTGCGATGAGGAATATGATAATTCATCACAATTCACACTGTAATTCCTCTTTTGGAAGAGGAACAGGAGATTAGAGGATGGTTCAACATTAATCAGATGGAATTAGAATTCAGTGAATCGCTGTATAGATTAGATATTTGACCAAGAACAGAAACGGAAGAGAATGGAGAAACTGTGGGACTTTTTATCACTAATTTTACTAGTTTTCCTTTCTAAAATATTTAATTTACAGATATATCATAATTAATTTATATGTAATTTACAGATGCTTTAAGATTTTAATCTATTTCTAAAATGTACATGTAAGGCCCTGTTTACACTTGGTTTGAAAGTATGAATTGGGCGACTGGATCAGTGGACAGCCGAGACACATTGCCGTTTATACGCGTGACAACGATGTGTCTCTAAGGTCTCCAGCTGACTGCCTGTGTTCAGATTTTGGTGCATTTTAAAACCAAGTATAAACAGCGCCTAAAAGATTTACCTGGAATAATAATCAGATAACCTGAATTAATTGACAGAGATCATTAACTTTTTATTTATTTATTTATTTATTTATTTTTAAAGTTATTTTAGGATAATTTGAAGTCTTAATATAAACGTTTCATGGTATCTTAAATCTAGGGATATATAACTTTTCAAAATGTTAATTTAGCCAAAGTTACGTCACACTGAAATTTAAATCTTTAGAGAATCATCCATCCATCAGTCTATTTTCTTCCACTAATCTGGGGTCGGGTCTTGGGGGCAACAGTTCAAGCCACCTCTCCCCAGCCACCTCCAGCTCCTCCGGAGGCCAGTCGATAGACATAATCTCTCCAGCGTGTCCTGGGTCTGCCCCAAGGCCTCCTCCTGGGTGGACATGCCCGAAACACCTCCTCAACCGGTTCCTTCCGATACAGAGGAACAGTCCCTCCCGAATGTCTGAGCTCCTCACCCTATCTCTAAGGCTGAGCCCAGCCACCCTGTGGAGAAAACTCATTGCAGCCGCTGGTATCCGTGATCTCATTCTTTTGGTCATTAACCAAGACTCATAACCATAGATGAAGGTAGGAACATAGATCGACTGGTAAATTGAAAGCTTTGCATTGCAGTTCAGCTCTCTCTTCGCCACGACAGGACAGTACAGTGTCCGCCTCACTGCAGACGCTGCACTGATACGTCTGTTGATCTCCAGCTGTCTTTTTCCTTCACTCATGAACAAGACCCCGAGGTACTTAAACTCCTCTGCTTGGGGCAACAACCCATCCCCCAGCAGGAGAGGGCAATCCACCGTTTTCCGGTTGAAAACCATGGCCTCAGACTTGGATGTTCAGATCTTCATCCTGTAGAGAATCACTTCATTTAAAAATATGTTTAATGGCCAAGAAATGATTTCCATACATCTTTAAATGATTAAAAGATTTCTGTAAGGAGACAGGAAGTAATTTTGAAATATCTTTAAATCACTGGGAAATCCCATGAGCCAAATTAACATTTATAGAGTTTGAAGATATCATTAAATTAATTTTTAGATATCTTTAGCTCGTTTTTAGATATCGTTAAAAGATGCCCCAGAGTGTGCTGGGTTGTCATCGCTACAAATCAGCTAGCGATGTGCAACGCACGCGGTCATAAGGCACAGTCCCTGGTGGACGTCGCTAAAGGAAGCCGCTAATATATTATAAATCAACTTAAACCATAGACTGCTGCCAAAGTGTCATTAATCTCTACTTCTATTTCACTAAAGTGTCAGTTTAGTTCACCTCATCATTTCCATCCGGACATGGCAGAGACAGACCTGCAGCGGGGGAATTGGCCTATCTGTACAGAAATCAGAGACCTGAACTAGAAGCTGTGTGACCCATGCTGAGGTGGGTGGGGGGGATGCACCGATTGATTTGGTGGAATTGCAGATTGGCATGTATCAGGGAAACAGAACAGAGTTAAAGAAAATCCAACTTTACTAGCCAGGTCCTGAGCATAGTACAGGCCCCCTAACAGAATGCTACTCTGCATAGTGTCTGCACCCACATCGTCAGGTTTAAATACTCAGTGCAGACAGGATATGAGCCACTGACTGTGGTACACAGCTGAGGCAGCCGAAAATGACACAAGTACGTAATGACAATGGATGTGACTAATCACAGAGCTGAGGGACTAAATACAAGATGCAGAGTTAAACATGGAACAAGAGAACAAATCATAAGCCAAGACCAGAACCAGTCTAGCTAATCCAAATCATTGAACCAGAGACCTGAGAGATCAGAAAGCCAGACCTAGAGAATAGACAAGTAAGACTGACTAGGGAGACCCAAACCACCGCTTGGAGGCATTAACCAGACCGAGCTTGAATGTTTTGAAATTATCTCAAGGAACCACCATGCCTGTGACAGGTAACTGATGAACTGGATTCAGAATTGGTTGTGACAGCATTCCACAGCATAACAGCTCTGCCCAGACAGGGCAAGATCTATCACAAACTGCCAAGGCTCAGATGCAATCAGGTTAGTCTGGAAAAATTCTTAAATTAACAAATGGATTCTGTTCTGAGGAAAATGATAAATTTAGAAGTATTTTTGAAACATTGCATTTTTTTCTTTTGGAGTGTATGTGTATTAATTGTGTATGGAAGCTAATATGGCACATGGTTAATATTCTGAGAATGATCGAAGAATTGGCATTTAATGAGAATGTTTACAGAGAGCAATTCCGAACTGGTTGATGCATAACTTCCTTAATTATTTGTCTATTATCATTATTGCATTTTTTATTTTTGATATTAACATGCTTCTGAGGTAGACACTTGAAATTGTTGTGTCTGTAAGACTGATGATCTGGACTGTTCGGTTTGGCATGCAATGAGAAACATCTAATGTGTATGTTACCATCAGTGCTGGTGCGCTGGAAACAGGAGCCTTCTGAATCCCTATGGTTACTCAGATACAACGCACACATCGTGGGTGATCATGTGTGTTTCGGCGGGACTCCTGGGAAGATTTCCCATTGCAGAGGCTCATGGGAAACTCATTATGATGTCATCCTTCCCATTGGTTGGCCCTCTTCCCAGGTTCCTTCTGGCTGGCCACCGATTGGCTGTAACTGTCACGTCTCAGATCTGTATGGGTTATCACTCATTTGTGTCATTACCAATGTTCCCCCTCGCAGCGGCGCTCCCTACGTCCTCAGGAGAGACTCCTCCAGAGCTTTTCACACAAAAGGAAGTTCACAGCTGAGACAAAAAAGGAAACCCTACTCCTACCAGACCACCCACATGATAACTTTTGCTCCGGCATACATTTTCTCGGAAAGGAAGTTTGAAAATGGCCTTCTGCCTTAGGTTAAGTAATTCCCTGATTCAGAAACTTTGCTATGAAATGTATTACTACTTTGTGAAAATGGGCTGAAATGAATGTTACACGTACCAATAGACCCATTAAATTGCATTCCTTACATTGTCGACGAAGGACATTCCTTTGCCCCATCACCTTCTTTCCTTATGACTCAAAGCACCTGTGTTCATGTTTAACAGTTCTTTGCAATATAAACCTAATGCATGCCTTTTCTGTGAAATTATTACGAGAAATTATATTCAATGAAAACTCATATAAAGTAACAATGATCAAGGCCTTTTCTGAAGCCATAAGATAGATATAGATATTTTCCAAGAGCATCAGAAGATTGCAAGATGTCTGTTATATATTTGTTCTTTACCTTCTTCGTGTCTGCCATCTTTGACTTTTTCTTGTACGCCTTGTAGGCTGACAGGGGTCCATTCTTCTAAGTCAGCTGACAGGGGTCCATTTTTTCTAAGCTCTCCATAGGTTTTCTCAATAACCAAATATAAGTAGGTACTGATGACTTCAAGCCCAAAGGAACTGAATGGGTCCACCCTTCTGTGGGGGTTGGGCACAGTGTAGATGGGGAGGCAGCTGAAGGCAGGGGCCTCAGCAGATAGTCGGGTACCAAGACTGGCTCTTGGCATGTGGAATATAACATCTCTGGTGGGAAAGGAGCCTGAGCTTGTGTGGGAGAAATACTGACTAGATATAGATGGGGTCACCTCAACGTACGGCTTGGGCTCTGGAACGAAACTCTTGGAGAGCGGCTGGACTCTATTCCGCTCTGGAGCTGCCCTTGGTGAGAGACGCCTGAAAATGGATCAAAGGATGGATGGATGGATTAATGGATGGATGAATGGATGGACTTCAAGGGCGGGGGTGGGCAATTTTATCTGAAAAGTTTTTTGGGATAACCTTTAGGTCAGCTGGTCAAACCCTGGTCCTCTAATTAGTAATCTAATTACGGAGTTGCAGTGGAAATCTGCATACCCAGTGGCTCTTTCTGAATAAGACTGCCCCCCTGCCCTGCTATAGGATCATTTGCAGGCTGTCAGTGACTGAATGGTTAAAACTACCTCCCACAGACCATGTGACTAGTTTCTGGGCAGTGATTGGCAGCGAGCATTGATCCCGCCTACTGTGAGTCTTTCCAAAGCTTTTTACATCTTTATAATGTCTTGTATGGTGGTGATATACTCACAGGTAGGATTGCTTTTTGTTTTTGTTATTTCAAAAAATAAGACATATTTTTAACAACTAGTAAATAAAGATGGTAATTGGCAATATTACTGGGGGGTGGGGAGAGGCCTTGAAACTCACCCTAAGATCGTCATACATCTGTCCCAGTTTGGTTGAACCAGTTCCTCCCTGGTTCCTTCATCAGTTCCAGTTGAGCAAAACTAGACGACCTCCAGTACTTTGGTTTCCTGAGGCCTGTATCTCCTGTCTTTATAAGTACCCTTACTAGCTTCTCACGCCCCCCCCCCCCCCCCCCCTCAAAAAAAGGGGGGGGGGGGGGGGGGGGGAGGGGGGGCCCTGTTTCAAAATCCCCGTGGGCTGGAAAAGGGGGCCCCCCCCCCCCCCCCCGAGACAGACGGGCGTGGGGGCGGGTGGGCTGCCTTCATTACGCCTCCCATTGAGGTGCCATGACAGCAAGCCCATGTGGGCACCGCTCTCTGATATCCTCTGGAAGAGGCAGCAGCTGCGGCTCTCCCTCCGGGTCTGCGGGGAACCGGCGTCCACAGATGTTCCGCATTTTCATCATCTGTGATAGAGCAGGTGCAGAGAACAGAAGGAATAAGCCTGGTACAGAAAATCAGAGGCTTGTTTTTCTAATGTTGCGGTGCTTGTGGACTCTGAGAGCCTGAAAGCTGTAGACGTTCTCATGTTCTTCCGTTGCATCAGCTTAGCAGTTAATGATGGAGCATGAGCTAGAAGGTGGACGACTCTGCCTTCTGAGGCACTTGTGTGGCCTCATGGGAGATCTTTTATGGTGATTCCTGCCCCTTTCTGCCAGGCTGTCTGTACTTCATCTGTAAGGCCCTGGAAAAGGATCCGTGCTACAGCAAGGGCCTGGTGCTGAAGGAGAGGATCTTCCAAGAGCAACCCTGCCTCCGGAGGGACTCTTTCCAGATGTTCCTCAAGTGGTGAGTTTGGGCCATCACCTGCAGGCAGAATTTGGCACTCCAGGCTACCCAGGGGGCAGTATTGTGGATGTGAGGAGAGGGGAGTCGGACTGAGGACTGGCTGTCCCGTTTCTGCCCCTTTTTCCGCAGTGACATGTCCATTCACTCAGTCGAGGTGGATGAGGAGGAGGCCAGTGCCATTGTGGAGGAAGGGCTCGAGCTGCGTCGCCGGCGGCAACAGGCCGTGTCGACCCAGGAGCCCAAGCCAGACCTGACCCTGGTCCAGCCTATCACGTCCTACACGTAGGCGTCGCCAGGTCACACCAGACCTGACTGGGGGGGGGGGTCTACTTGTATTGCCTAGACTGTAAAAGACCATGTAGAGACAGAAGTCTGGGTTTCCACTTCTGACTGGTTGATGACTCAAAATGTGAATCTTGTGATCTGTAATGGACCCTTGATAGTGAAGTTTACGGGATGGAATCAAGTCACTGGATGGGTTAAACAAGATGTTAGATGTGGCATGGAAGGGAGAGTTGACAAAGGGAATGGCTCGTGGGAGTTTTACTTGAACAAAAACAGCACAAAAAATGATTGGCTCAGAGAGATAACCAATCAGGTTGTTGAGGAGGTGAGACCACGATGCCTGATCATTTACATTCTGCTCTCGGAACATTTTTGTGTAAGTAAAACTCCCATGAGTGAGATGACAGGAAGTGTTACAGGAGTGCATAATAAGGACACCCCATCCGGGTCACTTAGGTGGATGTGCGTGGGAGAGAGTCTGCTGGCCATGTACCAGCACCAGACCACCTGCGAGCCGCCCCGACCCGGCCTGGGCCGCAGGATCGACCTGTCGGAGTACCGTGACCCTGAGCGCCCCCCTGCCCCTCCTCCGGCCTTTACCCCAGTCAGCGTGATACAGACGCTGTCCAGCGCCACCACCAGCCCGTCCCTGCCGCCCCCACCCACCGTGGACCAGCTGCCTCCCGCTCACATCCCTGCCTTGCCTCACAGTGGCAAAACTCCGCTAGAGGTGGCACCCACGGCGCCCCCCCTAGGTCTGTAGCTGCTGCTGCCGTCTGTCCCGAGTGCCCGTGGTTTATTTTGCTGTAACTGTAGCTTGTTCTGCATCAGTACAGATGAGGGTGTCTATGGTGATGTATGGCTTGTGCCCTCCCCTCTCCAGGACTGGACCCCTCCCTGTGTGACAAGGCGAAGAAGCCCCCCAAGCGGAAGCGCGTGGTGGAGGATAGCGGGGAGACAGCCAAGCGGCGCTCTGCACGCGTCAGGAACACCAAGTGTAAGAAGGAGGAGAAGATCGACTTCCAGGAGCTGCTGCTCAAGTTCCTACCCTCCAGGTACGTAAGAGGCATGGGGATTCGCCACTCCGGGTGAGACAGATCTGGCAACCCTCTCCTTCCCCTGTGAGAGATGGCAGGATGTGCGGATTATATATCCCCATTTGTAATTACGAGGTTTTCTAATTGATCAGAGCATAGAGATTCCCCAGACTGGCATCCCTTCCCGGGTGTCCCCTGCCTCATGCCCAGTACTTCCTGGGATGGGCTCCAGGTTCACCGTGACTCTATACTGGATAAGCATTAATGGAAGATGAATTAGATTCAGCTTTATTGTTATTGTGCTGAGCTCAGGTACAGAGCCAATTAAATGCAATTAGCATCTAACCTCATGCAAAAGAAATATATACAAATATAATCAATTAGACATTTTGATCAATTCAAAATATGTGTAAAATGGTTCTGCACCAAATATATACATGAGGTAGCATAAATTGTGGATTGGAAGTGCAGTGAGAGTGATTGTGTTAGGAAATCTGATGGCGTGCAATGGTACTGGTGCATAGTAGAGATACAGACTGGGCAAAATGAGATGGATGGAGGGAGGGATGAAGGCATGGAGAGATGCCACAGTCCAAGTTCAGTATTAGTGTCACGAGGTAAAGTTTGTGAGGATGGAGCAGGTGGTTAGGAACTGAGGGGTTCACCATTCTGAATATAGCCACCTGCTATCAGAGGATAAGAGCATGTTTTGTGGTTGGGTGGCCCCACCGTCTGGAATGGAGTGTAAAGGTCTGATGGCATGTCTTCCTTAGGCTGAAGAAGTTTGAGCTGGAGGACGACGATGAGAGTCTGGGGACCTATGAGACCCAGTCGGAGGTGAAGCCCGACTCCCAGCTGCCCAGCGGCACCAGCAGTCTGCACTTTGACGCTGTGATGGTCATGGAGTCAGGTGGGCGGTTTTCAGATGCCTCTCGCAACGTGTTGGTTGGGTGCTGCTCTGTACCGCTCACAGAACAGCATGATTATTTGTTGGCGAACATTTTGACAATCTAAAATAATAATGTTCTTTTGCAGTGGGTGTTGCGGAGGATACGCAAGTGGCTCAGGGTGGGGCCCTACTGTGCGACTGGGGGGGGTGACTTAGCTAGAATCGCTTCAGTGGGTTATAACATGGTGACTTTACCTGTGCAGAGCGCCAGCATGTGCACAGCTTCCTCCTGGACAACCAGGAGAACGGGGGCATCCTGGAGCTGATGATGCGCTACCTCAAGGCCTTGGGCCGGCGGTACCTGGAGGAGTGGCCCCCCGGGCTGTGCACCGTGGTGCTCGATGTTTACTACTGCTGGAGGAGCCACAGCATCGGGCTGCCCAACCCACTACTCAGAGACTGCAGTGACCAGCACATCCGAGTAAGGGGGGCGTGGCTCTGACAGGAGACTACTGTGAAATGTGTCTTCTGCTGTGAACGTCAGTAGGGCCTTTGTGACTTTGTGGGGGGAAAAAACAGCTTTCCGCAAATTTCAGCAAAGGGGAATTTATGTCTGTCACACAAAAAAGTTGGTTGAAAGGTTGGTGCTTTTTTATTGGTTCCCTGATGTTTCCTGAGTGCCAATTGGTTCTCCCTATGCAGGACATGATGGTGATGAGCCTCTCGTGCATGGAGCTGCAGTTGGAGCAGTGGTCACTGACCAAGGGGAAGACTGGTATGAGCAGTGTGTCTGTCTGTTTCTGTCTCGAGCTTCTCACACAGAGCAGAGCCCTCTCAATCCCAGAGCTTTTAAATAGCACTGAATCACCACGCCAGCCCTTTATTTACATAACTTGCTTAATGATGGCTTGTTTTGCGATATTTTGATAGTGATGCACATCCAGTAGTCAACTTTGATTTTTTCCTGGGCTTAGCAATATACCGGGCGATCGCAGCAGCCGCGCTTCTGCTCTCTGTAGTGATCGTAAGCGAAAACGTCTCTTACAGTGACTAAAGACATCATATGGTGTGTTTTTTTTGTATTTAACCAAATCAACTTGTATTCATTAGCTTTTCAGTTACTGGTATTTAGTTACAGTAATTATATACTTATTCAGTGACTGGTTATTTATTTACTTATTTATCATATGATATTCCTGTTTGACTTACATTATTTTCCACCTACGATGGGTTCGTTGGAACGTAGGCCCACTGTAAGTCAAGGAGCATCTGTACATGTAGATTGAAAATCAAAAAATTCTGGAAGCACTAAGCAGTCTTATTTGCTTAAGCATGTCGTTATTGTTGTGAACGTGTGAAGTTTAAATGAGAACCATTACCATTTGACGATAGCAGCAATTTTTAGACATGAAACGGCTTCCCTTTCTCCCAGGGTGTTTAAGTTATTAGCTGCGCTATTTGCTTTCTGCGTCACTATCAGAGGCTGATTGACTGAAATGCTATAAGGGACACACAGCACGGATCTGCGTGTCCCTGAAATTAATGTCCGGGAGTCCCAGCCCACTGTCATTGCGACGCACACAGCAGCCTTTGTTTGACGTGCAGTGGCAGTAGTTGCTAGGCGACCCAATTTCAAATGCGTGCCTCATTTCCAGTGTCCCCGCGGAAGGGTCTGGTAGGCCCCAACGGCGAGCAGGCCCTCTTCCCGGGGTCCAACTTCCAGGGGGACCTGCTGCAGCTGGCGCTGGCCTCCTCGCAGCGGGACCTCTTTGGGGACCGGTGGCTGGCCTACCTGGTGCGAGTCTACTGGCTCAAAGCTCGCTTTCTGGCCCTACAGGTGAGTTCTGGTATTGCACTTTCCTCTTACAAGCACCCAAATTAACAGAGGGTAGCAGGCTGAAGCCCCGGGTGTGACCCTGGTAATAGAGGGAAGTTCAAAACCTTTAGAAGAGGAAAAGACTTTCTCTTAGAGGTTAAGTGCTGCTGTCAATTATAAAGAATCGTGGCTGATTCATGCTTCATGCTTGTGTTCAGTGATGTCTTACTCTGCCCCTAGTGGGATGTGAGTGAACTACAGCCGCTCTTAAAGCACAAAGGGTGGATGATGTAATATTTTTGGATGCTCAGTCTATGATACTTGATTGCAGCTCTTGGAGCCCAATACAGAATAAACTCTGCCCTTGCCTAGCGTGTGTTTCTGCGGAGATCTTTTTCTTTCTTTCTTTCTTTCTTTTTCCTGGATTACCGGTCACTGTGTGTTACCTGGGATTCCCGCTCCAGGGCGACATGGAGCAGGCAGTAGACAGCTACGACGCTTGTGCGGAGATGCTACAGAGTCCATCGGCCAGACAAGCAGCAGGCGGCGATGGCCACAAGTACATCATCTATCTGCCCAACCTGCACATGGACGGTACCATCTCTGTGGATGAGGTTAGTTGGTGAGACAGGGGGGGCTCTGTGGACTATAGCTTTTAAAAGGCCCAGTCTGCCCCTAAACATAATTGTCTAACTATGCTATAATGTTATTACATGTTTAGTACATGTTTCTTTCAGTCCAGCCAAAAAGTAGGTCGTTCTGTGATTTCATGTGTACTATACTGATGGTTTGGAAACATTTCTTAAAATATTTGTGTGGGTTCAGCAGTTTTGGTTGGGCAGGCCTTAAGTCTGCACTCACTGTGAATGCGCCAATAGCATATCAGGTTAGAGTGCCATTAGCCAATCAGAGCTAAAGTCACCACTCCCAGACAGTCACGCTCCATGCCAAACTGCATGCCTACAAAATGGAGGCCGCCATCTGCGGACTTTCAGCTTTGGTTTGGAATGTATCGCTGCCGCCCCCAGATCGACAAGAAGCTGAAGTCCCTGGAGCGCTGCCAGTCCCTGGAGGAGATCCAGCGGCTCTTTGAAGCCGGCGACTATGGCTCCGTCGTGCGTCTGCTGCGCCCGACACTGAGCTCAGTCTCCGCCCGGGTCAAGGCCCTGGAGTTCGCTAGCTCCGCCCCTGAGAGGCCCGCTCAGTTGTTGCTGCTGCAGGTACAAGGCATGTCGGGGGGGGGGGACTTGCTCACCACATCCCTTCTCCCATTTGGTGCACCAGCCCTTTGCTTGTATGGACCCACACGTTACATATAATCATTTTGGCTGACCCCCTGCATCAGAATGTTCAGCATTTTGTTTATTACTGTCTCGTTCATGTGTGAATGGCCTGGTGACTTATTACGACAGTATGGATGTCAGTGGAGGAATCAACTGGACCAGTGGTCCACTGGAGAGTGTGGCATTAATCAGAATCCTGCTTCTGTGGTTATGGCAGTTTTTGTCCTTTTTTTTTTGTTCGTTCATCCATCCATCCATCCATCCATCCATCCATCCATCCATCCATCCCTCCCCTATGCCCTTTATCCAATACAAGGTGGCAGTGGGCCCAAAGTGTGTGTCTATTACTAAAACAAATTCCATTTTCTTGAAATGGCTTGATCCTCTTCGGCGCCCCCTTATGGACGCTGGTGGCAGAACTCCCTGCTGCGACAAGAGGCCCCGGCGCAGTGTCTGGAGTGCTCAGAGGTGGCGCTGCACGAGGCCGTGCAGCAGCTCAGCAGTTTCTCCCCACCCTCCTCCTCTTCCTCCTCCGCCCGCGACGAGTGGGCAGCAGCCATCACGCAGATGCTGGAGGGCATCGAGCTCTGCTTCTCGCGGGAACCCCAGCTGCTCAGCACCCCGCCGCGGGCCGCCAGCCTGGCGCGGCTAACGGGCAACCTCATTCAGGTCTGAGCGCGACAGTTCCAGCCTGGACAGCAAGCTGCATGATAGTTGAAGAGATGGACACATAATTACTTAACCCAGCTCAAATCTTTCTGTGTAAATAGATATGAATGTGACCCGATGATGATGATGATGATATCGATATTAATATGTCCCTGTAACTCCCCAGCTGATTGACTACAGCATGTCGCAGCTCGATGACCTGAAGGAGGCGCACTTCTCCTCCGTGCTGCCCTGGATCATCCTATACCGCATCATCAAGCACGAGGAGGCCGCCTTTGACTCCCTGCTGCGGCAGCGCATTCCCGCTCAGGACGAGGACGGTGGGTGCTTGCATGAGATTGTGTGTGTGTGTGTGTGTGTGTGTGTGTGCGCGCGCGCACCTGTCTGTCTCCCTGACTGTATGCGCCCCCCCCCCACCCCCACCTAAACGCGTTCTGTCTCCACAGACGACCCCGACCGGCCCATGCTGCCCTCCTCCCTGATGCTGCTCAACACGGCCCATGAATACCTGGGCCGACGCTCCTGGTGCTGCAACTCGGACGGGGCGCTTCTCAAGTTCTATGTGAGTCTCTCCTCCTGCTCCTCCATCTCCCTGTTTTTTTTCTGGGCCTCTCTCCTGCTCCTGTCTCTCAACTCACTCCCATTTGACCTCCCTCCCCCCCCACCCAGGTGCGGGTGCTGCAGAAAGAGCTGGCAGCCTCCATGGGCGAGGACACTCACCCCTACAAGGAGGAGCTGGAGACAGCCCTGGAGCAGTGCTTCTACTGCCTGTATGCCTACCCTAGCAAGAAGAGCAAGGCGCGCTACCTGGAGGAGCATTCAGCCCAGCAGGTGCCCACACCTACACCAGGGGGCGCTGCACAGCCTGGAGGGGCTGTCATCCCTGTACTACATGCCACAGCATGACACTTTCATATAAACTGTTAATTGCCAGTGTTTCTTTAATTATAGGAATGTAAAAAACATTATTTGGTAATTTAGGGAAACCCTAGAATGCTTTTCTTCTCCTTTGAGGGATACGAGTTAATCATGAGGGAAAGATTTGTATGTAAATGTAGATCCCACAGATCCCAGATTCTTGCTTTCCTTCCCTTTCATTACTGTCTGCCCCCCCCCCCCCCCCAGTGGCCCATCTAAAGCAGTGTAGTGCTTTAGATGGGCCACCAGAGGGAACCCTGAGTTAGTTTTAGATTTTAGATTTGATTTGCGCAGGGAGTTCGAGGGTCTCTGAGGAGCTGATGGTGAAGTTTATTAGGTAAGAAACAGTGAGTGCTTAGCGATTAGGCGATGGCTACGCCACGAGAACGGCACCAGGGGTTGGGCTAACAAACAAGTCAATAGATGTGTGATTGATTTTCTCTCAGGGAACCTGAATGAGATTAATTATCTGCAGGACTCTCTGAACAAGCATTTAGTAGAGGAAGCCGTGTTTTATTGAGAAAGGGAAGAACTGGGATGGTCGTCTCATTCTCTGAGTGTGTGTGTGCGCGCGTGTGTCTCTCTGTGTGTATCTGTGTATGTGTGTGTATCTGTGTGCGTGGGTGTGTGTGTGTGTGTGTGTGCGTGTGTGTGTCTGTGTGCGTGGGTGTGTGTATGTATCTGTGCATGTGTGTGTGTGTGCGTGTGTGCATGTGTGTGTATCTCTGTGCCCGCAGCAGGGTGATGGATGCATTAGCTCTGCCGTGAGTGAGCCCCTGCGCCCTATTTGCACTGTCCTGCAGCGTGTTCTGGCACAACCTTTGTGCCCTCTGTTTACGGGGTGTGGTTATATCATGGAAAAGGTGCTTATGGTGCCAGAAAATGCTGAATTCGTCACCCTGCGACCACCTCAGCAGCAGAAGATAAGAGGGGGGCAGAGACAGGGGCGTGGCTCAGTGGGGCGGCCTGGCGGGAAGCAACCACGTGACCGCCCTCGCTGCTTCCGGAAGGTCTGGCCCACCCCCGTAGTCTGTACTCCTCTCTCTTCCTGTCCATGACTGTGTCATACCGCCACAGGCGGGTGAAGAGCTTCCACAAGCTTCCACAAGCCAAGGGGGGGTTAAAGAGAGACCAGTAAGGGGAGCTGCATGGCGCGATGGCAGTGACCTTGGCAAGAGTTTTTTGCTCTTATGGCCTATTTGTGCCCATCTGACCTCCACATTTTCGCCCTTCGTCTCACCTGGTGGAAAGTCTGTCCATCCGACTGTCACGCACCTGTGGAGTGTGTGAGTGTGTGTGTGTGTGTCTGTGTGTGTGAGTGCGTACCCCAGCAGAGATGTGCGGAATGGACGGGGTAACAGGATCTGAATATTTTGGGTCTTGTACACGCTTGTAAAGTTACTGCCTCGTGTTCTTTTGGTGGATGAAGATAGAGTCGTCTGGCGAAAGGGAAGCGTTGTGAGGAAATGTCAGTGTTCCGGAAAGACGGCATCAGAATAAACTGGAAAATCAGACCTTTTCTGTATAAAAATATCGCTACGTGTCTGTTCAGGTTTAGAGGATGTGTAGAAGCAGCCGGCGTTAGGGTTGGTAGGCAGCCACGCGCCCGCCGCTGGTGACCAGCTGACCCTTTCTGTGGGCACGTCCCTGAGCTGCCGGTCGTGCTGAAAACAGCAGACCACACATAACGTAAATGGAACAAATCTCAAGAAAGAGAGGGTTCCAGAAGAGATGGGTGGGCACACTGAAGCAGCATCTCAGTGCCGCTGCACTCTGCTGTTAATAATTCAGCACTGGAGCACATTTAGCAGTTAAAATAAGAACAGCAAGAGGAAAAACAGAGGAAGAAAGCCGCCAGTGGCAGGAATGGGAGGAAGCTGGGGTGGATCAGCTGACCTCATGACATCACCTCTTCCCTGGACATGTGACCCTTACACATGTGTGAGAAGATGTGCGAGGATGCAGCAGCCTCCCACTGGGGCTGGCATTGAGGGTGGGCAGGGAAATAGGAGGTGGCTATTAGGTGGCGATGTCTGCAGGTCATTGAGGAATTTGATGATGGCCGTTCGCTCCCGTCTCCGCCAGTGTGCGGTTTCGGTTCGGCCTGCTGTATGGTCTCCTTCACAGTATTCAACGGTCTGCCTTTGGAATCCTTGTCACATTTAAATCTACGTTTGTTTTTGTTTGTAATCTCATGTTTTTATTTATTTTGTGACTCAGATTAGCACTTCTGGATTGCGGAAGAATGGATGTTATTTTAAAAAATTTTTTATTTATTTATACTGGTTTACAAAATTTTTGTTAATTTTAAAATGTATGATCTGCCTGTTCATAGAAAATGCCTACATTGAGAAACTGCCAATTTTGTTACAACTATTATAAAATGTGTGAAACATGAGTAACACTTGTCAACAAAAATCTGAGTACTAAACGAACAAGGGTTGTCTTTTCTGAACTTTTTAATGCCGATTTAAGAAATGCAATCAGAACTTTGCTCTCACCTGTAGTTTTCAGTGGTGTCATTTTCAGGCTGTGCTTGTAGTATGTAATTCCTTATGAAGAGTGTATGGGCATATTTCAGAGTAATTTAGGAAAAACGATTCAAATTCTATTTCTGAACGTTTTTAGCACTTTACAGGAGGGCGCAAAGTACTATAAGTGTGTCTTGCCATGGTATACAGGCTGCACCAGGTTCGAACACGGTGAGAGAGGTTCCTGCTCTCTGATATGGAAGAATGGAGTGGCAGGTGGAGTCCCAGTGTGCTGGCTGACCCTTAAGAGCGGCGTTCCCGAGGCCAACAACAGCAGAAAATACCTTGTACATGGGTCACTTGCACCATTCACATATACTATTATACACGTGTAGCATGAGGTTTAATTGTGTGTCACTCAAAATCCTTGCCTAATAGGTCAGTTCTGTTCCGATATATGAACTCAGCACAAACATTACTGTAAGATTCACGTGTTTTGATCTGTGAAATGAAAAGAAAGTAAAAATCTGTTGACCAAAATTATTCATAAGAATTGAGAGAGAGTTGCATGTGACCCTGAAGTAAATGTCTGTGTGTTTGGGCTAATGCTGGCAGTGTGTGTGACAGTATGTTGGCGTGACATGTTATGGTGCTATTCACATCCGTATGGGGGCATTTAGCATAGTTATACTTTTTTAGCTCTTTTTTCAGACTTTTCTGCCTGTGTCTATCTCACCCTAAATGTGATCTTCTTATATTTTAGTAAAGTCACTGGTTATTAATGCCCTTAATGATTCACTTAGGTACGTTACCCAGATTTTACTTCTCGCATCCCAGATGCCTGCTTTTCCACCATGGTCGGGTGGACGTCCGTACCAGTTTTGTGTTTGCGTCTCCTCTTGACTCACGCTCTGCTCCTGGGGGCGGTTCTCCCGCCCTCGTCCAGCAGGTGGAGCTGCAGTGGGCCGACGCGCTCTTCATGTTCGAGTACTTCAAGCCCAAGACGCTGCCGGAGTTCGACAGCTACAAGACGAGCACGGTGTCGGCAGACCTGTCCAACCTGCTGAAGCGCATATCTGCCATCGTGCCGCGTGGCGAAGGCCCCGCCCTCACCGTCGATGAGGTGTCTGCCTACATCGAGGGCAGCACGGACAAGGTTAGAGAGCACCCCCACACCTTACCACTGCCTTTGAACCCTGACTTGGTTGTTAGGGCTGCCTCACCCCCCAACCCCCACCAGCAGCAGTCAGTCCTCCTTGGGGTGGGGGGGCCTGATGTTGGTAGGTTTCTCCTACCTTACAGTGTTACCAGACCTGTTTGCACTTGTATGGTGCTGGCTGTCAGTGACTATGAGATTCTGACAACCCCCCCCAAAATCCACCCCCTGCTCCCGCCCCCCCAGGGGAAGGCGGCAAGGGTGGGGGGGTACAAGTGTCTCCCGGAGTTTATGACCCTAATCCAGCAGGTGGCCAGCAGGTAAACAGGAGTACAGGGCACAGGTTTGGGGTTAGACCCCCCCACTCCCCCCAACGGGAGGAGGAGGAGCAGCAGAGGAGAGCAGATGGCGAGGGCCGCTCTCCCTGGGGAGTTTGTTCTGGGTCAGATCGCCATGGCGGCAGGCCAGGGGCCCGGCTGACGTGACCGCCGCCCTGTGATGAGACGAGCTTCGATCTCATCTGAGTGTGCAGATTTGCGTCCGGCTGTAAGCAGGCAGCAACATGTGTTTTTATTAGGATAATCGCTGTTCCTCGTAATTCTCAACATCATGCCATGTCCATTTATCCATTTTGTAAGTGACTTGAGCAGAGTATCTGTGTTAGGGGTCTGACACAGCAACCCCCCCTCTGCACACAACCCCCCCCCTAGGGTGTCAGATAGAATATCTATCTAAGGAGCTGGAACATGTGCAGGATGGGTCCCGCCGACAGTTCCGATTCCCTCGTTCCTGTTAGAGCCCTGCGTGTGCGTCTGTCCCGGTCCCGGGGACGGGACGGGATTAGATTCTGCCTGTAGCTTGACAGCCCCCTACAGGGCCAGTATATTTTACGTTTTTTGAAAAGGGCAAATCTGCGAAATGCTTGGTTGAGGCTGAGTTTGACCACGCGTGTGCCGGTGTCGGTGTTGGCCGGCAGAGAGCAGCTGAGCCAGAGGCCAGCGGCTCATCATTAGCGTTCCGGCGCTAAACGGAGCTTAAAGAGCCATTTCATTGGTCGCTTTTTTTTTTCCTCGCCTTCGTCAGCCCCCGAAGTTCCAGAATCCGGCATCAGTCCAAAACCGCACGCGGCACTTATCGCAACATGCACACTCACGGTGCTGAGTGCAAATCGGTGACTTTGAGTGAATCTCTTAATCCTCTCCCCGCCCACCAGGTTCCGTGCCTCCCCGAGGGAGCTGCTCCAGCGCCCCCTCTGGTGAATGAGCTGTACTACCTCCTGGCTGACTATCACTTCAAGAATAAGGAGCAGTCCAAGGCCATAAAATTCTACATGCACGACATCTGCGTGTGCCCAAACAGGTTGGCAGCCCGACTTCCTCTAATTGACGCTACCGTGATGAGCGGGAAGCTGGCCTGACGTGACGGCTGTGCAGTAAAGCTCAGGATGAGCTTTGTCACGTAGCTCTATTTATACTGCTCTTCTGTAGGGCTATAGCACAGCATCAACTCGTGATTAGCATGTAGCAAATATTGAAAGTATACAGCTGAGGAAAAATTTAAGAGCCCACTCTGCATTATCAAACAAATATACATTTTAAAGTCATGGTTTAATCGTGGTTCTGCTGGCAGGAGGCTACGCTGAGCAGCAGGTCGCTTCCAGGTTCAAAATTTCTAAGATGGCAGTAAACAAGAATACGGTGAAGCAGGAGACACTGGGAATGAGCAGAAATCAGCCAGGCAGAGGGCAGAAGCGACTTTCTAATGCCAGAGATGACCGTCTGACAGCTTATGAATCATGGGGTGTCATCACGTGACCTTCAGAAGGAATGGGAAACTAATGGGAAATAAAGTGCAGGTGTGAAGTGCACTTCTAGGACAGTCTGCAAAAGAAATATGTATGTTATTCGCAGATGGACACGAATAATTGTGCTGCGGTCTCTTAATTTTTTCTCAAACTGTATGTGATGGCATTAGTAGCTTTTAAAAGTCAGTTTTTGCATGGTCTGGGTATTTTTTTATTGTACTCAAAATACTTATGAAATTTAGAACTTCATTATCAAGTGATCATCCATCCATCCACCCATCCGTCCATCCACCCATCCATCCATCCACCCATCCGTCCGTCCGTCTTTGGCGCCTCCAGGTTTGACTCGTGGGCCGGTATGGCGCTGGCCCGCGCCAGCCGCATCCAAGATAAGCTGAACTCCAACGAGCTGAAGAGCGACGGGCCCGTCTGGAAGCACTCCATGGCCGTGCTGAGCTGCTTCCGGCGCGCCCTGGAGATCGACGGCTCCAACCTGTCGCTGTGGATCGAGTACGGCACCATGTCCTATGCCCTGCACTCCTTCGCTTCTCGTCAGCTGAAGCAGTGGAGGAGCGAGCTGCCGCCCGAGGTGATCAAGCAGGTGAGAGCTGGGGGGGGGGGGGGGCAGAGGGGCCGGAATTTAGAGATTAATTGTCATTGTTGACACACCACAGCACACGGTGCACAACAACGGAATGCAGGGGGCAGCTAATTCAGCGCTTGGGGGCGGCACCTTTCTCAGGGTACCTCAGTGGTGCAGGTCGGGGATTCGAGCCTGCAATTTTTCAATTACAATTGCAATGCCGTGCCCCTCACAGCGCCCCCTCACAGGGCCCCGTTGCAGTGCCGCGACCCTCATAGGGCCCCCTCACACGGCCCCCTTGCCGTGTCATGCCCCCTGTCTGTGCCCCTAACAGCCCGTCTTCAGGTCACAACCCCATCTGTGCCTGCCGTGCAAACACGTGAGGCGAAGGCCAGGGTTGTAGGGGTGGCGCGTGTGTGTGGTGGCCGGGGGGGTTGTCAGGGCCACTTTGCGCCCTCCCTTTCAGATACCCGGCGTCGCTGTGATTAAGCGGCCATCTGTTTGTTTGTTTATCAGCTTCTTTAGTTTCAGCTTTCGGATAAAATGTGTTTTTATTAATTTTTTTTGTGCAGAGTGCAGTCACTGCGTTCACATGGCAGCCGTAACGCGCCCCTGCTGTCACACGCACACCACTTTTCAGGAGGACCCACCGTGTTGGGGTGGGGCTCCAGCCCTAGCCAGACTTCACGCCCTCCCCCCCCCCCCCCCCCTCTTTTCCTCAGGCCCCTCCCCCACCTCAGGGGCAGTCCTGGAAATCCTCCACCTGCTTGCCACCTGCCACCCATCCGATCCGCTGTGTCACGCTGGCTGAATCGTGCCTCTGCTCTGATCCGAGACCAACTTCGGAGGGAGTCTCCACCACCACCCCCCCTCCCCCAA
>JAODKE010000043.1:9225637-9237887 GCA_026779605.1 Mormyrus hasselquistii | reverse complement strand
AACTTTAAAAATACGTATCGGAGGGGAACCTGGTGTATCTCTGGAGGCCCGAGGAGTTTTTGGCGGGAGGTCTAGATGCTCCACTGTGTCTCCTCTCCCCCATCCCTCTCTGGCACTGCATTGCCTTTTGAAGTTCCTGCGTGTTTTATAGCACTGTGACCAGCTGCCCTGGGGTCTGAATCTGCCGCATCTTGGGGGCAGTCGGTCTGAGAGTGACCTGGCAGCGGGCATCACCCAGCGATCAGGTGGGGGGTGCCAGAAGCGGCCAGGAGGCCCGCGTGCTCCGACATGAAAGCTAAAGGGGGTTTTTGGGATGGTTTGACGTAAAGACTCCGTGCCGGCCTGCACAGTGTGTCTGTGGCCACTGGAAGTTGTCTGAGTTATGTACCCTCCCGTGGATCACGCTGGCCGGATGGTTCGCAGGTTCTCAGTCTCTGTGCATCACCAGCCCACTTCTGCCTGCCAGGTTTTCTGCTCTTCCCCGTCCCCCTGTATCTGTAGCTGCTGACCCTCAAACCCCAACCTCTTCACCATGAAGGTGTGTTAGCGGTTTCCATGCCAACAGAGCAGTGCTCCCCTGCCCAACTTGTGCTTTGCACGTGGGCCCCTCCTCTGCAAGGGGCTGTGCAGGGGAATCCCCGTATCCCTCTGTGGGACATCCCCGACCTTGCTGACCCCGCTGGGCTGTACTGGGAGACTCTCACATCGCACACGATCTCTATTTTTTGTTTTCTGTTGAGACCTTGGTGTTTACTTGGGTTTGACGGTTTTCTTTTTAATATTTAATAGCGGAGGGAGGGTGGAGTGGGGTTGGATCGCCAGGAATCCAGCGCAGCTGCTGCAAACTCATCTGCGATAAGATCCTGTAAGTGCTTCTCATGCCAGGAGATGGGGCTGGCCAGACCCTGGGCTCGCAGGAAATGATCTGTAGCCGGAGGATTTCGAGCCGAAGTGAGCACAGCCTCCTTTGCCCTGTTTGAAGGCCTGTTCCTGTTACCTGTGCAGCACAGTCATGTTAGGGTGGGAGGGGGGTTTGCTAAGTGAGCCTGCCGGGTAATTCATGGACGGATCTCATTAGCCCCTGTTTTACCCCGAGAACGTCAGGTTCCCGTGCATCGTCGTTACGCTCAGACTGTCGGTGGTTAGACGGTACAGAGAAACAACCCTGGATTCACAGAGGAATGTCCCCGTTTGAGGTCTGTTTGCTCCATATGAGGTTGGTCCATGAGTTTTGGGGGAGTTTTCTGATTGGCAGAGATCAGTCTAGTTCGTCTTAGACCTGCAGGGGCAGTGGGCAGATGCCAGCCTATACCGGTGACCCCTGCAGAAGACCGTGCTCAGATAAGCACCATAGCAAAGTGATTAAGGGTCAGGCTGATGAGGGCAGGAGGAACCTGAGGTTGTCGAAGGTCATGAGTTACCTGCAATCCATGCATCCGTCCGTCCATTTATCCGGCACAGCGCGCCATTGAGCCTATAGCGTTTCCCAGGTAGCACAGGGCTGCGTGTTTTTTTTTTTTTTTTGCTTTTTTTATAGCAGGAGGAAGTCAGAGAACCAGAGTGAACCCTGCCAGACTCGGGAAGAACATGCAAACTCCACGCACTCAGAGCGGGAGCGCGGACATCGAGTCGTCTCACTATTTGCTTGCGAATTTGCTTGAAGTGTACTTTGTTTTCCTTCTCGTCTCTGTTGGGAGTGGATTGAGGGACCTGTGTGTGTCTGTGCGTGTGTGTCTGTGCGTGTGTGTGTGTTTGTGTTTGTGCGTGTGAGAATGAGGGAGCCACTCTGTCCTGCAGGGATCAGTGTGTTGGCTGGTAAGTGATGGACTGGGGTTAGGGTCCCCCCCCCAGCTGCTAGGTTAATTCCTGCTGTATTTGGCAGCCCCTCTGTCCCACGCCTTGTGCCAGGAAAGTAGTGTGAGCTTGCTGTGTGTGTGCGCACGTGTGTGTGTGTGTGTGTGTGTGTGCGCGCGCGCGTGTGTGTGTGTGCGCGCGCGCGTGTGTGTGTGTGCACTTCCTGTTTGAAATGGGAGAGCAGGGGGGCGAGCTCACTGCTGCCGTGCCGCGGGTGACGTGCCAGAGCCCTGAACCCCCTGCCCCTGCCCCGCAGGGCGTCTGGCGTATCCCGGTGGATGAGATCGATCGGCCCGGCAGCTTCGCCTCTCACATGAACCGCTCCATCGTGCTTCTGCTGGACGTTCTGTCTGAGCTCAAGGACCGGGACACCCTGCTCAAGGTCTCCTGCATGCTCCAGAGGACCCCGGAACAGGGAAAGTGAGTCCCGAGGCCCCGGCTGACTCTCCCTGAGTGATTTTGTCACTGGGGCAGTTTTTTTACGCTGCCGAGTGTCACCGTGATGGACCTCCATTCTCCCCCCTCCTGATTTGCATCTCTCCCGCCCCTCCTCCCCCTCTCTTTATAGGAAGTATTTGCGGGATGTGGACCGACAGGTTTTGGCCAAGAGAGCGTTTTCCTTAACCGTGAAAGTACTGGAGGACAATCTGAAAAAACTCACTGGGGTATGGAGTCATGGAGTCACCGCACACGCACACCAGCGCCACGCAGTGACACGCAGTGACACGCAGTGGCACGGTGTGCTGCCCCGTAGCTGCTTGTCACTGATGACCAGCCATTGACTTTCTGGATGGCTGGTTATTCTGAGGGCCGCTTGGGTCTCTGTCCTCCCTACAACCAGAGCTGTGATGTTCTCCTCACTCACATTTTTATTATGAGTTCATTACTGCTCACCAGTAGAGGGGAAGAGGGCACTAGTGCAGAAGAGTCACTCTGTCTGTATCTGGACCCCACAATGTCGAAATAACAGGTTTTTGACATATTATGGGGGTCATTTGGTCCCCACAATGTTGGGACCATTTTTATCAGTCCCCTCAAAGATAACCTCAGTTTTATAAAAATCTGAGAGTGTAATCAAAAAATCGACGCCTTGTATTTCATTCGGATACTTATGGTTAAGGTTAGGGCTGGGTAGAGGTTAAGGTCGTCAGGTTGGGATTAGTGTTTTCACTAATAGAAATGAATGAGTGTCCCCACAAACGTCATGACAAATGTGTGCGTGTGTGTGTGTGTGTGTGTGTGTGTCTTGGCTGCACCAGGTATCAGAGTCTTCCCTCGGTGGGGGGGACATGACCACCACTGACACACCCCCAAGGCCCAGCGCCGAAGACGGCAAGCGGGCGGCACCCAGCAAGCCTGGCACGGAGGCCAGGCAGCCCGAGGCCCCCCGGGAGCGGCCCCTGCCGCAGGCCGTGGACACGGTGGAGCGGCGGGAGGAGCCCATGGAGCTGGAGGGTGGGAGCTGGGAGGGCGGCGGGGGTGCGAGACCCCTGGAAAGGGCCCCCCCGGAGCTGTCCCTGGAGGAACTCAGCATCAGCTCCCGCCAGCAGCAGCAGCAGCAGCAGCAGCACACCGGGGGGGTTAAGCGGCCGGCTTCCCTCAGCCCCCCCGAGGCCGGTGAGCAGCAGCGCAAGCCCAGTCGCAAGCGGAAGCTTCTAGAAGATGTGGAGACGGGCAAGACGCTCCTGCTGGATGCCTACAGGGTGTGGCAGCAGGGCCAGAAGGTCATGACCTACGACCTGGGCCGCATCGAGAAGATCATGTCAGAGACGTACATGCTCATCAAACAGGCGAGTGGTGCCGGGGGGGCAGATCGGGGCAGGGCGGCTCTCAGCACCTCCATCATCTCATCCTTGTCGTCCTCCATTGGGTCCCTCCTCCACTCCCTCTGAAGTCTAAAGTCACTCCTGCCCTAAGCGCCCCCACCCCCCCACCCCCCAATGGCACTCTGGCAAAATCAACAACAGGAAAACAGCAATCAGCGAGCAGGAAAAATACCAATCTTGTTTCCAGCTTTAGCATAAAATAAAATGCCATGTCTGTGGCTGCAGCCCGGCTCTGGAATGATCGGGCTACGGCGACTCGTTTATAGTACAATTATGTAAATACACACTGCAAAGGCACAGACACAGATACACAGATGCAGGCGGCCTCCTACCATGGTCTCTGTCCTGGGGAGACGTGGCAGCTCAGGATGTGAGGTACACTCTGGAAGGCATGCCGATCCGTAGGGGAACTAATGACCGTAATGTCAATAATAAATAGCACCTAGAAGAAAGTCCCCTTTTGAAGCCGTTTCTGTCCAGTTTCCGAACCCCGGACTGTCATTCTGGCTGCCGACTGCCAACTGTCTGCTGTGTTTAATCACATCAAGCCAAATAACTCTCCTTCCGTTTGTTATTAGCGGTAATTTGTGGATCGGTGTCGGCTTTTTAGAATAAAACCATTAGATGTTTATGAAACAAAATGAATCGGCTTAATGATTTTATCAGACAGTGTTTTAGATTGAGTGGCGGCCCACTGCTTCGCTGACAGAGTGCCCCCCCCCCCCCACCCCCAGTGGCTGCTGGAGGTATCGAGTTAGGGTTCGAGATGCAGCAGCATCTGGCAAGTGCGTTTTAGCGGCTGCTTTTGCTTGTCACGCCCCCCCCCGCCCCCCGTCCCTCCATGCTGCGCTGGGGCTTGTGGGTCCATGTGAGAGAGGAAGCACTCACGCTTCCCCCACGACCGCGAGCTCCGTTTCCTCCTTGTGTTTAAGAAGAACTCTCTTCCTCACCCCCCATCGCTTGCTTCCGTGTTGGGCTATATTTATATAGTGCCTTGCGTGCAGGCGATGGCGTGCAGTACCCAGAGGGACGATCAGTGGAGAAGATGGCTCTGTTAGGCTTCTGGGTGTGGTGGAGGCACGCCTCGTGTACATACCCTGTGTGGCAGAGCGCGGATCCAGGGTTTCAGCCCAGGGTTATGGAGGGGGGAGCAGTGGCCCTGCCCTCGCAGTGACAGCCAATGGCGTGAGAGCGTCCAGTGATGACACAGGAGAGCAGAGGCAGGAGGGGGAGGGTGGGCAGCCGGGTCCCTGCAGCACTGGCGCCACTCCTTCTGTGTTTGACGTGGCAGAGCGCCCCCCGGTGGCTATGCCGGTCATTGCCGCCTGCTCTAGTCCCTGGCTCATGCCCCCTTCAAAGGTGTCCCCGTTACTCAGCACAAGTAAGACTCCCACCACCAGCATACCATTCTAGTCAGCAGGGACACAACTAGGGTTGGGTGTGATCAGAGAACAACATCCTCACCCTCCTCATCATCGTCATCTCCTGTCTCTACCTCAGGTCGATGAAGAGGCAGCACTGGATCAGGCTGTGAAGTTCTGCCAGGTCCAGCTGGCCACATCCGCGCAGAGACAGGTAAGCCTCACGTACCCCTACCCACCCCACACTGGAGTCCAGCTCCTCTCCACATCCCCACCTGCTGGTCAGTTTGGGTTCTGGCAGTGCCGTCGTTGTGTGGGCTAACAGGCTGAGGTGCTGATCGTGGTTTTTTTTTTTTTTTTATATCCGTTTATAAGCCTGGCCCTTTCTCACACCCCATGCAACTCCACCCCCTTATGAGAGTGTGCAGGCGGGAGGGGCAGCATCTACAGAAAGGGGCCAGGCGGGGGCGGGAGCCGGGAAGCGGATCAATGCTCCCCCCTCCCTGGATGGTAGCGTGATTAACATGTCATTGATGTGATGCAGGTTTGCGAACAAGGAGGCCCTCAGAACAGACTTGACGAGCTCACAGCCGGGCCGTGCAGCTATTATACGCAGGTTCTGGGACTCAGCTGTGGGTCGGGCTGGCCCAGGCACTCCCCCTGCTGGTGGCCTCGAGAGCCTGCGGTCACATTATTTATGAACAGACTCATTTTCCACCCCCACGCACATTCACTGGGTTGCTCTTTGTCTTTTTTTTTTTGGTGCATTTTTGTTCTTCATCCCTCGCTTCGCATGCCTCTCCCCTCCCTCTTAGCATTCCTGACATGTTTCAGGCCTTTGCGCGGCCCTCAACCTCCTGACGAACCTGGTGAGTCGTGCTAAGGCTGGAGGTCAGAGGTCAGGTGGCAGAAGCCTCTCTCTCAGGCTTCTCTGTGGTTTTAAGAAGCCCCTCTCGTTCCTCAGCTGTGGGTGTCTAATATTTGCTGACACCTCACTCTCTCTCTCACACACTCTTTCTTTCCCACGGTCCCCCCCCCACAAACACACATCTGCTGCCTGACATCTACTCCGTAAACCGCTGGCACTCTGCCGTTTCCAAGGCAGCGACTGTCCGTCACTGAGGGCATCGGTGTGCCCGACGGTCTAATGTGGGCTGGGGGGTGGGTGGCCGGATGAGACAGGAGGCCCAGAGCGGGTTGGTTTTGTAGCGCCATGGCAACGAGCATCTGCAGGCGCGGTGTGGCCGGTGATCAGGCAGCTTCTCGTCAGTGAGTTACAACAAAAGTAGGGAGGAAAGCAAACGAGAGGAGGGTGGCACAAATATCACTGCTGCCTCTATCATAAAGACTCATGGGGGAATAAGAGCGAACACGTCTGTGAGCCTGAAACAGGGAGCCCCTTAAGTATTCAACGGAACAGTGCAGAGCTGCCCTGGAACCTGGGTGATCCCGGACTGCGGGAACCTTTTCGCAGGGTCGGAATAACCCCGGATGGTGTTAGGAAGTCCCCACACGGGGCTTTTTGGGTGCAGGGACTTTTTCCGCGGTGCGGGTGCGGTATGCCACGCCATCCTGTCCTCTAACACGCTCCACACTTCCTCTGAGGCACATTTGCAGTCTTTTTTCATTGCTGCCGTTGCTGCACTCCTGAGACCCCCCCCCCCCCCCCATGTGCGGAATTAACACTGAGATGATCCCTGTGAGGCTCCTCAATGGTCCCGCTGTTCCTGACAGCCAGGATCCCTCCGTTTGATGGATGACGGACAGGTGACATATCAGGTTACCCGGAGCTTTGAAAATATCCCTTCTTGCCATGGAACATGCACACACTGATCGTGGTTCTACCATGCCTCATCGTCATGGTGATGCAGGCGACACGATGCAAAAGTTCCAAGTGGCTTCAAGCTCCGAAGCAGGCCGTGGCCTTTCTGATTGGCAGTGGGGTCCTTTGAGCGCCACGCCCCCTGCTGGCCGGAGTCCGTGTAATGGACTTGCTCGGGGGGGGCAGGCCGCGAGGTCTGCATTTAACCAGTCAAAAAAAAAAAAAAACTTGAGGGTGTTTCAGTGCAAACTTGCGATCAAAAGTGTGGGAAGACGGATTAGTCAATGTGTGGAATGGAATGAGCGACTGTGGGAGATGATTTTAAAGAAAACAGTTGGTGTGCAGACGGACGGGGCAGAACAGCAGGGCTGGTCTCACGGTCGATATTTTCTACGTAAAATTTCAGCTGTCAGCGTTTCCTGAGAGATCAGGAGAATTGCGCGCTGGGAGAATCATACACTTTCTCCACCGCTATCATCATGCAGATGGAGGAGTTGCATTGTTTAGCATTAAATGAAAGTGTGAAGCTCGTCGAGTTTCTTTTAGTTTTAATAAAGTTTCTTTTAGTTTAATGGTTTTAATCCATCGCTGTGTCATGTGGCCCCTGAGATTCATGTGGCCCCTGGGATTCATGTGGCCCCTGGGCCCACACTTTAAGACCTGGGCAGTTCACCTCAGTCAGGGTGGGGTGCAGTGCTTGTGAGCGCAGCCAGCTCCTTCCGTTTGGCATCGACATAGCACCCCCGCGCCGGACGCCCCCTTTCCCGGCCACGTCACCACCACTAGATCTCAGCCGACGCTTTGCACCACACGTTGCTTCGCAAAAAGGGAGCAAACCAGAGCAGCCGCTGCACATCCTGGTGCACATCCTGCTGCACGACCCTGACGGGCTCCCCTGCCCTGCATTTTCTTCTTTTCTCTTCTTCTTTTCACCGGCTGTGTGCAGAGTGAGGTACAGCAGGTTTGGAGGCGATGTGTAATGAGCGGGAGTTTCCATGGTAACGGGGAGGCAAGGCGTCGTGTGCATGCCCCGCCGCGAGCGTGTGTGAGCGAGCGCGCAGTGATCCGTTTGTGCGCGTGTGTGTGTGTGTGTGTGTGTGTGTGTGTGTGTGTGTGTGTGCGCGCGCATGTGTGTGCGCGCGCGCGTGCGTGCGGGTCTGCCTACTCGCCTGCCTCACGCCCCCACCTTATATCCCCTGAGCCGCTCTCCCCTGGGTGCTGAGGAGCGGGATGAGTCAGGAGCACTGAGCTGTGAGGCTCCGCCCCCACGTTGGCATTCATACACTGCTTCAGGGACTGCACTTGACCAGAAGGTGGCAGGGTCTCGTTCCAGCTGTAGTAAACACCTGGGTTTGTGCGTGCTGAACCTGCAATTTAGTGATAAATGTTCTGAGTAAACTGGGATATTTTTAAACTGTCAATTAAATCTTAGAAATGTAGAACTAATTTCAAAAAAATATTTGGAAGACCTCAGCATGTTTCAGGCGCTCGAAACACAGACACGGCTCTGCGCTCTTCTTGATGATTGGCTGCATCTGCTCAAGTGAACAGGCTTGCGATCCTGGTGTGGGGTGGGCTGTAGCCTCACCTGCTGTTCTTCCATTGTGTGTAGCTATTTCTTATGCACTGTGGGGCTTTATTGTCACCCGTCTCCAGACCTGACTCTCCTCCCGTATCTCCTCTCCTTCCCTCTGCTCTGAGACACCCCATGTCCTGTAAGCACGTGACCCAGAGCTGACCACTTGACCGCGGGGCCATGTCACCCTAAACCTTTAACTGGCTTTACTAACGTAGCCGTGATCGATTCCCAAAAAACCCATTGCACTCGACAGCAGAGTTATAACGCCAAAGCACACGTCGTATGAGCCGCGGCACGGATGGGGGGCCACCGTACAGATGGGTGGACGCTTCTTCTCCCCCTGGTCCGGGCAACCCCAAGAAGAACATCCTTCTCTTTCCTGGGTGGTGTTTCTGCACGCTGCTGTTACGGACCAGTAACAGTCTGCCGTCCATCCATCCACCCCTCTGTCTGTCCTCTAGTAGCCCTGGTAGGATCTGGGTCTCCTGTCCTGTCCTGATGGAGGCAGGCTGGGTGAATTATGCTCACTCATCTGTTTTTTTTATTTTTTATTTGTCTTATTTCCCCCCTGGTGTTACCTGATTCGGGGGGGGGGGGGGACTCACAGAAGTCTGCTCTCCGGGAACAGACGGGCGAACCTGGAGTTTGTGTTTCCCGTCGGCCATTGGCTGCGTTCTCCCCCGTTGCCATGGCAGCGGCTCTGGGACTGTCACGGGTTGTTTGCGCGGCTCTTCTGCTTACGAGCGGCCCTTGGAAAAAGGCGGGTGAAAGCGCAGTGACGGGTCCTGGGTGGGGGGGGGAGTGGCATTGGCAGCGCGGAGCTCAGCTCCGCTCCGGGACTCTGTGCCAGGAGCTCCACCGTGAGTCCAAAGCCGCCGTCTCAGGCCCACTGCTGGTGTTCCTCGTCCTCCAGGTCGGCCTGCTTGCTGTTTGTGTTGTGTGTCTCTGGCATTTGTTTGTTTGTTTGTTTCTGTGCATGTTTGTTTTCTTTGTCTGTAGGCTCGCCCACGTCTGTTTGTCAGCCTGTGTGTCCCCTCCCGCTTGCCGTACGCCGCAATCCGGTGCCAGGACTCGCTCATCAAACGCAGCTTTGCTTGCCTCCCTGGCTGTTGCGCTCCACGGGCACCGCGTCTCATGACCCCCCCTCCCCACTCCTTTCTGATTACAGTGCAGCAGTGACCCCCCCCTCCCCACTCCTTTCTGATTACAGTGCAGCAGTGACACCCCCACCACACCCAAGCCCACCAAAGAGCACCGTGACGTCTTCTTCCCCTCCTCGCTGCCTAACTCGGCCCCGCAGCCACCAGACAGCTCCGCCCCCCAGGGTCCGCCCAGCGGGCCCCCGGACCAGTCGCAGCTCCGGAAGCAGCCGGCTGCCCAGGCAGCCGCCATGGCCTTCCTGCCCCAGTCAGGTGAGTATCTGTCTTTTTTTGTAAACTTGTGCCCGGATGCAGTTTGGTAAAGAAAAGTATGAGCAACCCTTTGCCGGAACCGTGGTGCAGCTGAAAACTGAGTGATTATCAGACAGCATGCGTTCGGGTCACACTTAACCGTGCGCGTGCCCTGCTGTCACTGCCCTGCCTGTCCTGGCTACTCAGAAGCAGAGGCGCATTGGAAATAAACACAGAGCCTCTTCCCTCCATCTCAGAGGATCCCCAAGAAGCGAGGCTGATCGGAGCCTCGCATTACACCACTGGGCTGCAAGTGAAGCCTTCAGCCTCAAATCCCAGCAATTAGCTTGGATGTCCGTGTAAACGAGAGGGAAATGTTACGAAACGCTGCCTCGGAGCGAGGCCGCCGCCAGGTGAGGCGGTGTACGTGTTACATAACACGTGTTTGTACGCACTTTAAAAACCGTGTCCGAAAATATAGCTGCGGGAGGGAGACACACAAACGTCCCTGCGCACACGCAGGTGGGAGTTTCAGCTCGTTGCTGAGCATCTGGACGCTCGGCGCTGAAATCTATACAAAATGGTTGCCCAGGCAACCCAAACGAAGAGGTCGCGGAGAGGGAAGACTCTCCGCATTCGCTAGCGGCGCTTGGAGGGAGAGCACGGCGCCCACCGCCGCCCGCCGGGGACCTGCCTATCTGTCCGCCCGCTACCCGGGCGATTCATTCGTCGGTCCTTCCTCTGTGTCCACGTCGAGTCTGACCACCCAAAGCTGCTTTTCTCAGTCTCTTTTTCCGCGAGGAAAGAGTCATCCCATTGCCCGCGGGCCGTCTGTCAGCCTGATGAGGAGCTGGGATTGGTACGTATAGCGAACGCTGACCGGCTACCCTGTGCTCTAGCATGTTAATCCCCCGGTAACCAACAGGTGTCCTCTGACTCTCCCGGCGGTTACTTGAAGTATTACTGCCTGGGAGACCTGATTCACACCGTCCGACGCTTGTGGGTCGCCCTCGGTTACCGACACAGGACACCATCACGGAGCTGTAGTCCAACTCCACAGTACAGCCTGTGTTTTTTTTTTTTTTTTTTTTTTTTTTCCTTTTTTTCCTTTTTTCCTTTTTCCACCAGCTGTAAAAACCAGTCGTGACTCCAGACAGCTGTTTTTAATTAACCTGTACAAAGGTGACTGCTTCTCAGTAGCTACATATAAATCATAATTAGGACAGTTTGAGACTTCAAGGTTTGTTTTGGCAGGTCTGTGTTTGTGTTTGTGAGGGTGCGTGTACATGTTTGTGAGTGTGAACACGGCGTACATCATTAATTGAGTGTGAATTTGTCGCCCCGTTGTGGTGAGTCAGTGTATTTGCTCCAGGCTTTTGATTTAATGGTCCTGTTTAGGTGAAGCCTTGTGCTAAACGCCCCCAAACCTCCGTGGAGCTCCCGCGCCGTTTGCCTGTCCCGTATCGCACCGGCTGTCTTTGTCTCGGTCTCCAGAGGAACGGGAGGAGCTCCTGGAGGGCTTGGGCTTCAGGCAGCAAGAGAGCCGGCTGTGTCAGCAGATGAAGATGGCCACCGTGTCGCCGGGCCAGGAGGCGGCAGGCTGGCTGAGCGAGGAGGCGGCGTCCTGCAGCACCACGCAGCCTCTCTGCTCTGGTCTGTATTTGTGTGTGTGCCCGGCGGCGTGCGTGTGCCCGCCCGCGTGTAGACGCTACTCACGCCCTACCGCTCACTCCCCAGTACCCGCAGGATCATCCCTAAGCTCGCCCCCCGACACGACCGCTTCCCGGTTGTCCGACCCTGGCCGCGTCCGTTCCCGCGTCCCGCCCCACGTGCCAAAGCTCTTCATCCCATCCACTGTCACCAAATTCCCACCTGAGATCACGGTGACCCCGCCCACGCCCACCCTGCTCTCGCCCAAGGGGAGCATCTCCGAGGAGACGAAGCAGAAACTCAAGGTGCGACCGTCTCTCCGTCTCTCTGTCTCTCTGTCTCACTCCCGCTTTCTTTCCCTCCTTTTTCCTGGTGTCTCTGCGCTTCTAAACCTCCTGCACACCTAGTCTGCTTCTCTCTCCCTCCCCATCTTCCTGTTCCACCACGTCTCTTCCTCCTACCTTCACCCATCAGGCTCTCCAGCGAGTCCCCCAATGGGGGGGGGGGGCACCAGCCGTCTGAATGGACCAGAACCGCTGAGGCACATTTGCAGAGCATTCATTTGTTCACCACTCTCTAATAGTATTAATTTCTGAGCTGTTTCTATGGAATTCCATGCACTTCCACTTACATTCTTTGCACTGTTATTGTTGTTTGACTATAATTTGTTACTGTCTATAAATATGTAAATGTCTATCTATCTATCTATCTATCTATCTATCTATCTATCTATCTGTCTGTCTGTCTGTCTGTCTGTCTGTCTGTCT
>JAODKE010000043.1:9177156-9211346 GCA_026779605.1 Mormyrus hasselquistii | reverse complement strand
GAGCCAGGGGGGTCCACAGGGGGGGGAGGGGCGCCCACCCGCGCAAGGGGGGAGGGGGGGGGGGGGCCGGGGGGCGCTGGGGGGCGCGGCAGGGCGGGGGGGGGGGGGGGGGGGGTGTGGGGCACATAGTACCCTCTGTCCAGCCCCCACTCACTCCATACTGATTCAGCCTAGTGGGTGTCCTGCATCAAAGCATCAGAGCAGCCACAGGATTTACATGACAGCCTGGTCACGCCTCACTCGCAGAATCTTCCACTGTACCTCACAAACTCCACAGTAAATCAGTCTATGCATGTAAACAATGTTTTCCAACCAACCTGTTGAATAAAGGTCAGTGGGGTTTCCTCTAGGTACTCTGGTTTCCCCCCACAGTCCAAAAACATGCTGAGGTTGATTAGAGTTACTAGATTGCCCATAGGGGCGCATGAATGGGTTGGTGCCCCATCTTGGGTTGTTCCCTGCCTCGTGTCTGTAGGCTCCAGACCCTCTGCGAGCCTGAACAGAATAAGTGGTTTCAGAAAATGGATGAATGGGAATGATGAGACTTCAATTCTTTGTGTGCAAATCATTTGAGATTGTGGCAATTGATCACTATGTTTACCGTGTATTATATATTGCATAGCACTGTATCTATGTATTTATTGTGATAATTGTAATTGTATTTTTTGTTACTGCACATCCATTTAAATTTATACATGCACCTTAAATAATCTGTATTTCTTGCCTGTGTTTCGTATTAATTTGTGTTCAGAAGGAGATTTTCCTTGCATAGTGAATTGAATGTTTACTACACATATGACTAATAAACACATCTTAAATGTACTCGGGATTTTTTTGAAGAAATGGTGAAATATACTAAGCAATTCACAATTACACCCTGACTACTGACTCTTTGTTAAACAGATGCATTAAAAAACACATAAAAAACAGTTTTTAGGTGACAGTAGTAAGATCAATAAGACCACAGACATCGACAATCAAATCCATAAGCCATCATGTCCAGAATGTAATATCTTTATGTGAGATCTTTGTTTTCAACAAGTATGACAGGCTGATGTAAAAGTGGTTAAAGGTGGGGGTCTTCAGGCTAGGGGGTGTACGTGGAGGGTCACGCAGAGCCATCAGGGGAGCTATGGTTGTCCTCTCCTGCACGGATGTGAACCTCTCATGCCTGCTTTAAGAAGCAGAGACACAGGGCCCAGAATAAAAGCCCCCCAATGTCCTTTTTATTCCCTTCAATTTATTATGCTTTTCTTTAAGCCATTATCCCACGCCCGCCACTCGACCATGCAGTCTACGATAAGACCTCTTCAGTGGCCAGTTCAACAAACTGGTCTCCATTCCGAACAAACTGGGACTACTGTATGGGATGATCTGTGCACGGGTCAAATCCCGTGGTAGGTGGCAGTGATGACATTGTCAGGCCCTCGAGCAAAGTCCTAACCCCCCAAATCCAGGAACTGGCTAACCCTGCTTTCTCAGCTGTATGTCACTCAGGATAAAAATGTCTTCTGAATAACCCAACCCTGATCATCTCCAGTCTGCTGACCCACCGTATGAGAAGTAAAAAGGAGAACAGATAGACGACAAGAGGCGCTCTGAGCTAAGGAGGTCTTTGGACAGCTTCAGGCTCAGGTACCGATCACAGATGCAAAGCCCGATGATTAATTAGATATTAATAGATATTAATTGATTAGAGAGGTAACAATACCAGACCAACATCAAAGAATGTTCCAAGTATGGGAGATGTTGTTATGCAAAGGTGTGCATGCTAAACTGACACAACCCCCATTCATAATTTAAATGGACATCCTAAAAGCTGTCTTTTGCGAGGGTGGGGTGGGGTGGGGGGGTCTGAATGGCTGACTGGTGAAAGATAATGGAGGGAGGTGGGATGATTCACAGAGCCCACATCCTGTGTTTGTTTCCACAGAACTTGTGTCCTTACAGGATAACTGCGTACTGAACTAGGAAAGGGACACGTGGGATTAACAGATCATGTGGGAGCAGAAGCTGCTCAAGGGGGGCAGTCGGTCCTTGTGTTCAGGGCCCTTACACTCTCTGCTTGGGGGATGCTGGAAGAGGGAGTGACGGAGGTTCAAGGGGTCAGACGTTATTTTCCTGGCTGTAAACGTGTGAACGAGTTAATGTAAACATACAGAGGTATATCTGGCAGTAGTGCACCAGACGAATAAACAAAATGGATGGGTTACATCCACATGGGGGACATGGCCAAGCCCATCCCTCCATAATAAAAAGCCCAGGTAAGAGCCACACCACAACATGAAATCTTAAAAATGTGCTTCTCTCACTTGTGAAACAGTTATACTCATTACTGATGATGTAAGGATGTTTGAATGGATGTGATACGTACTCTTAGGGTGGCTGAGAAACATGTTCTGGGTGGTGTTGTACCTCATAACGACTGATAGCTTTACACTCCCCTCTCCTGAGCTTTTGCTGAGCCTCTCGGGATCCTTTTGTATGCAGAAAGGCAAACCAGCAACCAAACGTGAATATCGATTGAGAGTGTCGTTCCGGAGACAGGCGAATAGGCTTCTTAGTGAACGAAAAACAAAACAATACAACAGAGGAATCTTAATATCGGTTCTTGGCACAAAAACATAACTATGAGCGATGTCTCAGGCAGTCTTTGTGAATCCATCCACCTTCTCAAGGCTGATTTACACTTCTGTGTAAAATCTACTCCATAGGTAGCCGTGTACCCTACGCCATAGCCTGACACGCACCTCTACGTGATCACCTACGACACAAAATTTACACAGAAGTATATATCAGCCGTCACCCTGGTAGGTGTCATAGATGGGCTAGAGTCTATCCCAGGCAGTATAAGACACGAGGCTGGGGTATCCACAGTCCATCACAGGACACACACTGCAGGCAATTTAGAGATTCCAGTTAGCCAAATGCACATCTTCGGACTGCAGGAAAATATGTGCTCCACGCATACAGAGGTGAGACTGAAACCCTGAAGGTGTGAGGAGACAGTGCTACCCGCTGAGTCACTTGCCGCACTGTGTAAATCCGGACTTACAAAACCTAGTGGATCCTACATGATTTATTTACAACAAAAAAAAATTACAGCTCAGAAATTTACAAACACAACATTTGTGTGGCTATACCGGTAACAGCATGAACAAAAGTTTGAAATTTGTGAGACTGAAAAATCCAGGTTACAGTAGAAAAGACCACATATCTAAGTTGTGTAAACAGTGCAGCACGGCTTATCTGACTTTCTCCGCAGGAGGGTGAGACCAGAGAGCATGTTTATCAAGTGCTTAAGAGCCACCAGTGGACAAACAACATCAAAGGCAACATCTCCTTGGAGAAACCAGCTGTACCTTGGATGACACTGGTATCCATGGAGAAAACAACCATACTTTTGATGACAGTCGTCTCCCTGGAATAAACAGCTCCATCCATGGAGTACTTAGATATACCTTAGACTGTGTCTTCTCCAGATGTAACCATGGAGACAGTTGCACTTCAGGTGCCAACTGAGATGTTATCTGTTACAATACAGTGAAAAGTAAATAAGGTAAACAGTTAGCTAATACATGAAACTTGGACCCAAAGTACTTTGACAGTAAGAGTACATGAGTTGACACTTCTGTTCTATATACTGGTAAATCCATCAAATGGTAAATATACCAAAATCCACTCTTCATTTTTGCAGCTGTTGTGTGCACAGAAGTGCAGGATATGCTCTAAGTGTTTCATCGAGTTTCATTGGGACCAACGGTTCGAAGGGTTAGGGCAGAGGTGTCAAACTGCAGTCCTGGGGGGCCAGAGCCCTGTGTAGCTTAGTTCTTACCCTGTTCCACCACAAATGATTCAGATGAAGAGCTGTGTGGTAATTAGCACAAGGAGTTGAATCAGGTGTCTTACATGAAGGGAAATACAAAAATGTACAGGGCTCTGGCCCCCCAGGACTGCAGTTTGACACCCCTGGGTTAGGGCATACATGAAGTATCTTCAATGTGTGAGCTACATTTGAGGGCCATCTGGATAATCCAGCGAGGGCGGAGAGCAATCCTGTGCTGAGCTGGAAGAAGGCGGACAAGGGTGGGCACGACGGGGCAGCTGGAGGAAAGCTAAGCATGGTCAAGCATGTATAAGTGGGTTTTAAAATGAATCCAGTTCATCCTGTTAGAAGTAGGGGGGGGCGAAGAGCTTTTGTGGAATGGTCATATGGCCCCTTTTCAAGTGCAGGGCAGCCTCGCCAGGTAAGTCCAGACACTGCCTTCTCACCAGCATGCTAATGCTGAGCAGGCCGCCGGCCCACTGCTCCCCCATCTTGACAGAGAGACAGGCCTGCCTGCACACACTCGCACACACGTCATTACGGGCTACCACACCTCTCCCAACAATCTCCCAACACCAAGGCGGCAAGCTGACCTTTCACAAGAACAACGTCACAGCGCAATAATACGTCAAGTGCTTTTTCTGTTTATGTTTGTTCAGAACATCTTACAGTTCTTTTTATGGTTTATTTATACCCAGTAGTGGAGCAAACCTCACCATTTTTAATAGTTTAAAATTCTACCCAAATTCACACAACTGTATATCTGACCAAACAATTCAGATAAAAATCACTTTCTTCATGATATGACACTAATAATATCTAATAATAAAAAGAAAAGCAAGCAGATTGCAAGTCAGTGCTTACTTGGCAACCATTTCATGCAAACAGTAGCTCGCTTAAGGGTACAACGGCCTCTCTTGGATGTAGATTTGTGCCCTTTCAAACTCAGACCCAGTTCCCAGCCTCCTAACTATTAAGCATGGTGCTGCTCACTTCAGAGCATCAAAACATGTTTCTGTCAGCAGAGCAGACGGTTGATTAGTGGACACGGCCCAAGCGTCAAGAATGAATGTACAAATGCATTAAAATTCAGTGCAGTAATATAAGATATGCAAAGTAATGGAACTGCAAAGACGGGATAAAGTGAAGAGTTTGACTGTACCCAGGGTAATCAGCCAAATCAAGTCAAAGAACTAAAAAATAACTAGCTGTAAAACCAAGAGTCTGTGGGAAAATCTTCCATATTCCAGGAGTGATTATCCAGTGCAAGGTCACAGTCATCCCGGAACCTAACCCAGGATGCACAGGGTACAAGGCAGGAAGGAATGCCAGTCCATAACAGGGTACATCCCAGAAGGGCGACTCAGAGACACCAACATCAACCTAAGATACATGTCTTGGTCTGCAGTGAAGAAGCAAATTTCCTAAAAGAATATCCACATGAACACTGAGGAGAACATGCAAATATATCAGGACAGGAATCAAACCCACATCCCTGGAGGCCTCTGAGTCGCTGCATGCTGGCCAGAGCTACAAGTTTCCAAAAGGAAGTTATGCTGCAGGGAAGTCAAGCATGAGACCTTATGGACAGTCGTCACATGTGACAGCCTTACAAGGGGATAACTGAAGGTGTCAAAGCTCCAGGGGCCTCTAGACCTGCAGGTCAAGCCACAACACCACAGCCCACGGAGGTACTGACATATTGCATCAGCAAGACCAACATCGCTGTAACGACACCCAGGGTCCTCGGTGGCTGGTGTCCATTGTACGTGTTCCAGTGGGGGGGGGGCAGATTCACAATGAAACCAAAGAGCCTCCAAGTGCCCTGATAATGGCCAACAAAGCAGCCCGAATCGATTGGCAGCATAACGAATGAATCAGATCCATTTCCATGAGTCCCAGGGTGGTAGTCTGGCAATGAATTGGCCTCGCTGTTTAATGACACCTATCTAATGCTTGTTTTAGGAAAAAAAAAGCTTTTAACTGTTGCTCCTACACCACTGTTAGTAACACAAGATGGTGTGCATGTGTCTGTGCTCTGCCTTGGGGCTCATTTAGCAAACAGCACTTCACACTAACAAACGGCTAACGACGTTTCTGTCCCTATGCTGTCGATGCAGACACCACGGACTGAACCGTCAGCAAGAAAGGACAAAACGGGAAGCACAAAACTCACAGCATGAAACAAACCACATTCTGTCCTATCATCTACAGTACAATTGTATCACTGCTCCCGGAGTTACGAAGACCCACCCATAAGAACTGTATCTGTCTCATGGCATCACACCCAGATAATATCATCACAGATATCAATGAAAATCAAAACTTAGTAATATAAAAACAGGAAGTGGAGAGAGAGGCCACAGAAGAGCACAGGACAGAGACTGGCCCAGTTGTTTTTTTTGTTGGGGGGGGGGGGCAGACAGCTGCAGATAAAACAGATGAGCCTCAGAGGTGGGGTGGAGTTGGAGTTGGGGGGCTCTTAATGCAGAGGAAGTCAACCTTCATAAAGTCAGTGGTGCATACGGCCAAATGGGGAGGAACTGCTGGAGACTGGGCAGGGAGAGAACAGAAGTAAGCAGGAGCCCCCCCCCAAATCGGCAATCAATTGACCACCCCCCAGCCCCAAAACCATTGCTGTAAATAAGGCTGAAGAGCTGAACTTGTGAACAAAAGGTTGCAGGTTGAAGTGCTGGGAGATTAACCAGCTGTTACACCCTAAATTTAAGGAGGATCAATGAAGAGGAAGGTGCATAACTGTGAGTAACCTGTGCTTGAATGTATAAAAACAATGTCATTTGCAACCGACTCAAGTTAAAAGGTCACTGTTGTCACCAGAGCATGACCACAGCTGCACAGTGAGTAAAAGTGTCAAACTGCTGCAGTTGAAAAGTAAACCCATAATGTTACCCATCTATTGGTTTTAGGGCATGCAGAGACCCACTGATAAGCATTTTGTTATTCGGTGTCACTTTCCTTATGTTTCATATGTAAGTTATATTATTGGGAAATCTAACAGCTATCACCAACTCAAATGTCTAGTTTATGGCTGACTATTCATACGGTTAACCAGTGTAATCTTTACTGCCATTGTCACTTGGACAACGAAATTGAAAATAATAAATAAGTAGTTATTGGTATAAAAAGACACATCTACCAGTTGCATCATAAGAATAATGGTAATGAATTGCCATTTTGTCTTTCTAATGGACTGTAAAATTGTTCGTTCGTAATTTATTTATACATGAAATCTAATCTTGCTAAATTTAAATCCAGGTATACTGCTGGGTGACATACGTCCCCCTTGTGGTCAGAAGGCCGCATTGCCGAAAACTGGACGAGGACAACAGGCAGGATATCAGCCTAAGGGTTAGGGTTATGGGGGGCATCATCAGTCTTTAATTTTAGTTTTTATTTTTTTTTCTTTTTACTTAAAACGTTTATCTTACGACAAACAAAAACATACTGAATAAGTTATGTTACAGCTCATTTTGGAGTCAGTACCCCCCGTCAACAATTTTGAACGCCGATGTCTTGAGTTGTTACGCGTCCATTACAAACGACGCCACAGCCCCTCCCTAGTTAGAATCGTGGGCCCGGCTGTCAGATCTACCCCTTTGCTGACGCTGATCAGCTCATGTGACTTTTACTTATTACGAACTTCATAACTATGTATTTGCAACACATCTCGTAGAATTTTTTTAAAAAAGTGAACATGTATCCAATGTGGTTGACAAATCGACTTATGTTACCTGTTATTTTACGTAAACGGTTTAACCAACACATTCAAGAAAACAGCCTAGCTAAGCAACGTAGTTACGTTGTATTATCTACTTAGTTAAATAACAAAAATCACTATGCAACACATAATTTATAATATAATAGTGTGGGTCATGCAGACGAGAAGTATAATGCTTCTCTGTGAAATTAACCCGCATCAAAACAGCCGAGGTCTTATTAATGTCTCGGCAGCTCCACCTTAACGCAAGTCTTGTGTGAACGGAAGAGGATTGACGTACTGCAGCCCATCAAAAATCCACGGCCCAGCCGCTGAGGGGCACTATAGCAGCTACTGGCACAGTCATCGTGAAAGTAAACAGACTGGCAGCTTTATCCAGAACACATCCAGAGGGCAGACTTGTTTCTTATAAGAATCTCATTCTACACAAATATATGAAACATAAAAATGAAACCTTTCGCCGATAAGAAAATCGGTGCATGGGTATTGCTTATTGTATACTATGCAGATATTTTGATCTAGGACGACTTTGAGTTTATAATTGGCACGTATTGTTTATATTCGGGAATAGTATTTTTTCCAATGGCTATTAGTACAATAAATACAAACAAGTGCACTGTTAAATCTGACTAAACTTTTGGTTACTACTGTGCAATAATATATATGCATACATTTTCGTGCAATACATTCAGTGGAACAGCATCTTTCATTGTTATTGTGGGCGAGTGCAATTTCAATTCAAACTTTTTCTATTTGTTTTTCCTTGTAAGATATACTCACAAGAGATGAGATGATACTGTTTTTGTTACTCCTTACTGTTGTCATGTTTTTTTTTTTTAATGCACCCAGCTGGAGTAGACTCATGATTTCGTTGTAAAATTTACAATGACAATAAAGGCCTTCTATTCTATGCACTAATAAAATGCCGGATGTTTACTTAACTAGACTTTGGGTCTTCATAGAAAGGAAAACAGCTAAGTTTGCCAAGATACGCAACTGCAACATTCGTCTCAAATTCATCGAGCTGATTAACTATCATGCTAGTAGTTAAAGGGCCGGTTTCCTGATGTGAGATGAGCCGTCACCCGGGCTGCAGACAGGCACCCAAATACTGACGGCCGCCGTCCTTCTGGAAAGTTCCCGTTTGGCGTTGCTCGGGCATTCGACTAGAATGAGCCTCGACCTTGAAAAGTTTCTCGCTGACGCTCGTCAGTCTCCTCAGCTCCGTTTATAGATTCTCATTAGAAATCCTTAATTGCTCGCCATCCCCCCTCAGGACAAGTCCACAAAGCTGCAGTTGTGTTCTAATTTGTGTTATAATAAGTGTTTATAACCGCTGTGCTCCATTTCAGTCTCTCCCATATGCCGAAAAGACGTACAAATGAACAAAACCACACATAAACAAGTTAACACTTTTATTTACTTGCACTGTACATGAGTTTACACACACACGTTACCAACCATGTGATGCATGTAAATGTAAGAAAATAAAAGGCACAATTTAGTTTTTTTAATAAAATATAAACAAAAAGCACAGTAATACTGTTAATGTCAAAAGGCATATAGTTTAAGGGCAACCTCAATGTTTTTAAAAGAAATTAAAATACCTATTTTTTTAAAACTAGAAACTGTAATATTGCTTGATCTGAAGGACTAAAGAGATGAGGAACCGCACAAGTAATGATAAGGCGATTCCCGGCAGACGGAACACGTAGCTTGGTTTTAAAAAGCGGGTCAGAGCATCATGCAAGGCAGCCACTTGCAGGCGATCTCCATTTTTTAAAAGTAAAAAGCGGCATCCTCGGGCTGTTAGTTTAGTGCACGATACAATAAGCTGGCGGTTTAAGGATGGGATACCACATCCTGCAGTAAGGGTCTAGCGGGAAAATAGGGGGAAAGCTCGGGAGACTGATGGCACAGGTCGGATTTTTTTAAATCATGAAGAGCATAACGTGACAGCCTACAAAAACGACCTTAGTCAGATGGGACATGACGCCTGTTTACTGTTCACAACAGGTCAAAACCCAAATTAAACTATAGCGCTCCGGCAGTCTGCATTTAAAGATATTCGTATTTTCACAGCAAGTCACCCCCACATTGTTGCGGGTTTATATCTGGTATGAACGCGTAGATATTAAAACAAGCAGGACTTTTAGGCAGAAGGGGAGGCTGACTCGTCTGCTTTAACCCGAAGCAGTGCATAAACAGCCGCGAGTAAAACGCATCTTAACGTTACTCCCCGCGTGATTTAAATCGATTGGTTTCAATTCGACATTCCGCCACTAAAACCAAATTTGCACCGGAAATGAAAAAAAAAAATCGTCACCGAGTAGGAAATGCTTTACGACTAGTTCTGCTTTTACTGCGACTCGCGGCCTTTTGAAAGCAGTAAAGTCCAGTTGGTGAGAATATTCGCGCAACTAATTATAAGGTGATGTAGTCTGGGGTGAGGGAAGTTCGTGAGCGGGGTTTCTGCGGTTTCATAATTTCTGTGCTTCCCAGTTTCAGCGTTTTCAGTCCGGACAGAGGGGTCTCCATTAAACCTAGAACATCCCCCCAGTTGCAACTCCATCAATGCCACACTTGGAATGAGTCCTCATCCATACCCAAGGATGTGTCCGCAAATATATAAAAATCATCACCCGCATCACGTGCCCACATACGCGCTCTCACGTGCTCACCGATGCTGCACGAGGCCATGGAACCGTCGCTTTATTTCTAGTTTTTTTTTCTCTTTTTTAACTTTCACTGTTTAAAAGCTTCCCTAGTTGACTAGCGAAGCCAGACTTGTCATCTTACCTGCAAAAGCTCAGGCAGCTTGAAGGAAGAAAAAAAATAACATACCAAACATTGCACCAGAGCAAGTCAACACTTCACCTGTTACCGGTGGGTGGGTGAACCTGTTGCTAGGCAACAGATAAACGGCTGTTTTGAGGAGCGGAGCTTGGGAGCAGCGGCTAGCGAACACTGATTTCCATGAACGTCATGTAAACAGCTGCGTTCCCCACAGCGGGACGGCACGCCACGGCCGATGGCGGAGGGAGTCGGGATGGCACGGGGCGCCGTCTCATTCGTTCTCGTCCGGATTCTGCGGGTCGATTATTTTCACGTGGGTGAAGGGGAAGAGCCCTTTGCGGCCATTGACCTCACCTTCCCACTGGCCGCTAATGTTCATCCGGGTCACTTTGACCACGTCCCCCACCTGAGGAGAGGACAGCAAAATGGAAAGGGTTGGGTCACATTTCATGAAAATCTAAAAACCACTTAAACACATTAATTAAATTTCAATAAATGTATGGATGGATGCACAATAACAATAAACACTATTTTTGCATCATTGTGTTTTGCTTGCATGGAAAATGTGACTTCAGATTAGCGTGGACTGACCCCCTCACCCTTCCAAAAAAGGGTTTGCATGGATTACAAGGGTAGAAGGACATCCATCTATACCCTGCTAGAAGGTCATTTGATGCTGTTAAAACAATGTATTACCAATGTAATAAGCTATTTAAAAAGTAGTCTGATGATTATGCTACACGAGCCTGTGATTAGGATCTCTGTGAATCCATAACTAGCAGCACACAGACACCTGACTTCAAAGGGACAATTTGGAAGACTAAATACTCCCATGGTTACTCATCCGAACAGAAAACACTTAACAGCGATCTGAAGAAATGAGACCATGGGACTTGGAGGCTTTCCCCCCTTCTGAATATTACCAGGTCAGTCTGTTATACGAGACTGAAATACTTCACTGGTCCCAAGCAGGAAATTCTGGAAGTCTGGGGATAATCAGGGAAGACTGAGAATACAGTCTACCACTATCAGAAATAATGCGGTCAAAATTCCAGCACTTGGGTAATTTCCAGGGGTCAGTATAGATGCGATGCAATGGCCGAGGCTCGCTCTGGATGAACCACCTTCTTTATCATAGTATCTGCAACTATTTTGTGCATTGACATCGGGCCCCTGTCCTGTGATCTTGCATGTAATTTTCTATGAGCCTTTAGAACTGGAACTGGCAAAATCCAACAGTTATCCATATGCGGTATATGTGGCGGGTCAATGTCATCTAATCTTCCTAGTTAAGTGCCACAGATCCCTGTACAGTCAACTCACAGCACTAAAATTATGTATACATGGAATAATCTTGCTGCACCGTCTAGACCATTACCCTTACTTAAAGGGAAACTTCTCCTGAAATAACTATGTTCATACCACAAATGAAATCACGTTTTACATACCCGGATAACAATAGCACCATTTTTCCACCATCAACGTTACTGAAACTATCTGTAGACTATTCAGTATGTTTTAGAACTATATGGAGAGTAAAATATGCGCATCTAGAAAGACTTAGGAGCCCAGCGGATATTGATCTATGAGAAATGCAATCTGATTCATAATTTTGTTTACTCATCTTTTTTTTGTCAAAAGCAATTCAAAATAAAAAAAAAGCAGCTAACTTAGAGATGCCCTGATAAACTGGCCAAGGATCGGAATCAGCCGATTTTTAGCATGCCTGGTCCAGACCGTATACCAGCCGTTCAGTTTCATGTATTTCCTATACTGAATCAGTACATTCTATACCTGTACCACACGTCCAGAGCATGAGAGGGTGAGAATTTCCGCTCCACGCTCACAAGGGTGTTTGCTCCGCCCGCTCCTCCGCTCTAATTCACACTAAGACGCTCCGCTCAATACCGCTCCTCGCGCCGCTAAAATTTCCTTCCGCTCCAGTCAAATCGCTCCACGCTCGTTCCAATTTAAAAGAGGGACCAATAATCTGCATGCCTAACAAATGTCACCTTAAACCAAAGCCTTATATCATAATATGAGCAACGGCAACATTAATTGCCACTCAGAACAGAAAATATTTATTTTAAAACATATAGGCGACAACGGACAGGTTTGGCAATGGCATTCCACACAAAAATAGGCTTACAAATAAAGGAATCAGTGGGCTTAATGACCTAAAGAATATACAGGTTAAGCATCCACGTTTTAAATAACTCAATTTTTTCCCTGTTGATGCTGCTGCTGCTGCTGCGTCTCTACAAAATAAAATTTCACTGAAAGCGCTACGTGAAATCAAATCCTATTAGACCTACTTCGAATGACTAATTTATTTGATTACCAATATTTACTACATAGGCTTTTATACTTTTATTTGCTTTATAGACTTGATATGCTACAACCATATAAAACTTGCTCACGTTTCGCTCTGGCTTCCGCCTGTTCGCGTAGCACACTCATGTTTCTGAGAAAAGTGATTTCAAAGTGAATCTTTACTCACTGAAACAGTTTCACCACATTGTTGTTCTTCCTCTACATTACTGTCATCTATACGTTTGATAAGAATAGTACACTTGTATGATCTATCAGTTTCCTGTGTGTAACAGTCTTGATAACTGTATAGATGAATTATGGGTAGATTCGGGCACGCCTCAGAGTCGTAGTGTGAGAGGTATCGGAGCGAAATTGGAGCAAGAAAGAGTGACCGCTCCAGCCTTAATTAAAAAACGGCTCCGCGCTCTGACCAAATTGGGCCCGCTCCGCTCCTCGCTCACATGCTCTGCACACGACATACGCCCAGCGGTGCCGCCAAAGCCTGATGACCCCGTGCACACTCATAGCCATACGCTTAACATGTCATTAGCGTGGGAGTTATTCACCGTGAGTAAAGATGACATAAAGACTGCAATGTGTAATACATGTAACGCCAAAGTAAACCGTGGGGTAACCACCATGAAAATATGGTGAAACATCGGAGGTAAGCTTTAAACTGATTTTCAAACATATACTAGATAATCTTGAAAAGGAATAATCATTAAAACTGCAAAGCTAGCAAAGGCTTTTTCCTATGACAGAGTAAAAATGTTGTAGCAAAAACTTCAACCCCATTATATTGTCCATACAGTAGGAGGCTATAAAAAAACCTGACAATCTAACTTACTAGGGATGTAAGAATTGAATGTTCTTCCAGAATTTAGTGATCATTGCCAACACACCACAGCACACAACGACGAAATGTGTCCTCTGCATTTAACCCATATGTGACTTTTGTGACATAGCAGGGGGCAGCTAATTCAGCGCCCGGGGAGCTTGGGGACGGTACCTTGCTCAGGGTCTCTCAGTGGTGACTGGCTGGTGGGGAATTCGATCCTGCAATCTCGATTCGATTACAAGTGCGCTTCCCTAACCATCTAGCCACCACTGCCTACAATTGTATGCGCATAATGTGTGATGCTGATATTAACATTATTTGGAACAGAATGGCACACTTCAGTTTTATTTAGAGGTTTGTGACCTACGGACTTGTGCATTTTAAGATGAGTAAAAAGAAAAAAAAAAGATCAATGTATTGTTATATGGTGAATTTAAACATACTGGAAAACTGACATTTGTTATTTTAATCTGCCGCACATGAAATATGTCAGATAAATCTGTGTGTACAGCAGCTCATTTTCAGTTAATTGTTATGTGTAGAGTTTTCCAAACCAGAGTGCTTAATTTGTTTAAGTGAGAGCAGATCCTGTAAGTGCAGTTTGGGGGTAATTTTAAAGTATACCAATTTCATTTATAATGAAAATTTTGCATTGAATAATTTGTTTGCTTGCATATCCTGTGAATTATAGTTTTCAGAAAGAAAATCGGAATCAACCAAGAAAATTGCAACCTGTGCATCTCTACCAACTAAGAATTATGGGCCTCAGATGAAAGTAAATACGATGAAGAAACAGGGATGTGTAAAGCTATCCCAATGCTGAAGAGGTCATAGGATCACCTGCAGATAAAGACAGTAATCTGATTTGAGGTCAGCCCACCAGCCTCGGACTAAATATCACATTCCCGGCGGCACACTGTTTTTTTTTTTTTTTTCCGGACTAAAATCTGTCACGGAGCAGAAGTGTTCAAAACCTGGAGGGGCACCAGTCCTCAGTGGGAGTCACTCTGGACTAACAGGCAATGCCGGCATCCTCAGTGTGTTTCTCAACACTTCTTAGCACGGTCTAGTGCTGTGTGTCACGCGAAAAATATCCACATTTTCTGACAATATCCATAAGCGCCCCCATTAAGCAGGACCGTCACCGGTGCCTGGGGTTTCACCACTCCACGCCAATAACCACTGTGCCACCTGCTCGCTGGGCACCTCCGATCGTTTGCTCGGGTCTGTCCAGACCTGCAGGCGATGGTGGGAGGAAAAAAAAAAAAGCTAATTCGTCCTTGTTCATGATCCCTCTCTGCCCCCGATCACGAGGCAAGCGGCTGAATCGCTGACATTTTCATAGGTTGTATCCCGACCATCCAGAGCCCCAGTTCCATTTCAAGAACAGCCACAGGTTCGTTTCCAGCGCAGCTAATTTTACCAGCAACATCATCACTTGTGAAGTTACTGTGGCGCCTACCCATAGCTGTACGAGGAGCAGTTAAATACTCTAGTTGGAAAGTGATGTGCACTTTGAGGAGGAAAAAAAAAGTCAACAGCCCTCATTACACCCACACATGTAAATGTGTTTCATTCGGGGGGAAAAGGCCTTTAAAATGTAATGTACATGTTCCACACACAATTTATATACTGTAAAAAGTAAAAATTAGACACGTACATCTTAACTAAATTGTTCTTTCCCCTGCATGGTTACAAACTTATGAGTCAGCAATAAAAAGATCTTTATGAGTGCACAACCTCCTACCCCCCCCACCCCCCCAAAAAACAAACAAACATGAAACCTGATTAATAAAACCAGCAAAGTGAAGATTTCAAATTCACAGCTCAATGGTGACCACCTACCTGGACTTGATGAAAAAGTGTAAAACATGAGTTTGTCTCTGGGAAGAGAAAACCTAGCGCGCACACAAATGTGTGCAAGTTATGTGAAGTTTTAAAGTGTGGCACACGACTGCCCCCCCATGTCTTTTTATATATGCAAAAAAACTCACCCAGATGATGTGAACTTGCGCAGTATATTCTGGGCAAAGTGAACTATCCCAGCTTTATGGTTTATTCATTGATTTTTTTTTTTTTTAACTTAATGTGTCCCCTGGCTGACCACAGGCAGGCATGACTAAACCACAAGCACTTTGTAAACAGAGGCGCAGACTTGCAAACACCTTCCAGTTCTGAGCATGTAGCGCTTTGCTGATGGCGGGCTGATGGTCGAGTGGCTTCGCTGCACAATGCTGCAGCTATGCAGCTATGAATAATCTGTCTAGGGGCCCTGGCTTAATAACTTGCAGCCAGCAATGTATTTTTAGCCAACTGCAATCAGATAAGTTACACCCCCCCCCCCAGTAAAATCTTCACACCAACACCTAAAGGTAAAAACCCAAGGGCTTTGAACGCCCAGTGACAGCTAGTATATGAATCCCCCAGTACACCCTAAAAATACACAGTGTGACCTTACTGAGACTGCCGCTACTTTACAGTAACCTAAGGTGGGCCATCCCTACCTCTAGCGCCAGGGCAGTCCTGTCGTAGGCACAGGGCACTCTTTTCTGGATGGCCTTGGCCATGACGGGGCCGTTCTGCGTGGAGGGCAGGGGACCAGGCCCGGCCGGCAGGGGTGAGGACGTCTGGGGCTGCGCATACGCGTGGGCTGGCTCGGGGAACCCATAGCTGTTGGAATTACGGCTGCCATGGGGCAGGGTGCCAGGTTGGGCACTGGAGCGCACCAGCCTCTCCACGTAGGGCACGGGGATCATGCCCACACGGCCCTCTTTGTTCCGGGCGCTCCACCACTGCTCCTCCGGCTTGTCCAAGATCACCAGGATCTCGCCCTTCCGGAAGGGCAGGTCCTCGGCGTCGTTGCCCGTGAAGTCGTACAGAGTCCGCACATACTCCAGGTTCTCATCCAAGCCAGTCAGCGGCATCGCTGGGCTGCTGCTCACTGCGGGGTTAACATACCTGGGGGGTACAAAAGGTTTAGTAAATACATGGCCAGTGTGGGACTTACTCTCTGTGCCATCGACCAGAAGGTTGCTGGTCTGAGCCTCGGTCTTCGCAGAATAGTCACATCGCCGTTGGACTCTTCAGCGAGGTCAGTTAATCCCCCAAAATGCGCCAGGGGTGAGGGATAAATAGCCTGACCCTGCACTCGCCTCAAAGGACAGCAAGACAGGACTTGTGAAAAGAAGCATTACAAAATGCCTGTACTTGTGCAAATGGCAAATAAAGCATCATTCAAACAGACAGGGAGGCACGTACAACTCAACAGAACTGGGCAAAATCTGCTAAAGGCCTGTAAACCAACACAGACGACTGCCTGGAAATGCATAAAAAAAGACCACTGAAATTCCAGACCGCTCAGGAAACCTTCTTCCAGCTTCAGCAAGAACCAGCAACTGCAGTTTACAGACCTTAACACCATATGGGCACCAACACAGCCCAAGTTCACAGGTGATGAGTACTGAGGTCGACCAGCGATGACTTGGCAGCAGAGGGAGATGACATCACAGGCTCGTGGTGGCCAGGCCCACCGTGACACAGGAAGCCAGGCTTTGACATGCCACTGACTCATGGCATCCGCCCCGCCAGTGCCATACCCACTGCACATCTCGTTAGATCCTCACACCCTGCACATCACATTAAAGGCTAGACAAGGCAGTGGTCAATGCCTCAGCAAATATTCAGCTTTCCTAGCTTGCCTTGTCACATCATGTTAATCTAAAGCACATGCTGCTTCTTCATAATATAAACTGCACAATTCATTTGCATTAAGCGACCAAATAAACTAGGATTGGGGTCTCCAACTCCAGTCCTGGAGAGCTACTGTCCAGTAGGGTTTCTAGCCTATCTGGCTTCTAATGAGTCACACCTATTCTCAGGTAAATACCAGGAACAGGTGAGGATCATCAGAAGCCAGGTAGGACAAAAAACCTACGGGACAGTAGCTCTCCAGCACTGGAGTTAGAGACCCCGGAATTAGGATATTGGGAAATTTGCTCCAACTTATACCTGAGTGGGGAGTGTCTTCTGATCCAACTACTCCCCTCATCATCTACATGTTAATATGACTTGTTTGTTTAAAACCCAGGAATTCATCTATGTAAGCCTAAATGGGTATTTATATGAAGCGGAAAACAGCCTCTTGCAGTTTCCTTGGGCACAGGAAGCCCATGACAGCAGCCGGTGCCTCTCGCGCTCTTCCTTTTCCCTTCAGCCAGTGCTATTAATGAATGAGATGCCGCCATGCTTCCTGTCACACAAACATGCTGCAATTGCTGGCCGAAGTGTAATGCAATGTAACAAGTGATTTTTTTTTCTTCTTAGACTTCTTTAACATCCTGTTTTGAAATAGACTGTTAATGTGTGCATTACACCCATGCACAGAGGCATGCACATCTGAACAATCAGTTGTCATTTAGCTTTTCTGGAAAACTCTAGAGCACAAGTACATTTTCTAAAGATAAAGGTACACTTGCTTTCAACGTCATTCTTACGCCTGACGAAGACATACACACAATTAACTTGACAGTGACTTAACATTTTCCTCCGTGCATACATTTCGTAAATCGAGCTTTTAAAAATGAGCTAATCATGATGCACGTTCGTTGGCAACAACCGCCAACGAACTGCTTTCATCTGATTAGTTCGTAACCCAGGACAGAAAAGACATTTCAGGAAACTTTCGCATGTGTTTAAAAAATGTAAACTACCAGCAACACGAAACGGTTTAGCATTAAGTGTAGCAGGTGGACGATACCTGCACGATTGCAATAAGTCAAGCAGCCAACGGGGGCCTGCACAAGCCGGACTAAAATGTACCTGGCAGCCGGCTCAATGAGCGTCGTCGTGTCCAGGTAATGGATCTTGTAGAAGTCCAGGAGGGCGGGCAGACTGTCGAACTCCTGGTCACCGATCTTAAACCTCTTGGTGGGCAGCGAGTTTATAATGTAGTGAGAAACCTTGGAGTTCTCCGACACAGATAACACGTAATCGCCGGGGCAGGTGGAGGAGTCCCGGACCAGGAAGACGCCGTGCCTCTGTCCCTGCAGCCGGCTCTGCGCCTCCTGGCGCGAGACGGGACCGAAGTACCAACTGGACCGGTCCGAAGAGTCGAAGCGCGCGGATGACATGCTTCGCAAACGCAGCACGCAGACTTCCAATATATATGTATATACCGAACCCGAATAAATAAAGTAAAAAAAAAAAAAAAAAACCGTGACGGGATATGAGCGCCGATGCACCGGAGAGTCGCTGCAGCCCCACAGTCCAACAGAATAAGCAGCAGATCAACGGACCGCAGATCAGTTTCCCCCTAATTTCCTTCCAAAAATATAATTCAACTCTTTATTTTTAGGGTGGTTCGCACTTAGCGATACCCTGAGCCCGCCTCGAACCGCGCGGTCCGGCCAGCTACCCCCGCCGTCCAGCCAGGCGACGAACGAGCGACACTAACGGGGACTCCGGGCTCAGCTTCCCGGCGGACCTTCGCGGCTTATTTAAAGACTAACTAAAGCATAACGGGCCGCCCATAAACGCTCTATTACAAAACAATAAAATTCAACCCGTAAAATTGGCGAGCCGGGCAGTCAACCGGGCAGCGCGTTAGGAGAAAGACTACTCCAGCGAAGCGATCCCAGTGTCGCATTGCTCCAAGGCTACTCGCAGCGACGGCCCCGGCGGATCCGAGTTACACCGTCGTAACTGCGGTACAAATGTAACACCAGCTTTGTTCCCGTACACTTACAGACTTTAAAAAAGAAGTGATCGAAAATGGCGGCCTTCAATGCGTCTTCGCAAAACAAGCGAGCGGATAGTGCAGATAAGGATCCCTCTCCGTGATCTGTCAGTTATTAACCTGGCAGTGCCTTCCCGGGATTTATTCCCGCTCCTGTCCGCATTATTTTCGCCGGAGGACGGTTTAATGTTGGCGTATCGGGCTCCCGCTAGTCTCTCGCCTTGTTGATATTGCGTACCCCTCCTGGGACCGAGCTGGAAGCGGAGAAATGGCGGACGGAGGGCGGGGCCGTGAGCTCTTACTCTAACCCGAAGAGCGCCGACGCCGGGCCAGCCGGCGCAGGGCAAAGCAGGGCAAAACAGGCCTGGGATGGCGCGCCCGGAGGGGGCCTGGCACGACCCTGCTCCGGTTCCTACGCCAGCGGCGTAACGGAGGGGCACTGTACGCAGAAATCGTAGATACCAGGCAGAAGGCACTTTGGCTTACGTGATTTTTTTTGCTGTCTGAAGTGCCTTGAGTTTGGTATATTATTTAGGTTAATACGCATTATTCTGCTCTGGAGAACTTAAAGTACTTAACTACTTCCCCACCTACTGACCCTGAATCTCCACACTTATAGTATTTGTTTCTTTATAGTTCGTGTAAATTAATCCGTACAATTGCTGTAATATGTCATGTGTAGCCTAATACCATGGCTAAAGTAGAACTACATTTAAAAAGATTGTATTTAAAATTATTATGGATTAAAACAGGAAAATGATACTTTTGGGTATGATTTTAGTTAAATTTAAACTCAAGGACATCTGTTTAACACCTCTTATTGTGACAGAGTGCAACTCAGTAAATCCAGATTTCCTGTTAGGAGTAATAAGTCGCAAGGCGGAGAACCGACTGAACTTGACCCCATTACGATGCAAGTTTCAGAAGGGATCTCCTTTCGTACATTTGAGGAGCATGCGTAACCCAGATTTGTTCAATAATGAATACAATATTGTATTTGCACTTTGGCGTTTTACACCGTGTGTTAGGTGTCGATCGAAGTTCATGTGGCGCCCTAGGCAAGTGTCATCGCCGGCACCCCGTCATCCGATATTAAGTGGAAATGGATTTGCTAAGTTGGCACCCCCTATAAAGGTGTAGGCCTAGGCAGTTGCCTATGCTGGCGAACGTTATGTATACGGAAAATGCTAACTTGTGTAAAATAATTAGGCTCGGATAGTGACGCAGTATTGAGTAATCCTTAATGGTTCCACGGAGTGATATGAAATGGGCAGAATCTACTAGTTTCCTCATATACCCACTGAATTTGGTGGAAAACTATATAGAGTGAAAGGATATTAAAACTGGACTATGGGAACCATCAGCACCCCCAGTTCAGAAATTTTGGGGCAATATTACAACCCAAAAACATTGGTGCATTATGCAATACTAGACTGAGCATACTTCCTCTTTTTCCCGGCTTTCTTGTCTTTTTGGAGTTCTCCGACACCAATAGCACGTAATCTCTGGGGCAGGTGGAGGAGTCCCGGACCAGGACGATGTTGTGCCTCTGTCCCTGCAGACTTTGTCATGTCTTTTGGGACCTAAACATGTCTGAAATGTTCATGATGCCGCTTTATGTCTTGTTGATATTTGTTTTCTACAGTCGGAGTACTTTGTGTGCATATGTGCATTGCTTTGCATTCTGCCCCCAATGTGTTTTTCAAACAGCAGAGTATGGTCACCGTATGCTATACACTAAAATGCATGCAGAATGTGCCCTTGGTATTATTTTGAGGCAGTCATTAGTTAACAACAGTGGGTTTGATCTTCTGTGAACGGGCATGGCATCCAGGGTGTCCCCTGCCTTGTGCTCTGTCCTTCCTGGGATAAGCTCCAGGCCCTGCAAGATAGATGAGTGGATTTACGTTTGCTGGGTCCTTTTGAATAATATCCTCAGCACAATGAATGAGGCACACCGTAAATGGTTTCAGGGAACTGGTTCACTAGTTTTCTTTCACAATTGTTTCAAAAGCTCGATTGCATGACTGAGCTGCCGCTTTCGGACACCCTACTTCCTTCTCATGTATCTATAAGCTCTTGTTCATCACAGCACTGATTCATATCATGGTGGACTATCCTTATCTTTTGGCTGCAGTTCAATTCTGCACTGATCTGAAATCTGCCAGTTGACTGTGACTCGGTTATCAGGATTGAAATTGACGGCAACAAGATGTAACATTTCATTTGAGATTTAAGAGAAAGGACATGGACCTTAATTCAAGAAAATCTACTTAACCTATTGAAGTTTATTTATTTAACATGGCACTATAAACAGTGATGTCAGTCATATAATTTTACATGGTTTTAATTTGTTTATTTGTAGAGCTGATTTACACTTTAGGGCATTTAGGGGTTAAAAGACTCCTGCTCAGAATTAAAGAGAAACAATTAAAATGAAGAAGCACACTGTCACATAACATTTGCACTGAGGTGTTTATAAAGAAATTTTTAATTATGAATATTACTTGGATGAATGAATGGAAAGTTACGGTTCAATCCTTTGTCAGTTTAATGCATGTATTCATTAGTGTTCTATTAGCATGTAGGAGCCACATTTTCCAGAAGGGCAATCAAAAAACAGTGAAGCACCAAGGCCAAGAGAAGAAGAAGCCAAGTGAAATACAATATTAATCTGTATGGTCAGGAGGTATAAGAAAATCGCTCTCGGCGTCCTTCCGGGCGACTCGAGTGCCATTGAAGTGGCTTCAGCACACACAAGCTGGGTTCCCCAGCTGGTAGCTTTTTGAGAAGGGCAAATATTTCCCCATTTCTCAAGAAAGTCACGTCACAGACAGCACTCCACACATCAAACCTTCCCGCTAGGCTGCCTATTACATCACTGATGTTTAAGAGACTGATGCTAATGTAATATATGGACTAGGTGTATGACAGGGCAGCACGTAGCCCAAAACAGGCAATGTAGTGTCAGCTATACTCCAGATTCATTTTGTTTTCCTAGAATGAGGTTACTGCATTCGAGGCGATTAAAAAAACAGAAGTGTAACAAAAAAAACTGGAACTCATATACATTTTACACTATAAGGAAACATTTAGGGTTGAGAAATGACACCTTCGATTTCTCATTTAGAGTAATGGTGTCTGAAATGAGATTTAGACTAATATACTTTTAATGGACTGAACAGAACAAAACTAATTTGTGTGACCTGGAGGTCCTTGCAATTACATGAGGTTTCAGACTAAAGTGGATGTTCTAAAGCACTGTAAGTTTTTTTTTTTTTTTTTTTAATATCTTTTTTCTCCTCTTCAACTTGGACATGGAACCTACTTCATTCCAGAATATTCCATATTATGAATCCATGGTTCTGACCGTTTTTAGGATTCCTTTTAAAGCAGGACTCACACAGGTATAAAATTTGCAGTAGGATAAACCTTTTTATTATTTAAAACATTAATAAACAGTGTAAAAGTAAACAAAGCCACTTAAGCACAGTGTTTTTTTGTTGTTGTTCTTCCATTTCAGATTTTGATCTGTGGATGAGGGCAGGCAATTGCCTATCAGATAATCAACCTTCTTTGTTAACAGCCTCATTTCAAAAATCAACCTTAACTTTATACATAAAATCAATAATGTTTCATTTTTTTATCCGATATAAAATGCATTTTCAGGGCAGGCGTTGTATAAAAGCGATTTTAAAATTGAGAGAAATAAAGGCCTTTAAAGACGGGGATTGCAATGAGAAACTCATACCCATCAAAAACAATGAAATAAAGGCATGGGCTGGGGAAGCACGTCACCTTCACCGTGAAAGCTCGGCAAATGTGATGCTGCTGTGCCCTCAACAGCTGTCTGTGAAACAGGAAAAGTTCTGGAAGATTAAGCTTCTAGTTCAACTGGAGACTGCTTTGGATGTGTGGGGATGGGAGGGTGTAGGGCAGCCTGGGATAGACCAAAAAAAAAAAAAAAGTAGGCCACAATGACCTAGATTTCAGATTCCCTATAGCTTTTATGTGAAAATAGATGAGCGGCTTGGGAGATCAAATTAAATGTGGTTCCTTAACCTGTACACAGCCCTGCCAGTGCTCTCATGGGTCACCCACGTCCACCCACCATCCACGGGACCAGGGCTCTCTCCAAACACGGATGCTCAGACTCACAAAAGAGCAGACTGTTGAAGGCCACTCTAAATCATCGGCGCCTGCATGGTAGCCAATGCTAACTGGAGCTAGCCTGCTGCTTCATGGGGTTAGCCGCCTCAGATTTGGCTGGGTCCAGACGATCCCAGGAGTTAATTTAACGCCTGTGCAGGGATGCCATCAGAAATTGCAAGAGAACCCAGAATTTTAACTATGTCTCACCTGTGGCAAACTGACATTAGGATAAATGAAAGTGTACACAGACGCTCCTCTACTTACGAACTTTCAACTTATGAACTTTCAAAAATGTGAACAAAGAGGACTGTAACTCCAAATTGTGTTACTTGGGCTCCCGTTTCCTGTCCACAACATCATTTTTTTTCTGCGCACCAATTCCGCCTAGTACGACTTCTGGCCGCTACTCCAGTTGCGCAGTGCGCTTACTCCCAGCATCCTAGTTCTTTGTACTTGCATATACCCTTAAAATGATTTTGAATAACGACTTGCATGCATTTCAAGTTACAGACGTTCCGAACGGCCCTTAGTCATTTGTAAGTAGAGGAGCGTCTGCACTGTAACACGGAAACTTTGAAGTGTGACATTGTCGGGAACAAATGAAAATAAGGCACGAGAAAATAAGCAAAAAACCATTTATAAAATGTACATCAAATCCTCAATCCCTATCTGCCCATAGCTGCCTGTTCTAGAGCCACATCCTATTGGAGTTGGAAGGCCAGGGACAGGGAACACAAAGGGAACCAACAAACAGCACTTACAGCTCTGCTGCGGAAGGTCATGTCATCCAGTTAGTTGCCAGTGGTGTTAATTGCAGCTGCTTTCGACTGGAGCAGTCAGAACTATGCTGATAAAGTGCCTCAGCAGTATTCTATCAATGACAGCTCAATAACTTGATTCCAGCCCCCCCCCCCCACCCAAGTGAAAAACCACAACTAGTACCATCTTTCTGATGAAACTAAATTTGTTCATACAGAAGAATAACATCTAAGGTTTTCAGCATTGTAGACCACACTTTTCTTCCCCAAGTGCTTGCTTTAGAAAATCCCACAAAAGCAGCGATTCTACTCTGACACCCCCCCCCCTTCCGGTACTTTGACACAAGGGCCTTTTGGCATCATCCCTTATTTTATGTAAGACGTCGTGTAGGTAGCTACCCCCGCATCAATGGCAAAACAGGTTTTCTGAGAAATTCTCAAAACCTGCACCAATGACGAAGTTTTGGCCTTAGGTTTCCTTGATTTCCACCAACCCGACACAAACAACCTCATCCTCCCCCAGCACCGAGCCTGGCTTCGAAAAGAGAGGGATGGGCACACAGCCTAGAAGAGACAAGCAGGGAGAGATTTCCTCAAAAAAAAAAAAGGAAGGGGAAAAAGACATGCTGAAAAGAAGATAGAGAGCAAGCCAAGAACCAGTAGCAAAGCAGACGTGGGTTTGGGCCTTGCAAGATCCAGGGAGGTCAGCATGCGGGAGGTCTGTGCCAGCTTCCGGTCTGCCTCACTGCTAACTGGAGAGGGCACCGGGAAAGTCAGCATCCCCTTTTTTTTGGTGCATCTGCTGGGACTTTTGTACAAATCCATTGTTTCCTTAAGTAGTATCAATCTTCTGAAATGAAACCGCGCTAGGTAACCCTGAATCACACAAGTGTGCCTGTATGTGTCGGGGGAGGGCCGTTAATTTACATTAATAAAATTATGGGCTATAAAGTCTGCTATAATAATTATAATAATATCATTTAACACAATGTAACAAACTTCCCCCTGCAAGCCGTACTGCCTGAACTGCCGGGATCTTCCCATGACAGCCCTTCATTATATATGGCTGAAGCATGGGCACTCAAGTGTCCGTCCGCTACCGCGGCACCGCATCAGTCATCGCTGGAGTCGTCGGAGTTGTCAAAGTCCGGGTCTTCCCATGACGCCTTGGCGCGCTGCCCCCAGCTGCGGGCCTGGGCCAGGGTGGAGCGAGGCACCAACAGCTCGCAGGCAGCCAGGCCTGACACGCGCTCCTCGAAGGCAGTACCGCTCTCCCAGTGGTCGCTTGAGGGCTCGTACACGTGCACGTGCTTCATGCGGCTACCTTTGTCGTGCGAGCGGCCGCCCAGCACGTAGATGCGGCCGTCCAGCACCGTGATGCCCGGTTCCCCGTGCCCTGCGGGCAGCGGGCTCACCAACGACCAGCTGTCCGCGTTTGTGTCGTAGCATGCCACCTGTTGGGGGAAGAGGGCACAGACAGATGCGATGATTTCCTCTGCAATTGTACAAAGATACTATAACCGATAAACAGAGTGAGATTATTCCTCTCAATGAACCATACTGCTATACACTGATACTACCCACTGATACGACACCCTAAGGTCACATGACATTCTCACAATGAACGTACGCTCCCACACACATGTTAAACCACTCACAATTAAGGCAGTTTTCCACTGGCATACAGGAACTGAGCCGTACTGCAAAAAGAGACTAGTTACAGCACAGATTCAGCTTGCTTTGGTTTTAGAGTGCAGAAGGGTTGGCACAGGGTTTGGATAGGGATAGTGAGACACTTATCTACTGGTTTCCATGGTGTACATCAGGATTTGCATGGTGTACATCAGGATTTGCATGGTGTTACATCAAGATTTACCTCACTGCCCATCGGAAAAAAAAAAAAAAGGTGGCATTTGAATTTTTCGTTGCACCGCCTTTAGCTTTGATTATGACGCACATTTGTCATGGCATTGTTTCCACAGGCTTATGCAACATCTCACCCTTTTATTTTCATCCAGATCTGCGTTAATTTCTCACCGAGATCCTGTATTGACAAGTGAGTTGAAGCACTCCATAAAGCCTCTTTCAGCACATCCCAAAGACCTTCAATGAGGTTAAGGTCATAACTCTGTGGTGACCAAGTCATGTGAGAAAATGATTCCTCATGCTCCCTGAACCACTCTTTGACAATTGAAACCCAATGAATCTTGGCATTCTGGTCTTGGAATATGCCCATGCCAAGAGGGAAAAAAACCCACTGATGATGGATGGAGGTGTAACCTGGTCATTCAGTAGATTCAGGTACTCAGCTGACTTCACTTTATTGCTGCATAACGTTGCTGAGCTTTAATAATGATCCAGTCATTGGCTCTTAAGTATTTGCTGATATAAATTCAAATGGCGACTTTTTTTTTGGTCGGGCAGTGTATGTTAGCATCAAATGCTAGTGGAATTAGCATTTGTAAATTGGAAATTTTCAGTTATCATGAGTGCATCAATATATGATGCTGTGCAATACTACTAATAATGAATAGTATACAGAATATGTGCTTTAATCCTTTAGATAATCCATGAATATTGACAAATACCACCAGTATTTCGACCAATCAGATAGTGGCAATGTAACCAGTTTGACTTGTGGTCGTCATTTTGCGGTACGGCTCGGTTTTTGGTGGCAGTGAAAAAGCTCCATTAGTTACAGACCATGACCCTGATCACCAATCATTCCCGCAGTAAAGTCCCAGGGTACCTTGAGGACATCACGCCGATAGCCTCGCTCATCATTGCTGCCCCCGATGATATACGCTCGTCCTCCCACAGCTGCCATGCCGTGCCATGCCCTCTCCACGGGGCCCTCAGCGCGGCCTGTCCAGTTGTTGGCCTGGGGGTCGTAACAGTACGTCTCCTTGAGGTAGGACAGCCTGCGGCGGCCGCACGTGATGTAGATCTTCCCGTCCACCACGGCCCCCGCGTGCGCGTACACCTGGACCAAGCGAAAGTCAGAGCCATTGGGTCAAAAGAAAAAGGTGTTTTTTTTCTCTGCAGATTCAGGTTTCCATGATTTCAGCCTCATAATAAAAACATTAATTTCCAGATAACTCTACAGTCGCAGCATCATTGTTCCAAGCATTTCTTAATATTTATGGGTGTGCGTCTGTGAATATCAACGTTATAACTATGCCAGCCATGATCAGCCTGGTTCTTCTCTGTTTCTCATTAATGAGGACTTCAATCCTGCCTCTAGAAGCCTGACACAAACTATCCTAGCAGTGCACTTCACACCTGCACTTAATGTTTTCCATTCCTATTGAAAGTCACTTGATGTCATCCTCCGATTCATAAGAAACTGTTGTATAAGTTAATGGTCATTGCTGCCATTACAATGTTGCTTTCACCCTCTACCTGGCTGGTTTATGGTCGTTCCCAGCGTCTCCTGCTTCACCTCATTCTTGTACAATGCTGTCTTAGAAATTTTGAACCTGGAAGCAATCTAGCCTTCTGTTAGTAGGACCAGGATTAAACCAGGATTTAAAACTGCAGATTTGTTTAAAAATATAGGCCGGCCTCTTGGTTTTTTTTTTTGTAGCTGTATATCTTGAGTGTTATGGGAAATAATGTGCTGTGGTCTCAGAAGCTGCCAGACACGGTTGTGTCTGCCACACGAAAACACTCTGTGAGTGGCCTTTGTTTCAGCTTATACTTCACAAAAACCACGAGTTCCATGTCCATCGGGGGACAGTGACGAAGCTGCGGTCTGCACAATTCCAACACCATCTAGTGGGGGCCTAGAAGAACAGGAGATCCTCTCTATCATCCACGGGGTTTTCTGTCCATTTGAACGTATCTTTACTGTTATTTCGTTAGAGGCAAAAACCATGAGACTATTTACCACTGACTTTACAGAAAACCACTGACTTCCCCAGAACAAGTGATGCTATGGTCAGCCACGCTGTGCCCTAATTATGTGATGTTAAAAATTCACTGTGGCACAATGTCACTCTATCAATGCAGGAATGTAGAGAAAACGGAATTTTACTGCTGTATAAATGGATGGAACATTCAACCTCATCAGCTAAACGATTAACGAGCGAAGTACCCAGCTGACCTCTCGCCGGAGACCAGCCACGTACTCCCAGGTGTTGGTGCTGGGGCTATAACGCTCCACGCAGTCCAGCTCGCTGCTGTAGTCACGGCCTCCTATGGCGTAAATGTACCCCCCCTCCACGCAGACGCAGTGGTCCGCGTGCTGCTGCTGCAGTGGCTTGATGATGCACCAGCTGTTGTGACGGGGGTCATACCTTGGGTGGGCAGGGGGAGGAGTTAAGAGATAAGAGGATAAGGCAGGCCCTACACAAAATCAGATTAGACAGTCATCTCTGGAACATATCACTTCTTCAGATGAAAGAGGCCCTCACCGCCAACAGCGAGTCTCAGCACGGAAACTGCTGGTGTTCTTGTCCCCACCGATAAGATAGACAAAGTTGTTGAGCACGGCGATGCCCTGGTTAGACATACGGGGAGCCTGAGGGGCGGCCAGGGTCCTCCACTCGCCCCAGGACGGATGGAAGACCTGGAGCTCATCGGCGTGGGTGACGGAATCTGGCGAGTACATGCCACCGAAACCCAGGATGCAACGTGAGTTGGAGCGCGGCTGGGTGAGCGCCCCCTGCAGGACGGGCTGCCACAGCTCCTGCGCATGGTAGCGCAGTGCCGCCGCCACACGCTCCCGCAGCACGCAGTTCTTCAGTCGCTCGTGGAGGCGCTGCAGCACCGGACGTTCCATCAGGCAGAAGCGCACCGCCTCTAGCATCGGAAGTGGGTCCTGGAGAGGAAGGGGGGGCGGAACCTCTGAGTCACCCTGCCACCCACATTGGCTGTGCTATGTTGAAGGATTCCTAACTACTGTGGCACCCTACTAACTTCAGATTAAGAGCTTAACAATGATCAATGATCATTCAATAACTATATCAACTCATTATTATTATTATTATTATTATTACTACTATAGGTTATGGTGCAAATAAATTCCACAGCAGATAGAGTCTTCGTGCACGGACTGGGATAATAGAAAATTCTTGGCAGTACACAGTAAATCCTGCAACAGTGGCCTTCACTTGACTCACTAGACTCAATGGCTTGTTTCTTGTACTGCTAACAGTTATGATCACAGGACTTTCAAATGAAGCCACAAACATTTTCATTTTGAAAATGTACACAAAAAGCCACAAGCAGAAGTACAGCAGGAGTTCACAAGTATTTCCTTAACTCTACATCACACCGATTGTATTTTTTTTTCGTCTTTGGTTTTCCGGGAAACCTGCGAATATGGTGTAACACGTATTTCCTCAAATGAGAGGGAGAGAACTAAAAGCTGAAATACACACATTCCCTGGCAAAACCTAAACAGCACAAGAAATACATGAGAAGCTTTGACAAAAGCACAGCTATAATAGAAACAGGATTCTACTTAATAAAAGTGCATTCTAGTATATTCTAGTATAATGCAATGAATTAGCCTATAGGTGGTATTTATTTACATGGGCAGAACATAAATCTTGCTTATGCCAGCACATTTAGCCATCTGATCTCAGTATGAACGAGGACTATATGAAATAATACTGCTCTGAAAGACAGTGGGGCTCCCCCAGGTGGCTGTACCTGTAAGCACACTTGGTCCGTCTCCACCTGCTCAGGGCTGTAGTGGTAGTGCAGAGCTGCCTCGTACACCTCGTTCTCAGAGTCGACCTCAAGGTCATCACTGGAGAGCACGCCAAAGACCTTCTCTGAAGGGAGCTGGCGGTAGACAGATGTCCGGGAAAAGGTCTGGATGTTCTTCAGGAGGTAAGAGTGTACCCTGGCCCCCAGCTGCTCCAGATTGTACATGTCAGCCAGCTTGTACACCTCCAGGATGTTGTCATCATCCAGCCAAGAGAAGAGGAAGTCACAGCAGAAGCCAATAACTTCCTGAATCTAGGAAATCAATCCAGAAAACTGGTCTTAAAGTCATTGACCAAACTCAACACAGAAACAGCCAGTAACTCCTAAATCTAGAGGATTAATCCTGGATGACAGGTGTTAAGGGTTCCTGACCAAGCAGAGGTGAAACAAAGAACTTTCTGAATCTAGAAAATCAATGCTTGAAAATTGGTGTTAAGATATGGGTCACTGACGAAATGCAGCAGAATCCAGTTACGTCATAGATGCAGAGAAGTAACCCATATAATGGATCTTAATGCAACAGTTACTGATCCACAGCCACAAATATGATTAATCCCCAAATTTCGTCCACTGTTACTTAATGTTTTAACCCACTCCCAAAAAAAAAACAAACACTGGCTAGCTAACATTCAATATAGTTCTATAGTAACTTATTCAAATAAATGTGTTTCTCCATAAATACAGTCTCATTTATGCTCAATCAACAGAGTCACTCTTAAAGCAGACAGTTGGTCAACAGTCAAATACAAACACAAATCAGTCAGTCACACCCCAAAGAGGCTGTGACTAAAACAGAGACGAGTGCATTTCCGCTCGGGTACAAACTGGCGCCCTAAACTGCCTCTGGTGTCACGCTTCCTGTTTTGGGCTTCACAGAAACTACACGCAGTTCCCGCAAGCAGCCTCATCAAAGGGTCGTGCATTTCTAAGATCTGTTTTCTGTAACTCGTAACAGCAGCAGCTATTGACTGTTCTCAGAAGCATGGACAATGGCTTGATTATGACAAACAAAATGCAAGTTATGTTTAAGAATCAGGAACAGTGATTAATAACAAAGAGGACCAATATGTTCCAGAAAATTAGAAATAAACTAATAAATGCTTTACGCTTCTTCCCCATGGCTAGGTCTAATGAGAGCTGAGGGACTCAACCCCTCCCTACCAGTGTTCAGTCACTCATAAAAACTCTTCCCTTTGATTACTTGGCATCCTATTGCCATTTTGTTGTATCACGCACAGGCAGTCGACGTTTTTGCTCCCTCCCTCGAAGTCTGGTAGAGATCAAAACATGGACTGGCTGTGGGTCCCCGAGGACCAGATTGGGAAACAGTGACCTAAGATATTGATGTATTATATATCGTTGCACAGCCAACAACTCAAATCTTCCTCCCTGTCATTCCAGTCCCATCAGGCCAGTTGGTCCCCTGTTGGACTTTGCATGTGCATGCAAATAATGTTTTTCAACGGTCCACAACAAAAGTGGTTTTAATATTACGCATACAATTATGATGATGCAAATAAGATAAGGGCTTAGCTGATCCTTAACAAAAAGGAAACGCTATAAACATCCAGGGGAGCATTTGATTAGTAAAATGCTAGTAATCCCATTTGCCTTTTAAACTTTATAGTAAATGGACAATTCAAGAATTAACCCAAACGCTTTAATGCTGAGCAGGTAAACTGTTTACTGCTCGCGTCACATTCTTCACTCCCAAGGTTAATAATAGGCAGCCAACCCAGAAGAACCCAATGTCATGGTTCCTGTAAGCTGTATGCTTGAGAACAGCACAGTGGCTGACTGCTGCAAGTTCCAGACCACCAACATTACCATTACTGCATTGCAGCTTCTTTGCGCTAAGAACAAAACACCGATTTACCAATGAATTGGTATTTCTAATCAGAATTAGGGCCTAATCCAAAATTATTATAGTGAAAAAGACCTGCCAGTTACCGTATAAATGTGTCTGTTTGTGCAGACCCACAAACACCCCCAATTAATGTAGTATCAGAAAATTATTTTCCCCACCCCTGAAGCCTTTCTTGCACCTCTGCAGTTTGCCTACCAAAAATCAGATCCACAGACACTGGATGCATTACATCCTGCAGCATCTGGACAGCCCAGCTACCTGTGTTTGTATGGACTTTAGCTCTGCATTTAACAGTCATGGAACTACTGTTAACTAAACTAGGCCAAGTCAGTGTATGCAAAGCTATCTGCAGATGGATCTACAAGTTCCGGATTAACAGGAAACAGTGTGTTTGGCTGGGTTAACGATTCCCAGGACCACCCAGTGTACCCCAGGGATAAGTGCCGTACTCCGTATATGATAATGACTGCACCTTAAAAGATGACATCTGTGAAATTTCTCAAATTTGCAGACGACACATTGGACTGGGTTCACCTCCAGTCATGATGAGTCATACAGGGTGGAAGTGAACCGTCTTGTGTCCTGGAATAGCTGTCGTAACATGGAACTCAGGACTCTCTAGGGAGTTCAGAAAGCGAAACTCTCTGCATCCACCTCAGAAATAAATGGTTCTACTGTAAGCAGAGATAAATAGTTTAAATTCCCAGGGACCATCATATCACGGGTCCTTAAATAGGACAAGAATGTCATTAAATGGCATCTACCCACCACCGCAAGCTTTGAAAAGTTATGGTTTGCAGAGAAGAATATCAGTTGCTGATTTGCACAAGGCTGGGGCAAAGACACAGACTGAAAAGATCACTGCTGAACCCTGCTTTGGCAGTGGGCTGCAAGCTGTTTCAACCAAAACTAAACACCATTTGGATTTTGTCCGTTTTTTTTTTCTCCAGGCTATGAGCACCATGGACAAATCATCCACTGCAATTCCCTGATGACATCAATGTTGACCTATTTTATTTAATTGACTTATCCATCTCTCCTTAACGGTCATCTATATGCTCACTTACATGAACATATAAATGTGTCTGTTTGTGCGGAGCCACAAACGCCCCTAATTAATAACTTTTAGAAAAGATACTGAGAGGAAGGACTCAAACTCAGCACTATGTGTTTGGAAGGTGCCAGAACTAACCACTGAGCCAAGTGCATTTTAATTTTCATTTCATTTTCAATTCATCACCAGGACAAAAATCCTTGCACATCCTATTCAAGTGCTTGGCACATAAAAGTGATTCTGATGTGTCCAGGTGTGACTGATCTAGCTCACACTCCAGAAAGCTTTTGTTTACTGGTCCTACTCTTAAATTACTACTTTTTTGATTCTACTGCTTATAGAGCGCAGATGCTACCTGCAGTAGGCTGGCTGCACAAAGGACTTCCTGCACACTGTCCAGGTCAAGATGAAGCTCGGCAGTGTAGATGAAGTCCAGAAGCTTGGTCATGGCCGCGTACGATACCCCAAGCACAGGCACTTCCAGCTCATGCATCTCCCGTAGTCCTCCAGCAAACATGCCCCTGAAGGAAACAAAACTCCTGTAAGGACAGTTCCTGTCCACAAAGAACAGCATGATACTCAAGTATGACATGCAGCTTTGTTAGGATAAAAGTGAACAGAAAAAGAGGGAACGAATTGTGACACTTGTCTGCATCAAGAGGACACATAGGATATAGTAGTGAGATGGAATAGTAAGTAGATTTAAGTCACCTGGCTTAAGTATGAAGGAATGAGTCAAGGAGAAGGAAGTGAAAAAGGCCTGCCAGTTACCTAAAGTAGTCACAGGAAGCCGCCAGCAGTAGCCGGTGGGCCTGGATAGGCCGCCCATCCACCAGAAGCGTGACGTCAAACAGGGCTCCCGCATCCCTGAGTGACAGCAGTCCGGTCAGCACACCCTGCGAGTGGGCGTGGCTCCGGTACACCTGCCGGCTGCACCGGCCTGCTTGGGCGGCCTCCGCACCCTCCGCCATCGTTCGTCACATCAGTCGAACTGCCCCACTGCCCACAGTGCCTCTCATCACATTTCCTGATTGGACAATGACAGGTGAACAAACAAATACTCGCCATGGCATCTGTATTTCTGACAACTACGTAGCTGTACTAAGTGAGCGAGATTACTGCAACTAGGCATTACTTAATGTGGAGTTCTCCATGTATTTATTTCCCCCAAAGTATTGCAAAAGAAAGATAAGCGGTAACATGATAACAGTTCCAAAAACCACCTAATGATTAAAAATACCATCAAAACAACTGAAAAGTGTGAGTGCCACCAGCACAAAGTTAGCTTTAAAAGTTAACAATACCGACATCAGAAAGCAAAACATTCAAAATATAGTGACAAGAATTACTTAACCCAGATCAGTCCGTAGCAAAAGTATATGTACAAAAATAACT
>JAODKE010000043.1:9150019-9162145 GCA_026779605.1 Mormyrus hasselquistii | reverse complement strand
ATGCTGCGCAAATGTATTAGGCTGCCACAGAAAATAACTTTTATGTTATGTTTATGCCGTAAAACTATGATTTTATGTCTCTCAACGTGTGTTAGCTTAGCAATTTCAAAACCTCGCCACGAGTGTCCAGTACTGGTTGATGCTCATCCAGTTAAGTCAACCACCTTGTTTGACTAATCAATACCTCGTGGAGTTTAACTGATTAAATTAATTGAGTGAATTGGTGGTGAAATTTAACAAAAACACGGAATGGCTGAGGTGCCCCCGAGGATAGATTTGAGAACTGAAGCCATGTTCTGCTTCCAGTCTAACACAAAATCAGTAACTGTCTGGAGAACAGAGGACATTTTATTCCTTCTTATTGTATTATTATTACTATATATTCTAATGTTAATTCATATTTTTTTCCTGAGATAAAATGCACTAACTGTCCAGATGAAATAACTTTAAGTGTAACTTTCTTTGGTTGCCTGTGGCTTTTGCGCAGTATTGTATATGTACCATATAGCAGGGTTGATCAATCTTATCCAGAAAGGGCCGCTGTGTGTGGGGTTTCGCTGCAACTCGCTAATTGGATTACTAATTAGAGAACTGATTGGCTGAAGAGTCCTCACACCTGGGTTTGAACAGCTGACCTACAGGTTTTCCCACACTCTTGCATACTCACTGGCCCTTGAGCGTAAGTTTGCTTTCCCCTGCCCGACAGCCTCTGCTTGGTCATTCTGTAATGTGCAGCACTGACCTGATGGTCGCGCTTGATGAATTCGTAATGGTCTAAAACTTCGACTGTCTTGTTTGGAAGTGCTTAATTGAACGGGTGCCCTGCTGCTATGCAAATACCCAGTCTTTCAACACTTCAATGAATTTAACACACCAGCATCTCAGACAGACCCTTTAATATCATAGTGACAGTTTATTTCATGTTATTCCTGATGCGTGGCTGCTTCGCCACATGAGACGTTGTCTCTGTCTCAGAGGGATGTGTATAATCACACTGACCGCATGCAATCTTTTCAAAACAAGTCACCAGACTTCAATTGGGTCAGAGTCCTGCTGTCAGATTTGCAAAAGGGGTGGCAAAAAGCCAAGACTCAAATGTGTTTAATGGGACATAACGTGATTGTCAATTTATGCAATTATTTTGAAATTATTTTACATTAATTTTACATGGAAGCACTTTCACTACGCCTTGGAAAGGTTCCCAAAAAAAGAAATGCTGTTGAAAAATGTCAATATCTTTTTCATCGACATTTAGTAAAACATTTTCCTTTCTAAACAGGCAAAAAAACACTGTTCTCTTGTGAAGGGACTCCACAATATTTCTTGATGAAGTGGCGATTAATGACATGCCAACTTGAAACACGGGCCACTGCTTTAGCCGAAAGCCATGCGATAATGGGTTATTTTGTCAGAAACATTTCACATATTGCTCTCAGCAAAGCGGTTTTGAATCATTTAGTCATTTTGCGACTCCAGCGCCATGACGTATTATACATAATTGATGTTCACTGACTGTCAAAGATTTAACCCTCCAGCGTCTTTCCACCCCTGGATGCCAGATATGGAGACCGTCTTGCTTAAAGTCACAGCCGGCAGCAAACTCTCTCCTAGGACCTGAACATTTACTTAGCCGGCACTTTCGCCAAATTGATGTACAAGCGAGGATCATAGAGCAGGGTCAGCCAGCATACCTAGAGCAACTAGGGTCTAAGGACCTTGTCCAAAGGCCCAACAGTGACATCACTCTGCCTACTACGGGATTCAAACTGACAACCTTCCCATCATGGGCAAGGGGGCCTAATCCACTGCTCCACACTCTACCACACATAAAATTCTTTACATAACTGCAAAATACAGGATAATTGGCCTGATAGTATCAGCTATATAAGCACTTATTGTAGTCAAGGTCACAGAGGGGCAAGGACCCTATACCAGGAAACACACTTTTCAAATTCCAATTGAATAATGTATAGAGTATAATTATTGTCTATTGATGATGTATAGTTTATTACTACACAGAGTGATCTGTCTGGTCCTGACACTGGGGTGCGCTGTGTTGTTGAGTTGGCACTTATAAATAAATCTGCCCCTGCCCTGAGACCCCTGAAACAGGACGTTGCCTCAACAAGTGACATCTGTTACTCTATTGGCCACGCACAGCCGTCTCATTACTTCCTTGTATCATTAGTTAAAAGCTAAATTTATAAACGTACCATCACTATGCAAGTTGACTGTCGTTACCCGAGTTCCATCATGTGACCAAATTAGGCACGTGTAATTCCCAGTTACGTTTTCAAGTCCGTTTGGCTACATCAGCCGTCGTTCGACGTTAAACTTCACCCAAAGTGTGAGGTATGCAGCACACCTGTGTCGCTATGATCCACACTCACGTCATCTTAATGACAACGGCTTTCTGTGCTGCAGACTGCAGCACACACTACAGTGTGTGTGGAACAAAGTAACAACTGTGACCTACATCAGTCACAGCGGGAACCTTACCTCAGCTAAAGGCCTGCAAGCATAACTGTGCCCTCCTGCTCCTCATGTTTGACATTTAATGCTTGAATCACATGAGCTTGAAAGTCCTTCCGAGATTTAACAAAATGAGTAGGAAATGCACAGCATGGATAAGGTGGGTAACTCGTAGCCGCAATTGCAAGCTTAGTGTAAAGCTTTGTTAAAAGGGTAGAGTTCAGCACATGACGGCGATAATGTACTGATGCTGAAATTACAAGAGAAGCACAACAGATGAGCGAGAGACCATAGTTATTATTTAATTGTCTGCAATGTTAATAGAGGGTTTCAGATTTGGAATGCAGGGCCCGGGACATAGAAATCTGCTCAACTTCTACTGTTTTATATATAAACATACAGACATACAGTATATACTATACATACTTATGGAGACATGTAAATGCTCTGGGGTGATCGCTTAGGATAGCTTGGCAGTGGGATGTACTTAGGTGCTAAAATCAAGAATCCAAATCTCTTTGCTGGGTAAGATTATATAACCTTACTGTCATCACATCTCTGGTTAGCTGTGCACGCTCCGCGACAGCTGTCATCGCATTTATGGCCATAGACACCGAATTGTAGGTGAAAGATGCTACTGCATGTACGGCCAAATTAGAAACGCAAATTTCATCGCAAAGCTTTGGAAGCTAATCCCTAATTCATGCTATTTCAGCAATATTTATTAAATTCAGTTTGCACGATCCTTCTGGCTACACACCTTATACAGGTAACACTTTGCACACTGGGATATTTTTTACCTGGAACAGTGGATGCGTATCTTTTGAAAGCGTATGGCAGTAACACTGGGACCTGGACTGGTAGGGTTAGGGTTTCCCTTATGTAACCTTCTGGCACTGTCAAATCACCTTTCACTGAGAAACATTCCAGGAATAGAAAGATATAATTACGTACAAATTAACACCATCTGATACCTGTAAGCAGTCAGAATGTGGGTGGATGGTTCCTTGATAAATAAAATTCTTCACCCAATTTTGCTTGTTTGCTTTTCATTATGTCAAATGTATTTCCGGAATGTACCTCTAAAGCTGAAACATAACATTTAGTTTAATGCCATTTTATCGCAATATGTAATAACTCATTAGTCTTGTTTGTGATTCCACTGATAACTGATACTCTTTTAAACCAGAGCTGATCAGAAAATAGCAGAGAAGTGTTCACAAAGCTTAGCTGGGATATACGCAGTACACTTTAAAAGTAACTTGCACAGATGAGTTATGATGGTATGTCTACGTTTAAACCACTCAGCCATTTAGAAGAATTAAGGAGTGACAAAGTGAAATAAATTTCATGAAGCTTATTTGCAGTGGAACAGCAGAAGCTTCGCCAAGGACAGCAGAAACAGGCAGATCAGACCACGCTGCAGGGAGAAAGACGCACTTTACCAGGCTGACAGTTAAAGCCCAAGTTTAAACAAGGAGAGAAAATGAAACATCAAATGGCAATTAAGGATTTACGTGGTGCTCTTGTTAGCTGTGTGTGTGTGTGTGTGCGCGCGCGTGTGTGTGTTTTTGCAGTCTGCATGTCCTCCCTATGGTGCACCCCTGCAGTCTACTGGTATCTCAAAATTTCCTAATAGTGTATGACGTGCCTGTGTGCTCCCTGAAAGGGACTGGCGTACTCTCCAGGGTGCAGCTCTGCCCTGTTCCCAATGCTTCCTGGGATTGGATAGGATAGGCTTGCCCCCCCCAAAGAAGACTAGCATAAGCAGTTGGATGTTACATTTTGTACTAAAATACAAATAAATAACCATTTATCGGACAATATGTGTTTCTCAGTCAGCATGTTAACATTAACTAGCAGGGATAACAGTATTGAACTTCATGGTTATTGCATAGTGTTTATGACTGACCTAATACCCACATGCAGATACAGCAGCAGAACTCCCACTGAGCCCCCACTCGCTACAGCAGCCCATCCGGCGCTCTCATAGGAAGATGGGGCCCCGGAAGGCGCCTGACGACGGCGTCCCGTCGGTTCAGTCACGGTGACATGACGTTTACACCCCCAGCGGTAGCGCCTGTCCGATCCGCTTCCTCGGGGAGGCAGAGCAGGAAATTTCACGAGCAGCGCTGTAGCAGAAACACCTGCAGCCCCCTTTACCGTTCGGGCAGTTAATCAATCAAAATTAAAGCTTAATAAGATCAAGGTATGGGTTTCAAGTTTGAAACGTTTTTTTTTTTTTTTTTGCGGAACCAAAAACGCTTTCAGGGTTTTTAAAATTTTTATTTAAAATATATATATATAAGATCGAAGCAGCATTCCCCCCTCTTCTGAAAGAAAGAGATCATGTCAGGGTTCAGCGTTTTCTGGAAATACACACGGGATGTCTATTTTCTGGAAATGCATCTCACCTATTCTAAGCAATTTCTCTGCTTTACCTGAGACATGAAATAAATTATATATTTTATATATTAGGCGTAACTTTGTGATTTGTGCTAATTGTATATCGACCTGTGAGCCATAAAATGTTTGACGAGAATCATGTTTGACGAGAATCATAAAATGTGTAAAATTAGTTCAGTAAAACGCCATTATAGTAAAGAAGTATTTTTGTCTAACTTCTCCCGTCACCCTTCTCTTCCTCAGATTGTCCTCCGTGTCCTTTTTTTTATTTTCACCACACCTGATCCTCAACCTCTTTTCCCCAGATCTTGCCATCATGGAAAAATATCCATTCAATATTCAATATCCATCTACAAAAGAGTAAATGATTTACAACAAAGACAACAATAAAATCATAACGGAAATATATAAAAAAACTGGAAACAGTAGCGAGAAGGGCATTTTGAAAGGCAGCTGACCGGCGGAACTGTGCAACAAACGAAAAAAAAAAGAATCGGTGTGCGCTCCCCACATCGTCCACAAGAGGCAGTATTACTCCAATACATTTTACACTGAGTCAATGTCAGCGGTAGATTTCTGTAACCTACGGTGTCCCTGTTTTTTCTTCAAATCATTCATGATCTGAATTTAAATGCAGAATTAGGGGCTGTGTGAAATTGTTTGATTGAGGTTTTTAGCGTGTAGATTGTATTTGTAATTTAATGAAATACTATATAAGCTTATGAATCAATTCTGCAGTTGAACTAAAACTATACAGTGCCTTACCAACCCTCCACCCCCCTTTAAAATGAGATCAGATTCTTCCTGTCTATTTCTATTTCCATAGTCTCTCACGAAAAATTTTCATAGTCAAAATCAATCATCTATCAGCAAATCTTTTGAAGAAAATCAAAACCTGAAAAATGCTGCTTGTATAATTATCCAGCCCCTGGAAGGGAAAACGCATAGATGGACAACATTGCCTTACCAAGGACACAACTGTTTTACAATTGGCCTTTTAGAATAGGGTATAAAAAATATCCATGAGGTTGGAAATTCAAGACAGCATGTGGATCATTAAGTACGAAGTAGAACTAGTGGTGCGATGGACAACACATCTGACTATGAATCAGGAAGTTCTACTCCTGGCTGGCTTGAGCATCTCCCTCGGGGTGTTGGGCCTTTGGGTCTGACTGCAAGGTTGCTCATTGAACTGATCCTGTGGTCTGACCTCAGGCTTTGCCCTCATTTATTTTTGTCTCGAAGGAGAGCAAGATGGGATATGTGTAAAGAAGCATTCCAACGTACCCACGTGCATACTTGTAAAAAATGGCAGATAAAGCATCTTTTCAGTTCCACCTGCCTAGAAAAGTCCATCTCACCAAAACTCAGCAACCACATAAAATGGAGACTGGCAGACAAAATCTGTAGGAGTTGCAGAGTTCAGTGGCTGACAGTAAAGTGGAGGTGTCCCAGTCACCAGTCAGCTTTTTCAAGAGCAAACTGCAGCAGTACATTCTGCTGGCCTGCATAGGAGGGCAGCTGGAAGGATGACATTACTCAGGAAGGGCTCCATGAAAGCGTGTTTAGAGTTTGCCAGAAGGCGGGAGAGTGACCCAGTTAACATATGGAGCACGATTTTGTGGTCTGATCACACCAAGATCGAAAATTTTGGCCAAAAGTCAAAGCACTATGTGTTGCAAAACATAACACGGCCCATGCCTCAATTAACAGCATCTCTGCAGTGAAGTGTGGTGGTGACAGAATCATGCTATGGGGATTCTTTTCAACTTCAGGAACTGGGCATCTTGTCAAAATTTAAGGGAGTATGGATGGAGCAAAATACATGTAGATATCACTAGAAAACCTGCTTCAGTTTGCAAAACGGCTAAAGTTTTGGGAAAAGTTAACCTTTTAGTAGGAAAATGATCCTAAGCAGAAGACCAAAGCAATATAAGAGCAATTAAAAAACAAAAAGGTAAATGTTATACAACAGGGTTCTTCAAATCTGGCCCTCAATTTCACATCCAGGCCTTGTTTTCAGTTCTCCCAGGCAATTAACTTGTTAATTACTGATTCTGATTGGCCAGAGGCTTCACACCCAGCTCAAATGAAAAGGAAGGCTGGATAATCAGCAGTGCCCAGACTTGGAGGACCATGATTTGAATAGACCTGCCCTACAACCAGCCGAGTCAAAGCCCAGATCTAACTTCCACAAAGAGCCTATGAATTTCAACAACTGACATCAGACCAAGTCAGTCATGAAGAATGGGCAAAGGTCACTCCTAAATAGTTTCAAAAGGTGGTAGCTACGTATTCCGAAAATACTTACAGCTGTTATTGCAGTGTCCTGTGATGCCTGGGATAGGTTCCAAGCAGGCCTGTGACCAGGAGAAGGTAAGTAAAGCACATGCGGACCATTATGGGAAAGCGTAGCGTGCAACCTGAACACTCTACATATACTCACTACATAATAACCCTTAATGGTCTGTCATTGTAATTTCTTGAGTTATTTTTTCCTGTCTTCCTTCTGTTCTGTCTCTCGTTTCCAACAACTTGATGTCACCTTGCTGTGTTTTTTATCCTTTAATAAAAGAGATATATAATAAGAAACAAGCAAGCAAAGTTTACTTATATAGAGAGTGCCTATGCTTCCCACCATAACAAGTAATTAGCCACATAAACAGTGCCAGATGTCTAAAAATATGCATTTGTTTTGTTTTTCCTTTTGTTGTTTTTGGTGGTGTGCATGCGAATCTGTGAGTTTTCTCTCTTCTCTGGTTTATTTCTCTTTATCTCAGCTAGAAGCGAAAAGTTTGCGCCCTCCTGTCATTCACCAGAATACCCATCTCGCTGTTCAGCATGGGAAGGAGAAGCCACAACCTCGGCCGCCACATGACGCTGTTTACCTCCACATGTAAATTTACTTCAAAGAAAACAAACACTGGCTCTAATAAGCTGACAGGTAATTAGCATGACGAGTAGAATTTGGGAGACGTGTTTTTTGGTTTTTATCGCAAATTTTTCCCGAAAATCTGCAGAGACAAGGTGACCCGGGGACCTTCTCCCAGGTCTTGGATGTTTAGACTAATCTCATCAGACTGAATCACATGCAGTGTAGCTAGCTTACCTTTCAAAGCACGACACCCAGGGAGAGCTCCTCCCCCCCCCACCCCAAAGGTATTCAAGCACTGCGCTTAACACTATATGTAGACTCAAGTTCAAAGGGTGCTGCTGTATACATAATAGACTCATTTAACCTTTTGCCTCATGCCCTTCTTTAATCTTTCAGCTTATTAATGTCAAGTCTCATACAAATTCCATCGATCTATAATAACCATTTATTTAGGAAGGGGCTGCAGTGATACTATAAGAGGCGTGATGTGGCATGCAGCCAGTATGGGATGCCAGACCATCACAGAGCACACGCTCACACTAAGGGCTATTTAAAGACATTCATTTGCTGAACCACATATTTTTAGATTGCGGTACCTGGAGAAAATCCACACAAGCGCAGAGATATAATGCAAACTCTGCACACACAGCTGGGGACAGCAATCTAATCCCTGCACTGGAGGTGTGACACTGCTATGCTTGTTTCATATATATTTATTACCATACATATAGGTACAGGACGCATATTTATATGCGATTTATGATATACACTATCACTGCTCCTTGTTTTTGATTCTTATTTACAGCAAATGCTCTTCTCCTTCCTATTGTCATTTTAGTTTTAGTGCACCTAACAAAATGTAGCAGCGTGCAAATTCACCTGGAAATCTAACGCTGGATCAGTGAATGGCTAGTGGCCTGCTGTCTTGGAAACCTGGTTGATATACGGTGAGAGTCAGATGAAAAGAGAGACGGTTTATCCGACTGGCGCTACGTGACACCGGGTAGGGATGCAGGGCACATGCAGATGAGGCGTAGCCGCACAAGCCGCGCCATTAGTGCGATGACTGCGGGTGCACCTGACCATTCTAGCAAACGTTCTTCAGTGATGGGGGAGGGGGGTGAGGAGCAACATCTGGTAAACGCAGCATCTAAAATCCCCCAGGGAGCCCCAGTCCACCGGACACCCAGCAGCTTGCATCACTGTTGTTTTTCAAAAATGAAAACGGTGTTCATCTGTCACAAGTAATCAGGAAGGCGCACAGGCCGCGCCCCCTGGGGAATCCCACAGGCAGCCAGGCCATTTAATCAATGCCTGATTAATAATTTTAATTTCATCATTTTCAGGCTGAGCGTTATTGTAATCGCATTCCACCCGGGCAGTCAATAAGGCCATTGTTCTCAATGGGGGGAGCAAAGGGGATAGAGTTTTTAAATCCATCTGAGGCAGCAGCGTTGTCCTGCCACCTTCTGCCAAATAAAAATCAATTTGCCCCCCCCCCCCTTATGCCATGTGTCTGTGCCTGAATAGTCCTGCCCCCCCACCTTTTTTTGTTCTTTGTATTTCTTCCCTGAGCACATCAGTCTTTTTTTGTTTGATCCACACCTATCCGTGGAGTCTGGGACTTATTTGTTTGGCATTGGCAACATGTGTGAGTCGGTGGGGGGGGGGGCTTTTTTGTCAGACGAAATATAACAGCGAGGGGTGCGACACATACAATGCTTGATCCTGGAGAAAACAAGGCTCATCGCTCCCTGGAGAGTAGCCTGCTTTCCTTTACTTCTTCATCTCTTCTTCTCTCTCTCTCTCCTTAACTCTCCTTCCTTCAAACCCACACTGGAAGCTACTCAATCGAACCTGGGAATGTGTGTCCCAAAAAAAGGTTCATCACACTGCGGTTATAAGTCACATGCTCCATGTGTGTTTTTAAATTAATTTCAGGGGGAAAAAAACCTGTGGCGCACTTCTGTATAACAGAGATCGACAAAGACTACCGTCTTAGCGCAAAGACCGTCTTATACATATATAGGGCGAGTGTTGTTAAAGGGGACACTTTCTGAAAAGTTGCTTTCTGGAAAAAATTATAGAATCATCTCAATGTCTTGACTCCCAACTTGATGCCATGCCAAATACACAAGAGAAAATAAAGTATTACTAAACATATATGTTAATTGCAAAGTTTAACCGTCAAATTTTGCCAGGTGCGCCATTTTAACAATATTCACCCTAGACACATTCTGTAACCACCGTGGGACGCAAACATGTTACATACCATCACTTGGCATCAAACGCGAAGCTTGTCCAGACAATATCAAGACTGAACCTCAAATTTATTTAGGGAATTTTCTATCGCTTCGGTGTCACGTTTCTTTTGCAGAATAAAGCGCCGCTGTGTAATTGGACGATGGAGTACATGATCACGGACCAGGCGTTTCTGCAGATGTGCAGCTGGTTGAAAGGAATTTTTCAGCCTGCAATTAGCAGCCACGCTACGAATTATAATAAGCGGCAAAGCTATTCAGCTATACGGTAATGATGTTATAGTGCACTGTAGACCTACAGCTTTAGTGTGTCATTTAGCTGCTGGTGACGGAATGCAGATAAAGTTCCCCCTTCGAAATGATAATTAACTTAATTTATGTTTCACAATGAAGTTATTTCTAAAGCAGATATGTCTAATGGATTTCCTGTTTTCTTTGCTGTTGATAAATCCCTCTCCAAACTTCAGTGAAGGAATTACAATCAAAACTATCTATAAGTGAGTTTTATTGCTCATAAACTAGATCATAAAAGACTTGCAGCCGGTGTTGTTGCAGACAGCTCCTAAGATAGGTGCATCATGACAACACATAACTAACTTTAACTTAACACATTGCTAAAACATTGTTTGTAAACATTAAAGGAGACAGACATTTAAGACCGGTAGCAAGTATATAGGGCACTGGTTAGACAAACGGTTTTACGAATGTGCCTAATGCACAAAATGGCAAAGAGGCAAAGTACTGAAATAATTAACAATGGTCTTTCCAATCATTTCAATAACACAACGGAGGCTGTCTGTCAATCAGCAAACGGACTAAATGGCGCATCATAACAATAGGGATAATTGCATGAATATTCTCACAGCTGTCAGCTGAAAAAGTACCACATGCTACCCACCGACAGATTCCCCATGAAGATTCAGATCGTATTTTCTGCAAAGCAATTAGCAGTCAGATACAGGCACCCGGAAAACACACCAGAGCGGACGGTTTTCGCGCTATGCCGGCAATTTCGGCCTGAAATGGGGGCACATTTCTGATGCACACGTGTTTACATGCATGTAATAGTTTTATTACTTTGCAAATAGTCTGCATAGGGTTTGTAAACTACCCCATGCAACGCAGGGTTGCCAACTGTCATGCATCTGGCGTGACAACCACGTAGACTGTCACTCTTACGGAAAATCATTTTCCGTTATAAAACGAAAATCAGCTGGGTTTAGTTTGCATATTCTATAGAATATTTAAGGTAATAAAACCATCACATGCATGTATATGTTGAAAATCTCACGCCAACCAGCTGACCAAAGTTGGTGACAATGCAACGCTTTCCATGTATTTAATTCTAGTCTTATAATGGAATAATACAGATTTGCCATGAGATTTCTTGTGTGAGCATTTTCGTGTGAAAGCGTGAGAGCTGGCAGCCCTGCTGCACTGCTCACATGCTCTAAACCGATTTTCTGGAAAAGCAATTAACAGTCAGATAGAGAGAAACACAGAAAGGCTGCGGGAGCGGGTGCTGTTCGCGCCGGCGATACCGCCCTGGAATGCGGGCAGAGATTCTTATACCCGCTGCTTCGAGACACCTGTAGAGTAGCTCACTGCAGTGCCCTCATGCTGTAAATTGATGAAGTGATTTTAAATGAAAAACGCCTCGTTTCAATTACTTTCTTATGGTGCGCTTGCCAGAAGAGGTTTCCCGAAGGCTGCTGTAGGCATACCAATTGCACCACTATATAACAGTCCGCTTTTATTAGTCGATAGCATTTTAAATGTAACGATGCTAATTTATGGAGCGCCTTATGTCTGAATACCTGATGCTTTATTAAGTATATTTGTATAATTTCCCACGTAACATCGAAAACATTTCAAGCATTTCCCTTGCCGTTGCCGTTTCGGAGTGATGCAACTTGAGCACAGTTTAACATAAAAAGGAGGTGTTTGCACGAAATTGTGAACAAGCATATTTGGAGTTCAGAACTGTGCCACAGACGTTTGGGGGGGGGGGGGGGGGGGTTATGGAGATGCGACCTGCCCCTGGGTGACCCGCTAACTGAACCCAGATGAAAGGTTCGCGGAACTGGGGGCAGCTTAAATGCTACGGTGTCC
>JAODKE010000043.1:9125190-9140858 GCA_026779605.1 Mormyrus hasselquistii | reverse complement strand
ACACCATGGCTTAAGAACCAAAAGTGCCTACTATCGCATTCACGGCCTTCCTATTTAACCCCCGTTGTCCTGCTTCCAGTTTTACCGGCTCACTGAAACCCACCGACACCCCCCCCCCCCCCAGCCACATCATTTAACATGTGACTTTCACACTGTCGGTCCTACTGGAAATGTTCATTGTAAGAATGCACACTATATTATAAAACACAGCGATGTAATTAAAGAGCTTAAATGTCATATGCTGTGAATATAATGTGGTTATTTTGGTCTTGAATGGTTTTCAGATTTTAAATACTGGTTACTTTCATGGGCTAAATTTAATAATTATTTAATTGCTGTATGAGTGCAGAAGGCCTTTAGGTCTGACTTTTAGATAGCATTGTAACAATGCAGTTAGACACACAATGTGTAATTACTGTGCTTCAGCTTTTAAGTAATGCAGCGCGCTTACAGTGAGGCTTGGTGTTTAGGATGGTTCCCGCGAGCCATATGCACGTCTGCAGGCTCTGCTACCGTTAGGCTGGGCGGCGTGTCTGTGCCGTGCTGCGGTCATTTACACTACACCTAACCTGCTCTGATCAGGCTTAAGTCCAGGCTTTCGGGTTAAAATAAGCCCTTTCAACAAAAACTTATATAAATGACACTAGGGGAGTTTCTAGCTTACAATTGGAACAGGGGCTAAGTCGGGTTTACCTGGGGCTTGACTTTTTATGTTTTTGAAGGAAGATTTGTATCGCAGCTAAAATATTCAGGACTATAGCCCCAAGTGCTTGGGCCTAACGGCGGCTATGAACTACACTTTACTACACTTTAACGGAGCCTATATAAGAGTTATATTTTGATTAAAAGGTAGGTATAGGTGATACCATGAATTCTCTTTTCGATCTGGGTAGGTGGGTATCCTGACACTGATATTCGGTGCTAAGTCTGCTAAACAGTTTTGGGGGGAGGGGGTTCCTACCTACTAAAGGGTGCCTCTCCTTGCACAGACTACAAGTCCGAACAGTGAGGAGAAACGCGACGACACACTGAGCGACAGCATTTTCCACCGCGGCTTCTGTAAAGACCATCAGACCTTAACATGTTGGCAGTGTTCCTCCCCTCAGGCAGAATCCCGCGAGCTTAATCCGCCGAGCTGCAGTGAGATTGCTAAAGATATAGGTGGCATTTCCTGTTAAGTCCGTATCGTTACATCTTATAGGGCTGCTACTGACAGAATAAAGCAGATCAGATTCATTGTAGAGTTTAGGGAGCTTATTTAAAAATGCCCTTTTTCTCTAGCTACACCTCTTATTTTGTCACGGATCTCGCTGGCATGTACAGAGTATCTGTACCTGACCTTTAATGTGAGCTTCTGGCTATCCAGCGTTTTCAAGTGCCCCCTCTGAAAAGGCTGCTTTCATTCATCTAAGGACCCACTCGTTTGATTCTGACATCATTTGGGCCAGTCTCCCCCATCTTGACACATACGCCCTCCCCCCATCTGCTTCCGGAATCAAGCGTTCCCACTTGAGCACCAGGGCTGGCTCGCCCCTCCTTTCGCACAGATCTGCCACCCCGTGTTGGGGTGACATGGACAGACAGAGCGCCCACAGATCGTTAACTCACACACCCATGTTCCTCCTTCCCTGTATACGGTTCTGAACTCAAATGAATCATTTTTTGTGGAAAGCTGGACAGTGATCCTTATTAATTCCTCTGCACATCTAATCCATTTCCCCACTGACCATTCATTCATTCACTATGCGCTAGTATTTATTTCTGAGCTGTTACTACAGAATTCAGTGTTCAGTGCAATACTTCCCATGACCTTCTTTACACTGTTATTGTTGTCTATTATTTATTGATGCTGTCTATTTATGTTTAAATGTCGTTTTACTATCTAAACGCATGTACACTGTCTGCCTGCATGTCTGTCTTCCTGCCTTTCTATCTGCCAGTCTCTGTCTGTCTGCCTGCATGTCTGTCTTCCTGCCTTTCTATCTGCCTGTCTGTCTGCCTGTCTCTCTCTGTCTGCCTGTATGTCTGCCTGCCTGTCTGCCTATATGTCTGCCTGTCTTTTTCTGTCTGCCTGCCTTTATGTCTGTCTGTCTGCCTGTCTATCTATCTAAACTCTCATTCAGCAAACAGCTGATACTGATTCGACTGATGCTCAATAGTTCCCAGTACACCTTGTGTTGCATGGAATTGAAATGCAAAAGATGCTTTATCCAGCTAGCTAGCATTTTTCCCAGATTGCTTTATGACTTTAGCAACAGGTATGTTTGAAAGCAATTAATTATATCCTATAAAAAGAGACTACTTTTCAAATTAGCTTTGTTGGATGCCAGGACTAAGACTGAAACTTTGCTGCTAATCATCAAACTTTGAGAAAAATGTAGTTTCTCCCATTAAATTCAGTTTTAATTTGTGATTAAACTGAGAGAGAGAAACTGTAGATTGGATTTTCGTGCCTTTTAAACTGGGAAACCATTATTATTAAACAGTCAGGCAAGGATGGCAGATGGAATGTAAATTCATCATTTTCACTGTATATTTTGAGTTATATGCTTCAGATTCCGCATCGTGTGTTTACATGTACTGGGAGTGAAACTAGTTCCTAAAGCCGCTATGGTGATGCACCGCAAAATTGCCACTTGCCTGGTATCTTGGCAACTGCGCCTTGCTTTGCGAAATTATTTTGACAAGACGTTAATCCCAAGAATGTTAACCATAGTTTTAAACCAGCATTATCTTGCAAATCCTGAAAGCATGCATATTCTTTAACTTCTGCATGAAAACGGCTCTCCGTGGAATTCTGATAACCTTATTTAATTGCTTCTTCTTTAATCTCCTAAAAAATGTGGAATTTACATTACTTCTCAAATTGAATGACAAAATACGATGGAGAACATTCAGAGAGTGCCTGGCCGTGGTTGTGCAATACAGGAATGACACCGCTAATAACCGCTTTTAACAAAATCGTCCCGATGAACAAACCCCTTTTCATGCATGGGGGTTTTTAAACGCAGCCTGTGTATTGAATCATATTGATCATTTTATCAGTCGACTTACTCGCAATGCTGTCAAAAATACCAAATGTTGCTGGATCTTTAAGGGCAACAGGTCCGCTGACTAGGAAATTCAGACATGCAGGGAAATTTGAGTAGCGTCTGGTAAGACGGGTCACTTTAACAGCGCATTGTTATCTAATATATTTCTGATAGTTTATTTTAACGTTGTTTGTTTTTCAGCCATACGGATATTTAAACTGTTAGGAAATACGACCTTATGCAAAGGAACGGGGGCGGTACGTCGCTAACAGCCCAAATGTGTAATGTTCTTTGTTTCTGTGGGATGGAAGGGTGCCAGCAGCCCACTGTAATAAATCACCACGGCTATGGAGGCGCTGGGGTAATTGCGTGCACACAACCGAAATATCATTTGATGTAATTGTAGTAAAAAAAAAAGTGTGTGGGGGGGAACCTATACACAAAATCCTTTTTCTCTAATCCATAATTAACAAACCCCAATATTTCCCAGGAAACCTTTTTTGAACAAATGCGCCTTTGGGCTGCTGATACGAATTAGCTTGTGAATCAGGTTCCTCGCATTAACATAACACGGACCGATGCGTGCAAATGAATTTTCTCATGCTACAGGCAGCTGCGCCCCTCTTCATTAAGTCGGTAGGTGGTGAGGTTGCTATGCCGTATTACCAGGCAACTCGAAGTACAAGCAGTTACAGATTTATAAAAGGCTCACCCAAAGGGTGATAGACCTCTGCAGTGTGTTTCCCATTGCGATGTAATACGATTTACTCCTTGGTAAATGTTAATTTGGTCCAGATTGTTGTCGATGTTCAAAACTGTTACTCATCAAAGCCTTAAGTCAAGAAAAGAATTGTACATACTACATAGGTTATAAATTAGTTGACCCTAATCATAACCCTTATTGTAATGAGGATGGAGTGTGCTGTTGCTTACAAGGCTGAGAGGACCGTTCTGAAGTAAGATCTTAGTCAGGGGCTGGGATTAGTGTGTTCACTGTGGCAGAATCCCGCAGACTCTTCTTTCTGAATAGTGAAAACGGATCTTCAGCCATTAGTTAATTGGCATTGCCTCCTGATGAGCTTGTGTTTTGGGTACAGCTCAGTGTCAAATGCTGCAATCAGCCTGAATGTATGCTGAAAAATTTGCCTCTGTCTGCATGATCCAAGTTGCTCATCGATAGTCATGTTGCAGTGATCATTCCAGTAAGCCACCCCCCCCCCACCCATCCCATATTGGCACACACCACTTTTCTTCATATCCCACCCTGGGGAAAGGGGGGCAGCGGGACCCAGTGATTCAGTATCTCTAGGGTGGTGTGCTGACTCACTGGTTAACACTGTTACCTCACACTCCACGGGGTACGGAGTGAAACATTCCGCCCTTCCCCCCTCACCCTGTGCTGCCTGGGATAGGGTCCAGGCCCCATTGTGACCCCCATTGCTTGCAAGATCGATGCATATTTGGCCAAAGCTTTTCAGCTGAGTTGTGAAACTGTATTCAGGATTTTCAACCTGAAAACTTTCAGTCAGGAACCAGGCAGCCATATTTTCTTTAGCTTTGTTGTATTATATAACTTCAAGGTCATTACCTTTAGCTATATATTTTTGTTTCATTCAGCTTCTTCCAGAATTTTATTTGCAGCATTTTACATGAGGATTTGCTCTCATGCCTGAACCCAAGGAAAACAGCACAGATCCTTCCTACCTGGGTTTTAGAAACCTGATAGAAAAGTAAAGTTTAAAATGATTGTTAATATGTTTAATTCTGATCAAGCGGTTGGTCTTTTTAAAACCACGTTAACCTCTTTTTTTTCCGAAAAAAGTTGTTCATGTGACTTGATATGACCCGTAAAGCATAACTTTAAGAAACAATTCCTACATATGAACCCAACATAATGCTAAATCAGAATATTCCAGTCAGTGCAGAGGACCAACCTCACCAGCTGACACCATCTGTCTCTCCATCCTCCAATGCTGCTTATCCAGAATAGGGCCGCAGTGAGCCTGGAGCTCATCCCAGGAAACGCAAGGCAGGGGACACCCCGCGCAGGATGCCAGTCCATCACAGGGCACCTCGCCATCTGATGTGCACAACAAAATACGAAAGCAATTAAGCGTAAACAAATGTTTCAAAAGGCCAGTTTAAATAAGCCCACAGCGTACTTTTCATGCCTAGCCGCAATTGAAAACAATGACCCTATTTTTTAAATCTCTTTAGCGCTTTGATTGCCATGTATTATATTTGCAAAAACCATGAATTGTGTTATTTGTGAATATAACTGAAATGCCTTTAAATACAGAACTGCCCACGATGGCCCAGCAGGTTAGGACCTACTACAAAAATTCAAAATTCAGAGCCCAGTCTTATTCTATACACACGTTTATGGTCTCAAGGTCAAAACTGTTTGTGGGTATTTTATGAAGCTGAAATTTGTGGCTGGAGATTGGGTGTCCGTTTTGGGAGAAGATGACCGGTCTTTCCCTCTGGAGTAGAGCTTGGCTCTGTAGCCTGAATTCGACGCTTCCACAAGTTACTGAACGGAAAAGTGCAAATATTTTTTTATGCTCTGACTCCCCGGGGTGCTGTGTCACTTTCTTAAATGAAGTTTTGCCATTTGTTTACTTGTTTATGTGACTTGGAGTACCTGGAGTGGAAGAACACGCAAACTTCACACACGCAGAAGAAGCGGGATAGTCATTTAAGATTAAAGGTGAAAGGGGGGATTGGTGCTGTCATCCAGCCGCTCTCGCCGATCAATTAAGCTAGTGACGGTAGTTTGGCTGGATGCCAAAACCCTTGAAACCCTCATGTCTGTGCTTCCCTCCAGGTCTCTCTTCTAGCCAGGCTCCTATAGTTACTTTAGTTCTGCCGGAGGTTAGGTTAGGTGTACAGCAATAACTCTATCTTCTCTTTTCCAAGCTGGTCCTGAGCCGCGCCTACACCACTTGAATCCTCACCTGGACTCCTTGAAGATAACTACATGAAACCAATTGGGACTTATAAAACTATATGGACTCAAATTAATGTGAATGTAAATACAGTTTCATGCTACCTGGTCGCCCAGAGGAGGATGGGGTCCCCTTCCGAGTCTAGGTTCCTCTCAGGGTTTCTTCCTGCCAGAGGGAGTTTCTCCTTGCCACTGTCGCCACAGACTTGCTTGGTGGGGTTCTGGCCGGGTTAATGTAAAGTACTTTGTAACAATGACTGTTGTTAAAAGCGCTATATAAATAAAATTGAATTGAATTGAATTGAATTGAATTGATTCAAAACCTAAACTGGGGTGGCTCAGAGTTTTATCAGAAGGCCCAGAATTTCTAGCTACAACTGATACTACAGTAATAGCCATAGAGCCACCACGCTGGCTCATGACTCACTGGCTCTACAGGAAAACAGATGTATGTCAAAATGATCAATCAATCCTGGAATATGTTTAATACAGTCCACAAAGCGAACAGCTAAACAGCCAGAATGTGTTTTTCCATACCTAACCCATATGTTACTTTAATATTGTGAGCATACCTTTTGCCTGATTGTTTTAAATGAAAATTTCAGGTTGATGTCTCTGAGTGAAAATGAAAGCTTGGTCTTATTTCTGTAAATTTATTTTTATTTTTGTGTATTTAGGACTCTAAGCACCAATTATGAGTCTCACATGGCAGCAGACAGGCGACCTCCATGACCATGCTGTAAAGCAGTCTTCATATTACATGAGGTCTCCTCTGGATGGCCTTGCACTGCTCATATATGCCTCAATAATCACCCCGCAAATTCTGGCATTTGTTGTTAGTCGGAATCGCTATGTTTGTTTGCCTTTTTTCCATATAGCTCTGTGCCCCATATAATCTTTCTAATTTCACCTGTCTACCTGTGCATGTTTTGTTAGCAATTTATCAATTTCTTACTGCGGCTTATACTCAGACTTTAAACAATTATGTGGATCACATTAAACTAACAATGAGATCTTATATGCCACTTGGTGTATAATATAATTCTTCATTTAAATGACCTTATTAATAATAAATGAAAACATGCTAAATTCACGATTAAACAAGTGGGGCAGAATGTGTGGAGCTTGTAAGTGAGTTTTAAAACTCTTTTGTGCATCATCAAAATGTGTTGTTTATCGGCGAATTAAATTGCATGCAAATCAAATTTAGCTGGCCGCATTGTTAAGAACTGCACGTTGGGCAAACGCTCGCCGCCCATCCATTAGGCCTCCGGGCGTGTCTGCAGTGCGCTTTGAATGCCACCACATTACTTTGCCCTGAGCTTCATGGTTTGCTTTGTCTCGTAGTGGTCAAACCCCAGACATCAAAGTGCCAGCAAATAAACACAACTGCAAAATAAATAAATAAATAAATAAATTAGAAAAAACAAATGCAAATGGAGCTTCTGATTTTAATTGTATTTTGTTTTCATTTTTTTTTTAAATTCGTCTGGGCATTCTCTTGTCATTCAAAGTAGGTGCGTCTCTTCGCAGTTGCAAATTTGTAACACTGTACACTGATTGCTTTTGAACTTAATTAACCACACGCCCGGAGCGTGGAGACTTACGTCGAGGAGTCGCGGCTTACGGTTTAACAGTCGTGGAGACGGACGCTTCTGTTGCCATGGCGGCGTAACCCTGTTTTTGCAGGATGTGGGAAAATATGGACTGATTTACGAGGTCACCGGTGAGGGTGGGCGGACTTCATGCGGGTTGCTTCTAAACCGATAAAATTAGATAGGTGACGTGATGTGATCATCTTGTTAAGTACCTCCCACTTTGATCCTGGGGCATCTTATGCAGCTGCGGTATTTCTCTCTTCTTTGGGAATTTCCTGGAAAGCCAAGTTTCCCAGCATCGTACAATAGCTGCATGTCTCATTGGAAGACTGCCACACTGATTAATGCCCCCTTCCAGCATGGAAACCCCCCGACGTGGTTCATAATGGTGGGTTGCCATGCACCCTCTGCTCTTAATTATTAATGTAATTAACGATTCCTGCTTGGGTTGAGGACATGACTGTGTGTGGTTTTTTTTTTTTTTTTAAACCCACAAACTACAGAGACTATGAAACTGGTCTTTTGGTCTATGCTTCATTTAAGGTTTTTCAAACTGTTATACCACAGAGCGACACCAGGTTTTACCCCCTAAGGAACACAGTACGCACGCACAAGTGGTGACTGTTAACAACCGACTGACTCAGCATTGTCCTTCAATTCACCTAGTCCACCATAATTGTCTGGCTAAAATCAGAAATGCTGGCATTTCGCAGTTAGCCTGGTCTATGTTTATGCAGGAACAGAACATCGAGCCTCATTCACCAATATTTTCTTAAGAATTGTCTTAAATTTGTTAAGAACAACCTGTCGGATTCATGACGTGTTCTTAAGTAACAGAATTGTTCGCACCTTTGTTCTTAAGAACGGTGAATCCCACGTTTTTGTAACTGAAAGTGCGTGCCAGTTTGTCCTAATCAGCAAGGGAAACGCCCTGCAATATCCCATCAAATGGCATGAGACTGTAGGGCCGTGTGTGAGGAATGTCGAAGGCTGTGAGCTGCTTGGCATTAAGAGGAAAAAAAACTTCAGTAATGCTGAAATAGAAGTATTAATACAGTAAAATCCCATTATAGTGGACTCGCTTATAACGGAATATCGTCTATAATGGGCGAGGTCCGCTGGTCCCGGCTGTGCTCCTTTAAGGACATGCAGAAAAAACATCGGATATAGCAGACTGGCATATAACGGAATTTCACTTATAACACACAAACAATAAAGTTGGATTACTACATGCGCAATATAATAATCTATCCCACAAGTGTGTCTGCTGGGGTGTGGCATGAGTAAATGGTGTCCTGATGTTGTGTTCTGGCCATACAGCAACTCTGGATATAACGGACTTTGGATATAACGGACTGTTTTGTCAGGTCCCTTAAAGTCCGTTATAACTGGATTTTACAATACAGAAGGTAAATGCAAATAGACACATGATATTTAGTAGCGTAACCAGAGGATATAAAGCCCCTAAGAAAGCTGATACATGGACAGATATCACCTTCTCTGTGAACGCTGTGTGCCAGATAAATCTAAATGATCTTCAAACATGCTTTTCCCTTCAGAGCACGATTGGCAAGCTCTTCAAAAAGTAACAGAAATGCCATTTTGATAGCAAGGCCAATGCGTAGGAACAGACCTATTTATAATCCGCATGATTGCCGTTACTACCATGAAAATTATTTTCACACTTTAAAATTATTTTTATATTTTAGGATTTGAAAATCCAAATAATGTTCTGGGTCTATCAAACCTGCATCAGTACCAATGTAGCAAAACCCGAAGATAATTTATCTCCTTATCAGAAAGCATTTTTTGTTATTTTATTATTTATTCACTCATATTTATTTAACTGCAAAAAGATTGCAGGCATTTACAGTGCCATCCCAGCTGTGAGTAGTTACTTTACTGCTCTGCTAACATTAACTATATCCTTAGGTCCACTTGGGTACCTGAAATGTCATTACTGCCCTGAGATGTTGAGTGGCACATGTGTGGTTAGTTGTTAATGGTTAGTTTTATATAACATTCTTTCATCTGGCACTTTAATACAAAGTGGTCCAGACAGAAGTTAGTGATCACGTGTGTTCCCTGGGATTTGAACCAATGACCTTTGCATAGTTAACACGGTGCTCTGTTTGTTAATCTACGGGAGCAACATGATAATTTAATATGCAGCCACATTAATGGACCGAAAGGGATGACATTGAATGCCAGTGAAACTGGTCAGTGTGAACATCTGTCATGGCGGTGATCAGTGGCTAATTCGCAGCTCCGCTTCCTGAGTCGTAATTGGCTCAGTTTGGCTGCTCCTCGGAGAACACTCTTTCCGTGATTCGGGGGAAACAGCTGGGACCCAAGCCAGACAGCTCCTGGGCAGAACCTGTCTTATGAAGTTCTTCGCTTAATGATGAAGAAGCCAAAAAGAGCCTCTTTGCGGCATCATCCAGGAGAAACAAAATCAGAGTGACGACCCATGTTGTCCCTCACGCATCTTTGTGGCGACGTTCAAACTGAAACACCAAACATGACATAGAGCCCTTAAAAGCCCCCCGTCCCTGTGCTGACATCCTGTGTATTGAAGCTACACTGAAATCGGTCGCCTTTGAACTTTCAGGTGAGCGGAGCTCAGTGTGGCGGCAGGACGACGGGCAGCTCGCAAATGTCACTGGTGGAAGAGGATGAGGAGCTGGCATCTTCACTAAAGGGGCCCCGACCTGAATACCTGCGGCTTCACGGGCCCAGCTTCTGCGTGGGGGGGCCGGGGAGGGGGGTAGGTGCGGGGGAAGCTAAATGCATTTTAAAGCTCTCCTTACCTCTTTCATATAAACACTGGTAGACAGCACAGCTGGATAAACTCATTCAGGATTTAACTGCACATTTAGAGTCATAAATCAACAATGACAGTGGGAAATCAAAATAATTGTGGAATACTTAATTTTTTCTATTTGCATGTTAATATCACCACAACTGTTCTCCCCATTTTGTTTTCATATTATTGTTTACTAATTTGTTTATCCACCACAGACACTGAATTTGTATTTCCATTTTGAGAATTAACACTGATATTGGGTAATGCATCTAAAGAATTCCTGGCTGCTCACTGGAAAGTAGACTGTTTGTGGGAGTGTCCTTTCCATGATGCACTAGGATCCCATCCTGAGAATCCCCTGACTGTATGCTTCCCAGCATAGGCTCCTGGCCCAGTACTGAGGAGTTATGGAGAATCAATGGACTGCATAGTCGATTCTGGGATTTCACCCTAAGGGAATCCCCCCCCCCCACCCTGAAGAAATCTGAGGAAATACAGGACACCAATTTTGCAGCGGAGGTGAGGTAGGGTGAGGCAAAAATAGGAAGTCTAGAGTCCACGTAAATAGCGTCGAGTATCACCTATAATGGATGCAAAGATATTTTTGCCTTCTGGGCAAGATAATACACATTTCCAGCTTAAATAAGCATGAGACACTAATAAGCTTAGGTTACTTGGTAATTATGGCTACAGATTTGATAATTAAGTGTTTTCTGGAATGAGCTGGTCTTTACGTCATTCTGAGCGACCTGTTGCGCATATTTAAGGAAAGCAAAGGTGTCACCTTGCAGTCATCCTCTCATGTAAGCAAGGTGTGTAATAGAGAATTAGGAACTGAGAAATTCACGGGGGGAATGTGAGAATGAAATGTGTGGGTGTTGCACCTGGTGTGGATTTACTGTGGTGAACCCAGGAAGGGTGGTTCCTGAAGCAGGTGCATGTGCAGTGAGAACAAAGATCCGGCTGACGTCCCAAAAGTTACCCAGGCAATCAGTCAAGGCGAACCGGCGGCCGTCGGACAGATGCCGGAGGAAAGGCATCTTTCCTGACACCTCGCTTACCCGGCAAGCAGGATGCTCTCTCTTACTTCATGGGAGAATCAAATGTCACTGCCTAATTATCCAAGGACACCGGGATGAAAAAGACCCTCTTCATCCACGTTTTTTTTGCGGCACATTTTTGGCACTGGATTGTCCCTCGTGTTTTTTAAAATATGTTTTTAATTTAATGGAGTCTAAAGTCAAAATGGCTTCTTTTATGCGGCTACAAATGTCCTGTGTTTTGTGATGTCAAGGAGCAAGGACAGATTTTATGTGGGGCCTAGAAATATAGTCCTAATAATGCCATCGTCTAGTCAGGATGATGAAAAATACTGCTCGCGATTTAAATAGTCAGCATCTCCCATAATTGCCTATATGAATCACACACTTAAACTAAAATCGAAGGAAACAAAATATTGGTGTATTTACCAATACAATATATCCATTTCACCATCCATTTTCTATACTGTCTTGGCCTATGTAGGATTGCAATAGTATGGAACTTATTCCGGAAGCTACCGACACAAGGCAGGAAATAACCCAGGACAGGGGCACTAATCCATCACAGGTCTTTATTCTTATATCTTTGTAGGGACTCTCATTTCTATGGGGAAAACTCTAATCCCAACATGACGACCTTAACCCCTACCCAGCCCTAACCCTAACCATAAGGAACCAAACCAATTACGAGACATATGCACAGAGAACGAGACCATTCACACACATAACAATGACAATAATAATAATATTTATTACGATTATTGTTATAATTATTGTTGTTATTTGAGATCAGTAAGGGGGCTGGGCATGCAAGCACAGCTCTGGTACAGAGTAATGATGCTGCATAGATTTCTCTCCTCCGTCTGTGAAAACAAAGGGGCCAAAGGCGTCGATATGCTAATTCGAAACTGGAACAAGCTCCGCATGAATAAGCTTATCAAATCACCATCCTCTACTTTAATATTGCGCTTAATGAAATAAGCACACTCGGAAATGCGTAATGGTAAATCACATTGATTTCAATTACCACTCAATGCATTCTGATGTTTCAATTCTCCTGCATATTAGGCAAGTGAGTGATTCTCCCAGCATTTGGAAAAATCGATTCTTCTGATGAATATGACATTACCCCTGCTTTCTTTATACCTTCGCATTATATTATAAATTATGTTTTGCATTCCAATATGGGAGGGAAATTAGGTAGGTATGCTGGAAAGCTGTGAAAAGCAGCCCGTTCCACTCTGTCTGATGAGGACATTTTATTCAAATGCGGTAGCACCACAATTCCTAGACTATTACAGCTTTGGTGTTGAGAAGCTGGCAGGGAAAAGTGGCCAGCAGTGTAACACTTTTAAAAGGCACAATTCAAAGTGACTTACAGGTAAGGAAGTAAGTTGCACTTCCATATCTTTCCGTTGCTTATATCTGTTGTTTGGTCATGATGATTCAGCATGAGCGCATACGGAATGTAACTAATGCTGGTGATTTACCTCTTTCGTATTTTCTTTTTTATTGTTTCTGCTTTTAAGTTTCTCAGATTGTGGGTACAATGGATTTGCAGATTAGCGTTTTTTAATTGAAAAAGGTAACTACAGTCCTAGGAGGAAAGCCATATGAAGAGAGAGAGCACGTGCAAAATCTTATGCAAGTTGCCTGAGCAAAACAAATTCTGTAGTTGGTGGTATCAGCAGTAGTATCAGGTCAGAGTTCTCTCCCAGAAGCCCAATGGCAATTACGTGATGAGTCGCACCAAAGGGCTTCATGTTCCTGACTTGATGCGGAGCTTGGAGCAGAACCGTCAAAGGGGGTCTCTGCCCGTGATGCATCCTGTCATTTAGATAACATTAGAGGCCTAAATCCAAATCTGAAAAAAACAGCACAGCTCAAGAGATTCTGTAGATTCACTTCATAAAAGTGTAGGACGTGAACACACACACGAGGCCCTGTTTTATTTTTAGTCAAGCGCACCTTTCACTCAGGAAATAATGCATTTTACGTGTAATGAATCATTAAAACAGCTGTATAAGTGAGCCGTATGCAGAAAATATAGTTAGTGTTAAATGGATGGGTTTCCTAAATTGCCTTCTGGCTAATTATGTACTGTGGCCTATGAAGCATGGATTGGAAAAAGCTACGGAATTATCTTCCCTAATGTTCCCGCTGGTCGTTAGCCAGCACGACCTTCTCCGTAATAACGCAGCGCTCTCACTGTAAGGGTCCTCTAACGATAACGAGTTCAGTGTCACACGGGGCTCCGCTGAGCTGCCGGCTCGGGTATCACACGGCTGTCACACAGGAAGCTCCTCTCACAACCTGATAAATGTTAATTACCTGCCAGCGATAAAAGCCCGGTATAAATCAAAAACAAAGACAGGCGGGTGGGGGGCAAACCAGCTTGGGGCGCTGTGCAGCTGGGGGCCTCACCCCGGGTGCCATGTTGACATGTGGGTGGCCTCCCAGCTGGTCTGGTATTATAACCTTATGTTAATGGAGAATCCCTCAGTTGGTTGGCAATGTGCGTGGTGGGGGGGTTGTGATGGGTGATAAGAGGGCATTCACAGATGTGTGTAGCCTTAATCAATTACCGTTATCTCTTCTTATGCGTTTAAGCGTCGTGTTTCTTTTTGTCTTTGCGGCGAAATTTCACCGCACCGATCAGTTGTCTTCCATGCAAGTTTTAGCAGTCTGACACTGTACAGCATTCTCGGCAGAACCTGCTGCACCATATTAAGCTACAAGTGATTTTTTTCCAAATTTGTCTTTCTTTTATGACATTTCCATCTGTGATTACTTTCCATTCTCAAGTTTTATTTACGAGCCACAAAGGCAGAAATGATTCTACTACAGCAAATAGCCTGTAAACGTAATTACAACACAAGATATTTTGAATTTAATTTGAAAACTGCAAGTATATATATTACGACTAAAGAAGTTGCTTTGGGAATGGTTTCTTTATTGGGGTAAAATAAAAATCGAATGGTTTTTGAAAAGATAAATTAACAGTTTCAAAAACAACTAGCTCATTACACTGCAGGGATTCATTCTGCGCTTTTTCACGATGGCTTAGAAAACTGGATAGAGGCAGATAACATGGATTGCAAACAACAACGATCAATTTTAGATGGGAAGGCGGAGCAGAACAGAAAGACAAACGATTGGAGAGCCTGTGGCCTTTCCTTTGGTCGTTTGCCACACGATGTTACTTCACTTGGCCCATTGAATCAACCTGTTAAAACTTGCCTATAGATAAGAGTTGCATTTGAGTGTATGTGCAGGTGAAAATAATATTTCGATTTTGTAATTATGCACCCCTGCTAGTGCTGCCCCCTTTCCCCTATCAGATGTTAAGTGACCTTTGACCTCTGTTTAAAGGGCCATTGAGAAAGACGCACCAAGGACTGCTGAAGGGACTCCCAGGAAGTAACCTGCTTCCTAGTTTTCAAGCCAACAATTTGGAGTTTTGCATTAGCAACATGAAGCATGCAGACTTTTTGTTGAACAGCCAATTAATAACAATACCTTCCAGGCAATGCACCGTTGTCTGATAAGGCATTAAACAAGCTTCGTCAAGTCAAAGCCAGTTCTTTGCACCTTATAAAACAGCACAAACTAACAAAGGATGATAGTCAGGCTGTTCAGCTGCTGGTCTGTACTCACGTCTGTGCTTCTGTAATTAGCTGAGCTACACTGGATGCCTCAAAGATGCACCAAAGTATGTAAACAGTTTCGTTTCAGCTTCTCCGTTTTTCGTGATTCCAAGTCTATTCAATGGCAGATTCAGGTCAAAGGCAGCACAAGTTTTATTTGAGCGGTACAAAGCATCCAAAAGAGCCTGAAAGTATATATTAGTGTTTTAAAAATTTTGGGAAATGTTTCTAGCGTTTTTCAACATGTACATTTCCTTCTTCTGGCATGTTTCGGGAAAATGATAGAGAGTAATTGATAATCAGAAATATGGTGTTTAGGAGGGAAACCTCGTCTTAGCACATGTCTTTAAAGTGTCACCGTCTTGTATTCTTACACTACCCCCCTTTATTTGGCTGCTTTGAGAACTGATGTGCCGGCTGTTTCATCTTGCATTGGTTTGGAATTTCATGGTATTTCTAAGGAATGTTCGAATATTTTGTCATCTTTTTGATCTTTCGCAAAAGTACGTAGGTGCGCCATACTGCGAAGGTTTGTCTTGTTAGGTTATTTCTTTAAAACCCCTATAGCTCCAGCAACAAACCTGCAGGTTGTTCTATC
>JAODKE010000043.1:9114560-9125090 GCA_026779605.1 Mormyrus hasselquistii | reverse complement strand
TCTATCTATCTATCTATCATCTATCTATCTATCTATCTATCTATCTATCTATCTATCTATCTATCTATCTATCTATCCCTTTGTTATTTATTTATTTGTTTACTTTGCTCTTGAGTTATAAGGAATGTACAAGGTTTGTGATGGAACATTCAGATTCATGCCATGTCTAAAAGGCTTAATTTTGTTTCGCTTTCGTGTCAAGTACTATTGTGATCGTGTCAGTGATTTCGCCTCATAGTTAATTGTTTCTACTTTTGTTTCTGCGTTTTTAAAATAAGACTAATTTTATCAGTGGATTGACTACGTCGCCACAAATGGGGAACGGGGCTTTTAAGGGAATACGTAAATTCCAGATGCACGTTCATACCGCACAGAATAGGCCTGCGGTTTTCAGATTAAAGCGAGCAGATCTCAGCGTCACCATACGGGCATCGCCGCAAACTTCGTCACTATTGCGGAATTAGGAACCCATCGATGTTCGATAACAGAGCTGTGAACAGTGCCAGCACAGTTAAATTTGAATCTAATGATTGAATGTAATACATCTGCATGTATATATTGATACAAATATGTAAATGCAATCGCGATATCAGCAAAGTACAATGACATCGGATACAAACTAAGATGGAAGTCTGTGTAGATAGGCCTACTCAATCGTCTGGAAAATATGAAAAAGCTTCGCTTTTAAGTATAATAATTAATCGATACTGTTTCTAGAACAGACTAATGATTCTTCCAGCACTAATATTTTCATAGTCCTAGGGGTTTTTACTGTAATATATATCCCAGGAGATATAATCAATATTTTATAAATGACCATTAAATGTTTCTGGACAGTGTGTTTTTAAACCGGCGTGGTATCTTGAAAAGCATCATTGCTAAGATACTCCTTATCGCACAATAATAGTCACAATAATTACAAGGAAAGCATAAGATGTTCATCTTAATGAATGGATCCTTCTGAATGTCAGCCACCTATAATCATACGCGTGATACATCACTCGAAGACATATTTTAGAACATATTTTATATTGACTACTCACGGATGTATTTTTTTATATATATATATTTTTTTGTTTTTATTTATTTATTTAAAAAACCGTCCATCAGAAACGAATTAATCATTCTTCGGGAGAATTATATTATATTATATTATTCATTGTTCTTCCCTCACATTGCGTTTACTGACCACTAGGGGTCGCCGTTGCTTTTCTGTGGATAGCAAAACACGCACAGACGCAACATCGATAACCAACAGGTCTCGGAAGTTTTTTTTAAAAAATTGTTTCAGACATTCCTTTGTCAGTTGCAGTTCTTATAGTTTTAGAATTATTATGTTGCTATAAAATAATGTGCAAACCACATTAGTAAAAAAAAGACAGGGCGTTTAGTTGACAGCACATATATAAACATGCTGTCATGTAAAGCATTTCGTTTATTTGTTTTAGTTTATGTACGCATGTGCCAGATATTGACATCGAGTTATTGATTGAAGAAAAACAATCCATAATGATTTATTACAAAATAATTATTAACATTGTTTACGGAATTTGGTGAAAGTACAAAATGGTAATAAATAACTCGTTAAATCGTAGTATTTTGAAAAAAAAAAAACGTATTACATTTATGTTGAACAAATTCTTATACTAGGACTAAACTTCAAATATAATATGCTCTGGTTTGACATAAATTATGTTTACAGTCGTTATGGTGACAGGTATAAGGTTCCTGAGTGATTGTAATTAATTGCGAGTCTGCACTATAAGGTTCTAGAGATGCCGATTAATCCCAAACGCATGCCTGTCAATGTGGCTACCGGTTAAACACGTAATAATTATAATACTCAATACGACGGCTTCGTTAAGATTAATTCATGCGTCTCACTACTTAAAAAAAATCACATATATTTCCTGTAGGAACAGGCTAGTAAAGGTGTAATAGATTTTGATCATTTATGCCTTTTTAAAGTTCGGACGTTAGCTTCATCTTATATGTGTGTGTGTGTATTTTTGTACAAATGTCGATGCAACTGAGCAGGGTTCTGTTACCTTATACAGTTAATCTAATTAGCATACATGTACTACTATATGCCTATTGAATGCAGCGTGAGGATCAGCTAAGCACGCTCTCAAGTCCTGATTTTTCTTGTCCAGGTTGACAGTGCGCATAGTTCTTCTCTACTTTTTTTCTGCGTTAGACTTGGAAACTGCCATTGCCGCCTCTGCAGAGCGTAGTTCGGGGGTGGGGGCTGGGGGACCATCGTTGGTTTTAAAACAGACGCCGATCGTTGGTGCGCGTTTAAGTGGCACTCAGCAGGAAAGCACTTAGGAACGTCGGAGCGGTTTCGTCACCTTGTCAGCATCTTCAGGAGAAAAAGTGTGAAAGCAAAATAACTTTAGACACCATAAGGTTGCAGTGGTTAGATTTATACTCACTTCTAATATCGATTTTATCTGGCAAATGCGCCACTAACGATGACAATAATTTCTTTAGACTAATATTTCCCCATATGTAATTATTTCCCTATAAAATACTAGGAGAGAAAACGAAATGTAATTAAGATGACGTTATTCAAACGATATGCATAATTGGTACCCAGTGCCTCTTGCTAATTTTGTCGCCAGAGTTACTCTTTGGGAGCAAGTTATTCTCGGCGCTATTAAAAATAACGTGAATGACCTGCGGAGTGAAAATGCGCAAATGCGCGACCCACAACTCGGACGGCGATCTCACAGGATACAGCATCTTAGCTGGGGCTCACTGGTAGCAGTCAGATCAGCCCCCCGCCTGCAAACAGAAAAGCGGTGGACACTGTTGGTAAAGGAGTCCCGCTCATTCCCTGGGGTCGAGCAGTGATGCAGGGAAAAACAGGAAATTTAAATTTGCAAACTGCGGAGCTAAACGCTACATTCAGCGGAAGGGGAAAATAAAAGGACAAGAGTGGCCGTTATCGGCAAAATCCTGAAAAAGGCTTCCGAAGAACAGAGATCACCCTGCGGCAAGAGCAATATCTCCAGTTATTCACGGAAAAGGGGGTGAGCCACCTTGCGCACGCCGTCATCTTGCCCAAAATGGGCACAATTTCACGGTAAAGGGCTGTTGACAGTGACCCAGGGAGCGCAGGCGGATACCGGAGCTCACTTGCTGTCCTCTTCCATGCAAGGACAGAGCTTATATAATTAAAAAAGAGACCGCTGCGGGGATATATACACGCTTTGTTGGGATAACTTGCTCATCCAGGACGCCGCTTTTCAACACCTCGGCGCACTCTGTCAGGTTTTTCCAGAAGTCATCTCATCCCAGCCAAAGCTCAATTCGGACGGAAACCTAATGTTTTTCTGACTACACTGGATAACAAGTAGACAGATCACAATAATGCCCTCTTTAGAAAGAGCGATGGGAACTTTGCACATTTTCTTGGTCATCACGCGACGTTAAAAAGACCGATCAGGGTGGCAATCGCAGAGCAGAAAAAAGCATTTCCCACCTAAGCTAAACACCGTGCACTTTCTCTTCTTAAGCCTAATGGAAGTTTGTGAGACAGCAAAAGGAAACATGTTGCTTCTTCGCACTCGTCAATTAGTCATGGCTGTACTTTTCACAGGTAAGTAGCGCGGATCATATGTGATGTATACTATTCTGTTCAAGTAGCGGACGATGCTGTTATTATTGTTATCGCTCATACAATTACTAATAATTATATCTGATATTAAAGCGCCATTAGTTACTAAAAACATTGTTTCTATAATTCCAAATAATAGTTTAATTTACAGATCGCATAAATCTGTACTTTTTGATGAATCATCGTTTTAAGCTGGTTTGTGGCGTATTTTACTCGATGGTGGGCACTCTTATGCAGTTACTACTAAACTTGCTGGTATCGGTGCTCAGTAACGACCGTGGATCATTACTCATGACCGCGGCACTTTCAGCGCTGGCTTCGGCATCTGAAATGCATGTAGACGTGCTGCTTCCGTGCCGAATCGCTTTATTGTTTTCACTGGAAATGACATCAAATCTTTATTATTATTATTATTATTATTATTATTATTATTATTATTGTTTGTGTTCAACAGACAACTGATCGATCCCATGTATGAGTTTGATTTAATCCTTCCAATCAAATATAATGAAGAACGAACATTTCGCATTATCGCTGGAAAATCCAGGAAAACGATACATTTTTTTTTTCTTTTAGCAAGCGAAAGCGTATCCAACAGTCAAATTACTTTCATCGCCATAATCACTGCGGTGGCCGCTGTACTCAGGAGGTGGTCCGCGTGCGGCAGATGCTTTCTTCGGGGAGAAAGAGCCTCTCTGTTGCTGTGGGTCCACGGTCCTTCTTAAGCGCTGCCTGTCAGGACGGTCTGGCAGCGGCCATTGGGGTGGCCGGGAAGATGAATGGTCCCAGTACAATGGTGTAGCAGGACACCAGTGGTGAATTCTAATGCTCATCTGGTCCAGTAGCTTCTGTGATCACACCGGCTAGTGTGATCAGCCCCTCCCAGCCCCAAAATCACAGAATAATGCATCCTTAGTTGCGTGGCCGTAGCCAAAGCCTCCACCCCCACCCCGAACGCCCCTTCCCCCCCTTTGGTCACGTATCTGCAAACATGACAGTTGCTGTTGTCCTCAGGAATCAGCGACCTCAGCGGAGGATCCATCCACAGTTAGGGCAGGGAAAACAGGGCTGTCCTTTACTGGTCCTGGGATGCAGGGTGTGCCAAGCAATCAAGAAGTTTCTAGGCTGATGTCAGTGCATGGGGACTGGGCATTGCCCACACAGGTGCCATCTTGACCAGACTACATTTTTAGATACCACATCTGTGGTAAAAATTGCATTTTGATCAACATGCCTGTCAGATTTCACTGTGCTAATCTTACCCAGTGATACTACTACAATACTTTTTTTTATTGATCCCTGTGGGGAAATTGTCTCTTACGCCTCCCTCAAATTGCTCTTTGCAGAGTAAGTTGTCCGCGAAGGGCAGCCACCCATAGCAGCACCCTGGGAGCGATATATTGACATGAGATCCTCACCCGCCATTCTTCCTAGACACCTTTATTCACAGATGTGGGCATTTCCCACAATGCCGCTCATTCACGCTGTTGAATGTTTGCTGGAGGTATCCAGGGTTGGGGCTCTGCTTAGTCCAGCTGCAGACCCTCTCCAGGAATGACTGCAAGTCCGCTTCTGTTTAATGATCTGAAAAAATGTGGACGATTCCCCTCGTTTAACTAGCAATAAAATATAACAATCTGCAGAAAGCGATTTCATTCGGGGTTAACATGGGGTTCCCTGTGCAAGCCTCCCTTGCTTGCGATTAGGGTGAATTTAGGATTAAGGTTAGGATTAGGGTTTTTCACGGACGGAGAATTCCCATCTTCCCACTAAGGTCCTGGGAGGAGTCACATGGTTTGTTTATCTCAGGTGTGACCAGTTTATTACAGAGGCCTGTCGGTGGAATGAAAATCTTCTTTCAACACAGGATTAGTGCCATTTCACTCATAGCTGGAAGGTTTCTTCCTGAATATAGATGGCGTGTTTTGCATCCAATATGCTTAGTGGCACTTCTGAGTGACACTTTATTCTGAGCGAGATTGGGGACAGCAGCAATGCCCCCCCGCCCCCCAAGTGTGAGCCTCAGCACATGACCCGAATTATGATAATTCCCAGGCTGAAACACATGCAGGTGTGCTTTTCTAACTTTAATGCGCTGGTTGTATCTAAAGCGTTATTACAGGAATGATCATCCAGTCACCGATACAGACCTTGTTTATAAATGGATGGCTTCTCCTTCTTGCCAGCTTCCCTTTTCCAGCCAGGGGAATGTGTCCCTTTATGCTCTGCTGAGCGTGATGGAGGCGCATGGAGGTGGCTCCTTCCAGCTTTTTGCTAGATCCTCCAGCCCCCCGGTGATGGCGCCACAAGGCTGGCCTCCAGGGCTGTTTAGCTCCCTCTGTGTCAACACCAGTCCTCTCCTTTAAATGGTCCAGTGGCCAAAACTGAGATGTGTTAATACCTCGGAATTAGAAGGGCCGTCTTGCACCTGGATAGTTCAGCATGTATCTGTATTAATAGGTTCAAATGTAAAAATTACCGTGTGTCTTTACACAGAGGTGACTCAGTGTGGTAATTAAAAAATCAATACATCTGTTAATTGATTAATGCTTGATTAGTGTTTCCCAGTCTGATCCTCAGGGACCCGCAGACAGTCCATATTTTTGCTACCTGCTGGGAGCTGGGAGGGAGTGAAAATGTGGAATGTCTTTGGGTCCCCGAGGACCGGGTCAGGAAACACTGGATTAATGGGTGGAGGCTGTTTTGCATCCAGATTGATCTGGGACTGCGCCTATTGGTAAGTCCCTTATATGGAGTTCAGTAAGGACACAGAACAGTTCATCGCCTCCCACAAGGTACCTCTGTGGCATTACCATTCCCAGGAGAGGGTAAGAGATGGAGACGTTTAGGGCACATTTTCAATTTATATGGGAGCAGGAATCCATATAATGTATTTATGGCAGGATGGCGGGGATGTAATGTCCATGCTTTGCTTCCCAAGTAGTTAAAGCAGAGTTTTATGGGCATCTACGCCACGCCACGCCTGCATTCTCGTGTCCCAGTTGAATATTGAGTTCCGGGGGAGCCGTATGCTGCTTCCTCATCTAGGAAAGTTTATGTAATTTGACAGCAGATCAATTATGAAAAGCAGCTCCGGAAACCATGGCTTTCAGCGTTGCCACGGCAAACTTCTGTCTTCCTTTGTACCTCCAGGGGTGTTTTGACGTGAAAACTTCACCAGGGGTCTGAACTGAATATCCTGAAGAGAATTAACATAATATTTCAGGTTTATATGACAGTTTAATGTTCGGCGAAACTGTCGGCGGGAAAAGTCATTTTCGCGCCTCTCACTTTTTTTTTTAATCACTCGCCCGTTTGTGGGCAGTTAAGAGAAACCCCAACCTCACGGAACTTATGAGAATTCCTAAAATATTCATGATCAATTTCCAGTCATGAGAGAAGCATCAGGTGGAATCTCAGTAGGGCACGTGGCACATGGGATACCCATCCGGAAACTGCCCAGTAATACCCCGTTTGTATTTTGGGGGTGCTGCATCTGTGACCCATGTGGGGACCGTACAGTAGCTGGTGTAAGTCAAAAATGGTGCTTTTCTCTGTACTGCTGTTGGACCGCCATCTGCAGGAAGCTGTGATTTTCTCTTATTTTAGTCCAAAATTGCAAGCTTCAGGAGAAGGGCATCCCACTGGAAATGATTAGCGCATCCTATGGTCAGTGTTGTTGGGGACTCTGTGCATCTGCCAGCCAAGAGTATTATGTGTATGTAAAAAGTTGTTGTGTTTGCACTGGCATCAAAAAGATATTTGTATTAAAAACATTCTGAAAGGATCTTGGCAAAGGCTGATTTTGACCATTTGGTCCATGTGGCTATTTACAGTTAGCTGGAATTGGAACTGGAATCATTGTGATGTTGTTGTTCTGGAAACCAAATATTTGGCCATATGGAGGACATGATTTGATACCGAAAGGTATTTACCTTGAAACCATACATCTTCAAAAGACTTTTATTCTCTGTGACAGTACATATATAAATATATAAAACCAGCTGTGGGTCTGTATATTGCGGTTCATTTGCTACCATAAGAGAAGAAATTGTCAAAATGAGGATGTTTCACATGACATTTTTTTGAAAGTGTCTAGTGCAGCTTCATTACTAGAACTGACAACACTGGCAGTATAAATAGATGTCTCTCGAAAGTTTTACGACCAGACAAATGATTATTTCACTGTGACTCACATCCTGCATCTCACTCAGTGATACTAAATAAGGTTCATCAGTTTGTCGTGGATGTTCAGTCATCAGTAACTCAATCGCCATGAATTGCAGTTTTCCCTGAAATCAGTAACACTTTCACCCCAGTTTGTAGCTTGATTCAGTCTGTAGCTCACTTTTTAGCTTTAGCCAGACTATAGCTTCAGTCAGTCTGTAGCTCACGCTTCAGTCTGTAACTTGATTCAGTCTGTAGCTTGATTCAGTCCATAGCTCACTCTTCAGTCTGTAGCTTGATTCAGTCTATAGCTCACTCTTCAGTCTGTAGCTTTAGCCACACTGTAGCTCACCCTTCAGTCTGTAACTTGATTCAGTCAATCTTCAATTCAGTCAAAATTCAGTCAAGCTCAATCTTCAGTATGTAGCTTGATTCAGTCTATAGGACACTCTTCAGTCTGTAACTTGATTCAGTCTGTAGCTTGATTCAGTCTATAGGACACTCTTCAGTCTGTAACTTGATTCAGTCCTTAGCTCAATCTTCTGCATGTAGCTTGATTCAGTCTATAGGACACTCTTCAGTCTGTAACTTGATTCAGTCTACAGCTCACTCTTCAGTCTGTAGCTCTCTCTTCATTCTTTAACTGTTTCTTCTGTCAGTGGTTGTCCCCCCTTGTCTGTAGGTTTCTCCATTATCAGTGGATGCTTCCTCAATCTATAGCTTTCTCCTCAGTCCATCTTCAGTGTGTACCTTTCTCTGTTGGAATAGCATGGTATTTCTTCTTCTTTGAAATCAGTACATTCCCTTTTGGGAAATGTCATGATATGGGCACCGGGCCATGATATGATCATGCACCATATCCAGAAGGAATATAGATCTGATCTCACCAGCTGCCAAGATGGCTATCCAGCCTCCTCTGCCTCCCTCAGCAGCCATCAGGTTCAACACTTCTGTGGGACTTCAACATGCACACGCCTTTATTTTTGGAGATGTGGCTGAAACAGGTGGGTTAAAATGTTCCTCACAAATCCATGTCTTTTTGTTTGTCGCTTTTTTGGGCTCTGACCCGATTTTGACTCCAAACGTCTGCTGGATGTAACTGGGGTTTCGTTACGGGTATTCCGTGTGAGAAGTAGCCCCGTTTTTCAAATAAGAACACAAATGTATTAAAACTAACAATAGTGTTGATGTTAAATACGGAAAGTTTGTTCTGTTTTTGCCTAATATTTGTTTTCTGGTCCAAGGAAGATGTGTTTTGTAGAATTTGTTTTACACCTGACCTGGCTAGTCATTGTTGGGGTTCTTTTGATTTTGTCAGTTTGAATATTGTTGTCCAATGCTTTTTTTTAATAATTAGGAACACTCCTCTTCAGACTGTTGAAAGGACCAGGCATGTCTTCTGGTCCAGGATAGTCAAAACAATTCCTCTGCAGTTAAGGTCCAGGACCATGCTATGCCTTGGGTTAGTTCTAGGCCTGTTCCTAGCTTTTTCTGGGTGGCTGGTGTTAAGATTGCACTCACAAGCTTCTGCTGGGCCTGTCAGAACCGGCTTTGCTAGGTTCGAGATAAGAGGCTGGTTCTAGAAGGTTTGTGCTTGGCCTCAGAGGACCAGCTTTGCTAGACTTGAGATATGAGGGTTATTCTAGGGCGGTGATTGGAGGTCAGTGATTTACTGTGATGTGAGTGTTCTGGATGCCACATTAGTACCATATGGGGGTGGGGGGCAGGGGGGGGTTCACAGTTCTCCTATGACTAATGAAGTCAGTGTACCACACATCTCTACACATATGGCAACTCTGCAAACCTCACATGAGGCTAGATAAATAAAACCGAAAGTTACATCAACTGCTCCATTTAATGATCGTTTATTGAGCTAGCTGTCATGATTCATGTAAGCACGGCAGCTGGTTATTGAGTCCATCACAGAGTTGTCATGGCGATAGCGTGAATGCCGCGATTGAATGGCACCTATTCCACCATTTCGGCTTCTCATCTTCATGGATATGAATTCCAAGTGTTGAATTTTAGCTATCGTGCCTTGTTGATGTATTCAGTTGCTGTGAAAATAAGTGTTGAATGTGGTATCTTGTTGCTTTTATATTACTTTCTTTCCAGTACTAGAATGCTAATTTCTCACTTAGTAACAGGCAGTGAACTCTGCTAAATCACTGTCTTCATTCATTAGGTTATCAGTTCCATTGTCAGTGGACTACGTATCACCATGATTATAATAATTACTATGATTTTTTTCTTCAGTTTGTGGTCATGGTATCTTGGTGTTGTTTAAATCAATTGCATGTCATTTGCCGTTGTTTAGAATCAGATTTTTATTTTCCGAAATTTCACCTATGTAAATTGGCCAGATGGGTAATTCACATTGTTGTATTTTAGTGCCTTTAAGAGTATGAAAATGACAAACTTATAATCAAGACTTAGAACTTTGGCCCTACCCACTAATAATAAATCTAATGAGATGTGACTCTAATTTAGCTCTTGTTAACCTATGAATGATCATTAAGAACCAGATTAATGGTGATAATGGATTGATAACATCATTCATTTAAAGTTGCCATGTGATTGAGTGTTTCCCTCAAAGATTGAATTAGAGTCACTGGTCATGTGACTATGAGAAGTGGTACCACAATGTGTGTGTGTGTGTGTGTGTGTGTGTGTGTGTGTGTGTGTGTGTGTGTGTGTGTGGGGGGGGGGGGTGGGGTGGGGGGCACACCGGGGGGTGTTTT
>JAODKE010000043.1:9074697-9089093 GCA_026779605.1 Mormyrus hasselquistii | reverse complement strand
GGGGGATATGGGGGGAATTCAGTGATGGAAGGAGCACCGCCCCCCCCCCCCCCACCACCACATCATGGCTCCTTGTACTGTGCAGTGGAGCAAACTGCCATGTCAGGTGATCTCCAAAGTACAATTTACTGTCCGGGTAGTGGGCTGACCTTGAGGCAATCCGCCGATATTTCAGGCCTGGTGGGCTCTCGAAAGAGGCAGGGGGTCGTGGTGGAGTGACCCCGCCCCCCCCGTGAGTTCTTCTACAAAGCCTTATACCTATGTACATAACAGCAAAAAAATGGCAGCGCGGTGAGACGATGTCTTCCGTCTTGGATGACTGCAGGCTTCTGAATAATGACAGGGATCATGCTGAGTGAGAAGGGGTCATGGCTGTGTTCCTTGGGGGGCATCCATTTGAACACGCGGGGGCAGGTATCAGCTGGAAGAGGCGGGGGCTCAGCTAGAGATTTTGGACCCCATCAAAGAATATTATATTTGATTTCCAACCCAGACCACTCTAATTATGCTTCAAATATTTTAGGACCCCTATCATTTGGGGGCCCTTGGAATCATCCTAAGGTCCCCCACCTTTATGGCACCCTTAGGGAGAGGAATATGCATCTGGAAAACATAAGTGTACGGAGGGGGCATCTTGTTGTGATACGGCATGGTTCAAGATGTCAAGATTCTAAATGAAGAAAACTCTGCGACTAACTCAATTAGAAATGTCCAGGCTGACAGCAGCTAACACTTTTTCGTACAGAAGGAAGCAGCATATGGTAGTGAAATTGGCATTAATTTGTTGATGCAGTACGTCAGGCCTGCACATGCTATAAAAGGCAAGCGCAGGACACGATCAGATGTGTTAGATGTGTTGTCTTGAAAGTAATCTTGGTTAGATCTTTCTAAAAAATCTGAATGGGGGTTGAGTGTGTGTGTGTGTGTATGTTCCATTGTCTGCATTCACACCCAGTACTGAGCATCTTGCATCTTGGCAGTGATTTTCTTCCATGGAAACAGTGATTTCAGCTTTCACAAGACGCAACCTTGGCTCGGAAATGGCAGCCAGACAGCCAAGGAACAGGAAGCTATATTCTCAGTATACATATTTTGAGAAAGTCAAGGTTTTCTGATGAGGCTTCATGGGTGGGAGGGATTGTGGCTTCATGCTGCTACACTTTGGTGTTTAAATCCTGCCTCTGGCTCTCTAAGTCCAGTTTACTTTTGCCATTTCAATATGTCTGATTATTTAAATTAGTCACTCAAAATTAAAAAAATTAAAAATTAAAAAATGGTGTATGCCTGTCCCGTGATAGCACTAGCATCCCATCCAGGGCGTAACCTGCCTCACGATCCCAAAAGCATAAGTGGTATGAAAGATGGATGGATGTTACTTATAGTAAGACACCCAGTGGTTTATTTGTGCCAGAGCTTGGCAGTCATCATTTTCTATCGACACATCTGAGTTACATCAAACTGCAAGAAAACCCTACCCTATTAGATGAGTTTAATGGTCCAGAAGGTAATGCCTTTTAATTTATTGCCCAAAAAGTGAACTTTTCTTTGCACATGTGGCTCAGTTTTTCCCTTTCAAATGAAACATCAGATATACTAAACATATTAATTTAGGCCGGTGAATGTAAAAAAAATATATAAAGATACATTTCTTTAGTTCAATTTGCATTCATTCCAAAGTTACATATTATATCAGGTGTAGTGTTTGTGGTGCTGGTGTGCAGACTGCTCTGAGCCAAAGAGCACCGGAGTATTGTTACGTATTTAAGTAATTAATAGTGCATTATTGTTGCTAAAGACCAATCTGTGTGTGTGATGTCATCTGACTCCTCATATAACGGTGGCCGCAGTAGGTCTCTGTTCTTTATGAGCTCCAACACCTCAGAGTTTACAAATTAAAGACTGAAGACACCCGAATGCCTCCCTGTGGATCTGAGCCCTGGTGGTGCCTGTACATGGACGTTCATATGCTCTTCTCTCATTTGCCTTCCACATCATGGAAGCAAACGATGAGCTGTAAGTTGTGTGTGCTGTGTATGTGTAGCTCCTACAATGAATATACAGCTAACAAAAATGGAGGGATACTCACACAGACGCAAATCAAACAATATTGACAGATTAAGTGGTTAGAACGGCATGACATGGGAATCAGATCCAGTCTGTCGAATTTGCCTTTGTGTTCATGGCTGGATCTGTCATTTTGGGTCAAGTGGTTTATGTATTATCTTTTGTTTTTAAGAAACCCTAAATACTAATTATTTGATAAGCTCTATATGTATTGTAGTGCATCAGTTATTTTGCAGATTAAAAAAAAAGCAATTATCTGTATGAAATATGAAATACTGGGCCGTGAACTCATTATTATGATACGTTATAAACCATAGGTGGGGTGTGAAGTCCAACATAGTTGAACGACTCAAAGCTACACTTAGTGAAAAGAGGTCTGTGGAAGCCGGTGGCACGATGGTTAAGGCAACAGACTCTTGGAAACAGGATACAATGGAAAAATGGTACAATGGAAAAAGCTGTTTTACTCTATATAGAGATATTCGGTGATGTTAATGAATATCTGCTTAGGGCAGGTTTGAATCAGATGAGATAGAAAATGTCTGCCCTGGAAATCGTGAAATGAATATATGTCCACCTCAGTCTCCTAGCCGTGCCAAGGAGATGATGAGCCAAGGAGAGATTTCTGCCTTTACTCTAATCAAAATCCACATCTCCTACCTGGGTTACAAAAGACAGGGATTTTTCTAAAGGGTCTTTATTTGCTTTGAATCTATCTGGACTCCCGCCGAGCGAATTGTTGAGTATTCCTTTCACATGTTGTGATTGTGGGCTTGAGAATTCGAGAGGTTGAGCTATTAATTTCCCTCTGCCAGGCGAAGGTACAGCATGGAATGGTTAATTCACTGGGCGGCAGTTACATGCAGCAGAATTGATTTGCCCCCTGGCTGGGTTGGCTCTATTCTGCACTAGATATTTACTCTTTCATGATGCTGTGTGGTATCATCACAGGTGCATTTGCGGTCGCCCTGCAGGCTTTGCTTCCTTTGTTTTGCTTAATGGAAATTTGTTGCCTCTGGCGTTATCTGCGTTGATGGGCCGGTCTGCCTTTTCGGCTTCGGAAGCTTGGTCTATCACACAGTTAAGTGATCACGGGATGCGTGGAAGCAGCACGCGGTCCAGAATTCCCAACGGGCATGCAGGTCAACTCCGGATGCAGCTATCCACGGCTGGTACTGTGCAGTTTATCAGGACCCACCTGCTCCCTCCTGTTTTGCGCTAATGTTTTACTACGCTGGCTCGCAAGCCCCACGTAGTAGTGTTAACGGGACCGTTCGTTTCAATCCATCTCCCCGTCTCCTCTAGCCTGGCCTCTTTGACGTTTTAAATGTCCCCGTAGTGATCGCCAACAGCTAGGCGGAGGCATAGCCCAGACCACGTGCTCCGCATCGGCGCTGATTTACGATATTGCTCTGGCCATAAAGGGCAGTGTGAGGGGAGGAGATTCATTAAGCGGACAGTTTATGTGGCGGCGCGCCTGGAGGCGCCCTGGGACCGCTGGGGGAAACGGTGCCTGTCGAGTCTTTGCAGATTCCACAACATCTGAATCCCTCCATCACCTAGGATGGTGGGAATCCATATTTCACATGATGCTGAAATGTCACAGAGCCTTTATTCTCGACGCACATACACAGCACTGGGGCTACTTCCAAACTGGGATTTTTCCTTCGACTCTCATGCCATTCGGACTTTATGAGTCTCCAGCTTCTTGTAGTAGGTGTCCAGACAGTCTTTCTCTGAGATCACATGTTCCCTTCTCCCAAATGCTGAACTGGACATAAAATCATGACTGTCTCTCAGCCTTTACAATTGAATTTGTACTTTACTTGAGCCATATGCTTATTAATCACGATTATCTCCAGAGTCCACAGATGCCATAATCTATTAGAAGTGAAATAGTGCTGTACCTCAGGTATTCAAATGCCCAGGATCTTCTAGAAATTCATGTCCTTAATCACAAACAAGTGCCACAGATTAATCCATCGATTACAATGGCGTTAATCAGGAAACAAATGAGAAGGTAAGGAAGAAGAGCTAACATAAACAGGCTTGAAAGCTCTTATGGCTTGGTCTGCATTGTATCAGAGTGCCGAGATATGCACGTTAGCCTGGGGACGAAGGCAACCAGAAAGCATATATGCATATTATGTATTTCTTCTTGGAATTGCAAATAGGCACAAATGTTTTGCTGAATTATTGATTCTTCCTACTGTACTCTCAGCATTAGCTGAGAACATAAACATTCTTTTTCTGTAGCAAATGTACTGTACATCTTCTAGAGAAAAAATATTTCTCCAATTATTAGATGATTTTTGAGGGCAAATGTATTTGCCCTTTATTAAAAAAATGAGATCTAATAATGATTTGAATAATGGATGTTAGGAGAAATGCATGTAGAGATTTAAGGAAATGGTTGTTTGTGAGGGAAGATGGACTGTAAGAGAGGAAGAGCCAAAATCGTTCGCTTCCTTAGTTGGAACCCTATGATGTTAGCAGTTGGGTCTCTGTAGGTGGAACTCCCCTGTTGGTCATGATTCAATTTCACTGCCTTTCATGCTCCCTCTGGCTATGCCTCTCGCTTTCTTGGGCGTTTTGTCCATCGTCATCCTGTCCACCCTGCAGAGTCCGGGCCCTGGCTCTTGAAAAGCACGGTGTCTCAGATCTTTGAGACCAGGCCTGTGAGCTCAGCTTCCTTCTGCTTGCTATCCAGTCACCATGCAGTTAGCCTCTTCTCCAAGAATCTCCCCCTGCTATGTCTGAAGGGTGCCACTGATTAGGTAGTAGGTGCCATGCCCTGGACCGGAGCTGTCTTTCCTGGGCGGCCTAGCAAATTACCCAGCAGCCCTCGGGGCTGGCGCCCACATGGGATCCTGAAGGGCAGCAGCAACTGTGGCCGAGTAACAATGAAGAGGGATTTTCTGCGCTCATAAGGGTAGACGAGCCAGAAGTGTTTGCACCGTGCCTTTGCTTACTTCTCAGTGCCAGTTCATTTTGAGTTAGTGGGCTGTCAACATGTTATTTTAAGGTGCTCACCTAACCTCTGTGAGTGCCTAATCCAGAGCTGAAGGTGCATTAAATCCCAACAGCATGCCTGAGGGCTAAATTACCTAAATTGTTCAATTGTCCTAAGTGAGAGCATTTCTGAAAGCTAGCTGCTTTCCTCCCGCCCGTCTCATTTCATTCACCGTGCTGTTTGATATTCCCTTTGTTTTCAGTTCTGCGCAATTTCAGAAGCCACTTTAAGAGATGTCGCACTGTTTCCTCCTGAGTCTAGGTTTATTTGCCGTAATACAGGGGAAACATTTTAATGTGTTTTTGCGATATTTACTGCGGACTTTGTGCCAAAGTGATTATATTGGGCCCTATGTTCCGTTAGATGCCATTACAGCATCAGAGAGAATGGGTGCATTTGCGCTTACATCTGAGAAGCGCAGTAATGGAATCTTGCCAGCAGTTATGAATTTCTGACATTTCCATTTTGTTAGTAGGTATTATAAGACAGTGGAAATTTAAAAAAAAAAAGTGACGATGAAGCTTCTACGTGCTGCAAAAAGTGAAGCAGCCAGATTTAGCTTTTAATAAGAATCCATTTGGTGTGTAGATAACATGTGGAGAATGTCTCTGGCTGGCTACTTCTCTCCTCGCTGAGATTCTACTGGGCTGATCTGGGCTTGTTTCCTATGGTGGACCCAACCTGAGATGCCGACACCTCCTAACCTCAACCCAACCGCCCCCCAGCACACAAACGCTCCCACCGCCACCCGCTAATCCCCACACCTGTCCATTTTCAGGCATAATTAACCTCTTCAACCTCCGTCACCTTTCTCACAGCCTGTCCTTCCAGCACCCTTTGGCTGAAACCAGCCCTTCGACCTTAACTCTGCTGTGTTTCTGAGAGTAAATCCCTTCTCCACCTCGCTGGCTTGATTTCAGCACAGTTTAGAGAGGCAACTGGGATGCTGAGTCACTATGACAGACCTAAGACAGCTCAGAGTGTGAGCTTCGGAGGGCAGGAAAAGTGTAATTAAGCCCCGTTCTCCCATTAACTCTCATCGGGGTTTAAATATAACGACAGAAGGTCCGTGTGACTCACGCTGCCCCGGGAGAGGTGTGTCTTCCGCTGGAGAGGCTGCCTCGGCGGGCTGCCAGTGTACTTTCAGTATTAGGAGGCAGGCTTGCAGAAAACTTCATTCTGTGGTACTGCAGCTGAAGCCAACAGTCACACCGAACCGTCTCTCACAAGCGGATGGTGCCGAAATGATGCTGCCGTACCAGTATGGTCAGTTAACGCGCAGGAAATTGGCCAAACAAATGCCTTGGGAACAACAGACTCCCCGAAACATAACTCTGTTTTTCTCAGCCTCGAAGAGGTGAGACGTCGGTTGACCTCATGTTGGTTCAAAGCTCCGGAATGATCTCCCCTTGACTGCAGGCTAGGCGAGCTGTCTATGATGTTTGTTTATTTTCCATGTATTCTCGACCGATTCATTTGTCCGTCGCCTGCCTATTAATAGCTCTTTGTACAAATTGTTTAATAAATGCTCGCATAGCTTTAAGCAACCAAGCATGACCGGCACAATGGTGGCTGCTTTATTTCGAGTGCTGACATTTCATTTTTTCGAGAAATATTAATTACTACCATGCCAGATAATTATTTTGCAATTAGGTAAGTCAAAAAGAATGGCAGTAAATTTTAGTCTAACAGTCCGCGCCTGTAAACAGAATCTGGGATCTTTAGGAAGTTGTCATTGTGAAAGTAGGCATCATACTTGCACAGGGTGTCTTCAAACACATGTTTGTGAAACTGAAATTTCCAGGAGTTTTTATCTGACTAAATGGCCAGGGCTGAGACTCCTTTCTACCCCATTATCTGTGTCCATTGTGTTAAATCTAGACCCTACAAACCTGTCGCACAGACGTGACACCTCCTGCTAGCAATATTGCATTGCATTACTCTACTGGTTAAGAAAGTATTTGTCCTAAGCAAATCGCTGAAAACAAATGTTTAATTTTCAGCTAGCTGTTTAGCTGAAGACGTTGCTTTGCTAGCTGCTGGGACCTGGAAACTATTTAAAAATGTATGTCTGTTGCTAATAAATCTCGAAGAATAACACTGCTAACTTTTCCTTCATGGCTTGGCGCAAAAAGCGGGTTAAAAGAAAGTATTTTTCCTCAGGGCTCCCAAGAAGAGGAAGATAACTTGGGCTCTGGTCGATATATAACACTTTCATTCCCCCTGAAGCCTGTCTGAATTTAATCATATTTCAAACTGACTTATATTTTTTCCCTCTCCGTTCTATTTTGCTCTCACATGCTTGATGCACTCGTCATCTGAAGGTTATAAATTCAGAACCAATTCCCAGATTCTGAGGCAATCTGAGATTTACATACATACAGTCCCTGCTGAGGGAATAGGAATCAGACAGTTGTCTTTCTGTTGAGGCTTATATATGTACTGCGGAGCTACCGCTGGGCCTGTTCACATATCTCTGGCATGGTCGTTCAAAAACATGGAGAAACATGTAGAAAGACCTTAAAAGCTGTTAAGAACTTGCTTGGGATGTTCATTAAAAATACATTGCGGATCTGTCAGCTGTCGTTCTTTGGATGAAACGCCTCCCTAACGTCATTTTCTCAAAATGAGCTAAAAAAAAGCCCAGGTAGTTACTCTTGCATAGATTTCTCAGATGGCGCTATGAGACACAGAGACCTGCTGTCACATGGGTTAAAAAAAATGTCTTGCCCCCCATTTGCTAACCCATGTCCTCACCTGGAGCCTAGCACGGTTTTCTCTACCATCTTGACATATCTCAGCCCAAATATTTGTTGCTTCTTAATCTTTCATGCTGGTCCCATCTTATTTCCCGAGGCCTTCTCCTTTTCCCTTCGCCTGCTGTAAAATCCACCCCCTCCCATGCATTTGCGAATGCTGAACATTTCAAAGAGTTATTTGGTTTCTCTCATGCAGCTGAAATAATGATAATATGTCTGCTTTTTTTCCTGGTTGCGGGGTGAACCTGCATATACTGTAGCCACAAAGGGTCTGTTCCTGCTTTCTGTGGCGTAGATCAAATCTACTCCCAATGTCCAATCCAGGCTGTCTATTACATCAAATAACAGCTATCAAGCTTCTGGTTTCACTTCTCATTTTCTATGACTATAATGCCCTCTAACAACAGAGGAATATGATTTTGAAAAATGCATTTTATTTTTTTAATATATAAAAGCTTCCGCTGTGCTAATCATTGTGATTAAAATCCAGCTCATTTATTTAATCATAATTGTTTCTGCTTTCCTTTGTGCTAAGTGTTCAGAACTGTCTCGGACTCGCCTGCAGAAATTAAGCAAGCTCAGCCTAGCTTGCTATAATACACTCTGTTGTTTCCTGTCCATTAAGCTCATTAGCTGAATTGCTAACACCGATGCCAGCGTCCGCTGTCCATGCCGCATGCTTTGTTTTGCACATACTGTAGAAGCACACATTACGCTTTAATAACGTCTCGACTTGTTAAGCATTTTCGTCAATGGGATTTATCGTTAATGGAGCTGCAAGGAAACTAACATGGAGGTCTTTGTCTGTTGAAGGCACACTTTTACATGTATATTTAACCTATAGAGTATTTAATGCTGTATTTAAGCTGAAGTATTTAATGCCACATGCAGTTAGAAAAGAAGTCACATAAAGCAGTGATTAATTTAGCTGTGCTTTTGTCTACAGAGAGAGCCCTTTGGTCTGTCTGTCTTGGTTAATGGTTAAAGACAGCCAGGGAGATGGGAACAGACATTTTGCTATCATGGGACACACAGGACGACTTTGATCTCTGAAAGTCAAGCCCAAAAATCAAACTGCCTTCTTCTTTTTTTTTTCTTTACCTCGGGCAAACCAAGTAGAGAGCAAGTACCTGAGAGCCTGCTGATCTCTGTGAGCAAAGGCAGCATCCCAGCATCAGCGTACGCTGGGAGCCTCAAAGGCCTCATGCCATTTTTGAAATGCTATGTTTCTGGGTTTGCACGTTTACCTGAAAGAACCCTGCAGAAGCGACTTGAAACAGCCTCACAGACATCACCTGAAAGGTCTGTCCGTCTTCCATAAATGCTTATCCAGTACAGGGGCAGGTTGGAGCCTAGCCCAGGAAGTACTATGAAGAAGGCACTCTGGGTGGGATGTCTATTGCAGAACACATAGATACACACTTTACTGGGAATGGCCCCAGTTCATGTTTTTTGACCGTAGGGGAAGCTGCAGTACTGTAAGTAGAGTAACCAGTCTTCAGCCCTGGAGGCGTTAGGCTATAGTACTACCCAGTCACAGTACTGTGTGAGGGTACATTACTACCCAGCAAGTCACAGTACTGTGTGAGGCTACATTACAACCCAGCGAGTCACAGTACTGTGTGAGGCTACTATACTACCCAGTGAGCCACAGTATTGTGTGAGTGCTATCCAGTACAATACAGTGCTATCCAGTGAGTCACAGTGCGGTGTGAGGCTACAGTACTACCCAATGAGTCACTGTGCCACTCGCAACAGCCTCGCCAGCTTACAAAAAAACAATCTGTCAATGAAAGACTTTGTGTTTGTCCTTCAAAATTAGCAGGATGTAAAGGTGGTGTTGGAGGGGTGTTCTTGGCTCCCCTCATGGCTTGGCGGGTACGAGTGACCAGCACGGGGTCGAGTGGGCGCTGTGAATCACAGCTACTTCATTGATTTGTAAAATGGTCATGGTGATGATTTAGTGCACCAGCAAAAGGAAATGAAATCGCCCTGCAGTCAGCGGAGGGTGGACTGGAGGATGCGGGCGGTCCCATTACGAGGCCTGACTGTTCTCCGGGAGAAGGTCAAAGCCTCCTTCCAGGCTGATTGTGCACTTCCTAATGAATCCGGTGCCTTCTTTTAACTTGTGAGCACGGGGCTGCCTCGTTTGGACGGATCAGTCCCGACAGACTGCTCGTCTCTGTTGCTATCCTTCTAGCAAACCCACTCCCGGCCTCCCTGTCCCTTCTCACACCCAGCGTTGCCATCAAACTAGTTCCCGGTCATTGATTTCCTATTTTCCGTAGCTGATTGCCCTAATGGCTTGATTATACACTTACTGAAGGTTACACTGATCCACGCTCAGCCGGGGTCACGTAAATCTGGGACAGGTATCAGTCAGTTTGATTTGTTTTTTCCATTTAAATTTTTATTTTGGAGGAATTATTTAACTAACCCTGTAGTGCTGTCTCGAGCAAAGAAGGGGGATGAGAAGGCAATGCAGAAATAACAGTTCAAAGCTGTGAAATAGCTCAGTTTAATTAAATTCCGCAGTAGTTCAGTTTAATTCATTTTTATACGGCTTTCCAACACGGTGCTTAAAATATCATCCAGAAGCATTACAAGTTGACACAAACAAATAAAATTAATAGTGAGGCCTCAGACGCAATTAAAGTTACAGAACTGAAAAAGTCAGCATAGAGAGAACGGAGGCTTATGATGGGAGAGCTGGAGGAGTAGGGGAAAAAAACTCCGACTGACTGGCCGGCCAGCAGGAAGAAGCGCTTGATGTTGCGTCGGACAGATTAGGAGATGGAGCGAGAGCAGGTCAGCACACCTCCATGTGTACTGAGCCCCATTTACATATAAGAGAGGAGCCTGACGCATGCAAAATCAAATGGACTCTGTGCAGCGGAGAACAGCACTGTGTGTCATTACTTGTTTTCTGTGATGGAACATCCCCCGCCGAGCGCATTAATTCACTTTGCATCCCAGCGCTCAAGAACGGGGAAATTAATCATCCATCTGGACAACAAGCCGCGAGATTAATTCTCTGGTTTCCCTGTGACTGGATCCTGTCCCGGTTCTCTTTCTACTTCTTCTTCTTCTTTTTTTGAAGTACACTTGCCACTTGTTGTGTACCGGTAACAATGCAGGAGGCGGAAGGAGACCAAATAAAGTGTCTTGAATAACATCATACAAAAAAACAATGTAACTGGATTAGCCTAACAGGCCAATGATGCTGCAGCACAGATTTATAAACTGCGCAGATGTGTCAAGGAAGATCGCAAAATGTCAACATCTGCAGGAGCTGGAGGAGGTTTCCCGCCAGCTGACAGAGAGGGAAACCCAATCCAATCTAATCTCATGGCTTACCTGGGTCTCCTTTTGGCAGCTGTCTTTATCCGGAAGCAAAATGCGCAGCTTGCAGTTTACTCTCACTTGCGGCTGGAAGTTTTACGCAGGTGATGTATGTGATTCCGATTAATGTCTCCAACAGGTACAACAGCTCGTCCCCTGGTGGAATGTGAGCCTTTAACTCTTTGTACCTAACTGACTGCTCATGCTAGACGTCTCAAATTACTGAATGAAGGGAAAAGATTTATATGCCTCCCTGTTTATTTATTTAATGATAGCACATATTCTTAATCTCTATCTTTTTATTTTTATTGTTTTTTGTTTAGTATACATTTGTGTTGTTTGTTTGATGTTGTTTAAATTATATACTCATGCCATGACTAAGACAAATTCCTGGTAGTTTTTGTACATGGTGAATAAAAGGATTCTGATTCTGAATTGATACGGAATGCAAGCTTTATATATTTCCCATGAGCGCAAAAATTGTAAATTCTAGATATCTTCTGCAAGTTGTTCTACATATCTAAGTTTTCTGATGTTCTAGAATCTGGCAACAATTTCTGGTATTGCGAGAAGGTATTTTTGTATGAGTTTAGGTTTGTTTTATGCCTACAAGTCTGATTTTGGTCCTTCTCTTGCAGCAGGCGACTGTCGAGGTATCCTGGAGACCTTGCCGAGATTCTCGTCCACCCCCACCTACTTGCCGGTTGACTACCAGGTGTTGAACACCGACCTGGCTTTCTTCCTCAAGGAGGCTAACCAGGACTTCATGCGGAACTCAAGCCTGCAGCTGCGGACCGAGGCTTTCTTTGTGTATCAAGCGCGCCGTGTCCCGTCTGTCAACGCCAGTTATGGGCCGCTCTCCGTGGAACGGCCCGTGCCCCTGGAGCTGCTGCAGCCCCCGGGCCCTCTCGTGCCCTCCTCCATGTTCACCTTCAACTGGAAGGTGCAGGCCTTCATCCTAGGCGACAGGATCTACCCGGGCTGGCCCAAGGTGCAGGTGCTGTTCTATGTGGCGGGTCGCGACTGGGACGACTACAGTGTGGCTGACCGCCTGCCCTGCGTCCAGCTGTTCGCCTTCCACGAGACCCAGGAGGTGCGGGGCACGTGCCGGCTCCGTGGGGAGCTGGGCCTTTGCGTGGCCGAGCTGGAGCCCCTGGCTGGCTGGTTCAGCCCCCCCAGCGTGGTGCCAGGCAGGCAGAGGGCTCCCGGGCAGCCTGAGGGCACCCCAGTGGAGCTGTACTACCTTCTGCAGTCTGCCGAGGGGGGGCAGTGTGGCACCGAAGACCCACGCAAGGGCAGCGGCATCCGCTTGGAGCAGGCAGGGCCTTTCAGCTCGCCCATGCGGAGGATCGGCAATGTGAGGCTCTGCCAGGGATCCCCGGTTCTACCGCTGGCCGATCACCGTCTGGACAAGAACTTTCTGGTGCAGGTGCCGTCGGGACCCGTAAGGCAGCGGGACGTCTTCAGTGCTTACCTCTCAACCCCGTCTTTTTTTCCCGTGGACTCCTTCATCCTCAGGTTAGTGGCTGAGCGAAGGCGCCGGTCTCTTTCGTGTCTGTGTGCTTTGACGGATGGGGGGAGACGCCACTTAAACTAATGGTGGCTCATCTCCCCCACCAAACCTGCACCCAAGCATTTCAGTCAGCATCCTGTTTATCCGGAAGGACCCAAATTTGAGACAGGCATCAATAAAAGTACGATGGCTCACGCTGTTAAAAACTCAATTTCCAAAATCGGTGTGTTTGTTCAGTGCCACAACCTAGATTTCCTCTGCGTTAAATATTTATTTTGAAACTGTTTCTTTTATTACTAACAAACATGGTTAAAATGTGTAGTAGTCTGTTCAATTCCCACAATTACTCACTCATTCTTATCCATGAAACCAAACCAATCCATTTAACTAGCTACGGTCCACATAACTCCATCTTTAAGAGATTCCCATGTTTGCCAAATCAAAAAACAAACGTCTTTATTTAAGGGAAATCATCTGATTCATTGAGCTCTGGGTAGTAATTAGAATGTGCGGATGAGACTAAGTGATTCGGATAATTAACACACAATGCAAATGAGTACGTAATTAATTAAAATGCATTTCCATTAGCGTAATGGCTGCGAGCCTGATCTTAATCACAGTGGGTAAAAACATTTATTATCCTTAAGAAGGTATGTGGCAGGGGGTCATACCACTGCACTAACCTGTGCGATGGCAGACTGGCCAGGAAGCAAATCCGTGGGTGCTTTCTGCTCCGCGGAGTTAGTAAACTCCGGAGGTGATTTTGCATTAAGTCTGTTTGTGTTTCCCGTTAAGTGCTTAGACGGCTGGAGGTGGCAGCTCGCCAAAGATGACGTCTTCCACCTGGTTACTAATTTGCAAATATTTTCCGCCTACATGCACAAGTGGCAATGGCCTGCAATCGTAGACACGTGCACCAAATGGTACAGCTGGAGATGTTGGATCCTGCAACAATTTAACAGTTTTTTATTTTGAAAATACAGATATTTCACTTGGAATATGATGCGTGACTTGGACAGTGTTTGGAATTTTTTCTCAAAGCTTTCCTTTTCTTATTTTGGCATGTACCACTTCCAGCAGTCATTACATTTAACATATGCTTTTATCCAAAGTAATGATGTATAACTGAGAATTCAGGGTCAGACAGTCTCTGAAGCAATTAGGGGCACAGGGCATTGTTCAAGGGCCCAATAGTGAAATCATTTGATCTAGCTTGGGATTTGAACTAGCGACCATCAGAGCATAGGCATTGTAGCCAGTCGTGCTAAGCCACACACCACCGACACTCTAGGATATAGAAGTTCATCATGGACATTCATGTGAAGTAACAAAGGCAGGCATGTATTGCCACATAATACTCTAGGTTAGGGCTGGGCAATATTATATTATGCGTGCACAATAATCACCAGGGCTTCAGATGACAGGTGAACCATTTTGCCACACGCCAGGTGTTCGGTGCTATATGGACGTTTATTTACGCCCACAATTTGGTTAGCAGGTGGTATGGCTAGAATATGGATGAGACCCAAAAGTTATAAAACTGCATAAAGTTGGAGTATCTATATGGATATTAAATTCTATTAGTAGAGCACACCAAATAATACTGTTCTGGTATACTAAGATTTGACATACTTCAGTATGATATGCACTGTAGCGGAGCACACCACATAATACTGTTTTGCTATACTATGGTTTGGTATACTTC
>JAODKE010000043.1:9056759-9074494 GCA_026779605.1 Mormyrus hasselquistii | reverse complement strand
CTTCAGTATGATATGCACTGTAGCGGAGCACACCACATAATACTGTTTTGCTATACTATGGTTTGGTGTACTTCAGTATGATATGCACTGTAGCGGAGCACACCACATAATACTGTTTTGCTATACTATGGTTTGGTGTACTTCAGTGCGATATGCGATTTGCACTGAAGTCGCGGTGAAGAAAGGAACAGCTCAGCAGCTACAACAATCTTTTAAAAGAGGAGATCTTGTGGATAAACATGGTAAAAAGATGTGTGATGTGGCGGTTCTTTTTGCAGTTTAAAGTCCAACATGCTTTTTAATCATAAGGCTATGTCGATTTTATTGTGATTACTAATTTTTGGGTGTCATAAAATGCCTCATTAATATCCAGTTACATGCTGTCTCTCTCTGGTAAGCCTCGTAGCCCTGGTCATGTGATAAGCACAACATATAAATGCTGTCATTATCGCAGTGCTTCTGTTTTCTGTCTCATTCAGTTTATAGAGCCCCAAACCTTTTCTTTCACTTCCTCAAAGTGGAGCGGTCATTTTTGGGAGTGGCTTGCCCTAACCCTGCTTTGATCTGGAAGCATTTCAATCCACAGAGTCTCTGTGGCTAACAGAAGGGAGCCCACTTATGTTTTAGATTTCATCTCATCTGTTGTTTTTTTTGGAGCTCATTCTTTTGATACAAATTGTGTTCCATGCACCAGGTAAACGAATTCCTTTGTTGGTATCAACATGAAAACTAGACTATGTCCTTTTGTGGTGGTCTGGATGGTTTTGCAATAATGTAATATTGTTTCATACTGTACTCATAAAATGAATATTATAGCATGAAATTAAATCTTCCCACAACTTAATCTCTATAGGACTGCAAGATTAAGTTAAATCAGTCAACTGCTTAAACATTTTTTAAATTCCAATTTTAACACCAAAATATATAAGAAGTTTTGCTGTTGAAAAATGTCAGGTGTTAGATTGGCCTAGATTGGTGGATAGCCCACCGCTTTCTTAGATTTAGAAAACCACTTCGTTATTTAAACCAAGTCACAATTCCTTAGCTGCTCAAGGACTGCAAAAGATAATTTTTCGGTATAATGGTATTGATTATCCTGTAGCTGAATGCATATTTTTGTAATATATTGCATACCATACTGTATATTAGAACATACTGAGATGATTTCTGTGTGAATATAATTTTGTCTCAGAAAGGTGCTGAATCAGATAACCAGAAACAATATCTCACCCTGTTTGGGAGTATAAGCTTTTTTATATTTAGTATTTTTGTTTTTCTTACCATTTTTGATAAACCTTCCCCCAAGTGAGATACATTCCATTACCTATTTTCGCTTTCTGTCATTTAATTTCAATACCGCAGGTTCTTTCTAAAGAAAAGTTTTTCTGATATCAGAAGTCAAATACCTGGAATTGGATTATTATTATTTTACATCCTTGCATTCTGAAAATACTGTATGTCTGCTGTACAACTCAGCGATATCCCAGAACACCACGGACACCACGGCCCAGTTAAACAAATGTGAGCAGATCTGTCAGGGAGATTAATCCCCAGAGAACATGCCTAACAAGATGAGTTTATAAATTAAAAAACAGGCAATTACCTAACAATTTGCAGAGCATTCCTTTTCCAGCAAGGTTTCTTGTTTTGCCCATAAACAGTGTTTGTATATAAGAACAACTTTGAGAGAATTATATTTCTGAGCCAAAATGGAAGCCTGGTGTGACAAATCTAGAAGCAAATCTGTAAACCTATTACTCGGCTAATTCACAAGCTAGGCATTCTCGTACGGATGACACAACTGTTTTTGCTTGAATACTGATTACAGCAGCGCATCAGTGTCTGAGGTGAGACATATGCGGATATCCTGCCACACAAATGGTAACTGGCAGTCATCTCTTTTTTGCTAACACTTGACGCCGGCCAGAAAATAACGCGGCATCAAAAAACACGTACTGCCATTCATAGTGCAGGACAGTGTAGATGGTATCTGTATACTCAAAAATAGGCTGCGTATGGTAAATGCACACACGTGAACACACCCTCACACATGCGTGTTCCTCCCTTCTTGGGAATCTCATTCGAAAACAGCCTTTGGCAAAGTGTAACCGCTTTTCCTCTGTGCACAGGAAGTCGTGGGGTATGCAGTGGGGGCCCCTCCCCTCCATCTTCCTTCCAGGCCCCTGAATATGTGAGGCAGTGTTGACTTTGCAGGCCCGCCTTCCTTTTGCCTCCCCCCATCGATAAATAATTAGTGCTTTACGGAGCAGGGTGCCTCACTGGCTGATAGCATTTTGATTTAGCCCCATGCGGGCTGTCAAGGAAAGCAATCACAGGGGCCCCCTGTGGAGAACAATCTTACTTTTCTGTCCCCACTCCGACTTCCAGGTGCTTTTCCTGCTCGGATTTATGTGTATAGAGAGATCGGAACCGTACCGTGATGGAAGCTGACAGCAAGAATTAATGGTGCTGAAGACCAATAGGGCAATCTTCCGGGCTGATGGTGGCGTGCCACCCAATGACTCCAGGTCACTGGGATGGGGCAGAGGCTGGCAGGCAACATTATGGCTGCAAATGCGTCTATGTATAAGGGCTCATGGGAAATTCCACTGATATCAGTCAGTGACACAAGTGGGCCTGTAGGGGGCAGCAAGGAACATTTATGCAGCATTTATCATGAAAAAAAAGGTGCTGCTGTTGTACACTTGGGCAAGGAATCTAACCTGAATAAATCCTGTATAAATTTGCAGTTCTATAAAAATGCATGTAGTTTTGTATGAGGTTCTGCAAAATGTCTGCTAAATGCAATGTAAGTACATATGTGCTAAATGCTGCTCAGCTAAATGCAATGCAAATGGAGCTGTGCATATTGCACTGTAAATGCGAATCTGCTAAACCCGATGTAAGTACATGGGTGCTAAATGCAATACAAATACAGGCCTGCTAAATACAATGCAAATGAAGGTCTGCTCGATGTAATGCGTATGCTGGTTTGCTAGATGCACTGTGAACGCTGGTCTGCTAGATGCAATGCGAATGCAGGTCTCATAGATGCAATGTGAATGCAGGTCTGCTAGATGCAATGCCAATGCTAGTCTGTTAGATACAATGTGAATGCTGGTCTGGTAAATGCAATGCGAATGTTGGTCTGCTAGATGCACTGCGAATGCTAGTGTGCTAGACGCAATGCGAATGCAGGTCTGCTAGATGCAATGTGAATGCAGGTATGCTAGATGCAATGTGAATGCAGGTCTGCTAGATGCAATGCGAATGCAGGTCTGCTAGATGCAATGTGAATGCAGGTCTGCTAGATGCAATGTGAATGCAGGTCTGCTAGATGCAATGCGAATGCAGGTCTGCTAGATGCACTGTGAATGGTGGTCTCCTGGATGCAGTGCAAATGCTGGTCTGTTAGATGCAGTATGAATGTTGGTCTGCTAGATGCACTGCGAATGCTGGTCTCTTGGATGCAAGCTAAAGCTGGGTAAGTAAGGGCTTGACTGAGTTATCACATCGGAATTGTTTTTTTTAGTGGGACTGTGGTAATGAATAAGCCTTGCTGAGGCGTGTTTAATTATTACTTTTGTTTATTTTATCTAAATTAGTATTGGTGTCCTGGGAACACAAGCATGCTGGAATTAGTACTGGAAACAAACAATGACCCTGAAATGAAAAACACAACATAATCCCGCAGAGGGCTGAACACTGCTTGATATTTACAACGATATTTATATTTACAACAAGCATTTTAATGTATGATACGGGTCCCGTGTGGCACCCAAGGGAAGCTTTAATGCTGGCACCTGTCAACCCCTCCCCCCCGCCCCCCTCTTTGGCTATAAGTCAACGCCCCTTCAGAAGATGTCTCAATCTTGGAAAAACATAACCAAAATGTTGCTGCTTAAACACATCAGTTCTGCACTAGGAGTATTTTGTCATATGTCAGTGCTGCGATTGGCGCTGTTGCTTCCCACCTCTAAGAGCAGATTTCCAGTCTTTGCCCGGCTGTGTGTGTGCAGAGTTTGCATGTTCTCTCCATGTCATCGTGGGGTTTCCTCCTCACAGTCCAAAAGCATGCTGAGGTTAATCTGAGTTACCAGATGTCTGTATATGTGTACATGGGTGTGCCCCGTGATGGCAGAAAGTATCCAGTTTACCTCAGTGAGTAACATAATACTATTAATGCTGTTCTCCAAATTGTGCCAGTAGCTTCCAGCGTCGGCCTCGGACCCCGACAATCCTAGAGAGAAGTGGGTACATAAAACTGATGAATGGATGGGCATATAGTAGGGGTGTGCAAATCGATTCACAAAAGAATCGCGATTCTATCTCTACCGATTCAAAATCGATTCATACAGGACACAAAATCGATTCATATTCCCCATTTCGTAATGGCACAAGTTTAATTGGTTTTCCGGATAGTAGTTTGCTAATCCTATAGATGGCGCAATGCCGGTTTCTGCTCAAATAGTAATCCTTGGTGTGAGCAAGAGGAAGTGAGTGTGTGCACGGACGAGCAATCGATGGACAAGCAATAGAAGACGCCATGGAAAAGAACATTCAGCCTCATTTAAGGCAGACATTTGGGCACATTTTTGCATTCTACAACATCGATGGCAAGAAAGACCTTAATAAAACTCATGTCATATGCAAGCTTTGTAAAGCTAAAGTCAGATATTTTGGAAACACTACAAACCTCAGGACTCACGTGGCACGTCGTCTTCCAGAGGATGTAAACATACAGCCAAATGCAGCAGCATTTTTATTTATTCTGATAATGGCACTTTACAACCAAATATAGCAGCTCTTATTTGGTTTAATTTAATCTACTTTTATGTAAAGTGTTAATTTAAATTGTTTAATTTAAGTTGAAGGTTTGCAGTTTATATTTGCAACAGTTTATATTTTGTAACTATTATCTTAGGGCTGTATTTCCTATCAGACTGATGCAAAATAAAGAATAATGAACGTTTTGAATCGAGAATCGTTTTTGAATCGAGGATCGGTTTGGAATCGAATCATGAGCCCAAGAATCGAAATCGAATTGAATCGTGAGGTTTTCTGAATCATCCACCCCTAGCATATAGACTACAAAAAATTGCATCTATGAGTTTTACGAATTTTAGTATGTTTACAAAATTATGCATCCACAATAGGTGGTTCAGTGGCACAGTAGTCAGCACTGTTGCCTCACCTGTGTGACCAGGGTTTGAGTCTTTGCCTTGGCTCCCTATGTGGAGCCTGAATTTCTTTTCTCCTATTCTGGAGTCCCCCCCCCCACACAGTCCAAAAACATGTGAATAATGTGGTAGCGTGCCCTGCAATGGGTTGGTGCCCCATCCTGGGTTGTGCCCATAATCTTGGGCCCCACTGTAACCCTAAATAGGACGAGTGGTTTCAGAAGATGGATACACAATGGAAAAATAGCAGCTGGCTTGTTGTAAATCATGAAATGCAGAACAAAAAAAACCTGTGGCCATTGTGTTCTTTCCACATTTTGTCAAAATTCACAAACGAATGACTGATTAGTAAAAGGAGAGAGACGCACTTCTGAAGCAGCCAATCTGGATGCGTTAGTGCTGCTGCCATGGTCAGCATGAGCAGTACCATCCTGCTGTACCTGTTAGTGCAAAAAAGAACAAGTGCTCCGGGTATTTCAACTGAACAATCTCATTAATTATGCACAGCAAGTGCACACAAGCACGTTTTTTCCTCACAGGTGAAGGAACGTTCCTAAAGAAAAACAGAAGGATGACAAACGGCTGGCTGCCAGGCGTTTTAATTAAATATTGTGAATCGTAGGCAGGGGTTAGGCTTTAGAGCAAATGGAGTGCACTGTTAGCATCTCACTACTCAGAAAATACGTGAGCCACTTGTGAGATATCCAGCTGCATAAGCAGGCAATACTGTAATCTGTCTCTCTGTAGAAAGTTTCCCGTTTCCCTCAGTAAGTAACATAAACACATTACATATAATTGGAATTAACGTCCCTTTGAAAATCTAATTGCTTACTTTGAAATCCATCTGCAAAAAACTTGGATTTCAAGTATAAAGCATTCTTCATTCTGTCTATATTGCAGTACCTATTTTTACTTTTATATGTTTGTAGTATTTAATTTGTGTGCCAAAATGATCAGTGTTTAATGTATTTATTAACATATGATTTAAAACAAAAACACCGTAGTATGTGAATAGTGGATTTTAAATAATTCAGAGAAACGAGTAGTAGCTATATTAACAAATTTCACAGGCTGGTGTACGTGTACCTTGGATGCAGTGTAGTGGTGTGAAAATACTTAAATAGTTACCTATCACCATTGGATACTGTCAAGCTGCGGGGAAACACAGGAGACAGGACCCAATCTGCACGAGACTTCAGCTTTATTACAACCATCAGAACAAAAAAAGCCGAAACGAGGAGCTGGAATCGTGGTCGGGGACGGAGCGGGGAGTTTGGTTGCCGGGGAGTCAGTCCTACGTAGTCACAACACACGGGGGAACGGGAAGAACAGGAGGCAGGAACAAGCGGGAGCCGGGGCAACGAGGGATCTAGGGCAGGTGGGCGAGGACGACAGGGCAGGTAGGGAAAGCAGGGCAGGCGAGAGAGACGGGAGACAAGAGATTGCTCAGTAAGGCACATTAGCAACAATCGCAATAATAATTCGCATCGATCCTTTGGGACCGACCGCTTCTAAACAGTGGGAAGGGAAACCTGAATTGTCCACAGCTGCGTTCTGTCTAGGGGGGAGTGGCCACCTGTGAATTCATATAAAACTACCATAAGCACAATGACTCCGCACCCACAAATACAAGACTAGTTACAAAAATATACTTTCATACAGTTATGCATTAATCTACACAGATAGTTGTAAGTCGATATTCATTTAATTGAGTTAACATCAGTTATAAAAATTTTAAATTAGATTTATTGAGCACTAGATTTAGAGATATTGGACTTATGGGTAAAGGAGACAGGTTTTAAATCACCCAGATCATCCATAGCAGTTAGCAGTACCCGGAGACACCAACAATCACCTAGGGCTTCAATTGAAATATAGATGTTTCTTTACCCAGTTTAATTATAATCACTGAGGAAAAAAATCAGGACCAAGGATGGAATCCTGGGGACCACCTTTAGTAATAAATCCTGGTAAAAAGACCTGGTTCCCGCTGAGTTGTCCCCTAAACCAGCCATTAATCTACTCAGACTAATATGCTATAATTTATGTAGTAAAAATCAGATAGAGCTGGGAATTTCATAAATTCGAAAATATTCTACTGTCACATCATTGGTTGTACTTAAACTAGACCTGCAATGATTAACTCGAATAACTCGACTATTAAAAATCCTCGGTGCAAATTCGTTTCTTTGATGCTTCGTTTAATCCACACAATAATGTACTGCTCAGTGATCACCGTGTTTCACAGGGAGGACTATTAGTGTCACACAGTGTGTTTACGCTGCATTACGTGTAGCAGAGCGGTAGAAAAAAACCGAGTGGCGACACTCCCATAGGGATACATTGTAAAAAAATGTCCTGGACATGGGGACGGTGAATAGTTCCAAACATTCACGGCATAGAATCACGTTAATTTCCTTTGTTTACCAAGCACTTTAAGCGATATGTTAATAAAAAATACAGATATTAAAAAAACATTAATAATTTAGTTGTCATTAATATGCTAAATATTATTGTGTTTTTATTTGTGCATAGCATTAGCTGTTAATGTTTATCATAATTAATGCTTAAGACCCAAGGTAGTTTAAGCAGCTATTAAAGGTAACGTTCCAATTCACTGATGAGACGCAGGGTAACGTTACGTATAAAGTTGTTCTGGTTATCAACGGCTTCTTGATTACAGTTAGATGCACTGCTGCCATATGTTGATACACCTGATTAAAATATCAGTTTAAAGGTATCCTCGGATCACAAGGTTCAGTGTGAATTTACTATCAAATCTATTTGCCAAATAAAAAATTAATTAATTATGTTTATCCATATTGACTTATATCATTTACCCTTATGACTCTCAGCCCTACTCTTTGTCCTGAAAGTGAATGGGACATTACGTAAAGTGGTAGTGTTTGCAGTGTTTGCCCAGTTCAGCTTGTCACTGGACACTTTTGAGAGGTGGGTGCTTTCTAAACAAGTAAGTAACCTGGAAGGCATATTTTGCCTGGCAGCCTTTATGAAACATGTACATTATTTAAATGGGAAAATGTTTCAAAATAGTTTTAAAGTTTAGCATTTCTATGTTAATTTTTTAAACGATTTTTTCCCCTTAAAAATAGAGGAATTAAGATTTAGCTGCATACAAAAATAGCAACTTCCAGCTTGCCGGAAGACCGGTGCATGAGATGTAAAAAGTTACATTTGTTAAGAAACTATTGTTAGAATTCACACAGTAATGCACAGTAATGGATATCTGTGGCTTGACTTTGAAATATATTCTATATATGCTGGGTCACTAAAGATCCAAGGTATGTAATAGTTTTTCCTGAAAGTCCCATGTCAAAGAATTGAGAAAGTCTTTACTTAAAAGAAAAAATATGTACATAAATGCACAAAACGCACTAGTTCTTTTGAGAGATATTGCATGCAGTTTGCCCATTAGAAACGTTTCTTAAAAGGAAACCGAGTAGTTGTTAATTTAAAGAGATCGGTTACTATTGTTCTTATCCAATTACTCAATCAACAGAATACTCGATTACTAAAGTAGTCATTAGCTGCAGCCCTAAGTGAAACATTACAGCTAATCATGCTCATGTGACTGATCCGTCTGTGCTGTCGGACATTTGCTTTTAAAGGATGTCCTCCATTCAGCCTTCAAATGTGGCGTATCACTTACACATACCTGAGAGGTTGTCCGGAGCTCCGCCTGCAGTCCAGCCCCGGACCATTGTGGGTGTCACCCGTTTTCCTATGTGAGCAGTTCATCCTGTATCATTCAGAGGAGGTCAAGGCCTCCTGTTCTCTGATATAAAGCAAATATTGGTGCTGGTGAGCTGGTGATGCTTCCACCATTGGTTACTGAGGCCTTCAGGGGTCAGTCATGTGACCTCTAATGGCACATTCAGAGGGCCGGAGCTAATATTTGAGAGGCTTCATCTGCTATATACCGTGACTCACTGCTATTTGCCACAGACTATCTTCAGAGACATTTCCGCTGAAGGCTGAGCATTGTACCCTGTCTGCTTTAGGTTTTATAAACAGCACATTAGATTGTTCTCTTCCAATCCAGCTGAAGTTAATGTAGAAAATAACTCTGTAATTTCTGTTTATTTTCCTATTTACCTTCCAGCTTCATGTATATCAAGGATTCATACATATATGATCAAAAACTGATTGAAAGTGAAATGGAAAGTATTAGAATACAGAGATTCTGGCAGTGTATTATATAACACCTAAAAGATACTCACCAGCTAACTAAACGCTGCATATCACAGCGTCATTTTGCCGCAAATGTGTTGTTTCTATCATTTTGAAATAGCATTTATTACAGACTGTAATTCCTCAAAGGAACAATCTCTGTCACTGAACCTAAATCCTAATGCAATTCTTACAAATCAAACAAAACATCCTGAAAATGGTCACTTTTTGCTATTACAATACTATAGTTTTATTACAATCTGCATGATACATTTGCATGATGGTTCAAATGCAACAAAACAGGGCTGTGGGAGTGGCTGGGGACCAGGGAGGCTTTAACAATTGTTACTGATGCTCCCACATTACATACTTATGCAATGGGCTGGTACAGTGCTAATTTAGCCTTGTGAGTTATAATACACTAATTTATATGTAGGGTGGAATTTCGCACTGCAATCAGCACCCTGAATTAAATATGATGCCATCCAAACAGAGGCAAATAAAAATTAGCATGTGTAAATATGCAAATAATACTATTATAAACTGATTAAGGTAATTTGTTTGAGCCATCATTGTAACTCTGCAGTTTAGATTGTTACTAAGCAAACTGATAATCCAATATGCCTCTGATTTATACAATTTTATATGCAAATTAAATAATAAAGAATTGAAACATAGAAAAATATTACCCTCAGGACATTTTAGAACTGATTATAAATAAACTATTAACTACTAAGGAATCTGTTCTTTTTTTAGTTTTCAATTCAGTTGTTCATGAAAGTACAAACTGACCTCTGTATTAAACTCTATGCAAATAATTTAATTTATTTACTTAGTAGTAAATGGGGGGTTGGGAGAAGCCCTGGGCAGCTGTAGGACTCAAGGACTTTAAATGATCAGCTATAGGACACCAGAATGGTCAGCAGGTGGAATAGTGGTTAGGAAATTACAACCTTAAAAGAATATGGTGGTTGAGTCAGGACTGTAGGTTTGGTTTCAGTATTGATAGGGGTTAGCCCAGAACCTCACTGCTCCCATAGATGCACATGGTACTGCCACAAAATTGGTAGGGAAAGAAACTACAGTACTGTTGAGCAAGTCCCTTAAACAGATTATTTTCAGTAACAATATTTATTTAAAAAAAATCCTTCAGCTCTATAAATCAGTAAAAGCCGTAAGCTCAGCAAGTTGCCTTGGATAAGTGTGCCTGCCGTGTGACAAATAAATAAAATAAAATAAGCAGAAATGACTAAATGTGTTTGGTCGCAAGGGACCTGTGAGCACAATGAAGTGTGTGGACGACAGGCACTTAATAAAGGAGGACATTATGAAGTGATGATTGAGGGTGTCGACTTTTCCGGAACATCTCGGCAATCTCCGCAGTGCTGTTGTTCTCCAAGTGGGTCCATTTCACCAATAACTGTGCTGACTTGATAGTTTGGTGTCCGACGGGAAACTTGGTGAAACGGGAAGTCCACCTCTGGGTCAAAATAGATTACTGTACCATGCAACTTCTCTTGGGCTTTGTATCAGAGACAGAAAGATTTGGTTCCTTGACATTCTTGTAGCTGCCAAGAACCATGTTTTATTGAGTTATCCTATAGTGAAACTTGAATTTGTTTTTTCCCCCAGGGATCTTTTTAAGTGAAACATTTTAAATGCATTTTTCTTTTACAGTTGTGTCACCATACTTTCCTCTTTTTCTATTATAATGTCACACACCAATTCAAATTGAGGGCCCGCAACTATTTCTGTGGTTTATTTTGTTCTTTGTCTCTGTATTTTCAAACAAAGGCTTACCAATTGCTTTTTAAAGCACGATGGGGACAGTATTCGGGTACATGTGTGTACACTGGACATGTAATGAATGTATAAACATGTGGTAGGTCAGACATATCTACAGTCTCTTTATACTTTTTCTAATGAAACAGAAAAAAGCTTGCATCTTAGAATATTTGTTCCATGGTTTAATGGCTTTGTGCTATGCCAGGATTGGTGCATTTTAGCTTTCATTTCCATATATTAACTATAGTTTAAGCCTCTTCTGATTCAGTAACAGAGTCAACGATCTGAAGAATTCCCGCCACATGCCTGTAAGCAGAGCGCATGCTCCTCAAGTTTGCTCCCTGCCAAGCTGACTGCCTACTTTACACACGGCAGCCCATGCAACCTGCTGCAAAAGGGCTGGTGCTGATTGGAGGAATAGTGTCTGTCGCTGCTGGCAGCCGACCAATAGCATGATATGGAAAGTGGAGCTTCTAGATTAGTGGCTGCTGGGCTGCAACATCAACCCCAGATGGATACTGCAGCTGTTCCTTCTATATGCCAATCTGGAATAAGGCAAATATTATTATTTTTTAAATTATAGAAACGCAACTACGCATGAAAAACCCTAAAGTTTCTCAGATTTTTTTTTTTGCTAATTGTTTTTCCTTTTTGAATTCTAATTAAACAGATAGAGGCTGGGGAATTCATTTCTGTTGTGTTCTGATGTGTGATTTATTTTTATGTTATTTTATTTTTTTAAACCAGCTGCAACAATGCTCCACATTCACAGTGATACTAATAATAACAACAGTATATCTCTGTGTCTCCAAAGGATTATGGTTCTACCACAGTCATATGTGCAGGAGATTTATAGACATCTCAGAGTTTTCTACAATTGAAGCAAGATGAGTCAATGTACAATTACTGCACGGCTTAAGGAGAAAACTCATTTAGTTAATTATAATCGAGGCTTCGAACATATAATCCCCAGCCATAATTGCTTGTTCATATTTGTGAGTTTTGAAGTACTTCTTCTTCAACACCTAAGGGTAACTTCAAACGTAATAATGTCTTGATGAAGACTGCACATTTCTTCTGTCTTGTGAGAACCGTGCAATCTGCCTCTGCCCTGCCCTTTAAGAGTTAATTTCAGGGTGTATTAGTTATTTTTAGAGCTTCCGTCGCATGATCACGGTCCTCCTAAGGAGAGAAGGGGTATGTTCCAGTTTTCATTCACTAGATCTTTCCCCCCTCTCTGTTTTGTGCCAAAGGGGAGTACATATATTGTGTCTTTATTATAACACTGCTACGCAGCTGACATGGTTTGATTGCGTCTGCGATCCAGTTCATGTTGTGGCCCCTTGAGTTGGGGGGGGGGGGGTTGAGTTTCTGCTCTGACAGCTCCCAGGACTCTGAGAGTCAGGGTCTATGCGAGTGGTGAGTAAAATTTGGGGTATGTCAGACATACAACAGACAGTGGAAATATGCGGATGCTTGCGTCATGCGGCAAATTCCGGAAAGGCCGGGAGGAGTGTGCCTGGGAGCTGCTTACCGCAAGAAATATTGAGGTGGACAGAACAAAGGAGTTAAGAGCTTAGCAGGGCCTTGGCTGCACTGCATCCCGGCACAGAGATTCCGTTTGATTCTTCCTCCGCTCTGGCCAAGTGGAGCAGAGCAAGAAGCAACTGCGAAGCGCCGAGCTCGAATGAGGAGCCGGCGCCAGGTCAGATGTGTCCGTGCTGCGCGATGGGGCTGTGCCTCGGTCATTTCACCACAGTGTGGCGAGCGTGAAGGGGGGGGTTGGGACTCGAGCGAAACAGTGGCCTTTGTTTCTCAGCGATAATCGAGTCCCACAGGAACACCGTGATGCAGAGAAGGGACACCAACTGGTCAATTTGGTCATTTAATTTATGATAGTCAAGTACTGTGTATCAAAAGAGGCCAGTATATAGATAAGATGCAGCTTAACACCCATGTTCCCAAATGAGTTGATATTTTAAGATTATAAAGAAATATTTTTTTATGTTTCCCTGACCAATTATTCAGCATCCCAGTGATCCAGATCCTAATGCAGTTCTGGGCTCACGTGAACAGGATATAATTTCATGGCAGGCAGACACACTCACGTGACATCTGGGGCCAGATTCAGAGTTGCAGTCCGGGCAAGGTGACCATGACATTTCCCACGAATCCACCGCACCGTCATTGTTAAAACTCAAGTCTGGAAATTCTCTACTTTCGCTTTGCAGCTATTTGTCCTCGGTTAGTTCTAAGAACAAAGAAATGCTGAATCAGCGAACATTACATTTACCACCTGTGGAGACGGAAATGCCAGTGCTCTATAGTGGGACTGACACAGCACCTGGATTAACATGTTCAAAAGAAAAGACTCGATCAAAAGGAAATCCTCGTCTTGCGTGGTTCTGGCAATGCCGATTGTTCAGCTTGCATGATGATTCATAATACAGCCATATCTCGCCTCCTCAGTTTTGTGCGTGACAGCGATCTGACAGACAGTCTCTTCGCACTACGCCGCGGCTGTCGCTTGATGTGCGCGCTGAAGAGGATTGACTTGCTTGCGCCGCTGCGGATCTCTCCACGTGTTCAATAACGGCACTGCTGGAGGCGTCAGAGCCGTGATGGCTCCCCTGGTAGGCTCCCCTATACGGGGGCTTCCTTCATGCGAAGAGTAACAGATGAAGCTGGCGGTGGACATCAGTACTGTGGCCAAAATAATAAGTCATAAGGGTCTTATTATCGAATATGAGGGGCATCATCGTGCCACAAATGAGCACCTATTCATTAAAAAACAGCAGTCTCCCACCCGAAAGTCGTTAAGAAAACCCGACGAACCAATTAAGGGGAAAAGGTCATAGTGAGCATTAAAGACACGTACCGCCGACACGTAGTTAAAATGTAAGAGAGCAGTTGCAAGACTTCAAAACAGACTGTAGACGAGGATCACCTGTGGGACGCCACATAATTGCATAGCAGAGGGAGGTACTGTCACGGTGTTTAGCATTCATTTTCATTAACTGCCGGGACACGCCACGCGTTAACGTATAGCATAATAAACAATATTTTTTTCCAAGGGAAAATTATCTTTGTTACCCACTTGTTCACCATTCGATAATGTGAATTTGTTTTGCCGATTCCTGCAGTTATTACCCTACCCGAGATGACAGCCTGCCTATAGTGGCACCGGGAATAAATACACCAACGCAAATACCCCGAATCATATAATGCCGCGACCTGATAAGCTAATATGACTAAGGCCTTGCTGGCATCGAGGCACTGAGGGAAAGCATTTTAGCATCCAGAAGCTTTTCTCATTATCCTCTGTTTTTCCCCCCAAAACGTAATTCAGCCAAAGCTTCGCTCCAGGGCGGCTTTCTGGACATAAGGTTTTAATAAGCGGAGCCCCCAGTTTGCCATAATACCACTGTTTACTTTGCTTATAATGCTATGACCAAACACAGACTTGCGTCCCATTTTCTGTTTTGTTAACACGGCGCAAATGCTTCCATTAGCTTCAATCCGTGTGAATGAAGACACATCGCCTGCAGGATGGATGGACCATGAATATACAAAGTGTCCCCCTCATTTCAACCCCAAACCCTGTTCTCATGACAGCACGCATAATTCTGGCGTCAATATCCGACAATTGTATCAAATAATGTATTTATATTTACTGTTGGTTTGTATATGTTGATCTCAAAAATTAACGTGTAGAAACCTAATTTCCTGAAAATCCCAAATTACCATATAAAGATGTTCAGATACAGGCCTGACTATTAAGGCTAGATAATTTCATTAGCAAAGAATTTAGTAAAGATCTGAAAAATTTCAATAAAACCTCGGGACATTATTTATTATTGATGAAAACTGAGGTGATGCACCCACTCTGAATAATGAAATTAATCAATCCTCTATAGCCTTTACTTAAACCATTTTTTTTTTTAGTTTGGCCTGTCGCTTTGAACGTCATACGTTTACATTGCAATAGCCTATACTGCCTACACCTCGGATTGCGAGGAAACGTGCTCGTAATCCAAAACACTCGTATATCAAAGCAAATTTTCCCATAAGAAATAATGGCAACTCAGATGATTGGTTCCACAACCCAAAAATACTTATATAAAAATGATTAATACAAAACATGAAGTAAAAATACCGTGGCGTTGGGTGGACCGAAGCATCGCGGGAGCTTTTTATTGGTAGTCCTGAAAAGGATTACATCAGGCACCCAAGGAGCAGCAAACCAGTTACAGATTGGAAACACAAGGTAAGGTTGTCAGACGCCGAACTATAAGATGTATACACAATGGAAGATTTACGTAAGCTAATTACACACGAGGATCAGACCGGGTACACACAAGACACGGGCAAACACATGCGCGACAATAAGGAATGTAACCATTAACATTAACAACAACAACACAACAACGGCTACTTATTTCCTTCTTAACCTCCACCATAATCACCTCCTTCTACTTACCGCCTTACTTTTTTTGATGGAGGCCATTGTTCCAGTACCAGTACTAAAGGAAAGTCACTACACTTGAACACAAATTAAAAAAATAAAACGCGAACGTTAGGAGAGAATAACTATCGGCTCAGATCACATGATGCTCGGCACACGAAGCGTCTGCGTTTTCTTATTGCAAGACCTCGCTCGTTTATCAAGTTAAGATTTATTAAAAATAATTTTTAATAATTTAAACCGAGGTTTGACTGTATAGGTTATATATTTTTCCATTCGTATAATGCAAGTACCCCAAACACAATAAAACCTGCACCAAAAAAGACTGACATAAAAAAATATACCACCGAAAAGCTTTTACCGAAAATTTAATTTTATGTTTGAATTTACTGAGAAAGCATCCTATAAAGTGCAACATGTAATAAATCTGTTGTAACACACCTTGAAGTTGCATTAAGAAATTTATTTTAGAGTTTATCCGATGATAAAATTCCAGTCGCTATCCTGATTAAATATCTTTTCTCGTTATATTTTTGTTTCAAGGCCAAGCTGGTTCATGCTGACACATTTTTTCCCCCGATGGCGTTCAGGATGTCATATGCAGCGCCGGGGGAATGAAGTGAAATTCTTTAATAATATAGTCTAACGAGTTAGCGGACCTTTGGCGCAATGAAACAAGGTCGCCCCGCTTAATCAGGCGCGTCTCGCCTGGCACGCGCGGCGACAACGACGCGACCCCCCGAGAGGGCGGCCGTTTATTTCACTATCTGCCTGTTTACAGTCTGGATTCCGCGAAGTCACGGACGAAGTGTAATTAATGTTTCCGCGCCTTCTTAGGAGCACCTGTGTGCTGCATTATTCATGTTATCTGTCACTTGAAACCAGCGCTTAAACACCTTTAAAATCGTCCTTCCGCTGTGTTTGACTCACTGGGCAGTTTTGTCATGTGGAGCTGACAGGTGCACGTACCTCCGGTCATGTATATTAGTTTGTGCATTTTGGGTGCCACAGAATTAGTACAGCAAAATTACTTGGTATGGTTACAGGAGGACTATCGGGAAGGAGCATTGTACGAGATGATTAGATCTCAGCTAGATATATTTGATTAGATCTGATAATAAGATTCTTTTTGCTTGGTTTCCTTTTTGTAATATTTATTGACTTACATTCTCACAATAAAAATGTTTAACAATCTTTCGCTTTTCTCAAAAGGGCACCTAATCTGCATGTTATCGAATCGGCATGTTTTCAGCGAAAGGTGCTGTTTGTTAACAGCTATGCTTTCCAGTGGCATTTTACTTCACCTTTGAAGGATGCCAGAAAGGGCTGGATACCTATGCAGCCAGGTTTGTACATTTATGCATGATAATCCAAAGCAAGGTGTCTGGTTCCCTTTTGGAGGAGTCCACCGCTTGTCATTTTGGGGTCAGATTCTGGTCACCTCAGCATGACACCAGCTTTTTAATCCGCTCAGGCCTCCCCAGCGACGATCGCTGCGGTCACTCAGCAAGGCCACCCCATGGTATAATTTTTCCTCAGATGTCCCGCCTTGACCTGAGACCGCTCATGTCCCTGGGCCTGATCTCCCATGGGCTGGCTGTGGGCCGAAAGCATGACAGGTTTGCGGGACTGGGGAGGGCTGGGTTTATCCAGGAGGACGTGCCGGCGGGGCCCCAGTGTGGCTGGGGGCCCCAAGGTCCCCTGTTCTATCGAGCTGAGCAAAAATAACCAAGAAACAATCAGTATGTACTGGGAAATCTGGGGGGAGGCATTAGTTAGCTGTTTGAGGGGTATGGATGGAAGCGATTGCCCTTACTGGACTGGAACAAAACCGCATGATATATTTGACGTTTTGTTTTTAAAAATGGAAAGATATTTAACTGTGAAACTGTGTCAGAACAGTCTGAATATGGGTGCGTTAAGGCCCGTTTCTGCAGCTCCGGGTGTTCAGCCAAAGCGGCGATTATTTGAAGGCCCAGCCCGTGTGTGTGCCTGTGTGTGTGTGTGTGTGTGTGTGTGTGTGTGTGTGTGAGTGCTTGCGAACAGGTTTACCTATCCTTATGGGGACACAATGTCCCCATAACGTGATAAATATCCGTTTTTTTTCCCTTATG
>JAODKE010000043.1:9045814-9056659 GCA_026779605.1 Mormyrus hasselquistii | reverse complement strand
ATGAATGAGCGGTCCCCATAAGGATATGTTTACCCTACATGTGCGTGTGTGTGTGTGTGTGTGTGTGTGTGTGTGTGCTCCGTGCCCGCGCGCTTGTCTCTCACACCAGGTGTGCTCGCCATCTGCCGTTCCAGCGCCACCCCCTGCCAACTCCGCAAATGTGCGCGACACTCGCCAACAGGTTGGTGTTCCGATGACGCCCTTGCTTCCGGAGGCCTGCAAACCATGTAACCGCCATGTTTTCTTAGTATGATCCAAGGCAAAACAAAACCGTATGGACTTGCCTGCCACCTGTGACCGTGTGAGGAACTTCCAGTGATGAAGGTGTGGCTAATCTGGGGTTGGGGGGCAGGGGGGGGGGAAAGTGGCAGTTTATTTCTGAGAATCATTTGTGAGGTTCTTGTACATATGTATGTCCATCCATCCATCCATCCATCCATCCCATAACCCAGGACCCTCTGACAGAAGCCATATGGCACACAGCAGGGGACCCCCCCCCCCCCTTTGTGAGACTTTGTAACAATAACTTAAGCTTGTGTTGTTTTTTTTCTCCTGGCTTTTTTAATGCATATTTTTATTACACTCAGCACTGAACACCTGCTCAAAGCACAAACTGCTGTATGAATCATGTCAAGTTTTTGTTAAAGACACACATGGGAACTTTTAGAAAAAGTTTGTTTCATTTTAAATTACTTTGTCAAAGCAGTTAGATAAACTTAATTGCGATTTTTTAAAAAGCTTCCTTCATAATTAAATCACGTCTTGTATAAAGTACAAATAATAATATATGATTAAAGTTGATTCCTATCGCAGTGGAGAAATCAATTTGAATATAATTCTGCATATTCAGAATGTGCAGGTTTTGGATTGATAGAGGAAACCCAGCAGTATAAGCTGTATATGTTTCATCTGCAAACACTAACAAATATGAAACGAGTGAATGGAATCTGTTGATTGTTTAGGCTCATGATCTCGCCTACAGCTCACAGCACGATTCCCGGGAAGGGAAGGTCAGATGGGCCTCAGATCGCTGACTCCCCGTAACCACTTATGCAGAACAGGCTTGTGGGGAGCCTGCATCTCATCCCTGGTAGCACAGAACACAAGGTAGGGGACACTCTGGATGGGATGCTAGTCCAACGCAGGGCAGACACGTGCATAGTCACACGTCATGGGTAACGTAGAGACACCAATCACATGACCATGGGAGTAAAACAGGCCACCCATCAGAAAGCTGTGCAATACAGGGAGAACATGCAAACTCTACATACAAGGAGGAGTAACATCAGCACCTCTGCAGCTGTGAAGGAAGAGTGCTGCCTACTGAGCTTCCCTGCCTCATCATCATCATCAGCAGTATAATAATTATTATTAGTAGTAGTAATAGTAGTAATAGTTGTAGTGTAGTAGTTGTAGGAGAAGTCCATCCATCTTCCAACTGCTTACATTATAGATAATTGGCTCAGTTGTGGTTATACACCTTCACGTAAAGGTCCAACTACTGTCCCATTTGGCTGAATTGCCAGCAGTTGCCTAATTGGCTACAAGCCCAAACGTCAAACTGCCGTGCCACCAGACGTCGGCTGTCCACATCAGTGTAGATCGGAGCTCGTTGGCAAAAAAAGGCACTTAAAAGCTGGTTATGCTGCCGACCTCGATGACCTTCGACCAGTGTTTTTTTTTTCTTCTTTTCACCTCTAAGCTGCCTTTCCTCAAAAACCCTTTCTTCCCCCTGTACTGCCCTCAAAATGGAAATATCTCCTTATCTTACTGACATCGAGCCGCTGAATGAGAAAGGAAGCTGATAGTTCTTCCTCTTCTCACCGAGCAGGGGGGCTCCCAACTGATTGACACGTGGACAAAAGAAAGTCTCTGCATGGTCAGTGACCATATCTGCCTCCCATGTCTTTAGGTTTATGCTCTTTGATGATATCCTTCAGATGGCGGGGTGGGACACGACACTATTTAAATGCCTTTAGTGTCCGGGTTTTTGGAGGGAGACGTGTGAAGCCTGGGAATGCCCCCCCCCCCCCCCCAAAATCATAATTCTCGAAAAGTTATGAGGTCCTCGGTTTGTAAGATCAGAAAGTGTGACTTTACATGTCTGCGGTGTTCCTGTGAGGGCACACAGGTCTGATTGATGGTTTAAGGCACACCTAACTTCACCTTTATCTAAATTACAAAAAAGGGACAGCAGAGATATGTTGCTTCCCAGTCAGCGTCGACCTGTGCTTCCCTCTTGGGAATTCCCGGGACCATCCATCTGTCTGTCTCTTTTCCATAATCGCTTACCTAGCGCAGGGTCGTAGTGAGTCTGGAGCCTGTCCCAGGAAGCACAGGGCACAAGGCAGAGAAACACACACGTTTTTAGACTGTGGGGTGAAGTTGGGGTACCTGGAGGAAATCTGTGCAAACAGAGTGGGAACAAACATGAAATCCCAGCATCCTTTGTACTGACCTGGCTTCACTAGGGTATTTAAGGGTACACGGCACCCTCAAAATGAAAAATGTGCAACCTCAGAAGTTCATTTACCACTGCAGCAGCATTCATGTCCCTGGTGACTCTCCCTATGATGTCAGCAGACAGATTGGGAGAGCATGGGGGGTCTTGAGGTCACCGGAAAGGGGTGTGTGGCGCTCCCAATATCTCTGCAAGAGGACAAAGGTCCAAGTCTTTAGAGTCCTGGTGCTCCCTGTCTAGCTGTATAGCTGCGAGCCATAGATGCTATCCAGTGAGCTGAGACGAAGACTGGACTCCTTTGGCACTGTGTTGCTTTGAGTACCACTGCTTTGACTTTGTGTTGCCCAGGGGGTCCGGAATGATGCACGCTACCTGCAGTGTGAGGGAACATCAGTTATGGCACTATGGCCATGTGGCGCGTTTCCCTGAGGGTGATCTGGACCCAAGTGCTGAGGACCCAAGTGGCTGGACCAGGCAAAGAGGGTACCCACATATCATAGACAATAGACGCTCATTTCCAGAAGGTGGGACTGGACCGCATGTTGGCCTGGGGGGGATGTCAATCGGGATCCTGAAGAATTTCATTGTGTTGGCAAAACGCTGTACCAGTGTATACTCCCCAACCTGACCTGACCTCTGTCAATCAGTGGGGGGGGGGGGGGGTGGCTGAAGTGCTCCTTCACTAATGTCAGATGCACGCTCAGTATTTTGTTTTTCACTGATTTCTTACCAATGACTGGAATAAAGACAGCACAGCGTTGTGGGTAGATGTACTAATCACTGTGACTACTCTTCATGTAGAGGGCAATATCACCGTGTTTTATCAAAGATTCTATTCATGCTATTCCTGCCATGGCATCAGTTTAGCATGGGGGCGCCTCTCCTGATGGTGGACGACAGACCGCCCCCATGTCTGGCTCCTTCCTTTGGTCTGTGTCCTTCTTAGTCATCACCCAGGTGGGCTCCTCGCATTACCATTACGTCTGACATCACGTATGCCTATTAGACAACCTTTTGTGGGGCTTTTTGACTGTTCGGGGTAAAGCTCTTTAAAATGTGAAACGTATCAAGCACGTCCAGCTCTGTGTGTTATTCCGCACCCTCCAAAAACATCGCTGCGGATCCTAAACATCTGGGGCAAGGCCAAAACATTCACATGGCTGTCAGAGGTTGTGTCAATGCTGGGTTTGAACATTTTGCCATCCCTTCAAAACATCATTCCGGCCAAAAAAAACAGAAGCTTACAATTATGTACTCTTTGTTATGGAAAATTCAATTGTGAAAGGTAGCGCGGATAATTAAAATTTCCCGCGGACGCTGTCTCAGCTTGCCGCGCGCGCCTTTTTTTTTAATAATGCATTTTCGTATTTGCCCAAGCAGATGTTGCTCTGTCTTCTTTCATTAGATTTCTGGTTTCCATAGATACCGACCCGCCGCAAAACCATCACAGGCAATAAGACGGTCTCCTTTGGATCGGATTTGTATTCAAAAAATAAAAGAGGTCTCTCCCCAGACGACAATGCAATCGTCCTGTGACACCAAGCAGTGATGGTCTTCGTGGTGTCTTACAAGGGGCAGGGGGGCTTGTGGGGTTCTTGGGGTTCTGGGTTAGCATGCTTGGGGAGTGGGTCTGGTGGAAGGAGAGCTGCAGCTTACAGCAAACATGCCTGTCTGCCTCTTGCACGCCATGTTGTCGCCCCCCCCCCCCGTGACTTACTGTCCGAGGGGGCACCACGGCTGAGAAGTTTGCGAGGGATTGAGCGCTCCATCATGAGCAGATGAGTTTTCGCAGAAGGTGATGGCCATGTTGCAAAATGAGAATAGCGAGTCAACGAGGTGTGTCTCCAAAGACGGCTCCAGATGCCCCACAATCTTGCCAGATCTGCTTCAAGCCAATGAGCCAAGACCAGAAAGCCACCCTCCCCCCTCCCAAAAAAAATGGGAGAAATAATCTCTCACGGGATCACTATCCTTCCCTCTCCTTTTTTTTCCAAGAAAATTACTTCTTTTCAGTTTTTTTAGTTTAAAAATAAATGTACTGAATGGAATGACGATGGACCTCCTGTCTACCAAGCATCAGGTTTCTGCTTTTCATCTTCAAGGTTCACTCTTCCACTGTCTTGCTTATAAAACCTCAGCGGGTCAAGAGCCCCTCATGTGTGTAAAATCGGGCAGAAAAATGTAAGATGTAAGTTCAACGAGTCTTTTATATAATTGCTTTGTGGCTGGAGCTGGAATCAAGTCACCTTTTTTGATTGAATCATTTTTTTTTTTTGTTGATGAATTTTTTTGTTGATTTGAATTTAGATTATATATCACTTTGAAGTCTTTGAAAAATGTCTGAAGAGTTAGTTCTAGGAAACAAATCCAAATATAAAGATGGTGTGGCACACATTACATTGTTTTGATGGTAAGGGACATGTGGGCAATATTCCTGTGGTTAAATCACAACAGTTGTTGTATCATTAATATGATTTGCTTTAAAACATCCATGTGTATAAATGAGTAAAATTTCTGTTCATGCAGAAAGATTGTAGTATCCGTAACTAGAAGAGTAAGGCCCATATTCACAGCAATGTGGTATCAGTATGTGCAAGAGTAAGATCCATACTCACAACACTGTCTTATCAGTACATAGAAGAGTAAGACCCATACTCACAACACTGTCTTATCAGTTCATAGAAGAGTAAGACCCATACTCACAACACTGTGGTAGGTAGTAGAGTTTAGCTCATATTCAGAGAACTGTGGTGTCAGTACATAGAAGAGTAAGGCCCATCCTCAAAGTTTTATGATATCAGTACCTAGAATACTCACAGTACTGTGGTACCAGTATATAGAAGAGTAAGGTTTATACTCTCACTCGAAAATGTCCAAATGAAGGAAGCACAAACACGCTGTTGATCCAACAAATTCTCTCTTTGCACAATAAATTTGTTGTGGTGATAAAGTGTGCAAAATTCCTTCATTTGAACATTTTAAGCTACAGTACAATGGGCAGCTAGATGATTCATTGATTCCCCACGGTTCCACAAATGTGTCGTCCATTACTGGAGAGGCTAAATTGTTTTATTGAACTGACGCAGGTGACTTAAGAACAGCCTCACGTCGGGAAATTTATTTGTGGGACAGGCCGCCATTGGCCCAATGACAGTCATGATAAATAATACCAGCTAACTACTAATATTAGATGGTGAAATGTGTGAAATCGCATTGTGACTGAATGAAGAAGACCCCTATGGATTCCCTGCCCTGGGAATTTTTTAAATGAGGCGTCCTTTACAGTGCTGTGGTATTTCACTCTGTATGCATTCCTGAAATTTGTTGGGTTATTTAATGGGCTGGCATTTAGAAAGGTCGTGGCCTTTCCTCGTTCATCCGGAGCCTTCCGACTGCCCGTGGAACGGTGGCTCTTTTTTCCTGGGATGTCCAATTCTGCTGCCTCAGCCTTGCTGGGGATCGATCCTTGATCTTCCTGGGACCCTGCCGTGCCCCTGTTTGAACCTTGTCCTGGGGTTCTGCTGCGTACCTTACCTGCAAGCTGGAAAGAGGCAAGCGATCGATGGTGGCCATACGTGTGGAGTTCCCCAGATACGTCCTCTTTTTGGGCCCCTGTCTGGGTGATTTTTCAAAACTCGGCCATTTGTCCAGGTTCAGCACTGCAACCGTAATCACCCAGTGTTGCGAGTTACAGTGGAATACCTGGCAGCCACTCAGTATAATCACACAGCGTTTGCAAGGCTTGTGCACATTTTGCTTTAAAAATGAATGGATACTCACATCCCTACGTGTCATGCCTCTGCGCCCTCCCCCACACGGCCGAAACAGGACAGAAGCCCGTCCATTTATGCTGTTTTCCAAAAAATCCAAACAGAAGTTTCTGAAACCCCGTTAGTGCCCACAGCATGAACTGTCAAAGCATTGAGAAAGATAGGAGGAGCCCTTCCTGCAGCCCCTCGGTCTAATGCTACCCTTTAAAGAAGGGGCAGACACCCTCCTGCCCTGGGCCGCAGTTAAGGATCCATCACTGGGCGGGAAGTAAAAGTGTCTTGGCCCAGGGCTGCGGGGCCTGGCTGAGTAAATAGAAAGAGTAATGGGGAGCTGGGCCCACACTGACGGCTCGCTAGCCGGCACCGCACCTGTCATCTATCACACCACCCCGTTTGTTTTTTTATGCTCCTGATTGCTGGACCATTAAGACGTGCGTGTGCCTGAGCGCAGGTTTACACATATCCCGGCAAAACAATTTAACTACTCAAAATAACAGAAGGTACCTGGGCGTAAATTCAGCGGGAGTGTGTTGTTTTTTGGAAATGGAGGTGAAGGAACACTACGGCCACCCCATCCCCCCCGCCCCCCCCCCACAAAACAGGAATTGAACCCGCCCTTTGCATATTCGTTCAGGAGTAGGAGGCGGGCCATCATCTCAGGTAGGGCTCCTAACCTGAATGAGCCATTTTAAGATACCAAGTTTGGATGATTTTAGGATTTTTTAAAGGTGGGAAGCTTAAGAGGTGACATAATTCATACAAGGGGCTAAACTAATCATTAGCCAATGATGTGTTTTGAATCGGTGAGTGACAGGGGATGGGGCACTGCCAGAGCGAATCAGCTTTCAGCTGGGGCCAGTGCCTCTGTATTCCCACCCCTATATATACCCATCATACCCAACTCTGTCCAGGCACGTCCTTATGGGGCTTTTACTTGAACAGGAGTAAAATTGCGCGCTCTGCAGGTCGATCCAAATAGAAGCACCTGACAAGTTCACATGTTATAAATGTTTTGGAGGCTGTTGCAACAAAACATATAAGGAAGTAATAAGCAGAACGAATCAGTGATGGTCATTCCAGTCATGTGACCTAACCTTGCATACTCACAACCCCCCACAAAGTGAACACCTTCCTTCCCGTCAATAAGCTAAAGTTACTTGATACAATTCAAGTTCACTAACCCTTTACCTGAAACGTACAACAGCTGGTCCCTTTCCAAGATTTGAGGCCTCGGAGGATGGAGACGGCACAGAGGTGTGGGTAGGCGAACATTTTCAGGGGTGGCTGGATCATTGTGAGTGCATGTGTGCTTTGGGGCTTTAACATCGATTTAGGGGGATTTTGTCAGAAGGGGAAAGGTCTGGGCCTCGAGTTGGGGCTGATGTGAAGAGCCATGCATGATGTGTTTGTCGACTGATAATGATGCCCTGCGGGGAAAACAAGGCGAGCTTGGCCCGTTTGATCGTTTACTTAACAGGAAGCGACCAAGCTGTGAAGCTGAGAGATAATGTCTGGATGGAGTTGTGAGAGGCTCTATTTACAGAAGGTGATCTGCTCTAATTGCATAATTTGTTTCCATCTGAGTCAGGAGACACACACGCGCGCAAAAGAAAAATGACTTCTTTGGTGAGCTTGCAGAATGGAGCCGGGCGAGGATGAAAGACGAGCCTGATTGGCTTTGGGGACATCATGGCCGCGGAAGCTCCTGGGGATCTGATTGGCTGACAGGGTGTGGCAGTGAGGGTCCCTGCCCATATTTCATAAGCCTTTTTTCCCAAGCGTGGGTTCTGCTTATTATGCCTTTATGAGTGACAGTTAGGAATGAAAATCGGGCAGCTTCGAGTGTAAGGAGCAAAAAGGCTGTGGCAGGATTTTCATTCATGCCTTGTATTGGTATTTCACACATGTTGGCCTGGGATTTAGCAAAACTTAAGCTACACGTGGTGGTGTATAACTCAGCAGGTTGGGGATTTGTCCCATTATTCAGAATGTCATGAGTTCAAATCCTGCTGCAGACAGTGTAGTCTTAACCCCTTAAGTCGAAAACATCTGCTAAATATATTAATGTAATGCAATGATTATGTCATCAAGCAAAGCGGTGAGTTAGTGAGCAGTAGATCAGGTGACCCTACTTTCATCCTTCATGCTCTGTGAGAGCATGAAAAAAGAAGATGTGGTGCGTGGGCTGTAAGTGGAATATATGACGAAAGAGGGGACCTTCTGTTGTACCCTTGAGGGAGGGTCCTTCACTTAAATATCAAGTGAAGTATACAAGTATACAGTAAATATCAAGTGGTAAGAGTGACCAAAAGTTAAACTGAAGTGGCTGTTAAATGAATGTAAATAAAATGTGTTGCTTTGTGCCCCCACCCCCTGGGCTGGGGTGGACTTTGCATAACCTCCCCATCTTTGTACAGGTCTTATGCCTATATATATACTAGTTTCCTCTCTCAGTCTAAAAACATGCCACTGGGTGAACTGGTCCCTCTAAGCTGTCTTTGTGCATATGTGTCCTGCGACCTGGCATCCCATCCAGAGTGTGTCCTGTGACTCCAGGGACAGACTCCAGTCTCAGTAAGGTAAGCAGCTATGGAAGTTGGGTGGATGCAAAATAAAAGCTGTATATAGAATATCAATGTGCTGGCACAAGTATTGGAAGAGCCCAGCTCATTATAAGCCCAAAAATGTAATGACAGGGTCCTGGTCAGGCTAATCTCCTGAGGCCCGCTCTCCTAGTCGGTTGGAAGCCCCAAGGTGACATTTTGTCAAGGGGTCTAGAATTTCTTGCTATGTCACTACGTGCAGGTTTGGTGAAAGGAATCAGTGTCGTAATTTTATTGGCAAATTCCAGTCATGGTGGTTATATGAAAGGTTAGGGCTAAATACTTAGTAAGGCAGCCTGGCCCTTGATATTAACTCTGGGAAAAGAACCAGGGAAAGTGCCAAGGTGAGTGACTTCAGGGAAGAATTAAAGAAAGACAGCTTGAGGCTGGAAACTGTAATTAGTCAAAGCTTACATTAATAATGATTAGCTAGTAAATACTGCCAGAGATCCAAACAAGGGGGGTTGTTAGGTTTGCGTAGCCCAGCTGAGTAATACGCTAACTGAGCCCTGGAGATTGCTGGTGCTGGGGGGGCTGCACGGGGCAGGCTGGGGGCCTCTCCTCGCTCTCCCAGGCAGCACGTGGGGGCACAGTGAATGCCGGAGCTGCGAATCCACTCATGGAGAGAACAAGCTGTGTGCTCTGGGGGGGGCACAGGAGGAGCAATACGTTGCCAAGACCAAACGGCACGGAGTTAATGGTCCGCGGAAATCCGGCAGCGGAGGGATCACCCCCACCTCTGCGGGTGCGACCGACTTCCCCATTTACTACATTAACTTAGTTGGTAAACAGCGATTCCTTTTCACCCCGCAGCCAACGGCGCGTACCGTAAACACGCAAACAAACACGCACACAGGCTCGATGTAGTGGGAAAGCGTGGCCTTGGCATGGTCTCTGTATGCCACATCAGAAACAGGAGGTTAACCGAAAAACCTCCTTTTAAATAAAAAGGATTTATAGTATATGAAGCTAGGGCATGCCGCAGTTTCAGCTAGGGCCTGAAGATAAGTCTTACTAGATATCGGCAAAAAGTCATCTGAGCAATTCATGCTTTTCTTTGCGAAGCTCACCGAAGGAAAAGGCGTGCTGGCCCTTTAAAAGGGCCACTCCCCTTGAGGCCTGCCTTTAGCTTGTGTAGCTACTCGTGCAGCCTGTGACTGCAGCAATATCAATAGCCGAGATGGGAATACTGGAGTGAACAGGCTGCTTCATCCAGGCAACCACACTGCACGGTGGCGTTTCACTTGCCTGAACACAGCCCCACCCTCAGTTGACAGTCCCATAACTGCCAGAACTTTCCACACCATGACCGGAGAAAGGCCTGCAGTGCGCCTGACTGGAGTGGCCATTGATCTTACAGCGATATTGGCCAGTGTGACCACATAGTGCACTTTGTGGACGCCCCCTAACAGGTGTTTATGATCACCCACCCCCTGCTGTTTGCTGTATCCTAGTGATCTCCCTGACCTCTTACTCTTGCGCTTCCAGAGACCACAAAGTTCAGTGGTAGCCTTTTTAAACTCTGAAAAGTTTCACTTTTAGCACCGAACTTGTCCTGGGGGGGGGGCGTTGGGGGAGAGAGAAGGATGTTTATTATACATAAACCCATTAATTCATCTTACAGCCACTTTTCCTGGTCAGGGTCACAGTAGGGGCTGGAGCCTGTCCCAGGCAGCATAGGGTACACCCTGGACGGGGTGCCAGCCCATCACAGGTGCGCCATGCAATGGCTGATAGGCACCAAATGTGAATATGTAATGTCAGAAAATTAAAAAATGGGAAAGCGCCCGTCATCTCCAGCAGACATAATCAGGAAATCATAATTAATGGTTTGTGATTAATTGATCTGTTATGCCTGTCAATGTTATCAGTCTTACATGCATTTTTCCGCGTTATATTTGCACAAAGGAATGTGCAAGAACATGGGGGGGGGGGGGGGGGGTGTGGGTCAGCGGTTTGGAAAAAACGACCAGGGAAAAGGAAGAGACCACAGAGGGTGTGTAAATGGCAG
>JAODKE010000043.1:9024986-9035681 GCA_026779605.1 Mormyrus hasselquistii | reverse complement strand
TACGATGTTGCCAGGGCCCCGTGGCCCCTGGCAAAAAAACGACAAACAGGCTTGCCCCCAAACTGTCCCCCCCCCCCCCCCCCCCACTCCACGGAGTCATGCTGGCCCAGGAATTCCCACCAGCTCTCCACTTCTGATTTATTGGATTCCATCTAAAGATATTTATTTCCCTCGGAGTCGCTGAGAGACAGCTTTCCATTTCCAGTTATCTAATCATTATTTATTGAGAAAATGGGTGAGGGGCCTCTTTCTGGATCCCAGTGATCACTGGGGGAGGGGGTTAAGGGGGGGCGGGATTGCCAATCCCCTCTATCATGTGAGAGAATTTTGAAGTGTTGTGACGAGCCTCAGATTGAGAAGGGCTTTTCGGCTGTCGTCCAGTTCACTGCCTGTTTAGCTCCAGCAACGCCCTGGGGTTACATCAGCTCATACCCATTTACTCACATAGCGGTTGTGCGTAGCTAGCTAAAGAGTCTTCAACTCTGCCTCTTTGTTCCTGCAGATGCTAGCAACGGCTCTTTAATACTGACCTTCACATTCTGGCAGCAGCCAGCTAATGCTGTATCTATTTGCTAACATTAACAGGTGCTTGCTAATGCTACCGCCACCTGGGCAAATTAGCAGAAGCATGCTAAAACCGCATTCGGTAAACGTTTAGTAACACTGCCTTTTTCTGCAGCTGCCAAGGCCTTGCTCACTACACTCCCATTATCTATCTGCCTGTTCAGCTGTCTGTTTTCCGCTTGGTCTGTCTCTAATTGACACGGGTCTTTAAAGGATACAGGAGTTCTTATAAGGCCTGCCCTTGCTGCCGTGGTGTGAAAGTGACTCCTGCAGTTTTCAGAAGTGGATGGTACAGTATGGTGACTCAATATGTAGTACTGCTTACTGATACTTTCAGGTTTGGGGGGGTCTGAATCCTACCTGTGTATGAGGTATGAGAGCTTGTGGAATTTGCATGTTCTTCCTATATTGTGAAGGTTCCCTATAGGTATCCCACATTCCAGTTAGGCTAGCTGGCTTCTCAGAAATGCCGGTAGTATGGGTGTGTTTGCCCTTTACTGACATCTCATTTAGACTGGCCCTGTGCTGCCTGGGATAGGCTGGAGTGTGGATGGGTTGTTCAAAAGGGCATATCCAATCTCCCCAGTCATTCTCGCTTGATCCAAACAGCATCAGCAGACTTCAGGTTCTGTAGAGATACTTTGCTTGTCACCTTGATGTCATTTATACTGTGGAATTTGTTTTTATCTCCAGACACATTGAAATTTACCAACATTAAAGACTTCTTAAAATTGGTTGGCCTGTAAGCATCTTCTGTTAAATGTATTTATTTGTGCGGTCAATGAAGAGGACGGGAAATTAAACACTGTCAAAAATGAATAAGATCACTTTCATTTCGATTGATTGCGTGAGTCATCTTCTGTTATAATCAATACAGATACATCTTCAATCACCTTGAACAACATGAAGCTTTGAGCTGGTAAAGCCCTCCACCCATCTCCTATCTGTGAGCCACTGGGGCTAAAGAAGCATCACATAGATGGCGTTCACATCCACATCCACACAGACTATTTCTTTCTGATAGGGAGTTTGACTAATAGTCCGCAGAGATCTCAACCTTGGCCCAGAAACCCCTGCGTGTCAGGGAAGGCAGCCGTCTGCTCAGGTGCCAGACGCCCCCTTCTCCCCCGTTAGTTGTAAATAATACTTTTATTAATGGCTCTTTAGGTAACGAGTGAATTAGATTGCATCGATATGCTGATGCACTGGATGCAGAGACCTTGTTAAATGGGCTGCTCGGTGCGGGCTGGCTGGAAGGGGGCCGTGCCTGCGTGAATTTCAGAAATGATGGCCGATCCATCGAGGCCGGCACTCCTCGATTAACTCTTCAGTGCCCCCCCCCCTCCTACAGTAGGTCTGCCTGTAGCTGTGATGTCCAAGAGAGGTGTTTCAGCCTTTGTATGTCGAAGAGTCAATTACAGAAAAAAGTCAATCAAAGAAAATGGCAGTCAAGGAAAATGTTATTGTGAGCCGTCTATACGGTAGCTATCAATCAAGGAATTTGGGGAATGCACCACTTGGCACAGCGTGTCCTGTTTAAAAAGGCTATTTTCTGGGTAGTAAGCGAAACACACAATTTAATATGAGAGCATTTGGAAATTGACAGTAACACAATAAAAACAGGTATTTTGCCTGCTCCTGAAAGAGTCACTGATATCTCTTTGGTGGGTTAAATCACCACTTCAATTCCCAAATCTCTCCTCAGGGGCATCTCAGCCATTCCATGTGTTTGCTACTTTTCATCATCAATTAATTAATTTGATTAGTTTTAAAGTCAAGGAGGTATTGATTAGCCAAACGGGGTGTGCTAGTGGTCAAGTCGATAAATACATGGGTGTATTGGATAATAAAAAGCAAAGTCTTGAAATGGTTTATCTGACACACTTTCACAGACATAATCTCATAGTTCTACACTGACAGGAAGATTATTTAAATAGCATTTTCTCTGACTGTCTATGATTTTTGCACAGTACCATATCTTCAGCATACCCTTGCAGCCTGCACTGATGTGGTGGAGAGCCGTCCCTTACTGTGGCGTTGTTGCTTAACGATCTTTCCTAACACTGCATTTTCTCACCCTCTCCCCGAAGGTTTTGACCTCACAACAGATGGCCGGTACTTCCCGTGGCCTGAGTCTAGTCATTACACTAATACAGTTGTTCTGCGAAGGTCATATCTTTGAGGAAACACTCTACTGCCACTCTTTTGTGCTCCTCTGAGAGTGTGCAGCTCACGTTTTTGCTATTCAAACCTGCCTGGCTATTCACCATTAATGTCACGTGACGGGAGCCATTGCACGTGGTGGCGATAACAGCATTCACTAAATGAACAAATGTGAATGTAAATGCGAAGGCTCGGCTGTCTGTTAGTGACCATTCGTGTGGGACAGATCACATGCAGATTTGTACTTCAAAGGGGACAATCTATTCAAAGTGTGCTTGAAAAAAGTCTCTCTCTATTTAAATCTCCTCATCCTGTGTCCAGAGTGTTCATTACTATCATGAGATTTCAGTGGCGGTTGTTTTTCTCAGAACATTTCCTTCCCTTAATATCTGCTTTTTGGAGTAGAGGTGCATGAGGGATGGGCCTGCATGGGCAGGCAAGGTAATTTCTCATGGACAGGACAAATAGCAGTTAAAAAATAACAGCTTTGGATGAAACAGCACCATGAGTTTATTAATGCAATAATATCGTGATGAGATGAAGGAGAGCGAAACACGGTCACCGAATCTGGGGGGGAGGGGGGGTGAGAGAAGCTCGTAATCCTGCATCCATCTTAGTTTAAGCCTACGGCAGCAGGACAAGGGTCAAAGGTCACAGTGAGAAACTCATCTCTCCATTCGGTCACATGGATGGCGTGCGGTGCTCTGCACCTTGCCTGTGCTGAAATACAACAACGCTTTATCGTCCATTTCAGCCTTTATGGAGTTCAGGGACCACAGCCAGCCTATGGGCCACAGTGTTGGGAGTGGGGTTTCATCGGCCCAGCATGGGGGTGTCAGCATCCTTAATTATAGGACTTACCAACTGGTGTTTCTAAGCCTGTTGTTGTCGTTAATTTGTGCTTTGGGATTAAACCGACATACAATTGGACCGAATTGATTTACAAGCAGACTGTTCTGGAAACTGAAAGAAAAACTAGTGGCTTGTGACGAAATCATCGATCCCTTGATTCCATCACTGTAGATTTTGCTCGAAGGCACACCGATCTGGAAGTTCAGTGGCCCGGCTACACAAGGACAAGACCTGGTCATGTGTCAGCTGCTGCTTTCATTATCTGTACTAACTAAAGTGCACATTAAATTTGTTGTTGTGCATGAGCATTTCAATGGACTAGGAAGGAGGGACAGTCTGACTTCTTAAGGGAGATCATGTTGGCAGGTTTTTCCACCAGTGAGGGATAGATTAACACTGAAGGTGTTATGAGTCCACTTAGCAGGTGAGCGTGGGCAGCACCTGGTATTAAAGGAGCATACAACCGAATAAGGCTGTGGGGTCCCGTCCCTTGGGGGCCCCACTGTTGATTCTCTGAATGAGGCACTTCACTCTAGCCAGTTTAGTTACATCTTTATAAATGGGTATAGTGCAGCATTGCTGGAGATAAAAGCATTTGCTCGGGTTGAAGTTTCTACGAGACATAATAAGCTTTTTATTATCTCTTCTCTGAAACTGTTATTCCACTATTACACCGAAGTAGGCTTTTCTCCTGACCTGAGGTGCCTTCCTCAGATAACCTGCTTATTTTACCCATAACATGCCGTTTTTTTCCCCTTTGTAAACAGGGTGAAATTAAAAGAGGGCGTGGTGTTCCTGGGGGCGAAACCGACGGCGGCGATGCTGTGGGCGGTGAGCCAGGACATGCCAAGCAACAGCCGCCGTGTCGTCACCCTGCACTGCCGCCGTAAGGAATCCGGCTTCATCCAAAGGTCAGCAGCATCACCGGCGCCGGGCCCCGATGTCGCACTTCACTCCTCTTTAAACCCATCTTGACGCACTGTGCCGGGTGGCGCGTTCCCCAAATTCCCTGCTTGATAGCTATAGATGGCCGGCAATTTTTAGCTTGTTTGGTCCTGAGCGATGGTGCAGTAGGGCAGTGAAGTAAATGTAAGCAGTTGTGAGGGGGATATGCCCCTAGTCGCTGAATTTAACTGTATTGAAAGGGGTTGGGAAACCAGTGGGTTTGGGGGGGGCGGGTCTCCAGACACTGTAATAGTGCATTTAATAATTATTCAAGCCGGTGGGGAGAGCATGCTTATCTCCATCATGCTCTCTAATTGGGTACAAAACAGATATACAATAGTTTTATCATAAGTATTACATTCTCATTTGTCAGGAGATCCAACCATTTAATCAATCAATCAATGTCTGGGTCTACCTAATAAAACAGCATATTGGCCAATGTCAACATCATGGAGCTCTTTGCAGGACCTGTGGCAAGATTTTGAAAGGCCAATACAAATTGTCGTCTTCGGTTAATGTCCCTGGAAAGCAGCCCCTTAGAGGAAGGCTGCTATTTTTCAAATATTTCTTTCAAAGATCCATCAAAGAGGAACAAACAGTGCCCCAGTGATATTTCAGCCTTGGTTGAGGAAGCACGTTCCACTGGAAAAATGTCAACATGCCGGGCAGGCTCTCAGGATCCAATCGGCAGTCCGGTTAAAGCCTAGGACAGGTGAAAATCTGCAGGGTGACTTGCTAAATCACCCCCGTCTGGAATTCCCTTCACCTTCACCACGGGCTGCAATGGCGCTGATGCCAGCCACTGGAATGGGGTTACCAAGCTGTCCTGCCCCCCAGCCCAAGTAGCCTAAGTCCTTGAACACGATTTTGGTGGGTACAGATATGGAGTCAGGAGTTTTGTAGGGTGGGGTGGGTTGGGGGATGCTCTTGCAGAACAATCCCCCCTCCCCCCATTTGATAATTATGTACCCTCCCAGCTCTTAAATGCCTGCAAAATTGTTTTGGTCGTTTCCTGTCAAAATTTACAAGCTTAGAGTAATCTGGTGCATGAGGAAATAAGTCTCAGGGCTGACATGAGGATACGTCGTTAATTAAGTTGAGGTTGACTATGTGCTTTAATACTTTTAATGGTCTTTGCATGGATCAGGAAATTGCCATAATTAATCTAACTTCCAGTGGCAGGTGTAATTTTTTACGGATTAGAGAACGATTGGAGGCGGGTTTGCTAACTGGCACTACCGTGCGCTTTTTCTTACTTATTAATGTTGAAAATAAACATAAATACGGTTGTGATGTTTATTGTTCATATGATTAAATGGCTTTCCTTTCAGCAGCTTAGATATTTCCTTGGGTGGACATATAATTTGACACGTCAAGTAATGTGTCATAAAAGTCCAAGTTTTTTCTTATGATTGCATGTTGCTTTCTAGGCCTATATCTGTTTTTGGCACTTCAGTTGAAGTGCAACTTGTCGCAATTCTCTAAACTTGCGGCTGTGCTTTGTGAGCTACAGGATTAGCTACGTCCAGGTCCAGTGTGGTTTGTTCCGGTGACAGCGCACTGCCCATGCTGGAGTGATGTGGATGCAGTGCAGGTGTGCAGTGGGTTTAAGGGGTGGACTAATGAATAACGATTCTGTTTGGACATGATGTGTAATTTAAATATGATCATCTTGTTTTCCTTTTTTTCCGGGGGGAACTTCAGAAAGCATCATAATAGTTTCCCTCTATGCATGTAAACACTGATAATTAACCGTGCAGAAAAATCCCAAGCCTGGGGCAGTTAATGACAGCACGGTACATGTTGCATTCGTTTTACAAGTTGCCACTTGCCTTGCATGATGGCCTTGTGCGTCGATCGAGATGAGGGTGCCGGTCCTAGATAAACAAAAGGACAGTGAATGAAGGAGGTGAAACAGAAAGGAGGAGTGAAGTACAAATGATGCTGATGCTTGTCTTTTACCAGCTGTCGTGCAGCATAATCACTACCTGCAAGAGTCATTGTACATGCTTGTCTCTGGAGGTTTTCTTACAGTGTAACAGATGTGTGTGTTGAACATAGTAAGCTATAACTACTGTCGGTGTGATTTGTTTTGCAGTATAAATGCTGTCTGATGTTTTTATCTCCAGGTATATGTGCTGTCTGTGTTTTTTTTTTTTTTTCTTGCAGTGTCACTGCTAAGCACGAATGCTGCTTTATAGGCAAAGTTCATCAGCTGTCAAACGTTGTAACTGCCAGTGGCGTTGCGTGAAGCAAATTTGTGGGTCGGCACCATTTCAAAACCACACGCAAGAGATAAAAAATAGACATATGCAGATAATAATGTTCTTTATGTAACTATTATACATTCGAACATGTCCAGAAAATGACAACCGCTACTTATCTCATATCAGCTAATGCCCAAAAATCCCAACAAAGACACCCCATGTAAGTGCACTTATTTACGGTGCGCGTAGTGTATTATGCAGTGATCTGGAATTGAAGCAAGCAGTGGCATTGTTACATATAGCTAGATGGCTAGCTAGTTAACTTCAACTAAAAAAGAGTTTGCTAGCTGTGTTCAAAATACATAGGAAAAGGCTGTGTTGTGTTGGTGCTTGTGGCTTGCTAGCAAATCTACCGTGCTGGCTAACATTATCTAACTAACATTAACATGCATTCATAATACAGCTATCATAGTCTGTCTGTGCTAGCATATTGATTTCATAGTTACCCAAGTAGACATGTGTGTGATATATTTTGACAGTTTTAGGCTAATGCAGCATATGTCTGTGGAACAACAACACAGAAACGATTCAGCATCCTTCTTATACTTGCAGTAGCACATTTTCATGTGTGGCTGGCAATAGTAAACAGCTAGCTAACCTTGCGTACTGCTGCTGGGATGTGAGCCGTGAATGTCACGGTCTGACAACTCGTTGATGATGTATAGAGTTATCGCTAGAAGACGGGAATGATGAGCGATGGGGGAGGGGGGAGTGGATTAAGAGATGTGATCTGAAGGAGGAAGCTCAATCATTGGCCAGATTACCCTGACTGCAAGTTTACTGCAAGTCTAACAATGTGTTTTTCAAATCAACGTAGGCACATTATTGATTGACTGAATAATTCATTTATATCTTAGACACGTGCCTACCTAAATTGACCAACACAATACCTCTGGTAACTGCTGTCTGTTGGAGGTTTTTCATTTCCATCAGCAAGTGCCGTTTCCTCAGATTCTAGAACACCGGTATGCGTGGTTTTCCAGTAAAACCACTTTCTGTAAGAAGTGTTCTCCAGCTTAATTACTGTGTATAGAAACTGTCCTACAGCATAATTACTGTCTATCTGAACTGGTCCGGAGCATAATTACTGCCAGTAAGAATAACTGTATATAGGATCAGTCACATAACATACTTATTTGGAGGAGGTGTCGTGCAGTTCAGATATGGCCAGTGTTACTGCTCATTTACAGTTACCCCTATGAGGTAAGGAGTAATCTAAAGAGCAAGCCCAGCTAGACGCGTGCTTCCTACAAATGGCCTGGCAGAGACCGTGCAGTGCGGCATCACGGTGATGTGGCCTGTTAGGATCCGCCATGAAGTAGCGCGACTGGCCTGGACAGCTGAACGTGTCTGTGAGCCTGGTAAATCAGAACCAGCTTGGCTTGGTAGACTTCATTTCCATTTCATACCAAAGAGCCGCCATTCAGTTGCAAGCCATCTATATTACCGGAAAACTTCATTTCCGCAGGAATGGGGAAACCAAAAAAAAAAAAAATCAATATTATGTTAGAGTAATAAAATGTGCTCCTAGTTGTACCCAGAACGTTAAAAGGGTGTTTTAAAGGTTGCATTTGTCCTTTGAAATGATTCACAATGGCTATTTATGCCGGTACAACCTGTTTTTTCATACCTCCATAAAGTTCCCTGCATTGCAATAAATTCTGGGTAAGAAAGTTGCTGGCAGTCTGCACTCTGTCGGCTGTTCATAATGACATGCCTTGACCTCCCGCCATCACCGTCGCACCTTCAGGATTAACCAGCTAACCAGAGATCAAAACAAAACCCGAGAGCTGGCTTTGGGTGGGAGGCAGAAGGGGGGAGCATTCTCATCATCCCATAATCTGAGTCGTCACATGACACTGGCTTGTGGGAATCTGAGTTTGGGGGCTGGACAGTGAGCCTAATCCTTAGCTGGAGAAGGCTGCCCTGATCTCCAACTGTCAGGGCTGGAGGCGAAAGTCTCATGAGGATCAGGGTTTAACTTAATACACGAGACTCTCTTTTTCTTCAATGTCACCCCATCACCACACTCCATGTTTATTGGGATTTGGTTGGACGGATCCGGTCTCAGCATTCTAACACAGGCTGACCCATCGTCCCTTTCCTCAGCGCTGCGCGATGCTCCGACGATGGGATGCATCAGAGCTTGAGGGAGTAGCTGATCACTGAACGTGTCGGGCAGCATAACATCACCGACTCATTGCGAGTTTTGCTCAACAAAAACTCATCATCAACTTTGCTGCCTTTGGGACACACATACAAAAAAAAAATACAAATCTCTTCAGAAGTCTTAGATGTTGATATGACTTTGATGTAGAAGCATAACCATATCTGTGTTATTCTCTATATATTTAAGTGCACTTACATTAGTTCATATGCATATTGCAGCCACTTGACACCATGGAAACAAGGAAACTTATTTGTATGTGTGGAATCACATTTGAAAGGATTGTAGGACAGTAATCTGTCTTTCGCACAAATGCATAATCTGTTCAGCCTGTATTCATGTTCTCAGGTTTTCCTTGTTCTGTGATTTAATTACAGTTCTGACAAGCTGACAAGGGGCTCGGTTGATTAACACTCTCTCCCAAGGCACCGAGGAAGTCAGATCACCAATTCCAATCTGGGGTCTCCCATTCAGCATTTCTGGCTGGGGGTAGCTATTAGTGTTGTCTCCCAAAAAAAGGATTCAGCCGCGGTCGGTTCTTCAGCTCAGGGTGTGATTCTGTTCCGCTGCTTGCCTCCCCCCAGCCCCGCCCCCACTTGTCAGGGGGTCAGCTGATCTGTAGTATAAAAAGGAGGTTGAACCATTGTTTGAAACAGAATAGGTGAACTCTCCTTCACTTCCTGTCAGGGCTGGATAATGGAGGTAACGGAAATTGGGGGGGGGAGGGGGGGGGTTGGAGTGAAGTGAAAGACAAGCACATGCTTTAAAGATGTTTACTGACTGGAGGTTTCCGGGTCAATTCAAGCAGGTCCTGCCTGTTGCAGCCTAAAGATTATCTACTGCCATTGTGTCTAAAAAACTGTGCTGATTAGATAAAATCCAAGCAACTAATGTAACTATTGTTGTCGGGAAGCAAAGTGGCTCAGTGGATAGAAACTCACACATCCAAGGCTGAGAGATGAAATCCCGCCTCTTCTGTGTGTGTGTGTGTGTGTGTGTGTGTGTGTGTGTGTGTGGAGTTTGCCTGTTCTCCCCTCATTGCGTGGGTTTCCTTTAGGGAGTCTGGATTGCTCCTGCAGTCCAAAGGCTTACACATAAGTTAACTGGGGTTAGTGTGTGACTGTGTGCATGTACGTGCCCTGTGACGGACTGGCATGCTGTACAGGGGGTTCCTCAACCTGATGCATCGCCCCCCCCCCCCCCCCCACGACCAAGTAGTTGGAAGATAGATGGACTAATGTTGTTATAGTAAGTACCGGATTATAAAGTCAGGGTTCAAACTGCTAGTAACCACAGCACATACAGATAATGATAATGATGTTGATTATTATTATTGCTATTAATAATAATAATAATGCCTGGGGCTCTCTATTCATACAACAACCAGAGAGTGCAGTAGAGGTTTGGACCTTGCTGGGATTCAGCAGAGGGTCGCTAAGGGTTGCCCTAACTATGGTGAGTGTTTAGCAACATTTGGGGCGGGGGTGCTGATTCAGGGCCCTCTCACTGATTTCTGCCTCCAACGGCGCCTTACAGAGCCTTGTGTTCATTAAGCGAGCTTTGATTGGATTTCCTCACGGCGGTACAGCGAATTCCATAGCAAGTCCCACTACGAGGGCGTCGGAGTTTAATTAATATGCTTCCAGCAGTAAATTAGCCCCCCCCTGTATTTCAGGGCCGCTGTAACTCTCTGCACATGAATCATCTTAATCTGATGAATTCACTCCCCCCCCCCCC
>JAODKE010000043.1:9003225-9017467 GCA_026779605.1 Mormyrus hasselquistii | reverse complement strand
CTCCCTTGACTTAAACTCCACACACCTGGAGATATACCCCAACATCCTATTGGCCTTTTTTATTGCTTCCCCACACTCCAATAAGCCAATTGCATCAAGAGGTTTGCAGTGGCTTGGGACAGTCATGTTAACCAAATCAAAATTAGTTTATTGACTGGAGTGGCAATACAAAAAAAGGTCAAGGCCCCTTTAAGAAAATATTCAAAAACGATGAAACGATAAAATAACGGACTGAATATAGCCCCTGAGCACTGTGCACACTGAGTTTGCCTACAGGCCACCCACATTTAATCTCCAGCACCTTGGATTACTGGACCAATCAGACTGGGTTTCATTAATCACATCACTGGTGGTGTAAGGGCTGCTGGTCGGTCGCCATGGTAATGCAGAAGCTGACTCAAACCCAGCTAGCTCACAGATTGTTTGTGATGAAAACCAGCAACCCCAGGGGGGACAGATTTTTGAGAACCACCAGCATTTGTGACACACACAGGGGGGTCAAGGATGTTTCCTAAGGTGGGAGAGGGGACACAGGAACTGAAGAGAACATTTGAGCTTTTTCCACTGGGGGAGTGCTTGATAAGCCTAGCCGTCACACAGCAAACCTTACTTGCTATTTTGGAGAACTAACTGGAGTCCTGGAGGAAGTGTGACCAAAGTGTGACCTTACATGTTTCTGATTGGTCAGTGACCTATGATACAGCTAAACCACGGCTATCTCTGTTTAAAGATGACAATGTCAAACAAGAAACACTTTGCCAGAATGCAAGGGGATTATAAACATTTTTATTAATGTTTTTTGAATTATTTCCAACGGAGGGTCAGTGCAAAGGTGAATGTGTATAAATTGCCGCACTTTTGATTGTCAGAAGTGGCACAAAGTGACAGGCATTCATGAACTTGACTGAAGAAGGATTTAATTACAGAGGCACTTTGTGTGTGCTCAGTGTTTCACTCGGTAAATCAGCACTTTTGTGGCTGAGGCAGCAGCCAAATGATTGATGGTTTTCCGGGAGTTGGATGTAACCACGGCGTGGTGGGTTCCACCCTTGGCAAGAAGTCCTGCTGTTGTACCATTGAGATGAAACATCTTTTCACATTGTATTCCTACAATACAGTGTTGTATCAATTTACTGGATCTGTTGTTTGTCATTATCTTTTAATAATGACTCTATTAAGCTACTAATACTTGAGTCAGCAGCTAGAAAATATGTACAGGTATGTGTGTTTTTTTCTGTCAACTTGTCTGGATATATACACATGACTTTTGAGCGAAAGTGTTTGAAGAAAGATTAGTTAGTGACCAAGGACTCTCTACCTACCCATCTATGAACCTTTACTGTTCATCCCCAGAGATTTTGAATTTGTTTTTATTTGAAGGCGAAGGTGTCCAGAAACCTCCTGAAAGGAATGGAACATCATTCGAGATGCCACACCCACTGACATTTTGGAGACCCAGCGAGTGCGGGGCGCAAGGCTGGACGTGTGGAGCTGGGTGATTAATTTGGGCTCTTGTGGACACTTATGGGCGGTGTTAACGAGGAAGAAGAATGTCTAGATGCTGGTCATCGTAATCTGTTTCTTTAATTAGTCCGCAGATCTCATGACTGAGTGCTTCTAATTACGGGTCAATTTCTGCAGACAGAAATGCCGGGTGAGTGCAGGCGGTTTGTCAGATATGAAATCTGTCAGAGTTTGTTGTCCACAGTTTGAACCCCACCCCACCCCCACCCAACAACCCAACCAACTCAGCAAACACGGATGGCTGTCTTCCACAGTGACTGGCAGTAATGCTTACCTTTTGGCACTGAATCGTTAAGTTTATTCATAATGTTCCTCTTAAAGAATCACCATTATCCACAATGGCCAGCAGTAATACTTACCTGCAGGCACTGAATCGTTATACTTAGAAGAACGCATTAGGCAAAGCACTAGCTAACCTCCACTGAATACAGGAGTTGAACGTATGACAGTTTGGCAAAGTGTTAATATCAATGATAGTCATTTCTGTTCACTGAAATTTATAGTAATACATCAGGAGAATGTATCTATTGATTTTTGTTAGCCATTTATTCAATTAGAAGATATCAAGGGAAGCTAAGGATGTAAGGCGAGGTTCATCTTGGACAGTGCATCAAGCTTTTTTTTTTTGATCTCGCTCACATCGTTAAAGGTCACCCTGACCATTAGTAACACTGAACTATACATTAGAACTATAGGAGGTCTATAAACTGTGTCTGGCTCTGAAAGCCACAGAAGGCCTGTAAACCGCACACAGCACTGAATTTTACATTGCTACTTTAGAAGATCTATAGACCACATGCAACACCAGAGTCTGTATTAGTACTATAAAAAGATCTGTAAACCAAACTGTGCATTAGTACTGTGGAAGCCTACACTGTTAACCGCAGGTAGGTTTGAGCTTTACGGTACCAACCTGAATGGCGGTGTTTTCTCACTGCCTTCTGTGTGGCCTGATGTCAGCCAGATAATTTCGATGATGACTGAATAGACCTATCTTAAGATATTTTACAGAATACAGGCCCACAATCGGGATACACCTAACATATTGCAAACCCCTCCCCTTTATGCCCCCCAACAAGCTCCTCCCCTTTGTACCCGACACACACACACACACACACACACCAGACTATATCTATTTTCCCCACTGCTTTCCCCTTCCCAGTAGCTGCTACATGGGCTGAATACAGTGACCCTCACTGTGGGCATTTTGAGAACTTTTGAGAGTGAGATGCTAAACAACCTCTTCTGCCTCTAGATCAAAACACTTAGCAAGTGAAGGCAAACTGTTTCTATTTTTTCCTATAACCACAGAAGTGTGAACCAAGTAGAAAATTATGTCATTCAGCATTTCACACAGGGTGATTTGGTATGCAGGAGTTGCACCAACATATTGCAGGCTGCTTGGTACAACGACAACATCTCTGGAACCTTCCTCTGCTTAAAAAACATGTGCGTTTCTGCAGCGCATAGAACTTAAGACGTCGACCCGATGTGTAACAACACATTGCCCTTCAGAATGGTCCAATTGCATGTTCGTGATGTGTCATCCTGACTCACACAGCTTACTTTCGGTGACACATCCCATCGACTCCACTTTCGGAGGATTCAGCCACCTTGTTAGCACTTGGCTCCAGACTTGGTGCTGACACTGATGGTTTCCAAAATTGTGAAGCTCAGGTTTGTCGACAGCAGAGATGACAAGCTCCCTCAGCTTCAAAGCTACGGGTCTGCATTAGACGCACATGTGGCAGCTGACCGGCGCCTGTTGCTAGGTGTGCAGGAACAAGAGTAATTGACAGGCATATGAGTGCCAAAGCGGCAGCCTTTCTTTGGAGCCCCCTGCTGGAGGGATAATGACCCTCCAGCAGATCCCAAAAGCAGCCAGTCACACCTACCCTTCTGATCTCAATGCTATGTGCATTCTCTTTGATAAGGAACACAAAGAACATAGCACACATCACTCCGCAAAAACAGTACGAACTTTTCTACCCCAAATCTTCTTTTATTAAGTTTTTAGTCTGAATAGAGTAAAAAATAGACATTAAATGAGTGAGCACAAAGAGATGAGGACTTTTGTCTGAGCATCACTCTTCCATTGGAGTTCAGATGTGTTCCTGCTGTGTTCCTGTATTTAAATGATTCATTAACAATGCTAAATGAGACACAGCACAGTACTCCACTCAGTTCACTGCAGCGTCCTGGATTCCCGTTGTGTGGCTCCACACAATGGATTGCTTTCTGCGAGACTGACGCACTGAAGGAACCTACAGAGATCACATACTCTATCTATCAATTTGGACCTGCAGTCTAAGTTTAAAGAAAATATGCAGCTTTTTTTTTTCTTTTTTTCCAGCGGAACTTGCATTCTTTCAGAGTTCTTCCTTTGTGGCCTGGTTTTTAACTCTATGTCTTTTAGCAGGGCAAATACTGATTGAGGAGAATATTTTGAGTATGTAGGAAATCTAGCATTGTTGGTGCTGACGGTGCCCCAAGTTGAGAGCAATGACTATCTTAGCAAAAAGGTTCAGAAATTCAGATTTTTAATTGGAAATTGCCAAAGAAAAATATACTAAATGTCTAACATAATCATGATAATTACCAAATTCAGGCTTCATTGTTGAAATAATGAAATAATAGGACTTGAAGAACTTGAAACCTATGACTATTTTCTATTAACTGTTAGATTAGCTTGTTCTGCTTTCTTTCAGTTACTGTCATCTTTTTGTCATTTATGAACAATATGTTTATAATTTCTTCTGTCCCGTTGCTGTGACTGAAAGAAACATTGTAATAACATGCTTATTGGTTTGCAGAATAAAATTTACCAAAATGGAACAAATTCATATTCTAAATTGAAGAAAACAAGATAGAGAACAATGTAGCCATAGAATCTAAAGGCAATATTAAAAGCATTATTCAGCATGACAATAATCAGATGTCACAAAACAAATCTGAAGCTGTTGGGTTATGCGGTGAAAAAAGTATGATGCTCGTATGCAACGCGGATGTGGCAAGAATTTAAATGATATTTTGCATAGACATTTGCTAAAGCAGTCACACGTAATTACCATGGTTTTCTGTATATTCTTCTGTCGAAACATTGAACAGGAACTGATCTTAAAACAAAACACCAGATTTTGCAGTATTCTCCAATCTGTTACTGCAGATTAGACCGTCTAGTCATTATTATTTTTTTTCCCATAAATCTTCAGATGCCACAGCCTGGAAACACATAATATGAAACTAGTACATCAAAGTGAAAACCGCAGACCGACTAGGTTCAGATGGACAAGACTGATTCCTGCCCAGCGCTGCTTAATCCTGAGTAACAAAGACAAACTTAATCACAAGGACTCCTCTACGCTTACAGCAGTCACAAGGACTGCATTAGCGTTTACTTACATTAGCATCGAGAATGCAGTGTTACACAGATAAACATAAACAATTGCCAGTTTTCCTTTACATGAAGGGTAGTAACTACAGACACTCCTCTACTTACAAACTTTCAACTTATGAACTTTCAGACATACGAACGAAGAGGACTGTAAGTCCAAATTGTGTTCATTGGGCTCCCGTTTCCTGTCCGCAACATCATTTTATTTTTCTGCGCGCCAATTCCGCCTAGTACGACTTCTGGCCGCTACTCCCGCCGTACAGAAGCGTAGCATGCGTACTCCCAGCATCCTAGTTCTTTGTACTTGCATATACCCTTAAATGATGTTGAATAACGACTTACGAACATTTCAAGTTACGAATGCCCGTTCGGAACGCATCTCATTCGTAAGTAGAGGAACATTTTTATTTAAAATAATCTCCAGTTTAAAAGTGTACACTTTAGCACCAGGAAATATTCTACCGACACTTAGTGTGGCGATTAGAATGGGATTTTACCGAGTAGTACCATAAACAACGATACTAATGGCCACAGATCAAGCTCGACTACATCACCCCCGGAAGTTTGGTCGCCCTACCACTGAGCCAAGGCACACTGGTCCGTTTACCATAAGAGCGGGAAGACGTTGTTCCAAATACAAATTTATTAAATCAAAAACCATAAAAAGTGTACACTTTAGCACCAAGAAATTAGTAATTAAATATCTATATACTTATGTATAACAATAAAATATATTATGACCTTCATCTGTAGTGCTCGTTAATTTCTAAGAGTCCACGATCTTTGTGACCATATAAGGGACATTCTGAAATGCTTAGCATGAAAAAAGCTCCCCACGTCTAGGCTACCTTAATAGCGAAATAGCACAGTCAAACTTCTTGTAGCCTTTGCAGGTTGTGAACACTATCTACTATCCATGTTATACATTTCTGAATGTCCCTCTATTAATGCACATAAAAGCAGCTGGATTTCATGAGAACTGAGTATCAGTTGAAGATACATAACAACTGCAATGAGTAATAAAGACGAATATTCATAGCTGAATAATTAAAACAGCACCAGAGATTAAACGAATGAGAATGTGATCAGTAATTCAGAGTTCTTCCCAGTAAAACCACTGACAGATAACCAAACATAAAACAATGACACAACTGTAGCAAGTACAGCTAATGAAAGACATTATTAAAAGACAACTTGATAAATTATAATCAGCGCTATCAATTCAAAGGGTAGTTTCTAAAACCAATTAAATAACAGCATTTGTGATAGTGTAAAACGTAAGCCACACAGAGGGACAAAGTTTGGCACGAAAGTCAAAATCTGATTCATAACTCTGATCGGCCAGTGGGAGATGTTTCCCAAAGAGCCCCACCACTACGAATTCTGAAAGCCAAACCCCTGTGAAAAGGTCATCTTTTAAATTATTGAGTTTATGTCACAACTGAAAACAAAATGTGGTCCTACAAACAGTATATAACATCTTGCGGTGGGCATGCCTTTGATGCATGTAAAAAGAGGTGACCTGTTTGTTTGCACGCTTGTTTTTCTTTTTATTTGGCATTTCGTTGAAATGAACACCACAGCCTTAAGACCGTAGTATACCCAAAAGTCAGCGCCCCTGACAGCAATAACAGTTCTCTATCCAAGGCTTCCGTTCCAGAAAGGCATGTTTTGTGCATTTTCTACACTGATATTCCTGGACCTATAGCAGATTATAGCGTTTGATCAAATTCGACAGCATCCTAAGGATGGTTAGTGAATTCTAGCCCCAATTTCTTGCGTAGGGCCTCCATAAAACGGTAAGGGGAAGCCTGTAGATCGTGGCCGACGGTAATCCCCGCTGTCGACGAGGACAGCGGGGTCGTCGGGCTAATGGAATTAAGTGACGGCGGCGAAACGTGCGCTTGTTTTTTTCCCGGCTGCCAGCCGACATCAATAACCAGGGCTCGCTCCCGATTAGTTTATCGCCAAACAGCGGTGGGGGCCGGGGGGGCATGAATATTTCATACCTGTACGGAGGCCTGTGATAATGCACACTGCTTCCGTACTGTATCGCTTTAAGTGTCTTCTTCGCCGCTTTGATATGTCTTACATACCCGGGGCGAGCGGCGCTGTGTACTCAGGGCGGGAGTAGGAGAGAAAAGGCGGAGGGGGGAGCAGCAATTGTGTGGGGGAGGGGGGGATCCGCTCGTGATAAACTTCAAACCTGGGTTTGCGAAACCGTCATATTTTCTAGCAGTGTCCTGAGGGGCTTGCGTTCAATTACAAATATACACAGATTCCTATCCTTTGGTGTGGTCAGGATACCACCTGCCCGAGGTCTTCCTCGGACCTGTCAGCACAGCGTCTCCCCCGGTGACATTTCCTCCCGGCCCTCCTCGGCTTTGTCATGTCGACGGTGTGCCTCAGCGGGTGTAGATCACATTTCCCCGGGTGTCCGGGTGAATCACATCTGGTAAATAGGCGCACAGCTGTTCGGTTGTGTTTCTGGCTCCGCGTGTCGCTCCGTGTATGGCTCTGCGCGCGGACGTTTGCGTGTGCCTTTCTGCGCGCGTGTCTGTTTGCACGTGTGACCCGTGTGTGTAGCTGCATGTGTGTCAGAGTTCCTGTCTACCGGTTAGCTACGCACACGGCTAATAAGCAATCTCATTCCATGCCTGCGTCTAATGCACACCATTGAAAACCCCTCAGAAATATGTCCCAGTTCATTATAGCAGTATAATTAATACCTCACAGCCCTTTTCTTCATAAGCTGTACTAAAAAAAAAGGCTGAAAAATAAATGATTAATTGAAGAGAATCTAATGCATATTAATACAGTACTTTAATTTTGGCATCGTAACATTCAGAGCCTAATTGCTTGATCTGTTTTACATGTTTAGGAGTGCAAGATAGATCGGAATTCAATTCATCTCCTCTTTTCCCGAGTAGTAAAGCATTACTCGAACTACCCTAGCCGTGCGGCAGCTCGGTTGATGTCCGTTTAATGCGCAGCTCGGCACCGTGTGATATGGAAATTGTACTTTCAAGTATGGACAACGGCAGAAGCGCGGCGCTAATTGCAGGCGCGAGTCCGGCACTGGCGTCCTTGTTACTGGCACTAGGCGGCAGAAGCCATTCGCGCGCGCCGTCCCTCTTCCGCGCTTGTGCGCGCCACTTTCATACCGTGCCACGTGCATGGATGTCGCTCCTGTGCCTTGCTTCTGGGTATTCACGCGGGCCCGACGTCGCCGCCATCGTCAAGGCAACCTGATCTGAGAATTCGACGTTTGTTGCTGTGCTGAAAGCAAAGACCCTAACTGAATGGCAACAGACAAGTTATAAATCACAGGTATTATCCTAGTGTCTTGTATAAAATAGTAGCATCATGAGGGCTTCCTTTGCTGTGATCTGTCATGCAGCTTTCAAACTGACAGATAACTAACTGTGCGTGGAACGACGACAGTCAGCCTTAACACACACAGATTGACGTGCAGAATCAAGCTCACTTATAAGCACTATTTCGATGTTAGCAAAGGAGGGATTTTTCTTGACTGGCGATGTTTGCAATAGGCTAACGCTGTCCGACTTCCTATTGTATGGCGTTTCTGTTTGTGTAGGATCACTGGATGATGTTTTCAGTGCCTGTCAGACCTTTTAACTGGGGCACTGTTTGGGTTTGGAGTTCGGTATGATTTATAGAGTGTTTTAGTAGAGCCTTTCAGGCATTTTGGTTTTGAAGGGTGTTTTGGATTAATTTTTTTTGGCTTAGCTATCTGAGTGTTTCAGTGTAATTTGCAGGGTCTTTAAAAGTTTCGATTTTGAAGGGTGTTTCGGCTTGACTTGCGGAGCGTATTATTCTGGCATCGAGCTGATTGGCCGCCTTGCATCAATCACTGACTGTTGTGTTTGTATATGTATTTATTACGTGTTCCCTGGTGTTTTTGGTCCGGGTTGACACTGTGTCTATTATGTATTTATTTGTGGACACACAGTCTCTCCCCTATAGCTGTGCCAAGATCAACCCATCACCGCGGTAATAATGTGTTCTTTTGCATAACAAAGAACGAGGTCCCTTCGCGTAAGAGGAAAGTAAAAGTCTTATCTTTTGCCACTAGCATACATGCGTGTGACATTTGCCAGTGTCGTCTGCAGTATGTCTCCGTATTCCAGAGGGAGCCCACACCTCATTCCCCCCTGCCACTTTCTTTTTCCTCTGGTTTTGCCCTATCGAATAGCTACATGGGGTATAGTACTCTGATGGATCCCTTGTTTTCCTTTCTTTCTCTCTCTTTTTCTTGCTCTCTCTCTCGTTCCTTCTCTCACCAAAATGCTTTAAGCATTGGTCAGGAAGACCGAGCAGAATAGTGTTCCCGTGAAATAGACAGGCATTAGTGGTAAGTGGTGCCCCCCCCCCAAATCACTCCTCACCGCCCTGTCCAATCACCCGTCTGCTGCCAGGTGAGGGGACCTGACAAACCTGTCACCCCCCCCCCCGCAACACCACCGTTTTATCGGTTCTCTCCACTCGCTCAGGCCAGTTTCCATGCCTTGTCGCCCCATCCTTCTTTTGGAACACCTTCTTTTCTGCCTAATTTCAGCGGTTCCTGTCCCTGACATTACATGACATAACCGCGTCTGAAGCCTGGACCTCAGCCGGCCTATCACACACCTACCAGAAAGGTGTATAAAAAGCACACCTCAACATAACTTCCACACGCATGCCAAAACACACACCTACATAACCACTGAAATACACAGCGCGCACACACACACACACACAAACAAACACACACACATATACATGCACAGTCCATGTACTCATATCTTTGTGGGGACTCCCCATTTGTTATTTTATTATGGGCATAACCCTTATCCGAAATATGGCAACCTTAACCCCTACCCAGCCTTAACCTTCACCATGAGGAACCAAACAAAATGCAAGTCTTTTGGTATTTTTAGTTCTTCAGTTACACTCACAAATGTGGAGAAATCTGGTCCTCAGAATGCAATAATTACAAAAACACATCCATCCACCCACACACATACATACACACACACACACACACACACACACACACACACACAGAGGTTTGTAATTATGTCTTTGTGGGGTCTCTCCATTCATTTCTTTGGGGAAAACTCTAATCCTAACATGACAACCTTAACCCCTACACAGCTCTAACCTTAACTATAAGTAAGCAAACAAAACACCAGACTTTTGGCATTTTTTGTTTTTTCGACTGCATTCACAGATTTTTGTGGGGACCTGGAAAATGGTCCCCACAACATCAAAATAATAGGTTTTTATCACATTGCAGGGAGTATTTGGTTCACACAATGTAATATAAACATAATCCACACACACACACACACGCCTCTCTGTCGTCAGTGTGTCTTACGGCTTCCTCCTCTTGGCCCACATGCTGCTTGGCGGCAATAGGCCGTGGATTGAAGGGCCCAAAGCAACACCGTCTCCCAGAACCTCGGCCGCTCTGTGATTGGGTGTCACTCCCTCCCGCCGCAAGCCACCTGGGCCCTTCCTGCTAATGTGTTTGCAAAGCCCCAGCCCCCCCCCCCCCCCATCGCCAAGGGCCTTCGTCTGCTGTGAGCTCCGCCACCGTTATTCCGCCTCCTGGTGTGGAGGGGCCCTTCGCTGTGAAATCAATTCTGTCTCTCGCGATGAGCTCCGCCCCTCTTGGCTAACCAGATCGCCATCCTGCATGTGGAAGAACTGCGGACGAGAGACGCTCTTGGTGCCAAGCTGGTTTCTGGGGACCAGTGGCATGTCAGTGACGCAGTGGTGGTCACACTTTGAGGAGCACTTTGGTTGGAGAGCCTGGCTGTCGATGCTGTAGTTTGTCTGTGCTATTTTACGGTAAAATGCTGTAGGATCAAAGGCTGTTTCGATCTTTAATTATACCTTTAAGGCTTAAATCCAGCATTAGCTGACAAAGGAATAGCTTGTGCAACAGTTACAATTTATTTACTTAGTAGACACTTTTATCCAAAGCGACATACGATTGAAAGCAATGTCAAATAGTCCCTGGAGAAATTGGGAGGTAAGGACCTTGCTTAAGGGCCCTATAGTGGAATCACTTTGCTGACTGTGGGATCTGAACCAACAACCTTCTGATCATCCTAACCCACTGAGCCAGCTCCCCCCCCCCAAATAACAGTTGGCTGCTTCTTGTGCATGTCAACCCTTCCCACAGGAACAGGGGGCAGGTAGAGGGGAGCTGCCTTCTCGAATCTGTGCATGCTTTGAGCTGCCCATCGCAGTGGAGTCGTGACCCCTTGCCTCTGCAGCCAGCACTCTGGGTCAGGCTGTTATTATAGCCTGGTCACCACGGTCCTCACCCTGCCGTGTCAGTTTGGCAAAGGGGACAGAATTGTAACCCCACTGCCCACCCCCCTAGACAGGATCGTTTTGGACCGGGAAGGATGGAGGGAGGGTTGTGATTTATTGGGGTTAAGGTGAGGTGGTTGCATTCGAAGGACAAGCTCAGATAGAAGACAAGGTCTTTCTTCTGCTGTATTAGCAGCGGGGTTGGGGGTGTAATGGAGATGAGCCCAGGGGTGTGAGGTACAGTGTGGGACCTCCTCCCCAATGAAGCCAGACAGCCAATAGAAGGATACCCCATGGGCCTATCGCATCTCTCCGCAAGATTAAATGAAAGTGTCACAGTGAAACATTGGGTCTGATAACAGGACAATACAGCCAGTTTCAATTATGGCTTCCCCCAGAGAAGACGGCAAGAAATAAATTACCTTGGTCGGGAAATTGTTTATTTTTTTCTGTCAGTTTATTCTTTGTGACATTTAAATCTTTTTTTACCCTGGCCCGAGGGCAGAAAGGGTGCATGGGTGCACCAGGGCTGCCAGTGAGGTTGCAACTTAAATTCCATCGCAATGGCTTGTCTTTGAAGGCCAGGCCACTGGTGAAAGGCAGTTGAAGTATTCCAGTTGAATGGGTTTGGAGAGGTAATTAAAGAGCCGGCATGGAAAATGCGACTGGCCCGTCGCATGTTTAATGACTCCAGGCGAGGGGAAAAAAAACAGAAACGGCCCTCGCATCAGAACCTGGAGGCTCTGCGAAGCAGGGAGGCCCTCGTTATAGCCTGTGCCATCACAGGTAGAAACCCAGGACAGATTTTCCTCTCAACGCCTGTCCTCTTTGGCAGTTTAATGCGCTTCTGTCTCCTAATTTTCAACACTTCTCCCCACAGCAGCAAAATTTGTCAGCAGAGCTGTGTGTCAGTAAAAATCGCAGAGATGGGCAGGTAGGAAGAGGAAAGAAAAAGATGTTCTATTTTGAGGTGATATGTAGAGTTATGCATCAGATACAAAAAACATCAAACAGATACATTTTAGGGGAATTCAGCGTCATGGAGTCGATCTTTATCATAAGAAGATGAGATCGCTTAAATATTATACTGACTGGGGGCTATGTAGAGCTGGATAGTGGGCCTGGGGGGCCTGAATCCTGCCCCGGTATGTGCACGCAGTTTGCGTGATTGTGTAGGCGTGTCCTTTAGCAGAGCAAAGGGAGACATTGGGGAACAGCAATGTGCAGACAGGGTTTGCAGAGGACGTGGCAGCTAAGCTGCTGGCTGGTGTGCAGCGGTAGTGCAGTCTAGTATCAAGATGGGACTCCAGCTGTGTGGAAGAGCAAAGTGCGGCCTGAAAGCCCCATGCAGATATGGGCATTTGTCTCTGCCGAAGGAGTGAGTGTCTGGCTGCTAAATGAACTGCATACTTGGCTAGAATTCCCCCTTGGTCTCTATGTCTTCCCAAAACACCATGTCATCGTCTGCCTCCTTGTTTGAGTCTTACAGGTGCCCAGCAATCCAGTATCAGCCCAGGGTACCCATATGACAGGGCTCAGCCCTGATCTCTCTGCAAAGGGTGATTAGCAAAGGGTCTTATCTCGGTTATGTACCTACCACCATTCAGCACAGTATCTGTCTTGATCATTTGTGCGCGTTGACTGTCTGTAGGATCGTTCGCACTCATCGACTCGGTGCCTGGCGAGTAGTGAAGGCTTCTATACATCGACTCGGTGCTGAGTCTGTCATGATCGCTTACATGCATTGACTTACCTCTGAGTCTGTCATGGTCATTAGTGCATATTGACTCAGCGCTTGGCCTGCCGAGATGGTTTACATACCCTAAATGACACTACATATATTAACTCACAGTCATTTTCATGCACTGATGCCAGCTCAATGTTTGCCCCTGTCCAGACGTTCTGGGCCTCGGCGCCTGGCAGTGATTCATTCGCACTTTTAATTGTTCAGCCCCGACTCCAGCCTCACTCTCAGACTTCGAGCTAGTCGACCTGTCAGCCACTGCTTTGCCTAATCCAGTTGCCATGAAGTTTTACAGTTGCCGTGGCAACTGTCACTGCGAAATACTAGCAGTTCTTTTTAATTTTTATTTTTTTTTTAAATCAGTTTTTGAAAATATATTTACCACGCACATAGGCAACAAAACGAGACACTTCCTTCTGGTGATGCTGAATTACAGCATTACTCTAATTCACTTGCTTTCACAATGGCAGATTGCTATGATTTTCGAAATGGGCTCATTATTGTAATTTTTTTAACACTAAATACCACAAAAACCAAGTAGAGACACTAAGAAAAAAAAATGAAGCTATTCAGCATGCGCACATTCACATTGGGTGAAGTGTTTCATTACGGCTTGGCGCTGCTCTGAAATTTCAAATCCTGGGATTCTTGCATTATTGCCCTTTGAACAGACTTGGAGACTAAACAAGCAATCATTTCTAAATGGAGTGAAGAGTGTCAGTCATGACAGGAAAATGCACACACCCAAGCCACTACGCACTGAAAATGCACACTCCCCAAGCCACTACGCATAGAAAATGCACACTCCCCAAGCCACTACGCATTGAAAATGCACACTCCCCAAGTCACTACGCATTGAAAATGCACACACCCCAAGTCACGACGCATTGAAAATGCACACACCCCAAGCCACTACGCATTGAAAATGCACACTCCCCAAGCCACTACGCACTGAAAATGCACACACCCCAAGCCACTACGCACTGAAAATGCACACTCCCCAAGCCACTACGCATTGAAAATGCACACTCCCCAAGTCACTACGCATTGAAAATGCACACACCCCAAGTCACGACGCATTGAAAATGCACACACCCCAAGCCACTACGCATTGAAAATGCACACTCCCCAAGCCACTACGCACTGAAAATGCACACACCCCAAGCCACTACGCACTGAAAATGCACACTCCCCAAGCCACTACGCATTGAAAATGCACACTCCCCAAGTCACTACGCATTGAAAATGCACAC
>JAODKE010000043.1:8990319-9002982 GCA_026779605.1 Mormyrus hasselquistii | reverse complement strand
GCTTCGTTCCTTCTCACCCCGCAGTAAACCTGACCCGTCTGCAGGTATCTGACAAGAGCAGACGCGCTTCGTTCCTTCTCACCCCACAGTAAACCTGACCAGCCCCTGATGCTCATCTTGTTGCTATTTGTTATTCCTCCCCACACAAACACCCACATTTGTCTTTTCTTGTTGTTCTTTTTTTTTAACCAAAATTGTTCTTTTTTGCCACCTTATATTGAAGCCCTTTCTGCAAAGTTCCCATAAACCCTGAATGTTTACCAACCTGCTGGTTCATGGTCCCCTCGCTGTGTCACACAGACCAAAGCCCCTTTGTGAAGCAGTATAATTGTGAATATCTCAAGTGCAGTAATGGAATACAGATGTACAGGAATACAGCCATACCTCCAACTTCCATAACTGTCTCTTCAATATAGGGTAACATCATCCATCCATCCATCCATCCATCCATTCATCCATTTATTAATAGGTCTTGTGTGTATAATGGTCTTGGGGGGGGGGTGCTCTAGCCTATTTAAGGCAGCACAAGGCTATCTAAATAGATAACACTGGTATACAGTGATTCTGGTGCCAGCGATCTCTGAACGGTTTTATATTACGTTCATGGTGCTGATTAAGAGTATGACTTCGGTTTTGCCAGATTGGCCCTAGTTTCTGAGATATCTATTAGCTAATTAATTAATTAACACAACACTTTTGAAAAGCATTCAGAATATTTTGATTTTAGTTTTTTATTTTTATTTTAGTTACAACTAGTAAGTAAACAGTCTAACATCATACAAAAAAGAAATTTAAAATATCTAACAGTGACGGGAAAAAGTTATGCATGATTTGGTTAAATAATACAATATTAATTAGTTATTAATTGTTATTAATGTCAATGCTTCAGAAAAAAGTACTGCGGCTTGTTGAAAAAGACGACTAATATCTACGAATGCGACCTTTGTAAAAGTGTCATCAAATTAGCAATAATGGGCTTTAAAGACATTGACTAACATATCAGGGGCACAAGCGTTTTGTCAAAAATCGGACAACGATTGTCCCCTTTTAGTTGTTTTCCAGTCCTTCAAGTACAACCTCTACACCCGCTTTGGCAGTGTCTCCGGATCCCACGACAAGCAATGCCTTCAGTACATTCTCTTCTACCGACACACTGAAAGCAGAAGTGCTATGGGCTTTGCAAATGGTTAGCCGACATCACTCCTATACGTCCAATGATGACATTCACACTGTGGTGAGCAATTTGCTGGGACACAGTTAGTAATTGTAGGACGTTGTGGCCTACATACCCTTCACAACTCATTCAAGATTTTGAAGTGTGGATGGTGGAGAAAGTGCTCAAAGCACTACATTTTCTTTTCCACTCTGCACCAGCCCGATGAGAGAACTTCACAGCTGCAACACCATCCTCAAGATACCCTCTAACTTTCTGTGGCCATTGCTGGCTTGAAAATTTGCTAGCTGTCGAACAAGCATTGGACGTCTGGTCTTCTATTGTGAAATATGTGGACCTGGTGAAGTCAAAAAAACCCAGGGACATCTTCTTTTGACTGCATTTGTGGAGCCCAAATGGATCCCCTTATTCTGGCCAAACTACATTTTTTCATGGCCCTATCACGAGCATTTCAACCATTTCTGGCTAAATACCATACAGGTGTTCCCATGATGCCATTCCTTTGGAAGGACTTGGCAGATTTGATCTGGGTAAATAATCACCACCGCAGTAACAACAGCAATAAATGAAAATCCAAACACGCACATGTGAACTTAACTCTAATTTTATTATTTTAATAATAACTCTTCTTCAACGGTTCATCATTCATTTCATTAACGAAGACACTGTTAAAGAATCAAAAGACAAATAGCTATTGCATTTGTTAACACACACAAGTTGCATTGGGGGAATACATTAATTTCATGGATGTCCATTATCGCAAAAACTAGAACCAATTCAGCAAAAGTAATGTGACTTTTGAATTCAGCACTCTCAAAATACCGTAGATCCATTCAAAGAACCTTGGCGCCTGAAATGTTTTTTTTTTTTTGTAGACCTGTGTAATTCATGGTAATTTCAATAATATACTCCCACCCTTCAGTGAGGGTCACCTGGCCTCCCAGGACACTTGGTGAGGTCACCGGCTGGTGGCCCTTGTTCAGCATGCCCATGCACCCCCTCCCCAGCCCAGAGGCCACATGCTCCCTACGTCCCCCATCTTCCCCAGGGGCGCGTGAATCCAGCTCAGCTCCCCTATCCTCCTCGCTCTCTCTGTTTTCTTCACTTATTTCTTCCCACCTTTCTCACGCGCCTCATGGTGGCCCCCCTTCCCCACACGTTGCAGCGGCAGTTTGACCGAAGGCACGGGCCCCGCTCGCAGAGCACCACCCGCAGCGCCTGCCACCCCGCGCGCGGCTTCCTGCCTTAATTCCCGCGGAACATTAGAGCCGTGATTTACGCCGGGGTCCCCGTGGCGGGCATTAGGTGCTGGGCTGCATGGGCATCATGAACGCCTTTCAGTAGTGCCTGTACTCACAATAGATGCTGCCAAAAGGAATTTTTTGTAACCTCCACTCCACCATTTGTTTTATACCAAAGGGGGCTTCTGGGAAAAAAAAGCTCAAATCTGTTTACAGACAGCCATGTAAATAAACACAAACAAGTGTTGCCTGAGGCAGGCAGCTTTAGCTTCTGCAGTCTGTCTGTACTCCTTTGTGTTTACACTTTCTTCCTGTTACCCCAAGAGCTTCTTTTTAGCAGGCTGCTGGCCTCCTGAGATATTCACCTACTTGCTGCATGACCCAGCCAAACTCATGGTGCCTTCAGACATTTTACCCCACTGTGGTTTGTTTCTGATTCAGGGCAATAAAGGCTGACCTGAATGACTAATCATCTGAAACGAAAATTTTAACAATGTTAGTATTTGTCATTTGCGTAACTTTTATTTATTTATTTATTTTTTATTATATTTATTTTTACATATCCCATCTCGGTCTCCATTAAGATGTACACGCACATTTATACAGCTGATAGTGAAGCTTGGGGTCCGAGAACAGGGTCATGCCATTTATCTGGCACCCCTGCGGCATTTCGGGACTTAAGGGTCTTGCTCCAGGGGGCAACGGAGATGTGACTATTCTACCGAGGCCATTGCTCAGTCCAGTACCTTCCAGTGACTGGCACAGGGACCTAAGGCCTGTTTCATACTTTCTGCAGCCTTGTGTCACAGAGTGTGTGCTGTAGTGCCAGACCATCCATGATCCTGGATGTTCATACTTCTAGTGTTAACACAGACAACTGCATACGGCTGTAGAGCAGATCTGCTCTTACTGTAAGTTACTTAAGTGTGGTGTGGATGTTATATTAAAAATAAGAATTTTACTAAAACTTACCATGCATTATATACTTAGAGTACACAAGATAAGCTTATTATCATGAGTGAAAACATTTTCATAAATTGAAATAAAATAAGATGAAAATAAAATTAAAAAACTACAGCTAAATGAAAACTACAAATATTGAAACTAACTGGTGTTACTGTTACAAATTTTATTTTATTTTAATTTTATTAAATTTATTTGTTTATTTTAATTTTATTTTAGTTTGCAGCCACCTGGGAGTCTTTATGATCCTGTAGAGAGGAGTACTGATATTTCCAAACATGCCATTTTTCCAGACATCTTTTTTTTCTAATCTGCGGATCATGCTTAATTTCAGTCTGATCAGAGAGGGTATGAAAGGTGTTTTTACATCATCTTTGATCCGATCTCTTCTCTGACTTCCTGCTACACAGGCACGTTCGTGTCATTGAACCACCATCTTGCATTGTTTCCATTTCTGAGTGCTATACGGTCTCCATGGCTGGTGCCTATGATGAAAGTTACCAGCTGAGACACATACCACATCCCCCCCCCCCCCAACATCTCAGGAGGCATTTTGGCATGGCTTCCATTGGAGCTGAAGACATCAAGTGAGTGCTCTTGCTTTGGAAGTTCACCTCCATAGCAGTAGTCTCTGGACACAGCACTTGGAATCAGCTGCTTATCATTCTACGTATTATACTGACAGATCTCTGCTGACTTCGAGAGGTCAGGTTTGTAAGTACTGAGCCCTCGCTCTCTGGAAAAGTAAACAACAACAAAAAAATAAGGTGTCCGGGAAGCAGAGGTGCATCTACACATACCATCTCCTGTGCTTTCCCTTTGTTGTTTTCCTGTTATCTGTTGGTATCACATTCATAATTGAGTGACCTATTCAACGGTTTGGAAATATTTTCAACTAACTATGGGTATGAAAACGTACCATGAATAAGCTTTGTTTTCCTTCTTGCTTCCAAGCTACCTGCAATGCATGTTGGGATGGAATTTTATCTCCCAAAGCTGACAGACTACAGGAGAATGGAAAGGGTGTGAATATGGTTGCCTGTTTTGCATGAATTTGTGTGATTCATGTTGTGTGTGTGTGTGTGTGTCATACAGTATGATGCACTGAAGCATGTTTGGATTCAGAGTAATCAGGCATGGAACAGCACAGTTCAGATTCATCATTTTTCTTTTTTGTAAAAAAATAGACATTTAGTCTGTGTCTCCTTCCTTACAGTTCAAAGAGTCTTAATTAGTCTTAATTGGCTGCACCTGTGTCCATTTTTGCTAACGAGTCTCTGCCTGGGTATGGCTGCCTGAAAGATTACACTGTGCCAACTTTCAGTACTGCAAGACCTTAACCCGACTCCCCCAGCTGTTGTTCCTCACATCTTGTTTTTGGCTCTCACTTCAGGTGCTGGGGGGGATTTTTTCCTTAGTGGGGTCAGTGCATTTCACTGCACCTTAAAGAACCTGCCATCTGCAGTAGATGTTCTCCTGATCTTTAGACTTGATTTTGCCATATTAATTGAAATAGTTTTAAAACAGCCTTATGTTGATGTCATATAAATAACTGTTTATTCGTCTGTGTCAGTCTTACTGATGACACTTTTCTCTGTGGAAAAGGCCCAGCTTGTATTTCTGTTCTTTCTTTTTCCTGCTTAGATGCCATTTTCATTTCCTAGCTGACCATATCACGTTCTCTTTCTCTGTGCCCCAGCAGGACAGAAACTGGCTTCCAGAAGATTCTGCAGGTGGACCTAGAGGTAGAGGGTTTTCTGGGTCAGCTGGGCGGTCGGTCACTCACCTGGCAGGTGGAGTATCCGGGCAGCCGCAGGTTCACCGAGGAGGTCGAGACCGAGGTGCGCTTGGCTCAACAGGAGCTGAGAGGCATCGTGCCATTGGCCATGGTGAGTGTGCAGTAGGCCTCCCACAATGCTTTGCATCAGCACAGAAAGCTTGGGGGGCATCGTTAAAAAATGGCATTAAAACTCATGCCAAATTGTTGACCATTCTTAGCAAAACATAACCGGCTGTCTTATCGTTTAATAACAGCTCAATTACACAAGCTAGTCATTAGCACTAGTGGGTAACTAGCTGGAAGATGGATGGATGGATGGATGGATGGATGGAGCAGATGAGTACCAGTGCATGACTTAAATAAACTTCTTACCTGATGTGTAACTGTGTTTCGTAAACCATAAAAAAGTCTTACATTTACGATAAATGCACAAAGATTGGCGTTTACTTCACGTCTGCTTTGGTTCAGCTGTGAAAGCAACATCTCTTCCTGCTTAGAAGCTGTAGGCCTATTTTTTTTTTTTTTTGCAGAAGTTAGAGTAGGGCCTGTAATTTTCCTGTCAGAACAGAGAGGTTTGTTGGCCTGAATGTCTAGAGGCAGAGCAAAGGCAAAGACTCTAGGTCTGGATGATCTTTTTTGTCACCATGTTGATTGATTACCATCTCGATGCCTCAGATAATGAACACCCAGCTGACCTCAACTGAACCGCTGTCCTTGTTAGGGTTTAAATAGGGGTGGCGGGCTGGTTTTGGGAAGGTACTTCACAGTCTTACTCAAAGGGTCTGTTTGGGGAGTGCTTTTTGAGGTGATTCTTTTGTTCACTTTTAGCTGAGGTCTCTTTTTGGGTTGGTTTTGATTACCGACCCGTGTTGTTCCTTTTTGATTCCATTTTCCCAGAGTAGAGACCTTTTTCCTGAGTGAACCCTGCCGTGCGCCGGCTCTGTGCGTCACGTGTGGCAAACCTGCCGATGTAACTATACCAAATCAAAAAATGCCCAGCAATTCTAAATGGTGCACTCCTCTTTAAATAAAAATCTTGAAAAAATGGGAACACCTGGCGCAGTGAAGGTGCAGTTGTAATGTCCTCTCAGGAAATATCTGCCTTAACATCCTGCATGCTTGCTTGGGTGGGGTGGGGTCGAGTGGGACAGGACGTTTTCATTTCCTGTTATTTGTTCACATTAACGTGAAAGAGCAGGTAAATTACTGCTGTGCTTTCCGGGCTAAAATGAATACCACGGCACTCTATCAGCAAAGCTTATCTCTGGCCCAGCCCTGAAAACTGCAGCGTCTAAGATCTGAGTTCATCTACTCCTAAGGTCTATTTCCAGCCCTCCCTGCTTCACAAAAAGTTCCTCACATAGCAGCTTCAGCAGACAAATTGTCGTATGCATTTAGTTTGATATGGATTCTCAGATTGGGCAAAAGGGGGGGTGGGGGGGGGAGGTGGTATACGGTTTGTTTAATACACACAGAGATCCATCATCATTTATCAGTGATTAAAACGATTTCTTGAGCCTATTCAAATGAATTACTTTACGAATAAGAATCATTTCAGTGAGGAGCTTTACAGTATGATGAATTGTGTTTTCAGACTCAGGAGATCAGCCTCCAAACAGGCATTTATACTATTGATCATTGATACTGTCTTTCACCTGGCTGTGGGAAGCTCAGTAGGCTTGTGATGGCCTGTTGTGGACACAAGTGGACCTTTCATCCCTCAGCTACCCCCTGTGACTATGTGGGAGTGTGACTATGGACCCTCTCATTTGACATAAAGTGTGTGTGTGTGTTTGGTTGCATGCAGCAGAATGTGTCAAGTGGGCGTACGAGTGTATGTGATCGTACACATATTTGACTGTCTTGTCACGACCACATTTGCTAAATTAGGAGAGACAAAAAGACACAAAATGTAATATGTTATCAGACTGGGAAAAAAAAACACATTGCATGTTCACTCCTGAGACTGATGATGAAGGTCACGCTCCCTCCTCAGTGATTGAAGAAGGTCACACTTCCTCCGCAGCACGACCCCCTGTATTGTGGCTCAGCCCCTGCTTATGCGCTGTCTTTGCGGGCTTTTACCCTCCCCAGGAGGCCTGTTAAGCCACCCAGGGGGGGCAAGCTTAACTGGGCTGAACACCTTTCAAGCCAGCGCACTTCTCACCACGGTGTCATTCAAAGTCTGAAGGACTTTAGAAAGTGACAAGTGACAACTTTGAGGAAGCGGCCCAGGGAGTGTGCAGGAGGTGGGCACTGGCTGTCGGAAACGCCGCCTCTCGGTCTCTCTGGTGCGTTAACGGAATGGGGTGCGAGGAGCACGGAGAGCTTAATGGCGTGTGTTGACACAACAGTGTTAGCTGTGGCTTTTGGCGAAGGAGAAGCTTTCATGTGTAATTAGTTCTAATTAGGCTAATTGGCTGTATTGTCTTTTACCGTGATTGAAAAGGTAATTGGGTTTGCGGCCTAAATAATCCTTTTAAATGGAGGAAGGAATCCATAAGTGCTTCTGCTTGAAGGCTTTTATGTAATAAGGATAATGATTATTAATAAGGAAATGCCTCTCCGAGGTCTGATCATGTTTATAGCCCTCAGCCCCGAATCCTCTCCTGTTCAATTTGCTCCCTCTCCATTCGGCTTGGAGGGACCCGGCCAGAACAAAAGGGGAAATTTATACGTCGGTGTTATTAAATTCGGCACGTTATTGCTACATCTGCGCCGGGTGAAAATTGGGAGCAGAAGGCCGGTCCATGACCGTCAGGCTGATTTCTGTCTTTCTGTAAACTCTCCCCCCGCCTCGTTACCAGCAGTTACAGGAGAGACTTGCAGACGCGGGACGTGCTATGCCGGTTCCCTTTTTAGAACCGCTAGGCTACATTTATGTAAGCATGCCAATTATTGGACAAAAACGAGATGTAACGACGGAAATAAGAAGTGAATGTAGGGAAGTCTTTGTGCAGCACCAGGAACAAGACAGAGCTTTCATTTGAACTCCTCCACTCTACCGGTTAAAATTTCACTCACTCAATGCATTTTAACCCATGGGGCCAGTTTGGGGGAAGATGGTCATGAACATGAATAGGAAGTGCTGCCAGAAGGGTTCCTGCACTGTCCCTTGATTCTTGTCTGTCTCATTATGAGGTTGCCAGAGATGTGATCTTGTGGTGGCTGTACAGTATTGATTGGTTTCAGAAGGTTGCTGGTTTTAATACCAGAGAGAATTTGCCATTGGGCTCCTCAGCAAGGCCCGTAACACCCGATTTGCTCCGGGGACTGGCTGAGCTTTCCCAATTTTACGTTGCTTTACTTAATGTAATGTAGTGTGTTATGAGTTCAAACCCCATCTCTAGCTTTTTGGGTTGGTGCATTTAGGCGGATTGGCGTTTCAGTGCATAGTGTTACACTGCAATGGGCTGGAGTTCTGTTCTGTGTATTTTTTTTATTTTGCCCTGTGCTTTGTAGGATAGGCTCTGGGTTCGAGGAAAGCTCCATTGGTTAAATGGATACGGATGGGTATGAGTCACACATATGAAGTGAAGCCTTCCGCCTTGCATTTCCTCTCTCCCATACTGTCGGTGTCCCCGCTGGATGTTCAGCTTCTACATTAACGTGCGGAATTACGCCGATGCAGTTACCAGGCCGTTCCCGATGCATATAAACCGCAGGAATTGGCAGGAGGTGTGATTCGCCGGCTCGATGGGAGGTGGGGCCATTATCATCCGGCGTTCCGAAGTGGATCGGCATAGCCTTGTTATCATTTGGGAAGCACCCACACAGCATCGCGGGGAAACGGGGACTGTGATGATGGAGAGGACGGCCGGCTGAGAGGCACACGTGCATTCAAGTCGGGAGAGCGACCAGCCCCCGCCCCCCACCCCACGCCACTCTCCCCTTCCTCCATCGATGCAGCAATTGATCCAACCTTGTGAAACATTTCAACACGGTGGCACCGAGTTAGCTTTTATAATTCCACGTTTATTGGGGAATTTTCCACTGTCGATGAGCCTCCGTATGTCTGATTCATCTATAAGAAACTTTTTGCTCGAAAGTGTTTCATCTCAAATTGTCTTTTACCTCTAGCTTATAGCAATCATAGCGGAGTATAAAGCATATCGCTATGATTACAGTTCAAAACGGGAAGGTCAGGCAGATGCGAATGCCAGCGATGTGCTGAGGATGCTGGGATTGGGGCTCACATGGTATATGGATCGGTGATGTTGGCCTTAGTTGCACTTACTCAGCTCCAGGACGTGTAAACTTTTCATCGAAACAGGACATTGACCGTCCCCATTGATCCAGCTCTTTTCAAAATAAAAGTCCAGCTGAAAATGACAGCGTGAGTGGGTCACGGTAATTGTTTTGAATGGAAGGAGATATAAGGAGATGGCTAATGTTCTGCCATACCGATAATGTGTGTTACTTTATGTCTGTTTAATATGTCTGAGGGGCAGCATGGCGCTTATTCCAGCAGACCAATTAAAGAGGCACAGATGAGCGGACAATTGAGCATGAGGCGGCGAAGGAGGGGGAGCGTTTATCGGACAGCAGGACATGGCATTTCTGTGTTTATTTTCCACTCTCCTGCGTAGCCCAAGTGAAGCTCTGTGACCCGTGAAATGGAGATGAAAGCCGGGGTCCCGCGTCAGGCCAATTCCTCAACTCCGGCTTCTTTCCAACCAGCGACCCAGCACAACTCTGAAGGGGGTAAACATCCATGTATATTCCCTCAGCACCTCCACTGCGTCTGCCGGCCCAAACACTCCTGAAGTTACAAGCTGTCTAATGCGAGACAGGAAATGAATGAAAGGTTACTCTCCCATACAACCAGGCCCAGGCCTCTGCGCCGACCAGACGGGGAACCTTCAGCTCCATGCTAACATGGCCGTTCTCATGGTCCTGCTTTCTGTCAAGTGCAGCCAGAGGATGTTGGAGACACCTCTGCTTTTCTTAATTGCTTTTTACACTGGGCTCTTCTTGGCCTGGGCGGCTCTGTGCCGTCAGGGGGTTTCCTCCAGGTACAGTCCAAAAATATGCAGGTTAATTGGGGTTACCAGATCGACTCTGACCCGATAAGCCAGTTTGAATATGTTTCTTATTTCAGTTGAATCATTCAGAAGTTATCAGATGTGTCATATGTGTGAATGTACCCTGCGATGGTGGTGCCTTGTTCCCTGTGTTGTACGCATAGTCCCTGGGATAGGCCCTCAAACTCCCCTCCCCACAACCCTGAATAAGACAAGTGGTTACAGAAGATGGATGGACCTTGTAGGCTGTCCCATCTGAGGTGTTTCTCTGCCTCATGCTCCCTGAGACAGGCATAACAACCCTGTACTTGATAAGTGAGTGGATGTATTGTATAGCCATGCTGTAATATGTGACCTTCCATGTCGGGGGGGTGTGTATTCCCTGGCAGATTCAGGCAGCCCACTATTTGATGGGGGCCCTTTAATACATGAAATAATATGGAAAATTTGGTGAGGGGGCTCAGGGTGACCATTTTGTCAGGGGGCCCAGAATTTCCAGAATTTTCTAGTATATCCCTGATGACATATATTAGTGTTTGAAGTGTGATTAAAAAAGATTTAATTCATATATTTTACATGCTGGATGTAGTTAATTCCAGCAGTGTGGTGTGTTTGATGAAAGCTCTGAGGCTGGATCAAGAGTGACAGCACTGACTGCTGAAAAGCACGAGGGTCTGCTGTGTAAAACACACGGCACCATTAAAGTAGACTGCAAACTTCCTGTCCACAATGTACTCTGGCTCCTGCCCTGTATTTCTTGTAAAAGACTCACCTGTACTGGATAAGTGGTTATGGAAAATGAGTGGATAAAATTTGGCAGGGCACAGTTGTAAAGTATGCCATAGTTCTATAAAAGGCATTGCCGTAAAGTGTGAAGCACTGCTGCAAAATGTGAGGCACTGCTGTAAAGCATGACCAGTGTCTTTCCTAGAGGAGGGAAATCGATCTCCCATTTTGAGTAGGACACCTCCATCCATGCCATGGGTCAAACGCGCTTATCATAACGGCATTGCATTTTTAACTGCGGGGAAGACATGATGAACTACTGTTCTCAAGGTGCCCTGGAAATCAGAGAGTAACATTTGACACTGAGGGCAATCAGAGTCCCCAGCTGCACGGCATGATCAGACATGATTACTGGGAGATCCTGATTTGCGTTTGTACCTTTCTTTGTGTTTGGGCTGCTGTCTTCGGAGACGTCCTTCGAGTTACCTGCGTGAAATCACCACTCGTGCCCAGCATTTCACAGCAGATATCAGCCTGACAAGCCAATTTGAATGTGAATATGCTTCTCATTTCAGTCAAATCATTCAAAAGTAAAACTGACAACGTTTAATGTTTTGATCCATGTGCTTTCATTTGCACAATAAATGGAAACATCTGAATTCAGTATTTTGCGGTGGTGCAGTGGGTAACGTTATGCCCTTACATGTCCAGAGTTTCAGTCCTGCCCTAGAGCTATTTATGGGGTCTTTGCTTATTCTCTCAGCAAATGTGCGAAGACACACAACTTGTCCTTAATGTGTGATTGTTTGTTTATCCTATGATGGACTGGCCTCCCATTCTGGGCATCTCTGTGCCTTATGACATTGATTGCAGGCCCACCGTGACCTTGATGTAATGTCGTGTAAAGGCTCTGTAAAAAACCAGTAAAACCCATGATGTAAATTCCACATGCACTGAAGTAGGCATGGCCTCTCTTGTCACTCTTCTTCTCTACAGAGATGGTCTGGTTTCATGCTCCAGTCCATCTGTCATTCACACATTCTGCCCCCTTGTGGCACAGTGGGGTTGGTGCAGCCTGTGCTAGGAGCTCTTGCATGGGTCTCCAGAGGATGATCAGTTGTTGCTGACTTGGTCATTAATTCGCATTATGAAGCAGATTGCATAACACTGAATTAAATTCACTTACAGCGTTCATGCATGTCATTATGCGTGTGATTCTGATTAGCGTGTGATGAATGTGATAGATCAGACTTGCCGCAAATACAGACTTCTTGTCCATGCAAAGACAATTTTTTCACCAGACACAAGATTCATAATTAGGACATTGAATGGAAATATGGGGAATCTTTGGGAATCATTTCTTGATGGAGGGTTCCCCAGATGTATTGGATGGAATGCATGTATAAAATGTACATGATGTTTTTGTAATGATTCGGCTATTTTTGGAAGAAATCAAGATGCTTGTCTGGTTTCACAGTCATGCCAACAGTCTCAGTGTAATCAGTGATCTAATTTGCTACCTTGTGTCATTAAATGCTGTTTGACAGCAAAACAAAATGTAAAGGATGAGTTTTCATAGTCATTGAAAGATGCGTGGGGATTCATCCAATGGGTGTGCGGTTAGGGGGGTCCTCCTCAGCCTCAATCTTCTTCTTCACCCCCCCCCCCCCCCCCCCCCCCCTCCCCCCTTCCCCCCCCTTCTTCCTTTCCCCGTTTTTTTTGTGTGGTTTCTGGTGGTGTGTTTGTGTGCGCGCT
>JAODKE010000043.1:8960749-8986047 GCA_026779605.1 Mormyrus hasselquistii | reverse complement strand
TATCTATCTATCTATCTATCTATCTATCTATCTATCTATCTGTCTATCTGTCTGTCTGTCTGTCTGTCTGTCTGTCTGTCTGTCTGTCTGACACCTGTATGATTGAGAACACACATTCCCAAACTTTTGTCTCAAACATGAGTAGGATGACATTATTAGGCTGTTACTGATTATTTTCAGGTCCTCCATTAACTCTCTGGCTGTCGCAAATGTGAAGTTCCAAATCATGTAGAATGTGCAGATCAGAAAACAGTTATTAATAATTGCGACCATGTTAGTTATGGCTGCTGATTTTGCTGACACAATCCCCACACTCTCCTTTGTGAATTTTATATGATCTGTTTGCCCTGGGGGGGATGATGGGTTTGTGAGAGCGGATCCACACAGAGGTTTGCTTTCTACTTACTTACTATAAGGTTTGATTTCCGCATTCGTTATGCCGTCTGCTGACTGCACTTAATCAGAGATGTAAATGGTTCCCTGCTTGAATTGTTTTAGTTGTTTACTGTTACTGCTACTCCTACTCAAGGTAATGTTGACACCTGACTTTGCCTTCACTGAGGGGATGTGCGTCTGCCCCTGTGTGGAGGATCACCCAAGGTGCTGCAGGTATTACCCCAGGAGCCGGTACTGGGGCAGTTGAGGAACTCTGTGCTTGTGTTCCCATCCCCTCAGACAGGAAACAGAGATGTTAAGGTATTTGCGCATCGGATGGGGCAACCGCATGGAAGAATGCTCATGAGGCGGTGGCGGAGGGGACACAGTGGACACCAGGGATCGGCTGCATTAATAAACAGCTACTATGCTGGCAGCATTTTTATGGTGGTTCCCACGCATGAATAATGCAGGCCTCGACACGGCTGCACCCAAGGAGGCGACGCTGGGGCCGCCAGCGTTAGCGGTGGGCCATCAGCGGCCTTCAGAGGCGATGCTGGTGCTGTTCCCTCCCACACCATAAATCCCACTTAATTTCAGAGGCAGGCCGGCCCAGTAGGAGCCAGGGCGCTGCTGTTGGCTGAGCCCTGAATGCTAAGAGCGGCAGTCCCACTCCTGGCTGGGCACTGGATGGCGTTGAACCGCAACTGCTATGCAAGTTTTAAAGCATGGCTGGAATTCTAAGGAACCACTACCTTAGAAATCATAGTTAGACATGTGTAACACTCAGATGTAGCGATATCAATCAGAGATGTGTACCACTCAAGTTAAGTAGTATTAATCAGAGATGTGTGCCACCTGGGTATAGTAATATTAATCAGAGATGTGTACTACTCAAGTGTAGTGATATTAATCAGAGATGTGTGTCACTTGGGTATAGTAGTATTAATCAGAGATGTGTGTCACATGGTGTAGTGAAATTAATCAGAGATGTGTGTCACATGGTGTAGTGATATTAATCAGAGATGTGTAATGATCAGAGATACAGTATGTTGCTTTGATCCATTTCTCACAACAGAATTGAAGTTCTCAAAACTTCCTGCTCAATTCCCACAACCTCTAGTAACATCATAGCAGCGATATCTGGTTGTTTTTGTCATTTTGCAATTGCTTTAGTACACTCAGGCAGATGCTTATGTGCAGTTCTCAGCTATATCATACATCAGCAGTTGCCATGATGATGAAAATGCATTGTGCTAGCCCTCTTTTGCATAGTCTTACACTCCAGATGAACTTGTCTTTATGTCATTGTGTAAGTCATTGCAGTCAAAAGTGTTGAAGAAGATATCATTGGCTGTCAAGTGTATTTTATAGGTTTCTACTTTTTTGATATGTATTCACAATACTAATGATTCCTACACCATTTTCATATACATGGATGAGGCTGGCTTCAACTTGGCCAAAGGATGGAGACATGGGTGTAATCTGATTGGACAGAAAGCTACTGTTGATATGCCAGGACAGCAGGGTGGGAACATCACTATGTATGCGGCTGTTTCAGACAATGGGCTCCACACTCGCATCCCACTTGTGGGGCCATACAACACCTAACATCTGCTTACGTTCCTGAACACCCTCTACAGGGATCTCATTCCTGAAAAGGAGATTGGTCAAGAAAATGTACCAAGGTATGTGATCATTTGTGGTAATGCGAGTTTCAATCACTCCAGCCCAATCAGACTACCCGAGGAAGCTGATGGAATTCCTACCGCCATATTCCCCATTCCTCAACCCAATTCAGGAGTTCAGCTTGGAGGTGGAAGGTATATGACCGTAACCCACATACACATATGACACTGCTTGCTGCCATGGAAGCTGCGTGTGGGGATATAACCGCAGACGCCCGCAGAAGCCGGATAAGACATTCTGGGGGGTTCTTTCCTCGCTGCATTGCAAAGGAAGACATCCGTAGTGATGTGGATGTAGAGAACGTGTTGCCCAATATTCAGGATCGCCTGCAACTGTAGAAAGCATATAGAGTTTCAATATGTATATATTGTTCCCCTTTTTGATTTTGTAATTGTTTTTTGTTTTGTTTCATATGTTATGCATAAAGCATTGAAATGTAGTTTTTTGCTAGACTGCAATTGCAGTACATGGTATGTCATCATATAGCTGTGCAATCAATAAAATATTATTCTTGAATCAATTACCCACAATCAGTGTTTTTTTTTTTTTTTTTCGTTTTTTTTTTTATGTTTCCTGCCATTGTCATTCAGAGGTTTAGCGCATCAGAAAATGTTTAGATTGTGCCAATTTTATACTGATAACATGACTTTATATTTTGGCTGTCATGTCCATGGACAATGATTCATAGACTATACATACTTGCTTTTGAGGCATGGACTAAGGGTTTTGAAGAGGTTACTTGCTTTTGCCGGTCATCCATGATTTTTTTCCATTTGCACTTAGCGTTTTGAGAAATGCACTCACTGTAATGCAAATGTTAGGTCTGTTGTGAGAAATGCACTGAAGCAACTTACAAAAACTGTAATCAGAGATATGTGCCACTCTGGTGTAGAGATATTAATCAGAGATGTGTACAACTGAGGTGAAACAATGTTAATCAGAGATGTGTACCACTCAAGTGTAGTGGTATTAATCAGAGATGTGTGCCACACGGGTGTAGCGATAGTACTCAGAGATGTATACCACTCAGGTGTAACAATATTAATCAGAGAGGTGTACCACTCAGGTGTAACAATATTAATCAGAGACGTGTACCACTCAAGTGTAGCGAAAAATTAACTCCGAGAGTCATATAAAACTCCGTACTCCGAGATGTATGCTGTACCACTCAGGTGTCGAGAAATTAACGAGAGATGTGGACCCTTCCCTCAAGTTTGGAAATATTAATCATGAAGACGTGTACCTCTCTCTGATCAGAGACACATGTACCATTTCCTCAGATACAGACAATTCTTATATGTCACTGAGGACCTGTAAGGACTGAGATTAATATTACAAATATCTGAACCTGCAGACTTGTATATGCTGGCTCCTGTTTTACCTATTGGGTATGATACTTAACCTAAATTGTCTCCAGTAAATTGTCCAGCTCTATCAATCAATAACATTTAACAGCTGTAGCTAGTGCACGTACCCAGATGAAAGCGATGAGCTTCGGTTGATGTTATAATGACGGTGCTCCTGGCCTCGGGACACATTTCAGGTTATTCTCGGGGTTCCGCCACCTTACCGTAACTGTGGCTGCGGTGAGTTTGCCGTCGCGGTTTGTCGTCTTCGCCGCGCGTCGCCATGGCTTCCTTTTATTGCCATGCTCAAGGCAGTAAAAGGCCACGGATGACCTTCCACCGAAGCGGCTCACCAATTATACCACCAGTGGTGGTTCGGCTGGCTTCAGGAGTCAGAGGAGCCCTCGGCCCACCGCGGCGGCTTCCGTCAGGCTCCCGGCGTCTTTAATTGCGGTGTCGCCTTTTGGCCGGGGTTCCGTTTGAGCCTCACTCTAATGTCCCAGTGAGACCCATTACTGCCACGGTCCGCTCTTTAATACCCCGCTGCTCTGAGCTCGATGGGTCATTTCAGACTCTCATAATGTAACACGTCCTCGCCTTTCTCTGGGTCTCAGCCATTTACCCTATCATCTATTATAAAGGACGCCTTGGATAGAGAGGCGGGGGGGTGGGGTGGAGGATGGGGGCTCCTAGAGCTAGAATTAATTTACCTCAGCCATCTTTAAAAGGAATTAAATCAAAGTCAAGCCGAGATTGCGGCGTCGTGCAGGACGCGAGGCTTCTTCAGTCTGTAAAAGCGTAATAAATGCCGTTTGACGATGGCTGTTTGAAGCGTTTCTCTGGGCCCGCTACTATTTTTAGGCTCAAGAGAATCACGTGTTTTTGCCCTGAGTGAAGTGGCTGATGCCCCCCCTCCCCCACAGCACCTTTCTGAATGCTTGTTTTTGCCCCTATAGACCAGGAGCATATTCTTACTGTGTCACACACTGGGCGGAAAAAGATGATGCATTATGAATATTTAACCGGCGAATTAATGTTATGAAAGCAAATCAAATACGTGAGATAAGTCGCCGTCACACGGCATTGGCGGCCGGCTCAGGAGCTTTACATTAACATAAGTTTAAAAAAATTAAAGCAAGGGGTTGGAATTCTTTAATGCTGTGACAAAAGTGTTGAAATTTTAGATGCAGAAACGACTTTAAAGGAATACGGACTAAAGAAAAAAATCAACTTCTATATGGAGCCCCAAGTGACAACAACAATATGTTGACTGTTTTACCAAATGTGCAATACCATCATTCATGGTTAAATAAAATGTTATTTTTTTAAAGTTTTTTTCAAAGAGAACAGAGTGAGAGGAAGAAGAAAAAGGGGTAAGAATGCACCTCATGTAAAAGATTACAGCTCATGTAAAATGAGCGCTTTCTCCTCAAGGTTGTAAAGAAGGGTTAGGGTACTTAACTGTTTAATTGAAATGAGCTGTAATGAACAAAATTGACTCCGTAATTAAGCTATGCCGTATTCATTTTCAGGACAATGAAACCTTACTCATAGCCGTCTTAATTGTCCTAATTATCCGTCTTGTAATGAGGGGTTATGGACACTGCCGGATCTGCGGTAATGAATCCCTGACAATTGACTCACGAACCCTACAACCATATCCTTTCGAATGCCATAGAACCTCACCCTGCTTTTGTTGTTACCTTCTTAAACACAAGGGCACATCTTAAAAATAGATATTTTTAAGCTGAAAGGATTTGAATGTGCAGGAGTGACAGGACCTCGGCTGAGTGTGTGTGTGCGTGTGTGTGTGCGTGTATGTGTGTATGTGTGGTCTGGATTGTCCCCACAACGTGACGAATACCATTTTTTTTGACCAGTTTCCTGGTTTCCATAAGGGAAATTCAGTTTTCTAAAAATGCATGACTCTAGTAAAAAAACTAAAAATGCAAAAACACTTGCATTTTGTTTGGTTACTTATGGTTGTGGTTATGGCTGGGTAGGGGTCCTCATGTTGGGATTAGCGCTTTCCCCCATAGACATGGAGAGTGCCCACAAAGATATAATTACAAATCCGTGCGTGTGTTTGTGTGTCTGTGGAGTTCTCATGTTTTATATGGATTGCTTTTAGATGGACAAGCGTGTTTAAATTGTCCACCATTTGTGATTGTTGGTGACCTGTGATGGACTGATATACCATCCATTGTCTATCTTGCCTAGTGCCCTGTGCCTACTGGGAAAGGTGGTGGAAAATGGTTATGGTCGGTAGAGGGAAAGTGTTGGCAACAGTATTTTGGTCTCCGTGTCTTTACTGAGGAATCTCTGTCACTAAACTGAGAATCATGTGACCACTGAGCAGCAAATGAGAAATCAGAGCACAGGGCTGTTGGATGTTCATACAAGGTACAGAATCTCAGTCACTCCCTGTGTCGCAGCAGGTGTAATGGGGCAGAGGCCACTGGGCTGGGACTGTGGGGACGGGAGCACTCAGGTGCCGTCATCATTTTCCTGAACGTGATCTTAGGTCTGACTCATTCGGGAGGCCATCTCCTCTTGTTCTTGCAAAGTTTCAGAACCTTCTCTGCTCTACCACACAATCCTGAAATGCTGGCAGATTTGTATTTCATCTTTAATACGTTAAATTAACCAGACTGTAAGATTCTTTCTGGTTTTTACCCTTGACGCCGTTCTGGTAAGCGTGATTGCCAAGGGAGTTTAGTGACGCTCTCTTATGCATCACGTTGAGCTGGTGGCCAGGCTTTGAATGGCTGGTTTTCCATATGGCATCAGAAAACATGGCTTAATTTAACACAGTAACATGCCATTACAGTCCAGCTGAGTTGGGAAGCATGCAGGTTAGAACCAAAAATCTCAAAATATCTATTAGACATTTATTTAAAATGAACTGAATATAGACATGCATATTCTACACTGTCAGAAAAAAGTACCAATTTGTACCTTTGAGGGTAAAATTACTTGCCACTGGGACTGTACCCTCAAAGAGCTGCCAGTTGTACCCTAACTATAGCTAAATGGACCTTTTAAGTTACAGAAACTGACATTTTTGTACCATTGAGAGTACAGTAATGTTATTTGTACCTCGGGATACAAAACATTTTCATTGTGTACTTGTAGCAAATATGACCATTCTGGAAAACAATATTGTGCCAGATGTCTTCTTTTGTGCAGGAGTGTGTGCAATGAAATATTTAAAAATAAAAATATTTTAATACATATTCAGCCTTTATTGAGTTTACCCAGTGAAAAACACAGCGGGCATTCAGATGTCATTTCAGTTTTAATGTCTCCCTCCATGTTGGGTCCTTTCCTGTGCTGAGACCTCATCCATTCCATCTGTCTCCATGTTCTCATCTTTGATCTCCATCCAATTCAACCTTTCTTCACAGCCAGAAGAGTCCTCCTCTGTGTTGAGTCTCCATCAGTGTTGCACCTCCCTCAACGTTGTACCTTCCTCCCATGTTAGCTCTCCCTCCATGTCGGGACCGGGATGCGAATCCGAAATCTGACCTGTGACGCTCCACACTGCCTCTGCAGGACACGGAGATCCTCAACACGGCCGTGCTGACAGGACGGACGGTGGCCGTGCCTGTGAAGGTGGTGACGGTGGGCGCGGATGGCAAGGTGACCGACGTGTCCGACGCCGTGAAGTGTCGCACACTGGATGAGGACGTGGTGAAGGTGGGTGGAGCCTAGACACGCGCATGTACTCATTGTGTTTAGCGTGTGCTCCGTTTTATACGATATGCTTTCAATTCCAGATCACCACCTCGACTAGAGCAATTACCAAAATTGGACTGGTAGTGAAAGAGAAAAACAGTATTCATTTTTAAAAATTCACACATCATTGATCTCCCGGGCTGTTTCATCAGTCTAGTGAAGAACGGAAATAAATTCTCTTCTGAGAGCAACATTTTCATTCGCTGTATACTTTTTAAGGCAGTTTTCTGTGGTGGAAGTGCCTAAAGCAGACATTAGCATTGGTGTTCATCTGAATGACACAAACTATTATCTGTCGAATGTTTTCTATTTCGAATACTTCAATCAATGTGCATGCATGACAAAATTGGGGAGATTATTCAAGTGATGATACGGTCAAAAGGTAATCCTAAACCTAGAAATGGTTAACACAGAATTCAAAAGCAAACCTTTATTTATGTTAATGATCTGAATACGCTGAATACACAATATTTGTATTCACAGGTCTTTCATGTAAATTTTAGAGCGGCTGCTGGACCTTAAGTCACTAGCTTAATGTTATACGGATGCAGCCATAAATACTGGTAACCTTCCACTTATCCAAAAAATGAATCACAATTTTTTGTAATTTTGTTATGTAATTTTTCGTAAAATACATAATAAATTGGCATCCAGCATTCTTTATTCCATATTCCATAGAGCAGACACTTTGCTTTTTATTTATGACAACGTATTATTGTAAATAATAAAATAAATGAAAATGACCAGACAAAATTACTAAGACACCTTAGAATTTAAAAAATAATTAAAGTTAGTGATTTCTCAAGCACTTTGATTAGTATCACACATGTCTTCAATCGTATAATCAGCCACTCAGTCTATTTGGTAAAGTACTCGCTTCTGTGTCACTGTGTGCATCAGACTGACCATGGAGGAGAGAAGGAAAGACTGAGAGCTATCTGACAGGGAAAAGGAAGAACATACAGTAATGGCCAAGCATGGCCAGGGTAAAGGTTACAAGATCATCTCTAAAGAGCTTCCCATGTTCCTGTGACCAAAACTGATCCCAGATTGGATTGAATTTGGACTTGTTCATTCCCCCAGTACTGTACATGGACCATTGCATTTCAGTTATTAAGTCCATACGAGCTTGATGGGCCGGATGGCCTCCTCTCTTTGGTAAATTTCTTATGTTCTTAAGGTGTATCCCTTCTAGTATCATTTCTCCTACACCATTTCCAGTCTGAACCGAAGGTTGGGATGGTGTACCAAGGAAAACTTCAAAACAGTTCCAGACTGACCTTCAAGATCAAGGAACAGCAGTCGCTGCCCTTGAATGATGGTTGGCTGCATTGTAGAAGACCCCTGTTCTGTTACACATACATTGATGGCCCACCTGCAGTTTGCCAAAATGCATGTTGACAAAGCCACAGTCCTTCCGGAAAAATGTCCTTTTATAGATGAAACAAAATTAGAGCTTTTTGGTGAGTCCCAGCAGCTCAATGTTCACAGAAGACAAAACGACGCCTTCAAAAGAAATGATCATTCCTACTGTGAGACATGGAGGAGGCTCAGTGAAGGTATGGAGCTGCTGTGCTGCTTCAGGCACTGTGAATCTGTGCAGAGCAAAATGAAATCAGAAGATTATCAATTTATTCTGGAGTGAAACACACTCCCCAGCTTTAGAAAGCTCTGTCTCAGTCACAGGTCATGGGTCCTCCAGAAGTATAAAGACCCAAAATATCTAAGAGCACCCAGGAATGGTTGAAGATAAAACATTGCATTGTTTTGAAGTGGCCTTCTATGAGTCCTCATCTATCCTTTTGTACATCTATGGAAAGATTTGAAATTCACAGCTGGGAGAAGGAACCCATTAATCCTTAGAGAACTAGAATAGTTTTCACACAAAGAGTAAGTGACTGAATTACCAGCTGAGAAGTGTAGAAGTCTAATTCAGAGCTACAGAAAGTCCTTAACTTTAGGCGCAGTCTCAACAGACTGCTGCAAAATATTAGGAGTCTCAATAAATTTCTGACCTGCCATTTTCCTTTGTTTTATTATTTAAAATAATGTTGTCATAAAAAGCAACGTGTCTGTTCTATAAAATAAAGAATAGTGGATAACAATTTCATCAATTTCAAGTAATTTCACAGAAAAATGTGATTCTTTTTTGAAACGGTATCAATACTTTTGGCTGCTTCTGTAAAATTGTGTCTAAAACCAGGGAGCATATGCGTCGTGTTTGGTTCTACATCATAATCGTATTTGCCAGTAATCCAGTATACTGTATATATATTGTGCCAGCTGCAGTCGCAAAACACAAAAACGGCAGGCGTCACGTGTTCAGATAGATGCAATGTCCACGTGAGGCCATCTACAGCGTGCGCTGTACAGAGCATATCAGGAGCTGGAGGGTCACCGACGTGTCTCTGTTATTACCTTAATGTGCACATTACGGCGTTAAAAACTCCCGCTTTCTTTGTAGAATTGTGTCATGTTTTGTTTTCAGCAGCAAAGTTTGACAAGATCGTAAACAATGACAGGACACCCAGAATATGGGCTGGCAGGCTTTTACCTCGGGTTTTCTCGTCGTCCGCATTGCTCTCGTGCACAGATCTGTCATCTCGGCATGTTTACACGTGCAGCAGCATCGTATGAGGTAGCAGTAATATTCACTAACGAAAATTCCTTTTATGTTAAATCATTTTTTAGCCTTTATGTCTTTTATTTATAAGAAATTTTATGCAGTTCTAACAACTGTATTTTTTGTCACATTTATTGTGTTTTGTATATGGATTTTTTTTGTAAATCATTTTATTATTAGTTATTATTTATAGGCCTACCTTTTATAAGTATGAGGATATGAATGTGACTGATCATACATGATATTTAATATAGTATTATATATATAGCATTATTGCTTAGGCTGTATGATTTTTATATTAATAGTTTTTTGCTTTTGGCCTCCTGCTGTCATAGGCTTAAATTTACCTTCTGAACGATTCAGATAAGGGGATTTCGGGGGTTATTGAGCTGCCATGGGGGCGCAGTGGTCAGTACTGTATCTTGACTATTCTGGGATCGGGATTCGCATCCCCACTTCAGCTCTCTTTGTGTAGAGTCTGCATGTTTTACCCACGTCATCATGGGCTTTCCTCCAGGTACTCCTGCAGGAACATGCTGAGGCTAACTGGAGGTTCCAAACTGTCCATAGGTGTACAGTAGATGGTATGTGGAATGAATCGTGCTTCATCTATATTGCACCACCGCGATCCTCACTGCATGTCATCGGAAATATTCTTATTATAAATAATAGCATGTGTAGACTTTGACGTAAAATCTTCGTAGGTATGATTTACATTGCATTCTATAAATATAGAAATCTATACTCGCGTTGTCATCTCGTGCGAAAACAGTTCTTTTGGAAGTCGTTCCTAAAAAAATCACGTAGTTTTACCCTGTAACCATTATAATTGCATGTACTGTACAGTACTTTTCCCTATAATAGAGGGTGAGTGAAAAACAGGAAAGAAGACTCACTAATGGAGCACATTGAGGATCCTCAACCGCAGCACGACACAGGAGCATTCTTACGTAAATATAATGCTCAGTATGTTAGTCATTTAGCAGCAATAACAAGGATGATAATAACAGCGGGGTATATCGATTTTATTATTAAAATTGGTGAGTACTCCCTCGGTTACTGCTGTGCACGGGTCATGTCAAAGGGTCAAGGTCAAAGGGTCAAGGTCAAAGGGTCAAGTCTTTTAAAGAAACTGCACCAGATGAGGATAGAAAATAACATTTATCTGCTGTTAATTTTATGAGGAGCCATGTTTGTAAATTTACTTTATTACATTATTGGCATTATTGGGTCTTAATCCACGCAGCCTTCCTAAAATTTTGCCATAGTCTGAAGAAATCTGATCATGTGAAGATTGTTTTTAGGTTAAATGTATCAAATTTCCTGTATTGTTAATAAACCTGTAGACACAAGGCAGTCGACATTTAAATTCTAACATTGCATCAACGGTACTTTTAGATAATTGAAATTTGCTTTGGCAAATAACCGTTGCTCACGTACAATTAAATAAAATCCTCAATATAGCATATATAAATCATTTAAACAGACTACAACTAAACTTACTTCGTCCTCAGAAAATTTTAACAGAAAAAATAAAAAATCAGGAATTACATTGATAATTTACTTGAATGCTGTAATTTCTTCATGGGTTGAAAATTATTTTTTAAATAGAAAAAGAAAAGAAATTAGATGCTATTTTTTACACAAACTGACAGTCTGCACATAATAGAGAATTGACTTGTGCTGTATTAAACGTAACTTGCAGATTTTATTGACTCAAGGGAGTGTCATCCATCAAATTAATTTCTGCTGCTGGTTCCCTGCATACTTTGCAGTTTGAATGCGGAAAGCACCTGTAATTAGATGGTAATAACATTGCAACATAAAATCGTACCTGTGTACCTAACATTACGACTTAAAGGAACTCATGCAGTTTCACATTCAGTGGTTTAAATGCATGCAAAATAATGTATAATGCCTCATACTCATACAGGATTATAATTCTTTAGCAGCATCTGTAAGGCAGACAGACTACAAGGAGTATGATGGTGAATCACTGCCATTTAAGGTGGAGGTCACATATGTAATGCATGTTTTATGTCTGTTTCAGAGTCTCAAAGTTTTATGTTACGTGCACAGTTATACTCAGTACAATCTGCAGTGAAATGCATGAATACGCAGTACCGGAATGTGAAAAGAGTACAAGACAAGACATAACGTATTAACGAACATTAAACATTAATTATCAGAAATATCCATGGTGTACAGAACTGGCAGTAAAAGCAGGAAGCACATAAATCCGGGAATAAATAATTACATTTAGTTCAGCAATATACATTATCATAACCATGTATATGGTACATATGTCTGCAATCGTGAAACTGCTATCAGTCGCAGTCAAGTTACTGATAACATTTCCTGTTTCCACAGCCGTGGTCTTCGCATGTAGCAAATGTAATTTAAGAAAGTACGTGATGGGGCTGGCATTTAACAGGTTTAGTGATGACTCTGGGTATTTTCTGCATCACTGAGTAAAGTCCAGCCATTTTTATACTGTTGTGCCAATTAGAAATGAGGACAGACAAACATGTATGAAACTGACTGAATGTTTTTTTTTTTTGCAGTCAGGAACTTGGTAGCAGTAAGTGTAATAGTGACAGGCTTTGTACGTTTCCTTTGACGCCAAAGCTACAAACACAGCACAGCACCAGAATATCAACATATAACAGCAGCACTAGCAATCTGTAGGCTGCCAACATTTTACGCTCCGGGCTGACGACCCTACGTCCCACCAGACAGAGACTCTGTGAAACAACAATAAGTGGCACTTCTTAACTGGTTCACTTGAGGCTGTTTTTTGCTTTGGCAGTTTTAACTCCCAGCCACCCATTTTATACACAACACTGTGCTGAGAAGCCTTCTGTGCAGCTTCCCCTGACCCTGAGAATGCTGACGGCAATCTCTGACCCTGGTGGGTCCCGATGTGATGCAGGTCTGAAACGTTCAAAGATCGTCACTCGTGAAATGATGCTTTATTTGCCATTGGCACAAGTACATTGGAATGCTGCTTTTCACATATCCCATCTTACTCTTTCAGACATAAACACACATAGTTGGATTGAGACTAAAGCTTGGGGTTAAAGCACAGGGTCAGGCCATTTATCCAGCATCTCTCGTCCATTTTGGCAGGTTAAGGATCTTTCCGAGGGCTCCAGTGGAGATGTGACTATCCTGCCAATGCCCAAACTGATGCCCATAGGATCACAGGCCTAATTTACTGAGCCGCAGCATCACATTATCAAACTGCCACATAACGGATTGTAATGAAAACAAAAGCACTTCCCAGTGCAGCAAAACAAAGGAAAAGCCATGTTGGGGACCTGGATGCTATCGCACACTCGCAGTTGCAGCCCACAGATCCTAAAGTATCCTTATTTTGCATTTTGCTGCAGTTATCTGCCACTTGTGCAGCCTCTGACACCCTACAGAATAACCTGTGGGATACGGTGACCTGATTGGACGAGCGCTTATTGAGAACAGAACTAAATTATTGCTCGCAGGTAAAATAAATAATTAGATCTTTAGCATGTCCAGCTTCCCCCGCGACCCTGATGGATAAAGCGGTGTAGATAATGGATGGATAGCTCTTTAGCATGTCGTTCTACTTATACAGCACATTTTTTTGGGGGGGTGGGGGGGTGGTTAACAATAAGATAGAGCATGTCCCTGCCTAGAGAAAAAAAGTATGGCGATGATGCTGTGCTCAGCACGAGTGGGGCCTGTCTTACTTTTTCCGGTGTGATTGAATGAAAAGTTACATGGCACAGGTACATTTCTCTGAGTGTCCATTTTAAATTAAGAACCTGATGTAAGCATCACACTATTTTTAGAGTGTTTATTTTAAAATGTCTAGCTAGAGGGGCTGGCAAAAAACAAATAATAAGGAAGTGTAGCAGCGATCAGATTAGTGCTGACAGCCTCGCTGAAGTTCTCTTGCTGCTTTTCTTGTTCCGTTTAAACAAAGGGAAAGAGTGTGGGCCACCATCACTCAAGACATAATTAAGACGGCCAGCTGGCCAGGCGGCCAGTGTCGGCTCTGGTGACAGTGCCACACGAGCGGCTTTTTCTGCTCGCTTCTGGGTTTAATTATCCGCCGCACACCTCAGCAGGACGGGGACTACTTGAAGATGAGGTGGCTCCTCAGAGGGATGTGTCTCCAAGCTGTCGGCTACATCACATACCAAAGCCGGCTCACATTCCTGGCGGCTTGTCCTCCCTGTTAGAGGCCGGACAGGGGAGGCCCAGTCCCTCGCCTGTAGAACCCGGGGCATTAATGGGATGGTTTCAAGCCTGAGCATGTCCCCCTATCCATCTGTCAGGCCATCCCCTACACTAATTTAGCCTTGGTGTATATGGAGGGGCACTGCAGTGGCCACATGGTCCTCTTAGTGTCCAGCGTGTGTTGAATTACATTGCTGCTGGACAGGGTTATGCACTCGTGCCCTTTCATTATCTCTGCAAAGTGGGTTGCCAGAACTTTCCTGTGACGGCTGTACTGTAGCTGAACATGAAGAGGCCCCTCAGATGGAGGAGGCCCTGTCTACTTTTTGGGATGAACTTCACCCTTCAAAAGGACCCTTTGGAACAAGGGATGGGAGCCCAAGATGCATAAATTCATCCAGCCATCTTCTAATTGTTTTTCCACTCTTCTGTCACAACAAACTTCCCCATATAAACACATTCAAGTGATTTTGTTCTCAAAAATACAGACGATGTATCCGCTGTTAAGGCACATCAAAACTGAACCTCTTCAAGTCTGGAGATCTTTATTGGCCATGTGCAACAGGCGTGCTTAGATACTCAGGCACATCCGGTCACAGAAATCTAAAGACAGTGCAGAACAATACAAGGCAGTGCAGTTAGTACAGATAGTCCAAAACAGTATGTTCTTTTGCGTTTGACTTTGAACTACTTATCATATTGAATTACATATGACTTTTATTGCATATTATTACCATGTGTCTGGTGAATGCATGTGACTGGTCGACAGTCACTCTCTCCCTCTCCTGGGTGTGTACTGTACCGTCTGCTTAACAGAGCACTCAGGATACCTTAGGGGTGTCATTACTGGGAATGTGCCTCATCACCACTTTCCTTACACTAGGTGCTTTCATCCCCCTTCTGGGATTGTAGGTTCCTGCCCTCCCAGAACTAGCACCCCCTCCCCCATAATTTTGTCAGTATCTCTGTCGCAGACACACACACACATACAGATCAGTCCCGGCGAGGCCTCAACTTCTACAGCATTCCACAGGAGTTTGTTTACTCGCGTATTTACTTGTTTGTTTTATTAATTTATTATTTGTGTATTTATTTATTATATGTGGCAGGGCATGATTCACGTGTGGCATCTGCCTGTCGGTAAGTAGACAGGATACTGTCGCAGGGCACCGGGGCACCAGCTGCAGGATGTTCTTCCTGGTTAGCTGTGCTCCTCCTTCCCACCTTTTCTCCGGCGTCTGACATCATGTCCCTTGTCCTGCCCCCAAAGCAGACGCTCCCAGCCGAGCGCAGTTACTCCTGTCTGAAAAACTGCTGATGAAATAAACACAATTTTACATTAGTTATTCAGCAAGATACCATAATCGAATATATGTGAAGATAAACTTTAAATTTCTCTTTTGTAAATTATAAATAGCTTTTTGAAGTAGTAAACCCATATTGTGGAGATGTTTTTATTTGATTCTTTTTATATAGAGGATGCTTTCCCTTATTTAAAGATTCAGAGAACAGATCCATTGTTCATTATCAGAACAGGAAATGGAGAATAAGGATTTTCTGTTATTAAATATAAGCTTGCTTTGGGGCTTTTATATTCTCCTCACATGTCTACACTCAACTAACATCAATCCTATTATGATTATTTTAGTATTACCATAACCTTTGAAATAAACCTACATAACTTCCATGGGATTATGACTGTGGATATGAGCAGAGTTGGGTAATTTAGGTCGAGAACATAAAAGTCCAAACCAGGATTTTGCTTCAACCAATCAATTGAGTACTCTGTGACTGTGACTCTTTGTGCACAACTGGTTGGCTGAAACAAAATCCCGGTCAGGGATTTTACTCTCTGGATCTGAATGACCCAACTCTGGATATGAGTATGGAGGTAGCATCAAAATACCAGTTAATGTTTGATTACCATTTACTGTTGGTTTTATTTACGGTTAAGAGGTTCAGTGAGGACGTCAAAGGAGTAGCAGTATTTGCAGGGGGGAGAAGGAAGTATGAGGAGTTTAGCCAAGCACCCTCCGTTACATTTTTAGCCAAAAATGTGAACACCAATAAGGCTGGAAACCTTTTCTCTCATTTTATCTTCCATTCTTATTCTTCTGCTTCCATTATTTCAGTGCTTCAGAGAGGTTTTATGTTTGTTTACAACAGATTTTTTTTTGAAGAAATAGGAAGAGCAAAAAGAAACGATGGTATGGAGATATGGAGAAAGAACAATATGGAGAAGCACAAAATGTGGCAAATTAATGTCATTTTTATAGTGCTGACGATCTGATAAAAATGGTGTGTATCACGGTCAGGGATGTATTTGGTGATCAGTGTTGACACACCACAGTGCACAACACCGAAATGTGTCCTCTGTGTTTAACCCATACATGACACAGCAGAGGGCAGGGGATTCAGCACCAAGGGAGCTGTACCTTGCTCAGCATACCTTGTTGGTCGGGGATCTGAACCAGCAATATTTCAATTACAAGTGCACTTCCCCTAACCATTAAGCCACCACTGCCCACAGTATAGTATACTTGATGGTATACAGACATTTAGTACGTATAGTTGACATGTTGAATACGGACTGAATAGGCGGGAATCTAAGTGACTTTGACAAATGCCAAATCATTGTGGCCTGAAAACTGGGTCAGAGCTTCTCTGAAAGGGCCATGCTTGTGGGGTGTTCATGGTCAGTCGTGGTCAGTACCTACTCATAATAGGAGGGAAAACCTAGAATCACCGACAGGGTGTTGGGCAGCCAAAACTTATTGGTGCAAGACGTGGATAAAGGCTATTTACACCTGGAATGTGGATAAAGGCTATTTACACCTGGAATGTGGATAAAGGCTATTTACACCTGGAATGTGGCACAGATGGTAGATAATTTTGATGAGGATTACATGATCTTGGGATTAATGTGTTACGACACAGAGCATGGAGCCCTGTTGCCTGTGGGGCTACAGTATGTGGCTGCAAGCCAGTCAGAGTGTTTTGATTCCTCGGTATACATATTTATATACTCAACCACTACACTGCCTTGTTTGGCTATTCAATGCCTCATTGAGTTATTGAACTAATTAAGTTAATTAAGTGTGTGCTGGTAGTGAAATGTAAATGCATGGAATGACTGAGGTGCTGCTGAGGAGAGGTTTGGGAATCAAATCGATGTTCATATAGCTATCCAACAAGATACTGTATCAGTAACTTTTTGGAGAACTGAAGAAATTCTTGATTTTTTTCAATTGTTACTGCTTGAATTTGTCCTAATCTTAGTGGTTTTTTTTTCTGAGCAAATATACACTTGATAAACATTTTCTTAGACTACCAAAGGTTTTTACACAATACTGTGTGTGTGTGTGTGTGTGTGGGTCTGTGTGTCTGTGTGTGGGTCTGTGTGTCTGTGTGTGTGTGTGTATCCATCCATCCATCCATTTTCTGTAACCACTTATTCCATTCAATGTTGCAGGGGGTCTGTGGGCTACGGGTGCAAGGCGGAGAAACAACCCAGGATGGGGTGTGAACCCATCGCAAGGCAGACTCACACACTCACCTTTCATATGTATATATATATATATATATATATATATATATACACACACATGCACACACACGTGAGGTGCAATTAATACAGCCTACAGCCTACACTGACTGGTAGGAACCCAAGTGAACAGTAGAGTGCTTAATTGCTTCTGTCAAGCTGACTCCTTGCTGACCAGGCGGGCGGACCCACCTTCATGCTGCATAATCCTGTCTCTCATATCTGCGCTTGATTGTATCTGTCTGGTGTATCATTAATTTCCTGGACGGGCTCCAAAGACAAGCCTTAACGTCCCCAGTAAGTATTCTCCTGTTAGCTGCCTGAAGCATCTGATTAATGTGTGCCGGAATTCTCTGCGACGTTTATGATGCCTTGAGGAATGGATGTGACAAAGACTTTATAACTCACGCAGGAGCCATTTTTTTCCCCAGGAGCCACGTGTTTCCTTATGAAAGCAGGATTGCCCGATCAGGCAGAGAGTGTAGAAAACGGACAGGAGGAAGCTTCGTCTGGCGCTAGGGGGAAAGGCAGCCTCTGTGTATAATATCATCGATGGCTGGGCAGCCTGGCTGCAATTCACAGCTTTTTAACAAGAGGTTTTATTACAATTTGGCACAGGGCAGTCAAACCTACAGAGAGCCTTGGAAATGACCAGCAAGGGGTTGTACACCAAGGATGGACTTTTCATGAATTGAATTGAGAATGTATCGTAAATTCCACGGCCCTGGAGTAGGAATTGAAATTGGAATTGCTCCCTGCTCAAGGGAAACAAAACTGGAATTGAATTGACACAGGAAACAGAATTGAAATCAATTAAATTCCAAGAATTCCTGCTTGTAATTGCTATAGGGGTATTTTTTAAAATTCCGTTTGCAGATTTTAAATTGGAATTGATGAGTTTGTGAATTGCCCCATCCCAAGTGTACAAGGTGCCCCAAGGACACTCAGCTAAAGCCCAGTCACCACATGATTTAAGTAACTCCGACACTGGACTGTCAGACACCCTCTATTTCCAGGGAGATGTATGGAAAACAGGCTGTAGGACATTTTGACAGATAGGACCATGACAATATTCATAGGCTCCCATTGTGACATCGCCAAATGACTGTCATGAGACAATCAGAGGAATAACCGGAATGAGGTTCAGATGTTCTTCTTTAAGTTTGATGTAACTGTCCAAGGATGCTTGGAACTTGCTGCTGTGGGATAAAAGCTGTACAAGAGTACTTATCTTCAGAGGAAAGCATTAAAGACACAAATGAATGGCAGTTCTGGATGAACGCGTTTCTGTGTTAGAGGGTGTTAGGATCACATGGCACATCAGAAACTGAACTGAACTCTGCTGAACCGTGAAACTTTTCTAGGGACCAAGATCAATGCGAGTGGCTTCATAAGCGCACCTCTGCCAACAGCAGCACTCATCTGCCGGAGGCTCAGTGTGGCAGCCCTCGTGGCGAGAATATCAAAGTGCGCTAAACTCCTCTGATAGCACTTTACCGACGCCCTCATGGTGGGAGGACCCCCACAATACGGCCCATTGCCTTCGGGCATCTGCCGGACGCCGAGCCGCATCTGCCGGCGCCTTCCCTGCTGCAGGAAAGGCGCGGAGGGCCCATGATGACTCTCGACAAAGGCCCACCACTCCGGGAGAGTCGACTCGCTTGCTTTGCACGAAAGAAAAATATTCAGACAGAAAACAGTGAAGGACAATAGGAAGGCAGAAGCTTACAGCCATCAATGAGGCTTTTTTGTGGGGGAAAAAAAAGAGTGGGAATTCAAAAACACTTCTGAGGGACCACTGTGACTGTTCCTGGAGGGGAAGTGGAGACTTACAAAGGATTCTTCAGGCACAGGGGCTGTGGGTGCAGATAAATGGCTATTTATTGCTTTTTTCATACCTCACAACAAAACATGCTTGAAGAAGGATCAGATCAAAATTCTGTATTTTTGGAATAAAAGACTGCAGACATATGGACTCTCGCAACTGGGTGTTAATTAAAGGCTTAAACATCTCTACCCTCCTCATACAACAGCTTTCAACATCGGCCACAACCCCTTTACATATACGCGCATGGGCCTGTGTGTACATATGATCAGTTTTGAAGCTCGTCTCAAACATGATGTGTGCTGTTATCTTCTGGCTGCTGTCTCATAGCCTTTCATGGTCTCCATTAGCACCGTCTCACCAGAGACGTCAAAATTGGGCCGAATCAGTGCCGAGACAGAGTCGTCCGAGTGCCGGGTGCCTTCAGACAACTATGGCGCTGAGCAAAAGCATCTCTGTGAAACGACGCCGGCGAAACAGATGGTTTCCAGGCTGGACCCTCCATGCATGTTCTTCAGCCCACAAACTTCTCCTCCTCTCATCGCACAGCGAGCCGAGTCCAAACTCCAGCCATTGGGGTGACCCCGATTCGGATCTTCTGAAGCTCTTCCCCCTCGAGCCTCAGCTCTTTGGCTTTTTGTAGCTCCGGATAAACATCTGCAGGCTGCAGTTCTGGGTGTGGGTGGGGGGGGGGCAAGCTCTTCATGTCCCTTCAGAACGAGAAACAACAAAGCTATGCACTGCTGATCCGCGTGGATACGAGCCTCGTCCTACATTTGACGGCACTGACCAAAGCCGGATTATTGGTTTATGTGTGAGCCACACACACACTCAAATCGCTACTGGTGACGCAAACAACTGGCACCACAAAAGGCCTGTGGAGAATCTACAGCATCTGAAGCTGGTGGCCTGTTTGTCCCTCTCAGACACCCAGTCATTCAGCCTCCAGGCTTGAAATCATAAGGAGATCCTGGAGTTGGTTTTGCTAGTGTAGATGACTGTTGGCTTCTATTTCAATTCTGATAGTTGCACCCAGGATATATAGTCAAATGCAATATGTTATGGACTTCAGAGTTAACTTGAGTAGATAAGAAATAATAATAATAGTATTTTACAGCTTTTTAAAATGTATTTTACTGCTGTCTTCTCTGCTGGTGTGCTTAGGTCATAAGTATGCAATTCCGATCCTGTGTTGTTTTCAAGTCATTCCTAAACTTTAATAGGAAAGTGCCCAGGATTGGAGGGGTCTGACTGGTCTGGTTATTTAAAACATATCAAAATCCCTTGTCATGTCAGGCCTCAGTTGCTTCACCAATCTTCTCTGAGGGATGGTTTCCATTCCTGCGAGTGCCAACTCTCCCTCTGCATTACAGCAAACATGTGAACACCAAGCCAACTAGGGGGCTGGTATGTGGCTCATTGGGTTGGGGGCATCTCTGTCTGTTATTGGAAGGTCACTGCTTCAAATCTTGTCCTCAGCAGAAAAGTAACCTGCCCATTGGGCTCTTAAGCGAGGCTCCAAAACCCAGAAAAGCACTTCAGGGGCATCTGATAAATGGTTGACCTTGTGCTCAGATCCCAAGCTTTGCTCTCAATTAAACAATGTATGTGTATTTCTCAAAGGACAGCAAGATGGGATTTATGAAAAGAAGCATTCAAATGTACCTCTACCTGTGAAAATGGCAAATAAACCATCATTTTATTTATTTTTTCCAGCTACTGAGTTTGACCCACTGAAAATGATAACAATCAAACTAATCGATTGTTCTGGAAATACTCACCCAGGTTGCCCCAAATGGAACTCCTGGATATTCTCACAGCTTTTCCAAGCTCCTGAGTGTCACTGACAAATTGCCGTCACATATCACAGTCGCCCTCTGTTTGTCTTCCTCTCAGGTGTCAGACAGGTGCGACTACGTCTTCGTCAACGGGAAGGAGATGAAGGGAAAGGTGAAGATGGTGGTGAACTTCACCTACGGCCACTTGAGCGCCCAGCTGGAGATGACGGTGTGGATCCCCCGCCTGCCCCTGCAGATCGAGGTGTCCGACACCGAGCTCAGCCAGATCAAGGGCTGGAGGGTGCCCACCGTGCCAACGGGACAGAGGTTGGTTGCCAATTCTCTCCCTCCCAGTTGGAGACACTCCAGCAGAAAAAAGAATATGTCACTTTATATCAGGTTAGCGCTTCATAAAACTCTACTTGCATGTCTTTAAACAAGCATGTATCCGCTATTATAAGGCAGCCGAACCCAGCTAAGGGGGTTATCTTTTGATCCACCAATTTGATGTTAATTGAGTCTAGCCAATATTCAGTCCTTTGTCCCAGTGGGGTGAGCTCCTTTGCAGAGGGCCACACGAATGAAGTGTAATGCAGGAATATCCATTTATGAGTCTGTTACTGTAGCCTGGTTACTCTGCATTGAATATGAGTAGCATTAACTTCAGGCTACGCTAAAACGGCTGATTGGGGCTTTCTCCTATTCAGCACTCGTATGGAGTTTTAGCATCGTCTAATCTCCGACAGGCTTTTAGCACTGATCTGGCACACACAGTGCTGCTCCCAGCCTGGCCGTGGCACAGGGAGGCCTGTTTCCATGCAGATTTTATAGAAATGTAACAGAAAGTGACATTAGCGACACTACCTAGGCCTGGGAAGAGGCGCTATGCTCCTGGCGAGTTACATCACTCAGTGGAGCTGTTTGGCAAGCGGGAGCGGGAGCGGGAGCGGACGGGGCGGCTGACAGCGCGCACATCACAGCGGCCTCTCCGCCGCGCTCGTCTAAGCTTTGCCTGTCTCTCTTTTTATTGCCACAGCCTGGGTTTCTCCTCCTGAATGGTGCAGTCAGCTGTCTGTTACTTTTCTTCACATGTCTTTGGCCTTAAAGTTGACTGTATTGAATTGGTCAAGGTGCCAGACTCAGGACCATTTGGTCAATAGCTGAGTATTTCTGTAAATTGGTGTAGATAATTATTGGTGGTGGGGGGGGGGGTGCATGACAGTATCAGCACAGGGTTGTTACACTTTTTAGCTCCCCCACACCCCACCAATCCTTGGCTGTGTTCCTTGCATAACATCCTTAAACAGCGAAGCAGGTTGTACCTCTTTACATACAACCATGATTATGTCTGTTTTGTCACCTGGTTCAGATCCAGTGCACACAGCATGAGATTCTATGCAAGAGGAGAGGGCACATTATGTACTGATTACAATTAATGTGAGCCTGCTGGGTTCTCCCTTGTGGGGGGCAGGTTTCTGGCAGGAAGGGAGGCTAATGGAAGGGTGGGATTTGTGGGAGCCAGGAAACAGATGGGGGCGGTGCTACAGAGGGCAGCTGAAACCTGATTGGACCCTGGAGTGCCCCCTCTTCTCTCACTCAGCGATGCAAAAAATATCTAGCGAATGATGAGGTTGGCATCTCCATATGAACTACAAGCTCTCTTATGCCCCCAATTTTAAAACATTCTAGAATTTCTCCCAGTGGACCCTCTGGTCGTCTGACTCTTGGATTCACCAGAACCCATTCCCCATTTCAGATATTTCCACAACCTGGTCTAATATTCACCTGTATCCCTTCAACACACATTTCTTTGTTCTTGTCCTTGCAGGGAATAGACAATTCCTAACACCACCACAAACTAAATTAGGAAAAACGCTGATTTTTAGCTGACTTCCTGGGACACTATCGGGGAAAAAGAAGCCCTGTACACACAGAGACACACTCACACAGTCACACACTCATTTTTTCCAGTCACCCACATGGCTAAAAGTGGATCCTTACATCACGTCGATCCGCCCCCAGTGCCTGTATCCTGGCATTCCTGAGTCACTCTCAGTACTGACTCTTTATACCGCAGGCCTTTCGAACCCTTTGCCTTAGACACCCCTGGGACTTTGGTTATAGCCTGTAGAGGATTCCTGTGGACTCTTTAGTGCCCCAAAGCTCCATGGTGTCAAGTGAGTGTAGCAGAAGACCTAACAGCTTTACAGCACGGCGACAATCTCCCCACTATGGGAATGATGTAATCTCCCATCATGGCCTTCTGTCGTAAAGTATCCCCGTTGCACTGCTAGGTAGCCATGATTTTCACCTCTGCCTGTTTTTTTTTACCTGTCCACCTCGGTTGCAGGGTCTCATTAAAAGCTTGGAAATGCTGTCACCTCCTTTTCCTCTGCAGCCTGACATGCTCAGAGTGGTCACAGCCCTCTGGTCACGTGGCAACGTCTCCGCGTCTGCCAGAATGTGACGCTGTGGCATCGTTGCTTACGCAGCCCTTTTCCACGAGCTGCAAAACCTTCCTTCTACACTCTTTTTTGGCAGTCATTTAGTCAGAAAGAATAATATACAATAAATGCACGATCTGACGGCCCAGTTTCGATTTGAGCGGGTGGATTTCTCCACACGCCGAAACCACGGCAGGTTACCGACATTGATGCTCGTATTGCCAGCGGCGATGCTTCTTGAGCAGCCCCCCCTCTGATGGCGTCTGCTCCACAGATCTGCGCGGGACAGCGAGGAAGAGGATGACGACGAGCGGCGGGGGCGCTCCTGCGGGCTGCAGTACCAGCAGACGGCGCTGCGCGTCCTGGCACACTTCGTGGCGGAGGCACCCGATGCCCGCTCGCCGGCTGCCTTCATGCTGGGCAGCGACTGGCAGGCCGACGTCACAGACCTGGTGCGTGACTTCCTGAAGGTGGAGAACCCTCGCGTGGCTCGACTCAGGGACGGCCGCGTGCTGGTCGGGGTGGACGTGGGCATGACCACCATCCAGGTACGTCGATTTGGGGGACAGAGATGACATAAACTATTCTTTATAGCTACCGTAGCAGTAGTGATCAAAGCCCATACGATGCCCTAGTCAAGCATCAACTCTGCCCCGCCCAACCTCCGTCCCCGCAAACCTCCCCCTCCCCCCTATTTCACCCTGTACCCTGTATGTATGAAGTGAAGTGAGTGCTTTGAAGGTGTTTTTCTAATCCTCAGCCATCCAGATAAAATTGCCGATGGGAAGCGGCAGGGCTGGATCTGCCTTCTCAGGGCCTTAGGCAAAGCTTTTTTTCGGAGGTCCCCCTATCAAGAAAACTGACGTGCTTTTAATTTCCTCCAAAATTCAGGTAATTCAGGGACCCTAGGCAGCTGCCCATTCTGCTTATAGCCAGAGCTGGCCTTGTATATATTTTTTCATGACTTTCTCTGGACCCCTTTATGCCAGTCGGGCTCTACACAGCTGCCTAGTTGGCCTGTGCCTGGATCCGGCCTTGGGAACCGGGCCGGAAAGATGAAGGACACAGACGAGAAGGAAAAAAAAAATGCAACAGCGATGGTGGATGAAATGTTAAACCTCTCGCCTGGGTCAGGTTTCTGGTCCTGCCTCAGCGGTGGCCAGTGCGGATCAAATTCTCATGCCTGAACAAGAGTGTTATTTATATGTTCGTCTCCAGCGGACACACTTGTGAATCTCAAGAGGCAGGGAGGTGCGACGTGCAATTTATCCTGCGTGTGCACCCTCATCTGTCTGTGTCCCCTGGAAGAGCAGGAAAAAAGTCGTTAGTTAAAAAATCGTTAGCACCTGCGTTAGGCCGGTGTGGCATGCCGGCACAAGGCCACGATTCATCTGTCTGATGCTGGACACTCTTCTCCATCTGGGCAAATCCATATCTGTCATGCTGTCACACCGCGGGGGTTTGGGAAAGCGGATCACACACCATTCCTGGTACGTCTAGCTGCCTGCTGACAGCAAAACAGCCTAGATAAATCACAGTCACCATGGTGCTGTTTAAATGGCCTTGTAACAGTAACGTTAGTGGGTACCTCTAATGGGAGAATAGCGGTAACATTTACCCTCTTTAAATGGGCCTGAAACAATAACATTAGCGTACTATCAATGGCAGAATAGCGGTAACATTTACCCTCTTTAAATGGGCCTGAAACAATAACA
>JAODKE010000043.1:8946183-8960649 GCA_026779605.1 Mormyrus hasselquistii | reverse complement strand
ATGGGCCTGAAACAATAACATTAGCGTACTATCAATGGCAGAATAGCGGTAACATTTACCCTCTTTAAATGGGCCTGTTACAATAACATTAGTGTACTATTAATGGCAGAATAGCGGTAACATTTACCCTCTTTAAATGGGCCAATTACAAGAACATTAGCGGTAAAATTTTCAAGGATGCATTCTGAAAAAACAACATGAATCGCAATTCTTTTGCTTAGAATTGAGATCACCGTTCTCTGTGACTTTTTTTCTTAAATTTAAAAGTTTATTGCTTTTACTAAACTGCATATTGAAACACAACAAAACATGACTGTGCCAAACATATGATTGATCCAGGACCAGTATATCAACTTCTGACAACAGAAAGGAAACGCTCAATTGGCCATTCAGTTAGGGTAACCAAAACAACCCTACCAAAAGTTCCAGTACCATAAGTGGCAATGTACTTTTGATACTTTGGTATTATGGTGTGGAACTTGAAATGTTTTCTTTGTCAAACGGTTATGCAAGTACCCTGCTTCTGAAATGCAACACAATTCAGAAAACAAATATAAACAAAGTAAATAATAATAATAATAATAACAAATTAACAAATTAAGTGACCCAGGCTTTAACTGCAATCTGGTAGGCTGAACCAAAGATCAGTATAGCGTAACAAGAAATAAAGTTTATTGTATAATAAACGGTATAACGGTATTGGAAAATTATAACAGTATTGCAATGTGACTTTGTCGTAATACATATTGAGGTATTTATAAAATAAAAAGGAGTTTAACATAAATTTCTCAAAAATCTGTAGTGATTTAAACAGCAAGGATGAAAATAATTATGAATGCCTTGGTGAACAGATGCAGTGCTCATGCAAAAGCAGCAGAAGCTTAAAACTTTAAACATATACAGATTCATCTGGCTTTACAATGGTTTGACTTACGATATTTCAACTTTACGATGGTCCACACTAAGTAGTCATCAGATGAAACTGACTTGTGATCTTTTCCCGCGCTAGTGATATGCTGTACAATACTTTCTACTCATTCCCCGGCGATGGCAATTTCTATGCAATCCAGTCTCTGTAACCATTGCGAGTGTACATACATACATCTTATACGATCACTTACTTATTTATCATATCATATTCATATTTGGCTTACAATAGTTTCAACTTACAATGGGTTCAGTACAAAATTGAAAGTAAGAAAAATCATCTTGATCTTAATCTGGGTGACTGGCGAAGTAAGAACACACAGTGTTGGTATTAATATCACACGTCGCAAAGCTGTATAATATACTACAGTTATTTTTTCAAATTCATTACAAAATACCCTGTCTTGCGCAGTGATGTGATTCAGTGCAGGTGCCAATTTTTACGCCAGTTGAAAACCACCTTGAAGTACTGTACTTTTGGTACTTTCTTGGAGTACCGAAAGTAAGTTACCTGGAGGAAAAGCACCCTTTAACGATAATGCAGAATTGTGGGATCAGTCAGACTCTCTGGGGAAAAGTGGGAGCGCTTGATTTGATTCAGCAGATGAAGTACAATGCAAAGGAACTGTTGTAATTAACAATTTTAACATTTTGTATACATAGTACAATGAAATCCCTACAATGGGGTATTTAGGAGTTAATGTCTTTTTTTTGAGATGACAGGAAGCTACACTGTTTTATTCAAACAATATTATGACTGTTAACCCAGCAGTGCAACAATATGCAAATTAATCTGCCATTTAATCATCAATTTATGCCTGTTCTTTATACCTGTGTTGTATGTGTTGCGTGTCAAATATGTGCATGGAAGAACTAGAGATGCCGATATTTGTATCGGTATCGGCGCCGATCCAGACCTATTTGACGGATGGGGTATTGGCCATGCATGACCGATACGTGTCCTATACTTAATTATTTAGTTTTTGGCAATCAGTCGCATGACAGCTCTTTCCCATTGTACGTGTGTTTTGTACGGCATTCAAATCGAATGCTTTCGCTGCCCCTCAGTCTTTTTTGCTACTCAGTGGGTGTGAGTACAATGACTACCGCCTGCTGTGACATGATGCGCATACGCTTCGCAGTACAAGGATGTATTATACTCTTATAACAGAAACCAGTAGCGCAGCAATTTGAAATCTATTTAAAATAAAGTTTTGATAGGTGGGAATAGCGTTTAATGGACAATCCCATTTAACAAAGTGCACGCAACTGCGAGACAAAGCAAAGCAATGGATGATTTGGGAGTCACTAACTTGGGCTGTCTTGCAAACTCGCTGCATCTTGTGCTACAAGAGGGGCTGCCATCGCAACAAAAGTGTTACTGCACTGATGCCAATGGGAGAAAAACTGTTAAAATTTTAAGCATTTGCCACTTGTGTATACTTGCTTTGAGGATATTCATATTGAACTGCAAATGCCTCAAAAACGCTTAAAACAAGACGTACAAACGAGGTGGAACAGCACGTTATGTATGTTTGTAGTAGCCTAATAAAACATTTTTTGTCATACATTTTTTCCATCTGATTTTACTAGCTTCAAAAAATAATACATAAAATATAACAAAGTAAAAAGAGCTCTTGTATCGGAATCTGTATTGGTATCAGCACTTGTGTATCTGAATCGGATCGGAACTGAAAAAACGTGGATCGACCATCTCTAGGAAGAACCATTATAAATATAGCTGAAGGAAGGAAGAAGGAAGCATTATGAAGTGGAATATGAACCTTAATGTACTGCAGTGCTCTGATGTTTCTCCAGTGCCAGCAAAACTTTGCATTCAGCTTCCAAGGCTGATGCTTCAGGCCCCAGTCTTCTTTTTATTGTGGGGTCCCTAATTGCTCCTGCCAGTCACTGGCAGACCAGATGAATAATTGATTGATAATTGATTGTTCTTGTCCAGTTAGGAGCTGCATAGCCTAATAAATGTCTAATACTAAATCTTCACGTACAGTGGTTAAACAAATGCTCTTTGACCATAAGATAATTTGTTACATTATGTCATCTATTGCTTTTTTTCTCAGCTTTCCCACAGTTCAAAGTGGGGTTCAGTTGATCTTCTAAACAAGTTTGGCATTCTTGTGCAGGTTGGCTGGATTAGCCCTCCACTGCCTTAGCCAAATTACAGTGGCACTCAAAGGTTCACTTGAGTCCTGTAGAGCACGTTCCTTTCAGAAGACTGGGTTTAGCGTTTGGTGAAATTTACATGGTTTCACAGACTGAAACAGCACTTTTTGAGAGATACCTGTGGCTTCCAAGGTACAGTTCCTGGAAACTGCAGAGAAACCATAGAATAAAACAATGAACAGTTATTAATCGCTGTGGGATTTCACCTACCCCATCTTGTTCTCTATGAGACACACAAACAGGTAAGAAAAAGTTTGAGGTCGCAGCACAGGGTCTGCCTGTAGCACCCCTAGAGCTGGGGGTTAAGGGCCTTGCTCAGGGGTCGACGGATATGTAGCTGCTCTGCTCTAACCGGCAACCTACCAATCACAGGAACAGAGGCTTAACCCACTGAGCCACGTGCCACTCGTCTTGTAATGCCAAGCTTACAGCCATGTGCCGAGAATCAGATTGATCACCCACACCTCAGATCACACCATACGTCTCCCAGACAATGGGAAATGAGTCACATTACCTTGTGTTCGTTAGGAGATAAGACGTGGGGACATTTGTTCTATCAGCTGACACTCGTTCATCACACTGGATGTTCGCCGTGTTTCCACACCGCATCACAGTGAATGGTAAAGTGACCACCCACCCACCCCCCTCCCCCCCAACTTGGTCTCATCTGCCCAAACAGGTGCTCTCTCCCCTGTCGGACGCCATCCTGGCTGAGAAGACGGTGACAGTGCTGGAGGACAAGGTGACCATCACGGAGCTGGGCGTGCAGCTGGTCACAGGCCTCTCGCTCTCGCTGCAGCTCAGCCCTGGGAGCAACCGGGCCATCGTCGCCACGGCGACCGCACAGGAAGTGCTGCAGAGCCCTAAGCAGGTAACTCCCTCATGCGCACTGTGGCCAGGGATGGACCGCAATAGATTCACTTTGACGTTTAGCAAATTTCCAGACTGGTTAATTAGTAAGTTTAAAACATAAAGCTGTGTCTGTTACACCAGATAAGAAGAGCGTTCTTATCAGATGTGCAATGTAATTATCGGCCTGTAAATAGAATGCCACAGGAAAACAGTCTATGTTTCAGGCTGGTGAGAGCCTCAAGCAAGCTTAGCCCCAAACATTCAGCTGAGAGCAACTGGGCCGGGGTGGGTGGTGTATATGTGGTGTAACATACAACAGCATGAGGGCGCTTTCTGCTTTTAACCAGTCCTTAAATTAAGCTCCTTTTAGCCGAGTCCTTATGTAGCAATATTTTGTTAGCAAACGTAATCACTGTCCAGTACCCTGACCAAGGATGCAGAGAGGATTGTGTGCCTACGTGAGCTGAAGAATCTGGTGCCAATCTATTAAAAATATAACATATACATTAAAAGCACAACCCGTACCCAGACGGTGGTAGATATTATCATATCTAACAGAATATTTTAAAAAAGCGAAAGAAAAGTAATAAATGAGAAACATACACTATATACTTACAATGTTTACAGTTTTTTTTGTATTTTACATAATATACATTTTCTTTTCCATTTTCCATTCCAAGGCTGACGGATCAGGGCATTTTCGCAAACATCTATTATGCAGTATACCGTATTTTATATTTAGAAAAGTAAGAATAAAAAAACACCCAGTTCCATAGACCGTCCTGGTAGCACTCTGGGGGGGCAGCTTGCATCCATTTACTCACTAATCACAGGGACAACAGGCCTGTGTGGTGTCTGGAGCACATAAAGGAGCATGCTGTCCCTCATTTGCTGTCCCTCATTTGCTGTCCCTCATTTTCCCATTGGACCGAGCAACCTGTGCATTAAAGAGTTATAATAATAATGATAAAAATGATTATTATTATCACTATTATTAGTCGTAGTAATAGTAGTAGCATCATCATTATCCTCCAAGCCGCTTTCAGGAATGCTGGGAGGGTGGAGCCTATTCCCGGCAGCATAGGGCACTTCCTGGAGGCCTAATCCATCTCGGGGCTCACACACAGTCTGACAGAGGCACACGCTATGCGTGTTACCCCAGCCTTGTGCTTGATCCTTCCTGGGATACGCTCCAGGCCCACTCGCCCCTGCAGGTAAGCGGTCGGAAGATGAACGGAATGTAAAATTCCCGTAATTAAAAATAACTCTTTAAAACCCTAATCACAAAGTCACCGGCTGCCCACCCCGCTTTGTTTTATCAGGCTCAGAAATAAAGGCTCTTTCACCATCTATATAATTAGCACTATATGGGGTAAATTAGCATGAGCGTGTTTAATATTCGGCTGTCGCACGGGGTCTGCGTATGAGGCGGGTCATTTCTCTGGCAGCTGACTTTTGAGTTCCTCCTTCCCTACTAGCAAGATTAATAGTGGCCGGTATTGATAGCATGTGATACATTTTAGATATGGTGGTGGGGGGAGGGGGGCATTTCATTAGACCAGCTCTCCACTTCCTTGCAGTTACATCCACAGTTAGGAAGCACCAGCTGAAAGTGAGAATCCTCACCGCACTGTGGACGCACTGTGGACCGTCATTTTGGGCCAGCATACCGCCAGGGGGGTGAAATCTGGTTATCTAGTAGCGGCTAACTTCGGCATGTTACAACCGGCACATGGCACACTGTGGGCATTTAAATAACATCAACAAAAAAACAAGTGTGAATCAAACCAAAGTAACTAAATAACTTTGAGAATTTCATGTCTACTGACAATAGCAATCAGCCGATTTGTGCTGCTTGACCCTGTGCTGTTGACAGTACACTCCAGAAGCTGTTCACAGTGCAGATGTGTGAAGTTATGGGTGGAAGCTAACTAAAAATGCGTTTAGAAAGGGAAGGATGTGTCTCAGTGTCAAGTAATGTAGATGAATGGGAATCACAGAGGGAGGTGCAGGGGCTCATTGAGTAACACCGGCCTCACACCAACCGGGGCTGCGGCTTGTGGGATGGCGTGATGGACTGGTATCCCATCCGGAATGTTCCATGTGCTTCCTGGGGTAGGCTCCAGGCTCACCACAACACAGTACTGGAAAAAGCAGTTAGAAAAGATGGGTGTTTGGCTGTGAAATAGGGAAAAGAATATCTGTATTCTCAGTTCTGGTGTAGATCTTGCGCAGTATTTTTTTGCACACGGTCACTTTGTGCGGGAATTGAGTGCCAGTGTTCTGTACACTCGCCCAAAGACCTGACGCATCTGCGGATTCGCCATCGATGTAGCTCGTTCTTCCGACTATCCCAGCTGGATGATGGCGCTTTGCTTTATGCTTGTTATCTAATCGTGTGATAATTTACTGATTAATGGTCCCATGTGAGAGTGAAGGAGGTTCTTTATCTTTATGCTGCTGAAAATCATGCAGGATACAGGTCGCCCCCCCCCGATTCAGGAGACTTGGTATCTTCTGCCCTGCAAGCGCTTTTTGTGAAGCTTGATTCGCTTGATGAAATAATGTAACAAATCATCAGCTCATCAGAGTGAATGAAACTAACAAATTCAGCAGTCTGGGCTGCTCCCCTATTTCATTGTAAACAAGGTACAACTATTAATATGGGTTTTATATCTTTGGCATGAATAGGAATCTAATGTATGCTGTGGTTTTCATGTTTTTGTCAGCCCCTGCTGTTCGTTTATGTATATCTAAAATATATTTCCCCATGGTTAATGCTTCTCTCGTAACTTATCTGGAGTCTGTTTTTTGGTAGAGACGAAGAGCAGATAAGGATGATTTGTGTGTCTTTCTTTAAGTCACAGGCCTTGTCTGTTTGCCCACTAGGAGGCGCCGATCAGTGCGTGGCTCCAGTTCAGCGATGGCTCCATGGCGCCCCTGGATTTGTATGAGCCGGGCCTCTTTGTTCTGTCAGTCACCTCTCTGGACGAAGGCGTGGTCACTGTGCGGCAGGACCCGGGTTGGAGGTGGCCCATCGTCGTGGCAGAAGCTGAGGGCCAGGGGGCGCTGGTGAGGGCAGAGATCACTGTCAGCGAGACCTGCCAGAAGTCGAAGCGGCGCAGCGTGTTGGTGGCCGGCAGCGGCATGGTGAGGGTCCGGTTCGGCTCGGGGGAGGAGTTGGAGAACCATCCCGGCGACCGCCGCCGGCCGCGGCCCGACGGCCATTTCTACGGCAGCTCTGTCGCTGGAATGGAGGATGGCGTCGCGAGGAGGTCCACCACCACCAGGAGCGCCATCCTCAGGCGGCCCGGGGGCGGGAGGCTCACGGACGATGGTGGGCTGGGCCAGAATGGTCCCATTGACTTCTCTGACTTCCCAGCCCAGGTGGACCTGCCCGGGGACACGGAGGACGACCTGGTCCAGGCGCATCGTGGGCTTTCCGATCTGGAGATCGGCATGTATGCCCTGCTGGGGGTCTTCTGCCTGGCCATCCTGGTCTTTCTAATCAATTGCGTCTCTTATGCCCTCAAATATCGGCATAAGGAGCTGTCAGAGGAGGGTCCTGAGACCCTGGGCCACGCCCACGATTGGGTGTGGCTGGGCCATGAGGCGGAGCCTTCGGAGGGCCACTCCTGTTCCTCCCCACAGCAGGAAGAGCGTGGCTCGGTGACGGACGCGGGCGTGGCCTTCGAGGAAGGCAGCCACCTGCTGAATGGCGGCTCGAGCAGGAAGAACGTGCAGGGCCAGGTGCACCGGGAGGCGGGGGGGGGTCCTGGCGGTTTGGCCCACAAGGGCGACTCGCCCACCAGCAGGCGCAAGCGCGTCAAGTTCACCACCTTCACCACCATCCCGCTGGACAACGGCTGCCCGTCCCTTAGCCCCGTCGTCGCTGGTCACAGTGACGACATCAAGTGGGTGTGCCAGGACATCGAGCTCGGGGATTCCAAGGAGCTGCGGGATTACATGGAGAGACTAAATGGCAACGCCCTGAAGGATGCCGCGTAATGCCCCCTGCTGGCAGACTGGCAGAACACTCACCCTTATGCCTTTCCGAGAGAGCAGCAACACGGTCCTGCTGGACCTCGTACAGGCGGCGCCTTGTCCTGACAACCGGACGGAATCTTCATTGTGACTTGTTGTCATGGGAACTACAAAAAGGCCATTCATCATAATTTAAAAGAAAAGGAAAATATCCCACTGAATCCCACACAGGACTAAAACTGTTATTAAGGAACATAGTTACCAGAAGGGAAATGACAAACAGACCAGGAGTAAGGGTGTCTATTTTTCTGTTCCAATAGTATTTTTTCTTTTAATCTTTGAGTATGTTTTTTAATGACATTTTGATTTTATTAATATTCTTTTTTGTGTCCCTATTCCAACATTTCAGTATGTACTGTCTAACAATGTGCAGCAGACCTTGTAGAATTAAGAATGTAATATTGATAAATATTTGGGTTGTAAATAAAATGCACATAGAATGGTTTGGGAATGTTTCCACGTTTTGTAGCATTCAGATTGTTTTTTCATATATATTTATATTCTGTTTTTTATCCCTCTGGTTATCTTTTTCAAAAGCTGTTTTTCTCCCATAAAAGCTGTTCTTCTTGCATGTTGCTGAAGAGAAAAGCAGAAGCCACAGGTCTCATTATAACTGGAGGAACAATCCATCCCACAGCTCTGTAAATAGTATCCAGCAGTGTCTCAAGATCGCGGTGGTGGGGGGGGGGGCAGAATACAAAATGACACTGCATTGATGTGCTGTAAATTGTATTTTCATATGCAACATTTAAAGGAGATATGTCAATAGAAGGGGTTAATTCAGTCCCGTCTTGACATCCATGGCTTCTTGTGACCCATAATTTTCAGTTAAGTCGCCACCTATATCTGAGTATCATGACGACTATGGGCCTATGCAGTATAAATACGGTATTTGTTTGAGTTCCAGCTCCTTCTGTGGACTTTGCACAGGCTTCTCCCTGCAGCCCACAGACGTGTACTTAGGTGGACTGGAGAGTCTAAATGACCCTCAGTGTGTGTGTACGTAACCTTCCTCCCCAGCCTCGTGCCCCGTGCTTCCTCCGTGCTTCAGGCCCTCTGTGATCTGCTTCCAGAGAAGCCTTTATGAAAGATGGCTGGATACATATATAGTAAATTCCACAATATGATATACAATTTTCAAAATTTAACCTGTTCAGGGGAAGACAGAGAGAAAATGGTGTACTGGCTCAGACTCTATGACAGTGTTCATTAAACATTACTATTTTCATTATGAGTCAAGCGTTTCGAGGTTATTAACTTGGTGTGCAGTTAATGTTCACGCAGTGCTTCAGTGCCATTAAATAAAATTTGCTCCCTCTGGGTCCCTGTACGTGACTTTGGTTTCTCCGGGGCCCCTGTACGTGACTTTGGTCTCTCTGGGGCCCCTGCACGTGACTTTGATCTCTCTGGGTCCCTGTACGTGACTTTGGTCTCTCTGGGGCCCCTGCACGTGACTTTGATCTCTCTGGGGCCCCTTGTACCTGACTTAGGTCTCTCTGGGGCCCCTGTACATGACTTTGGTCTCTCTGGGGCCCTTGCATGTGACTTTGGTCTCTCTGGGGCCCTTGCACGTGACTTTGATCTCTCTGGGGCCCCTGCACGTGACTTTGGTCTCTCTGGGGCCCCTGCAAATGACTTTGGCCTCTCTGGGCCCCCCTGTTCACAACTTTGTTCTCTATGTTTGTAGTTTTGCTCTGTCAGGGCCCCTACGTGCAGCTGTGCTCTTTCTGGGGGCCCTGTATCTAACTTTGCTCTCTCTGGCGTCCCCTGCCCTAAACTTTATTCTCTTTCTCCATAACTTTGCTCTGTCAGGGCCCCCTGTGCGTGGCTTTGTTCTCTCTGGGACCTCTACACATCACTTTGTTATCTCTGCATGCGGTTTTGTTCTGTCAAGGGCCCTAGTATCTGACTTTGGTCTCTCTAGGACCCCTGTCCACAACTTTGTTCTCTCTGTGTGTAGTTTTGCTCTGTCAGGGGCCCCGGTACACGATTTTGCTGTCTCTAGACACCCTCAGTGACACCCTCAGGTTGGCAATTTACAGGAAGTTTGCCTCATATACAGCAGACGGCATCGTATTAAACAGAACAGCCCTTTGCTGACTGTGACAGTACCGATTTGTGGATATTGATTTGTTAGCAGACTGGATCGCTGACTGAATACCAGTCTTGGATCAGGGCTCTGGGAAGGGCCTGAAACTCAGCAGCCCCTGTGCCACCCACGCCGACGGGATCTCAGGAGGATGCAAAGACTCCAGAGCCACTTTCAAAATGTTTGTCATTTGATGCAGCTGTAGCTTCCCTGGGGCTGTTTGGACACAGCACCCATCTCAAAGGCTCAAGGACTCTCCTTGTCAAACTTGACCCGGCAAAGTGTCACTGTCAACACAGTGGGTACTGCTGAGACGGCGAAGCACTCAGAAGTGATGACGCCGTTCACAGCAATGACCCTGAGCTCACGAGTGCCATCTTATAAAGAGAACAGCAAACGTGCTATTACCTCAAGAACCGGAAGTTGGCGATTCTTTCCGTTCGTTAGTGATGTGTGTCCATAGCTGTGCTCCATGGGTACAAGTAAGGCTTGCTAGGATTCAGGGTACATATCTATCAGACAGGAGATTAACTATTCAATGGACAATCCGCTGACACAGTCAAAGTATGGATACAGTCTTAATAATAATTGATACTTTATCGATCCCCGTGGGGAAATTGTCTTTACGCCTCCCTCAACTTGCTCTTTCTAGAGTAAGCTGTCCATGAAGGGCAGCCACCTGTAGTGGCACCCAGGGTGCTGGGGGATAAGGGCCTTGCTCAAGGATCCACAGATGGGCTGAAACTCAGGTTTGAGCCAGCAACCTTCTGATTACAGGCACACGGGCTTTAGCCCACTGAGCCACACGCTGCCCCTTCCGGTCCAGGCCGAGCTCCTTACAAATCCTTCATTTTGTTTTACTATTGTATTCCCTTCCTATTCAGGGCACTTAATGTAAATAGTTTTTCTAGCACAAATGATACAATACTGGAGATAAAAGTATACAGTATATAAAATTAATTCACAAAGAGTGGGATATTGCTTTTAGGAAGTAGTAGAGTATTTTTGTTAACATTGAATAATTAAATACAAAATGTAAAACAAGACATTTAAAGACAAAAGGTTACTTCAATGAAGGAGGAAAAAGAAACACTTGTCCAGAGAAATAAGCCAATCCTAGTGAACCTGGTGGATGCTGTGAACTCCTCCATGGAAACTTGGGCGAGATGAGGTTTCTCCAGACCTTCTGTGTCAGTTCATAAGCTCCAGCGGTGACATCCCCTTTATGTCATGTGAATCTTGACCGCCGCGTTAATGGCAAACATGTGCATTGCTGTAGCGTTTGACTTTGGCGACGGTCATTTCTGTCCTCTGTACTTGCCATGTAATGTGATTGTCGGTGAAGCAGAGGGCCACTCGTTAAGAGGAGAACATCTCATCCGACCACCAGAGGCCGCTATCATCAACCTCCATTGACCACCATCTTGGGGCAAAGAGATGTACCTGGACCTTAAACCATAGCTTGCAAATCCTGGGCATCAAACTATATATCAGAAAGATGGAACAACCAAATCTTAGGGGAAGCAGAAGGGTAAAACAGTAATTACATTAAAGCATTGTCACTAAATGACAGCAGAGCAGAATGAAAATGATTTTTAGTACATAATATTGTGTCATTTCCTAAAGATGATGGGGCGCATTATCCTCAGGACAAATGGGATGCGAACAGACTGCGCCGAGAGATTGGATCTCGACTCGTACCTTCTGCTCATAAGCGCCCCGCAAGCTACTGGGAAGGGATGAGACACAGAGTAAGATGAGTGAAAAGGCCAGATTAATTTAATAATTAAATAATGATTTTACAACATTAATGTTAATGTGACATTTCCTCTGTAACCTGTCAAAAAAATATATTGCCAGCTTTTACAAGTAAAATGCCAATTATGGGCTCATTAGCCAGCAGATCACATCCAGACAAAGGGGCTTTTTTGAAGATAGCGCTGCTGATATTTTCATTTCCTCTTTCGAAAATGATATTTCCTATTCATGATTGGAGGTACCAATGGAGAGATAAAGCCTTTTTTGTTGTGAAGGAACAATAGTTGAATCTCCTAAGGTATGCATGGAATTGTAGGATAAAGCCATACAAGCAAAGTCATGTTTTAGGCAGAACCAGTGTAAGGCAGAAAATGGCATTTATTCACCCATAACTTAAAAGTTCCACTAAATCTCTAACATATAATCTTTTGTGGTGGTTCTCTCTGCTTGGCTCACCGGGACTTTTTTGAGTTTCCCGGGGTAAGGTCCAGCTTGGAGCTGGAATGGGGAGGATGTGACACCGTGGGGCAGCCCGCCGTGGCCGTGTCCTCTGACGCGGTTGATTTCCTCTTACTGGCCTAGCTAAGCGCAGCAGCCTGGCCGTTTCGTTATTAATCGGCCCAAACAGCTTGTCTACATGGTCACCTGTGCCCCTACTGTTTTCCTATTGATCTCTAGCTTTATGTTTAATGAAAACAGTGGATTAAATAAAAGTCTCCTGGCCTTGTACTGCCCGCCCCAGCCTGACTATCGTTTCTTGCCTTCTTTCCGAGTTTCTGCCATGGTCCATCCCGATAAATGATGTTTAGCTTTTGTTTGTTCGCTTTCTTCCCCCATATCCATGTGATGTCGGCTTATTTCAAGCGATGCCACTGGATAGAGATTGGGTGGTGTGGGGGGGAACTCTGGAAGGAGACTACGAGCTGTATGAGGAACCGATGAACTGTGAAGGATATGGGGGGGGGGGGGGGGGTTACTGACCTGGAAGGAACTAACTGTCAGCCACTGAGAGGCCTTGATTGATGGGCCCCGGCTGTAATTAACACAGAACTGATAGTTTGACAGCCAGACTCACACCTCCGTTCTTACCTGGAAACACAGAGCTCCATCAGTAGGTGTCGTGTGATCTGTCCTCATGCAGAAACAACTTCTGATGAAACTTATTAAAACCAGAACAATGGAGTAATATGCAATACTTCCAATCATCTGCCAGTCTGAAACCAAACATGCTGCATGTCTGCGATCTGCTGGCCTTTCATTCAAATGTCTTATTAAAATATTATTATTATTATATTAGTTTTGTTCATTAAAAATTATATTAGTAGCGCTGATGCCAAGGGAATGGGTATTAAGCTACTATAATTAAGTTGCCCTTTGTGAATTAACTCATGTTAACACTGATGCTGCTCTCATGCTGTTGGGTGTCACGTTGTGAGACGGGTAATCGTCAACACGTTTCCTCCCCCCAGTGATTTGTAATGTAGTTCTAGGAATCCCGCCGAGATCTACTCTAATCGACAGGGCGTTTTAGACCCTCTGAAGGACCCAGTTTGGCGAAAAGGGCCACACACATGGGACGCACATTTTGTAATTTGCAGGAAAGTTGCATCGAAGCACCACCCTTCGCTCGCTTGTAAAGCACAGAGTTCGTTTCCGGTGGCGCGGCTCTCAGAGTGCTGACAGGTGTCGTCTGAGACCTCCAACAGATGGTGGCAAACAAAAACGTGCGAAGAATTTAAGAAATAGACATGGCTGGCTGCCCTGAAGACCTTCCACACTGATGCAGTGGGGAGTGGTGGTACAGGAACCATGTGACCTTGCTGGCCATGTGACTCGTGCTTTTGCCTGATCCTCTCATCATACCCGAGCGCTGTGAACAGACATATTCAATGCTGGGACCTCAGAGGTGGTATCACCAGGCTGTAATGTTCTGAATTCCTCCATCCAACTCCCACCCCCGAGAACTGGAAAACAATGGCTGTTTGAGTACCGTAATATATTTTGTTCCTTTAAGATGTCCGTCTCTTTAATCACACGTAACAAACTCCTTGACAGACACAGGGAACTTCCCAGTGATCCAAGGAGGGATCGCCCATGTAGGAAGGATCGGTTATTTGGTGGAGGGCAGAACTACCACCCCAAGGTGTGGATTGACATGTTCATAGTCCTTGATGCTATACCACTGGTTTCACATTCACCTTACCTGCAGACAGCTGCCTCCCTCACCTCTGCAATCTGAATCACCGGTTTACATTTAGTTATTCCCAATCACTTGGCTTTAGCACTTTTGACTGGATAACTGGAGCAATTCAGATTTCAAAATAATCGCTTCAGTTACTTGCTTTCAATACCAGGGACCCTTCCAGGGACTCAAACCAGTGACCTCTAGGTTAACAGTTCATGGCGACTACGTGACACAGTGCTCCTAGTATCTGTTAATATTGTGTGACCCTTCTGGATTACTTAAGTACTGTACGTATATATATGACAGAACTAATGTAAGAGTATGAGGGAGTATAGCAGGAGGATTCCCCCCCCCCCACCCCACACAATGCACAGGGAGTGACTGCCCACAGGGAGTCGTTAGCACGGCTGCCTGGTATGGCGCTGAT
>JAODKE010000043.1:8915310-8926302 GCA_026779605.1 Mormyrus hasselquistii | reverse complement strand
GTGGAGGGGGGGGGCGGAGTATGGGATGCTGGCGCCCATCAGTAGGGTGGTGGCATGAGAGCCCCGTTCCTGCTGCTGCTGCTGGGTTGTCCCGATTGCACCTGCGAGAGAGCAGCACCCAGTGACCCCCTCCCCCCCCATCACCCCGTGACCCACAGCAGCGGAGCTCAGCTGTAAAGCATTTTCTCTTCACCACTGTCATTTCCTACTGCTTTATGCAATATTCCACTTTCACTCACTGCCTTTATAAACCCGTCACCTTTTAATAAACATTGAAAATAAAATACGGCTTCTCTGTCATTTCTGTTCTTGGGAACAAACTCATATTAATATTGTAGCCAGCAGAGAAAGTGCTAACTGGGATTTTTTCCCAGGGGGAAAAAAAACCTATAAGGACAAAAACAAGAAGCATACTAAGTGTAATGATGATGAAGAACCTTCCCTGAGGAACGGCTTCCTGTGCGAATCAGAGGTCGTGGCATGGCCGAAGCCCTGAAACACCACGGCAATTCTCATCTGATGCTTAAATATGATCGATGACGTTACTGCAGCAGAGCGGCCGGCCTCAACAACCAGGGGGTCCTCATATGCCAACAGCCCCAAAGGTCATCTCACAAGGTCCAATGACCCTAGAAACATGCCATAACACAGCAGACCGTTTACAACTTCACTATGTTCATTTAGCTTCTTCATTCATACTAATTAGGGATGGGAGCCTGGTGCAATCATTAACCTGGACTCTGGTCAGTATAACATTCGTAGCTCATTTACACCTAAGACAGCAGTACAGATAAATCCCTATTCAGCAAAGATCCAGCAGAATATACATATGTATACAAAGCATTTTACATCTCCATATGCAGTCATGTCTGCTTCTGCATGTGAGAATGCTTGTTCTAGACGGTTCTGCTTTTACTGGCATTTCACAAACAGATTAACTTTTAATCATGCATTGTTATCACAAACCACCAACTCATTCATCTTCCACCTGGAACCAATCCCAGGAGGGACAGGGTAAGAGGGAGGGGACACCCAGTACTGGAAGAAAGTGGAAAATAAAACATAGCAACCTCCAGAAAAAGGGGGTCTGCTGTACAGTGAATTACAAGGAAGCAGATCTGGGTCCCTGATCATTGCATGAAGTGCACAGCTGTGGAGCCACGCAGCCCTATCAGGCGCAGGAAGTGCAGATTTCAAGCTACAACCCCTTTTTCTCACTTCTTCTTGAAGTGAAGTCTGGGATTCCCCAACAGCTGGGGGGGGGGGGATGAGGGCTTAGACCTGCTCAGTGATGACCACACATGCTGTGCCATGCTCGGGTTGCACAGATGGAGGCGGTGATTCAAGAACGGCCTCACAGCCAAACAGCATGAGCGCACTGAGATTTCCACACTGTCCACCTTCCCCTTTCGCTTCTCAAATCGCTCCTGTATCAGTCCAGGCGGTGAGGGGTCACTCTATGCTCCCCGGCGTTTTAAAACCCTTGGCATTTATCCAAATGACGCTCAAATGACTTGAGGAGAAAAACACAAGCCACTACCAAAATGGACTGGGACGTACAGAGTTCCTCTCACAGGTCCCCATGGATTGTCAGAATACAAAACAAACACCCTTGTTTTGGAGGTTTTGTGCCAGATGTCACTTATAAGCTGGACATTTTCTGAAGTACAGAATATTAATGTCTTTGTGGAGAGTGCTGAAGCTCAGTGTAAGGGGAGAAGGTCTGTTCAGCTCTACCAAGGACCACAGAGCTTACTGCCAGAACTCAGTTTTGGAACAAACCCAAAGTTCTCCACCCCTCCCTCACTGCTTATCTAACACAGCCAAGGTCTTACACCCACCTGACAATTTCTCTTTGCAACAAGTTGTCAACTTCTTCTTAAATATTTGCTAATATTTTTTGGCAGGTCAAATACCTCCTTCTGACACACAACACAGCATGACGTCCATGACACCCGTCCAAAGCGGAAATGGTTTAGATTCAAACTCAGCACCTAAAAGAGCTCTAAAAATAATATAAATTTTGGCAACCGCTGCACTCAACACTGATGCTACATCAGCACGGACAAGGCCCGGCGGGAGTCGGCCCTGCTCCGCGCAGACGGCGGGCCTACCGGCTGCCACGGCGGACCACATGACGAAGAACATTCCCACGGCGATCCTCTTGAGCGGGGAGGGTAGCACACCCCGACGGCGCAGCATGGGGTCCACTACCTTGTCTTTCAGTGGGATCAGCAGGAGGATGAGCACAGCGTCGAACATGGTGAGCCAGGCCGCCGGGAAGCGGATGGACACCTGTGAGACGGATGGGAGGACAGACGGGCAGATTACCAAGCTGGTCATACAGCAAGAGGGTGCCACTGTGAGTGGGGTGCAGAGAGGGCAGGGGGAGGCCTGGCACATGAGATTCAGACAGAAGACGAGTGGGTGGCCTCACTGTACTAAGCACCATGCTAGCGCCACCTCTGGTCAAAGCCTGATCCAACCAGGGAGAGGAAAAAGCCAACTGTGATATACAAACACTAAACAATGGGGTAACAAGTAGGATTCCAGCTCTTATACAAAAAGTCATTCTAAAATAAATATTATAAACATCCAATTAAAAACACTAGATAAAATTCACCAATGAACAAAAACTGGTTGATAAATACTTTATGGAATGAGATGAGAACCAAAATGAACTGAATTTCAATTTAAAGGATGCCAAATTACTTCCATGATTCTTTTTGAAATGCAGTGATGTTTAAAATTAAGGCTTTCCATTTCACCACCAGAAAAACAAAATGTCAATTTTAGGCTGTAAATCTCTTTAGCTCAATCCACTCTTGTAATTCAGAGTTTAAAATGCCAAGTGTGAGTTCAAAATCTTGAGCCAAGAGAATTAAACTTGTCAATGCACAGAGTCAATTCTATAATTCAAGAGTTGAAAATATCCAGGCCCCACTTGATGAGCTGAATGAGCAGAGAAACTCCCCCACACAACCAGGAAACACAAAAAATCTGTGTTCAAAAAGCTCATAGCCGAGCAGAACCGCAGATAATGTTTTAGGTTTAGTTGTATTACAGCACAGATCGCACAGCCTTGTGCAGGTAGCTGCAGGCTGACTAGGCAGTCTTTTCAAACCATAATCACAGCTGGTGAGCAGACGGGGGTCAGGGAAATTAAAGTGCACCCCACTTACAGCACTAATGACGAGAGAACCAGAAATAGAAGGATGATGACGTGATTTATTACCATCCTCCAGAGCGAACCGGACATAGTGCTCTGAAGGGAGGCCAGATTACACTGCCTGAGAGGCACAGTCAGCTGGGGTGACATCACGAGTTAGGTCACAGTGCCAAATTGAAGAAATCGTGAGTGAAATCGTGATTGTGAGCAGGGAGTGGGACAGCATTTAGTGTGTGTTACTACCACAGTACGGGAAACAGACCCACTCCAGGTTACCATGCAGTTCCCGTCAAAGAGACTTTATATGTGTGAGGCTCGGCAGGTTAGTATGCTGTGCCTGTGACCGAAAGGTCGCCGGTTTGAATCCCAGGATCAGCATAGGGATTTCAGCACTGGGCCTTTGATTAAGGCCATAACCCTGGAATTGCTCCAGGGACTGTCTGACCCACAAAACTATTTTGCTCTGGATAAAAGCATTTACAAAATAAACAAAATTAAATTTACAAGTGAAAGCAAACTATAACACAAACCAATCTTAATTTGAAACCCAAATGAAAAACACACTTCTGCTACACTTGGCATCATTCTAACAGTGTATGACTGAATACTGCCCTTACACGGCATAAGATCACCGAGCATTGACTGACTTCAGTTTTTTTACAGTTTCTGTTTAAAGTATTTTGGCTAGAACTGAAATGTGGCTTTATGGATTACGGCATAGACCCTTACCAAAATGCAAAATACCTATTTTGGGTTCTACTTTGTCCTTGAGCTTTAGTGAATGATAAAAACTACAAAACCACTAGGTAGAAAAAAACAGCACTGCCCAGCATTACAGCAGACAAAGCGATTAAAACAAATAGATAAAAGGAGTTTGTGCAAGTTTTTCACACACTGAAGATCACTATGCTGCAGCAGATAATGCTGAGCGAGTACCTCTGCGGTGGCACCCAAGAGGTCTTCACGGACTGAGAGAAATAAAATCTTTAACGGCAGAAATAAGGCGAGCAAATTACACACTTGAGGAAGTGATGTGGAAGAAGATACGGGGGCTGGCGTAACACAGCCCCCGTATATGTTGAAGACTTTGGGCCAATGTGAGCACGAGCATCATTTTGAACAGGGATACATGAGGAAATTTTTAATTATTATTATTATTATTATTTTTATTATTTTTTTAATTGAGCACAGAATGTTAACTAGACAAAGAGAAGTAACGGAGTTCTTGAGAAAAGTGGCGGGGCAAAAGTGAGAATGTTTCGGTTCACTTACAAAACTGGTCACTTCCTTTACAAACTGCACACGCATTTACGCACGCGCACTAATGATGTGCATTTCCATCACTGAGGCCAACGAGATACACTGATGCACTGCCAACCATGCGATACATTCAAAATACAGATGAAGAAACTACTAATGAAATAAACTACAACTACATCATCATCATGTACAAAAGTATTGGGACATACCTCCTGATCATTGAATTCAGATATTTCATTCAGACCCGCAAAGATGTAGAAAATCAAGTACCTAGCCATGCAGTCAGGTTTATAAACATTTGTGAAAGAGTTGGACATTCTGAAAAGCTCAGTGAATTTAAGTGGGGTTTGTGAAATTTCTTCCCTCCTGGATATTCCACAATCAACTGTAAGTGGTATTACTGAAAAGTGGAAGCGTTTAGGAATAACAGAAACTCAGCTACGAAGTGGCAGACCACATAAAATAAAGCGGGTTGCAGAGTGCCGAGGCGCAGAGTGCGTAAAAGTCGCTAACGCTCTGACGACTCAATAACTGCAGAGTTCCAAACTTCGCCTGGCATTAACCGCAGCATAAAAACTGTATGCCGGGAGCTTCATGGAATGGGCTTCCATGGCCGAGCAGCTGCATACAAGCCTCACATCACCAAGCGTGATGCCAAATGTTGGATGGAATGGTGTAAAGCATGCCGCCACTGGACTCTGGATCAGTGAAAATAAGTTCTGTGGAGTGACAAATCACGCTTCTCTGTCTGGCAGTCAGATGGACGAGTCTGAGTTTGAAGGATGCCAGGAGAACATTCCCTGCCTGCCTGCTTTGCACCTACTGTAAAGTTTGATGGAGGAGGGATAATGGTATGGGTTGTTTATCAGGGGTTGGGCTCTTGATGCTTCAGCATACAAAGACATTTTGGACAATTATATGCTTCTGAGAACAGTTTAGGGAAGGCTATTTTCTGTTCCAGCACGAAAGGTCCATAAAGACATGGTTGGGTGAATTTCATGTGGAAGAACTTTACCGGCCTACACAGAGCTATGACATCAACCCCACTGAAGACCTTTAGGATGGACAAGAATGGAAATTGTGAGCCAACACCAATGTCTGACCTAACAAATGTTCTTCTTGATGAATGGGCAAAAATTCCCACAGACACACTCCAAAATCTTGTGGAAAGCCTTCCCAGAAGAGTGGCAGCTGTTATAGCTACAAAAGGGTGACCAACTTATAGTGATGCCTATGGCTTTAGAATGACATGTCATAAAAGCTCCTGTAGGTGGAATCGCCAGGTATAATACACTATATGAACAGAAGTACTGGGTATGATGATTCAGCCCATTTGATTCAATGCAATATTATGCACACACCTCCAACTCACACGAGATTTGGAGGAGAACTGGCCACTAACACCAGTGGAGAACTGGAGATGACAGACCATGCTTGAGAAGTAATTTTGAGAGGGATAATCTGTCTAAATACAATACTATTGGTCAAAGATGATTGGTCATATTTCAAAATACTAAAGGCACAGGGCCACTACTAATAATTTTTTAATCAGATTTTAATGACGCAAAGATGTCATAAACGATGCATTTCGTGCTCATCCCAAATAATATCTGGTGCACACTTGTTTTAAAATCAGTAAAATCACATAGTGCACTTTTATTCACACCGATGTAAATCTGTGAATCTTACCAACCCTAACCCACATGGAATGAGGACAGTCAGCAGCAGGTTTCTGACCTGTGATTATTGGCACAATCTGCAAAGCAGGATAAAGCTTTAATCCCTCAGGTTTATGCCCCTCCTTCCAGCTGTCACACTGGCAAAAAAACGAAAGCTTGTAAAGCACAATCAAGGGAAGAAGGGGACAGGGAGGTAGTTTGCGAGCAGCTAGCTGAGTCACAGAAGCCCAGGCTTGTCACCGCCCTGGGGGAGATCAGAAAAGCTGCTCGCCTCCTACCTGGTTTGGGGTACTGCTGTTTGATGAGACATTCCAGGAAAACTCTGGGATCCTCAAGTGCAGGCTTTGGAGGATATACGTTGTCTGCATCTGTAGATGCAAGAATGGGAGAAAAAATTGAAGGGCCATTTCAACAGACTTCACAAAACCTTTTCACTTTTTCCCCACAACTATGAATCATATGTTTTTAAGCCATCAACCGGACACACGCAGCTCTCCTAGGCATGCAGTCATTTTGGCTTTGTAAGCTTGCGCCCTGCGAGTGCGTCTAATGGAAACTCACCTGGAAGTACACAGTCCAGTAGGGAATGAGTGCCAAGAAGACGGGGATGATTTTTACCAGGGCCTTAAACTCCTCCACCTTCTCCTCCGAGAATGCCCCCCCGTAGGTCACTTTAGCGGTGTCCAGCAGCCGTGGTCTAGGACTTCATGTGGATGAAAGTAGCAAATCAATGTCATTTCCTCCATACAGCCACTATGATTGAGCTGCAGCGCCCAGCTGCAGTTGTAATTGGGGGTAATAAAAGTCTGTGTGCCTATGCTAAAAAATACAGCCATTTTAAACCGTGCACCGAGATAAAATGATCGATTTAATCTATTTGTTTCAGAATGCCCTGGCTTTAAAATATGCACCCTCGGCCCCGGCACAAAAACTCTGAGTCAAAGTCTCCTCTCTGGAGAAAAAGTCTATTCAATTGGTTCCAGAATTGGACAAGTTAAAGTATTCAAAGTCAGGTTTTCAAAAGGGTTCAGTTACTCAGGTCCAGAGTCAAACAATGACACTCAAAAATAACTTACTTTGTGAGTTGGGGGAGGGAGAACCAAACACAGAACACAGCAAAGGGGTCAAGGTGGGAGCTAAACTTGTGGAACATTCAAAGGCTACCGGCAATGCCCAGCTAACTAGTGAAAACTTGTCCCACTTAATCTCCGTTCTATTTCTGGGGCATAAGATCATAGTCATAGAAGAGACGTGGCAAAAGCCACACTTTCAGGCCACTCCTTTAGCTCCCTGCTACATGTCTGACAGTCTACAGCTCATGGCCCAGCTAGTTACACGCTCTGATTCTCCTGTATTCCTGTCTGAGGATGAAACTACCAACTAATAGGGTATATATCAAAGAACATTTTCAGTAAATAAGATGCCACACAAAACATGAAACAGCATATACCAGGTATAATAATATCAAAAGAAAAACTGTGCTACACAGAGTTTAGTTTAAATCGATAGACAGAAAAATTATAACAGTATCTTTAACAGTGGCCCAGGGTAACTGATGCGGCAAGCCTGGGGCTGATATATAGCTTACGCACCGGAGTAGATGTGGCTCCTTGGGCCTGCGGGATGAGCAGCAAACGAAACTGAGGATCTTGAACATGTCAGTGAAGGCACTGCCATCAGCTGGCTTGGTGATGAAGACGGCGCGCCCCAGGAGGAAGACCAGGAGGGACACGCCCAAGCATACAGCTGGGATGACATAGCCCAACTTAAAACTAATGTTTTGCTGGATATAGGCCACGCCACCCAGAGACAAGATGGCCCCCAGGTTGATGCACCAGTAGAACCAGTTGAAGAACCGCCGTGTTGCCTCCGGTCCTCTGTCTTTTACCTACCAGTAAACAAAAATTACTAGGACATCTAGGACATGATTTCCAATGCAAGAGGCCAAAAAATGGTTTTTTGAACAAATTCAGTACTTTACCAATGGCCAACCATTTTTAGATTCAATGTACGGTTAGAGAGGGTCAATGGGGGGGGGGGGGGGGGGGGGGGGGGGGACTTGGTAAATTTTTGAGGGACGAGGCAGGGATGTCCCTGCAACAGAGAGTGTTGCAATTAACTGGGAATGATTGACTGATTCAACTATTAAACATAGTTCAAATGCCACCAATGTACTCTTGGGGGGGGGGGGGGGGGGTGGAAGGCACAAGGGAATCTAATGTTTACAGTTACCATCAATAATGATAAATAACGTATCAGAAAAATATGCTTAGACGAAGAATTTTCACAATGAACTCATCTCATCCTATTATACTGCAATGTAAAAAGACTGTTTCAAAATAGGACCACGAGATGGACGACGACATGCAAAACATTTCCAACCCAGGAGTAACCTCAACAGTAATCAAAAAAGGCTGATTTGGAGTTAACCAATTCTCGGTAAAAGAATTTATCAGCCTAGGTCCTTATTGTCCTTTCCTACCCTGTTTGTAACAATACCTCAATTCTGGAAAAACACAAAATCAAGCAAAAACTGAATTCTGAGTTTCACAGTTTGCAAATATATAACAAAAGTAAATGCTGCAAATTAGGACACAGCTTAACTTGTGCATGGGGTTTGAATGTTTTCCTAGTGTTGCATGGATTCCCTCCCACAGACATAAAATCCTGTCTTAGATAAGTGGTTGGAAGATGGATGGGTAATTCTGACATTTTGTGGGGTTAAAAAACAAACGAGTTATCGTCTCTCCTAATGCTTTCTGACTCATCAAAAAACAGAGGGCTTTCAAAATGTTCCCTAATTAACTAAGTGTGGCATATTTGTGATTTAGTTTAACATGAGCCTTCTGAAAATGTGTTCGCTGCAACAAATGTGAACCAAAGGTCTCCGAGTGTGAAATATGGAGATCAACTCTGACTTGTTCTTCATTTAAAAAAAGTGTGAGATTGAGGTTTTGAATCATGCCCACCGAAACGAGAGCCACATGCAGCAAGTTCTGCAGCGGAGGCAGAAGTCCTTTTACTGACAGCTTTCATGAATTCACAGACTGGGTTATCATCTAATCCCCAAGACCCATACGGAACAAGGCACGACTAAGGTGTCCACCATTATTGTTTCTCAGAACTGCTAAATCAATAGATTCCTGAAAGCCTTTGGACTGAAGCAATTTATAAATTTACGCCACTTCTACAGCCATTCTGAATTAAATTTCATTTCCAGTGATAGTATCAACTGCCTTGTAAAGCAGAACAGAAGATGACAGATGCCCCATCCTGGCAATGTTGGGTTACTGAAAGTATAGTTTGACTCTGTTCAAACAGCCAGTGACCTTGATACTACAATAAAAGGCCAAAGAAATCCAGTTAGTAAAATGGATACTATATTCAAACTATATTATTATATATTTATATATATATTCACTTAAAGTACAAAAGCCCACATGCACAGGCCCAAAAAAATAGCCATCAGGCCTAGATTTCCTTAAACTGGCATATTAGTATACTAAAGCCATAGTCATTTGTCTCTTCAATCATACATAAGGTTTGGTGTGAGTCTTTGTGGGGCTTCTTCACTAGATTGATAAATAAAAAAACCTCATAGCCTTAATCATACTAAAAACCTGGACTCCTCAGTGAGAGCCTGCAGTTATACAATCTGAGACACAGTAGTTTTACATCCAGTCTATTTCATTGTGGTTATTTTGGTGTTTAGATGCTGCTTTTGACCAAGAGACTTAACACAGACTTAACATAGTCCAATATTTTAATGTTAAAGTATTTCTCAAAGGTACAAGAATAGTACCCAACCCAGGGACTGAAGTCTGCATCCTTAATCATCAACCCTGAACCATTATAGGTACAAGTGTCCCCCCCACCCCTGGGTCCTACCTGATCAGCCCCAAATGGAGTGATGTTTGATTTCACTGTCCCAACGCCCAAGGCGATGAGGACCAGGCCGCTGTATACCACGGTCCCACAGTAAGGAGCGCGAGTGGGACAGGACACATTACTGGGTGGCGTGCCATTGAAACTCAGGCACTCCGGGGGCTGCACAGGGAAGGCCATTTCTTCCCCGCACAGGGCAGTCTGGGATCCTTCATCCGCCACAAAGGGGAAAAAGAGAATGCCAGCCATGTACAGAACCAGGCTGACCGCAATGGTCCAAAACTTGCTGAGGCAGGCATCCGCCAACCAGCCCCCGAACGGGGAGATTAGGTATGTGACCCCCATGAAGACTAGGGGAGCCTGGCTTGCCTGCGTACCCTCCCAGTAGAAGGGCTTGCTGTTTAGGAAGAGCACCAAGTTCGAGGTGATGCTGTAGAAGGCCACTCGCTCCAGGGACTCAGCCAGCAGGATCGCAGCACAGGCCAGCCTCCTGCCTTGGAAGACAGACCCCGGAGCTCTGCTGGCAGTCCCGGAACCCTCCAAGAGGGGAGTCGTCTCGCCCACCTCCCTGTTCGCCATGAGAAACCAGGCTTATGCAACCACCCTGAGGAGAATATTAAACCCTACAAAAGAGAGAAGGATTAGGGATGGCATTTTGTGGAAATGAAAGAAGAAAAAAAATAATTCAGTCGTTTAGTTTCAACAACTTTTTCCACCCACCATTTCGATACCGGAGCTGCACATACAGCTACGTATGTGCCTTATGTTTAAGTGATATTATATGGTAATAGTAGACAGACCAAATCTCAGGAGGGATATGACGTCTGACAGATATAAACGGCTCATGAATGTTTAATGCAACAACTGAACCTCTAGTTTAATATAAACACACATGTCCGCAAAAGTAACCCATGCTGATAACGTGTATATATATATATATATATATATATATATATATATATATATATATATAAACCTGGTCTTTACTTACTGTAGAAC
>JAODKE010000043.1:8863527-8907457 GCA_026779605.1 Mormyrus hasselquistii | reverse complement strand
CCCCCAAAAGCCAGCCAGCGAGCCACCCACCCACCCAGCCAGGCAGAAATTGTCAATATTCAGCCCCCTTTGGGTTGCTTTCTTTACGCGTGTCAGACAGCACAAAGGAGCGGAGCGTGTCGGCCTGGTGGGCAGGCATGCTAAACAGCGACCTCTTCCCCCGATTTCCCTCATTTCTCGTTTCACTGGGAGGTCTTCCTTATGCCTTTTTTTAACAAAAGCGTTTCTTTAATAGCAATAGAGCTGCTCTCCTTTAATTTTTTTCTGTTTGTTTCATCTGCCACTCTGTCGCAAATCTCTTTCAATCACTATAAACTTGAGTCTCGCAAACCCCTCCCCCCTCCCTGCCGGTATTACTCACTAATGACAGCTGCAGATTTGTCCACAATGTGCACTTGCTTGTTGTGCACTGGCCGAGTGCATGGGGGACCCTGCATTACCACGGTAATTGTAAGGTTGACGACGGATTGAGTTCCAGGACAGAACCCTGCAGGGAATTACCTGGTTGAACCAATCATATTTCAAATGAGGCTGTCGTTACCATAGGTTCAGTCTTGAATAGAAGGTAATGTGTGCAAGCTGGGTAATGCATAGTAATTTTTAAGAATTTGACTCCAGAGACCATGAAATTAAGAAGCTCTCTTTGCAAGACTGCAGGTGGAAAAATAAGCCTGTATTTTGACCCCGTTGTGTCATGTTTGTAATATTTTTCGATCTACTGTGACAACCGCAAGCACCTGAGCCAGTTGTTTGATTAAGAATTCCGTCCATTAGGATGTGTAGGTATATACCAAAATCCACAGCTCTGAGAGGATGTGAGACAGATCATTTGGGGTTTGTAAATTGTGGTGAGCAGGACCAGGATGGCCGGGCGATGCACGATCATTGTCACATCAACAACCACCAGCTGTTCAGCTGTTCTCGGGAAGCTCTCAGATGGAGACTGATGCATGGATGTACGTATGCCTTGTTTATTGCACGTAATAATGATCATTGAAGCTGGTGGACAGGGTCAAATGCAGGCTGTTTCGTGCCACATCCCCACAGAGATGAAGCAATTAGCACCATTGCTGTCTGCCTATCAGTCGCTGTGACAGCACTCACAGTTTCCATTTAACTTTTGCTGCATGTCCGCAAAAACACAGAGCATGAAATCGCACCTCCATCACCGTATACTGAACTTCCGCTCTCCAATTTGCCCGCTGTCCTCAGCCGCTCTCCTTCCCACACGCATCAGGGATTCGTCCCGGATTTTCAGTCTTCGGGGCACCGCAGGATCCGGGCCGGGATCCCATTTCCGACCGCAGGTCACGGAGGGCTCGGGCTCGCACACATACTCACGTCTGTTTTGCTCAAGGCGTGGTTATTTTTATTGTTAATTATTTACAGGCCTTTGTGTTTTAGTATTCATTTATTCATTTATTTCTGGCAGGGGTTGCATCCCGAGTGTCCTGATTTATTATCTAATTACAATAATATAATTTGTTTTTTTTTTAAGAAAAGCAAAAGGGGTATACAGTTTTTCTGTTTTACAGTTTTAAAACACAGAGGACCCTGGATATCTTGTCGCACATCTTTTGTGCCCCATTTTAAACCTGTGACTACTGCTTGCAAGTCTGGTCTATTTTAAAACCTTGAGAATTCTTCCGAACAGTGACAGGTCACATTAATTTGCTAATTATTAGTAATGTCAGCTTGGTGAGGGCTGGCGTCCCCCGGCCTGGTGCTCATGGTTTGTTCCTTAGGGTGTGGGCGAGGCACCGTGGATGATGGGAAAACGCCTGGTGGGTGTGCTGAAGCGGACACACCAGTGGTGGGTGGTGTTCTTGTTAGTTCAGGAGTCGTGCCTCTCTGAGATCAAACATTCAGGAACAAAAGAGAGGTTCCTGGTACACGGGGGTGTGAGAGGGGAGGATACTTCATCCCAATCGAGTTTTTCAACAGAAAGAGAGGCATCATTTCCAGCTCGCTCGTTCCCTCCTTTGTCCTCCTTCTCCTATTCCATTCGTTCTGGATTTCTCAGCCCCTTTGATGGGCTTTATGTTCATAGCTTTTGGATGTAAGGCAGCGCATAGGTAATTACTCACCCGAATTACGCTGCATGTCGCTCCCTTTCAGGTGAATTTTCACTTTCTCTTTATACATATCGAATAATACTATTGCATTTTCAAGCATCTATCTGTTTCCCAGAAAATTGCTGAAGGAAAAAAAAAAAAATCTCAAAAGTTTCGATGAGTCTGTAATCCTGCGGGCGGTTTTTCAGGAGCCCTTGGGATAACCAGCCCACCCCCCCCCCCCCCCCCTCCTTTGCGGGACTGCCCCAAGGCTCCTTCAGCACCCCCTTTCTGGGGTCTACTGGCAGATGTTAACGTAACAGATTGGCGGGGGAGGGGTCAGCCCTGGAATCGCCTTAACTCCCCCCTCTGGTCCTGTTTGTTTATCCAGCCCACTGTCCTTTGCTTAAGTGGCCTAGATATTTAATGCACTATATACGTACATTTTTCTAAAGTGCTGTAGTATCTGTTGAAAGTTAGCCAGAGTAGCCGCAATATAAAGACATGCTTTGGCATAAAAGGTGATTAGGTAGATTAAGAAATTACGAGGGAAGATTACAGTAGAAATGCGTACGTATGATGCATGGTTGCCAGGAAACCGAGTGCTGGTATAAGACGGCGCGAGCAGGAGCGGCGGGAGCCACGTCGTAACTGAATGAAACAGGAGACCTCAGTGGGAAGCTGAGTCTTTGGTCTTTTGCAGGATTTTCCAAACCCACTCAGGGTTCTGGCTTGACAGTGTGATATTATTCACTTGAGCGTCCTTATCCACTTGGTATTACAAGGCCTTGGGGGTCATTAATATGATTACCACCTATATGATTGATTTATGGGTGGTGGGCAGCACTGTGAATGCCACCGCCGCTTTGTAACCAGGCATGTTCTCCCTATTCCGTGGCATTCATACCTCAATCCAAAGACAGGCAGGAAAGCCTGCTCTGAAATGCCCAGGGTGGCTCATGGTGAGATGGTGTCATGTGACAGACTGGCATCATGCTTGCAGTCTTACTCCTGCCTTGTGGCCTGTGCTTCTTGGGCTCTTATCCTGTGCTGGGTAAGGGTTTGGAAGCTGGATGAATGATTTATTTAAAGACCACTGCACTGGCAACAAACTCCATGTATCCAAAACCCCTTAAATCAGAGTAAATATCAGACAGACTTTGCTTGTAGATCAGTGATGGAAAATGTTACTTTTTTCTTTTTTTTCTTATCAAGGAGCAAAAAAGTTGTAGCATTATGTATTAGATTTCATTTGCCAAGTAAGGCATCTGATGCTGAAACGATATATCGTGCAGCTCTACTGTGGGATGCAGTCATGAAACCTAGCACATGACTTCAAGCCCTGTTCCCCTTCACATTACGAAGAATGGGCTTTGTGGCTCATTCATGATGCACGTGTCACCGCAAAGACATTACTTCTTGTATCGGTAATACGACTTCCTGTTTCGCCACTGACACAATATCTGCCCCGGCTTGACAGAAGGTTTCCATTGATGACTGGACTCATCTGTGCTGATACAGTGTACATATCTAGTTGATGACTCAGTACTAATTAAATAAGAACATTAGAAGTTACGAACGAGATCAGGCTGTTCGACCCATCAAGCTTGTTTGGGGAGAACTTAACCAATAGCTCAGAGTTGTTAAAATCTTATCTAGTTCTGATTTAAAGGAACCCAGGGTCTTAGCTTCCGCTACACTAGCAGGAAGACTATTCCATACTCTAACTACACCCTGTTTAAAGAAGTGCTTCCTCAAATTTGTTTTAAAATGTTCTCCTGCTAATTTCCACTTATGGCCACACTACGAGCCACCTCTTAACTACAGGGATTAGATCCAATGGTATGTATCACCATTTGATTTACTAGAAGACAGAATTCCTATTTTTAGTAATTTTAGGAAGGACACAGATCGAATGCAACTGTCAGATCAGTTCAAGATGCGTATTATAATCTCTCTCCTGACATTTTTGGCTGCTTTGCATTATTAGAAAAAAAAAGGCTCATTGATTTCTTGAACGAAAAGTAGTTAGCAAAATTATTCTAAATCATTTCTATAATGGTCACCATTATACACAGAGGAAAAGGTGGGGTCTCCAAAGCAGTCTGTGACAAACCAGGGTTTACAGGGCTTACAGATCATCATTTGATCATAGTCGGCCGTTCTGGGCTGAGCATGAGTCAGCGCTGCTCTGCAGGCCCTTGCTGAAGATCCCCCCCAAAGGCATATAGTTTAATAGACCGGTAATGAGATTAAACGCATGTGAGCTAGCAGCTGCAGTTGGGATACGTCCAGCATTTTAAACATGCTCCTCATTGCTCTGCCTCCTCTCGTCCTTTCGGGAAAGGCAGCGTCGCTTCACTAGCGTTAATGCGCGGCTGTCGTGAGTTAGCCTGCGGGTCGGAATGGGAGCTGAACTTTGTGTGTGACGGTGAAGGCTTTGGGAATGGCCGCTAGGCCCGGCTGGCCCCCATAACAGGTGGACCTGTTAAAAATATGACATCATTTGCCCCGCCCCCTCATGAACACCATGTGTCCAGTCCATAGCTCAGTCTACTTTTAGAGAATGTTTCTAAATTTGACTTGTTTACCAAACTTTCATCCTGACAGTCTGACAGCCCTAAGGTGTTACAGTGTGTTTTTACGGAACTAATTCAAGCCTAAAGTGCCTCTGCTCAGAAAGCATTAGTAGTGCTATAGGTTCATGCCCTCAGTCACTGTAGAGGGGAACAGTGGGATTGGACCTTTTGGGGTAACGGATGTCCGATACGGTCCTCTGCAAAACAAGGAAAGGTGCATCTCTGTCCCGCTAATACTGTTGTATTAACAGTGCTGCAGAACTTAAACTGCCTGAGTAGTAAATTATAATGAAACAGTACCTCTCAAAAAGCAATAGACAGTGTCACCAAAAAGGCTTTAGAAAATGGATCAGTTGACGAGGGCAGTGAGAGTGGGGCTGGTGATTCACACCGTCAGCCGTGTGCTTTCCGTCTGCTTTGTTCGCATCTGGCCGTTTTGTCCATCTCTCTCCTTAAGTGGTCTGTAAATGTGGTGTTTCACACGTCACCCACCCGCCAGCCTGCCATTTTGGTGCTAAGTGCAACATCCATGTCTGTGTCATACGTTTCATAAGAGAACGACTGTCACAGTCCTTATGAGGTGGGCAGCAAGTTGCCTCATTCCACTGGGGTTGCGGGTTCGAATTCCACTCCCCCTCCATGCAGGGCCGCGACTTCCAGATACCAAAGTTTTTTCCCCACATTCCAGAAACACGCTGTTAAGTGAACTGGTGTCTCAGAATTGTCCATAGCGTGAGTTTAAAAATGAGAAAAAAATACACCAATGTGGTGATGTCATGCTTTTAAGATTGTGATTGGTTAAAGAATTGAAACGTATGCCCCGCCCTTGTTGATCTAGGGACACATCGAACTCCATAAAATCAGGATGTCCTGCTGAAACATGTGCCTTTCTCCTCTAATGGGCTCATGGGCGACGTTAGAGGTGGACTCGCCTGATGTTTGGCCGGGAGTCGGTTGCTAAATGAAATTTGCTCTCCATATCCGGCAGTTTCTCCAGCTTCCAGTTGGACTTCCGCTCCATTTTTCCTACACTTTTGGTGCACTTGGAGCTACGGGGCATGCGGCTCTGTTTCTGATAATCCCCCCGGAAAGAGGATCGGCCCCCTAAGCGGCCCTGACCCTGTAAATCGTATCCCTGCTGAAGCTGTTAGTGACAGGGTCTTATCTGCTTGGCAGATGTGGCTGGCTGCAGGGGCCACACCGGGGCCAGGCCAGGGCCCGCCCCATCCAGGAAGGGATTTCACACAGAACCAGATGATCAGTTAAAGTGCAGATTTCTCACAGTGGTCCAGTGAGTTGCGATTGTTTGTGAGGAGCATTTCACCCTCTGCTGCGAGAATTTTGCCGTCGATCAGTGGGAAATATTTGCATTCATTTGTGATACAGGAGCTACCCCAAGGTATAAAAAGATAATTACCTTCAGCAGATAGAAGCAGGCGGTATGTTTTTGTATGTCATTCCATCCATCCATCCATCCATCCATCCATCCATCCATCCATCCATCCATCCATCCATCCATCCATCCTTTTAACCATTTTTCTGTTTACCCATTGAGGGTTTACTATGGGGTTGGAGCCTGTTCCTCAAGGCTGGGAAAGAGGACAGCAGTCCAGTGCAGAGCACATGCACTCACACACGCTCGTTTAGAAACACGGTATTGCTGGACTGTAGATGGAGACCCATGTGATTTGCACTAAGAATATGCAAACTGCACACACGCAGTGTGCGAATCGCCAGTCCTGGACACATACAACCGCAGTGACACCTTTGGAGCCACTGTGCTACACGGCGCCAGTGATATGCCCGGAAAATCACCGGTTTGAATCCCAGTAGAGCCCGTCTGCTGTATGCGTATTTTTCAGTCGCCCAGGTGTCTGAAGGGGCACGCTGAAAAACGGCGAGCGGTGTAACTTCCTGGCTGTGAGCGCGGCTGATAAGCGGCTTCATTTACATACAGGATGTAGTTATCGCCCTCCCCTGCATAGCAGAGGCGATGCTCCATCTGCTGCTGCTGAGTTTGCTTCCCCGCTGTGTTCAGGGGTGAACGCCATCACCGAGGACCTGCGCGTCTTCCTGCTAGTCTGTGGCCTGCGGAGGGTGAAGGACCCACTCTACCTGCTGGAAGCCTTCTCCGGTGAGGTCGCCATCCCAGCGGTGTGGGTCTGCAGGGGTCCCTTGGCCGTGCCTGGGTAGCTTGTGATTGTATGAGGAACAGATGGCCTGATGAGGAGGTCTGAAATGGACCTGAGGCTCCCACAGGCTCTGGATTTTCATTTTTATTCATTATTTTTTTATTTTTCTTTCACAGAGTGGCACGCCCAAGATCAGTCGGTGATCCTCATCATCATCGGCCCAAAGGTGAGTTGCGGTCGAAGGCCGTCTCCTACCTGGAGGTGTGGTCTAAACACGGGGCGTACTTATTGGACTGGGCCCGACGTGGGTGGGAGGGCAGAAGGGTGGCACAGTTCTTACGCGCGGCAGATGTTTGTGCGCGATAACGAGGCCTTGGCGCATCTGGGACAGCCGGTCCAGCGATGCGCCGACGCACGCGGCCCCCGCCTCCCCGGAAAGGCCGCGGGCAGGTCCCGGTAGCCTGCTGGTCAACGATAACGAGGAGGTGGGGCTTGCGAGGGCTGGGCCACACTGCTGCTTAAATTCCACGCTCTAGACTGGTTTGGGGAAAGCAGAGAACGGGCACATGTCTGCCAGCTCTGTGTTTGATCAAAGCATGTTCACACTGTCATCTGGTCCAGGGTGGAACAGGCTCCAGGCCCCCCCCACCCCCCCACAGCGACCCTGACCAGAATAAGTGGCTGGAAGAGGAACAGATGATCACGCTGCTTTTTGTGTACGAAGCTGACACTGTCATTTAGAGCAGTGTTTCTCAGACCAGTTCTTGGGGCCCTCCAAACCGTCTAGGTTTTTGCTCTCTCCAAATTCCCTGGAAGTTAGGAGGGAGCAAAAACATGGACTGGCTGTGGGTCCCTCAGGACCGGATTGAGAAATTCTGGTTTAGAGTACATGTACGTTCTGCATTTTACATTAGTATCTATTTAGCAAACACTTTTGTGCTTTTTTTTAGACAGCGATGCAGCAGTTAGGGGTTAAGGGCTGACGACCTTCCGATCACAGGCACGGTGGTTCACCCCAGTGAGGCACACACCGTCCTCAGTAATGCATAATATTATAATAGGGTTATTTATTTGTATTTGATTTGGCTGACACAGGTCCACATGATACATGGAGGGGGGGTGGAACGAGGACTTTTTTGTGCTTTAAGAAACAGAGAGAACAGCAGGTGAGAAACAGCACGAATCGGGTCTGCAAATGGGTCGTAACCACTGAGGCTGGGCGATTATGTTTATTTAGCAACCTGTTGTACGTGTGAGAGAGTAGGGTCGGTCAATCCTTTGTGGGTAGTGTACAGTAGGGGGGGGTTAGGGGGTTAGGGTTATGCGCCTTGCTAAAGGACCCAGTGGTGAAATCACTCTGCCAACACTGGGATTTGAGCCAGCGACCTTCCGATCCCAGCCAGCGTCCCAGCCTGCTGAGTCACACACTAGGCCCCTGCCTGGGATGATGATAAAGCGGGAAAACGCACTTGCAACTGGCAGGTGATGCAGATGACAGTGAAATCAGTGGAATATGGAAAATATCTCCCCTTAGCTGTTCTGGGGTGTATGACGGAAACCAGTGAATCGCTTTCGATGCCTTTAGTGGAAAAGATGCAACAAACCACGTGGACAAGCATAGACGTCGGGGCCAGTCGTCGAGGCCTGAAACGGCCCTTTCACGAACACTGACTTACAGCTCGCCTGGAATGACAAGGAGTTTGTGAATTTCCCCGCCGTTTTTGCATAGGTCACGAATTCAACCCGCTCCTCGGAAAAACCCGGAGGCCCCGCATGCTCTGATTCCTCAGTGCGTCCCGAGATCCCTTTCCCAGATTCTTTCTTGTATATGATTTCCTCACCCCACCCCATAAAAAACAAACCCCTTCTAAAGTAACCGGGCGAAAAACGAAGGAGACAGATGCCGCGCCTGCCGGAATGATGGGCTCTGCATGCTGAGCACTCGGAGAAACAGCCTGCTTTCCATTTAAAGTATTGGATCGCCTTTCCTGCTTACACATCGATCCCCCGAATGGCTCCGATGTGGGGTGGGAGTCCGTCTGAGCGGAGACTCCGGGTCTGCACTGCTCCCACTGCACTTTCGTTAATGCATGGCTTTTTTTGTTTGTTTACTTAGATTGATTCTTTCGTTTGGAGAAGCATCTTTTTATCTACTGTCTGTGAACTCAGGAATGTGGGACACACACCCACCCCATGCCTCGTCCGCATCCCCATCTTTCTGTACCTACAGCGTTCTGTGCTGCTTGTCGCCAAGACGATGCCAAACTGGCATCATCTCCCAAGGGTCTCCCTCCAGTGTTGCACTGGCATTATTCCTCGATCCGGAGAAGGTGACCAGTCATAGACATCAAGACTAGGATCTACTGATGGGATGTCGATGCATCACATGACACACACACACACATACCCAAAGAGACAAGATAGAGAGACACCAGGGGCCTGTATCACGAAGCAGGATTTGTTACTTAGCTGGATAACTTGTCAGTTTTAAGGTGCCCCAGTTTCAGTGGGATTTATTTTTCTTCACTTACATTTAGCCAGGACTACCTGAAATCCGACAAGTTATCCAGCTAAGCAACAAATCCTGCTTGGTGATACAGACCCCAGATTTCCCACTTGGATATGTTTGCACTGTGTGAGGGGTGAGGGGCAGTGCTACTCAGTGAACCACTATATTGTCCATAAAAATCTACTTATTTCAGAATATATGTAACTGAATGTATAGATGTGCATGTATCTATTTCAGTTTTTGTTTTGTAATATATTTAGCCCATTTTTTCCTCTTGTTTTAATGTTTTGTTATCTGGAAAAAAGTTTATTTCTGGTTGAAATGAAATCATCTTTCCATTTTCTGAGCCTTTTCCCAGGTGTGGGTGTCTGGCATTTAAAACCATGGTTGTATTGTAAAACACCATAGTATAATACAGGAGCTGAGCTATGCAGTGTGCAGTGTGATGTCAAATTACACAGTGCAGATAAAGTCCAGATAAACCCAGCAAGGAGCACAGACAGGCTCGTAGGGGCTTTTCTGTTAAAGGATTGAAATCTCGCACTGCAATTAATCTGATTGGGAAGCAGCCACTCCCTGACACTGATTTTTGAGAATAGAGACTGCGGGGGCAGGGTAGATAGTTAGATGCCCTTTGACGCCCCCCCCCCCAAGAGAGACAGGGAGGATAATTGACCCCAAAGTGCACCGGCAGTTGGTTTGCAGAGGTGTAACATTATCGGTGTAAAAAACCCATAAAAATCACTAACGGCAACTCTTCTGAAGAAGTCCTGGCATTTTCCTCTACTGTAATTTTACATGATTCAGACACAGCACAGGTCATGCTGCTGTTTCAGTTTTTTTTAAGCTTTTTTTTTTAAGCTTAAGCTTTTTCTGAGAATTACCTTTTGTAACATTTCCCTCTCAGTCTGCTTAGCTTTTCTGAGAGGCTTTAACAAGAAAAAATAAAAGAAATAGCCAGGCCGTGATCTTTAAGTGCAGTCAAAGGTATCAGGTATCATCTGCTAAAATAATAGAAAACCTTTTCACACATTTTAAGACTGACAACGGCATGTGTGGGACAGTCGGCGAAGATCAAAATTACATGTAAGTGGGAGACATCATATCATCGCTGCAGCAACTTCTGTTAATGTCCAGCAGAGGCGAGTCGGTGGGCATGGGCTTCGGGGGTGTCACTATGCCAACGGTTCGGTGAGTGCAGATCTGGGCATGTGACTGGAACGGCGGAGCCGCAGAGGTTGCGGCACGTGAACGATAATAGATTAGGGGAGGTAATTGGATTTCCACGCAGTGTCTGAGTCGAGTGGCGTCACTGAGGCCTGGAGGCAGCTCTCTGCTGTTTTAACATGCCGCATAGCATGAGGCGCCATCAACGGGAAGTGAGAAACAGCATTCCCCGATTACCCCCCCCCCAGGCGTGTTCAGGTGTCGGGATGATGGGGTTTTGATTCTGGTGTGCTGAATGCAGCGGCCTGAACGTCCCTGTGCCGGCTGCACTTCTCTCAGGCGACCCGGCTGGCAGGTTTTACGTACCACTGCACTCACAGCACCTCCTGGCAGCCACAGGAAGTCCATGATCTAATGATCATCTATACAAGGGGGCCTGGTGAAGGAAGTGAATGTTACTCAGAGTGGGCAGCGTCTGTTGTGCCCTCGGCTGAGATTTGTGCCCCAAGTGGTTTCAGTGAAAGTGCCCAGCTGGGCAAATTAGTGAAGGAAACCGCTTCCTTGTGGGCGTGGCACTGCCTCCCTGCGGGCGATCTGCAGTTACCAGTGTGGTGAGTGATGTGCTACTGGGAGACCCCAGTGGAGTGGCGGGTCCTGGCAAGGCCCAGATGGACAGATGCCCGGGGCGGCATCTTCTGTGGTGGGTGCAAACAAGCCCCCTCCGACCGTGCGTTTGATAACCGTTTGATTGCCATTGCTGGAAGTGATGCTGGGTAGGGCTTCGACTGCCACCGCTGCAGAGAGCGGAAACGGCATCCCCACAGCCTGATGGGTCACATCCCCCCTCAGGTGTGTGGCCGAGCGACTCCGAGTCACAGGGGTGCCAGAGATGAAAGTCACACCAGCCACATGTGTGATAAGTGACCTCTCCCCCCCCATCTCCTTTCAGGTCGATCCTGTGTTTGCTGGGGAAGTAGAAGAGCGCCTCAGGAGGTGGGCACCCCCCATTTGTTCTTTTCATCAGTTTGTGCCACCAAAGGTTGGCGGGCCGAGAAAAAGAAAAGAGTCCATGTTCCCAGCAGGGTGTATTTTTAGGCTGTGTGAGATCCACCAGGGGAGGTGCGGTACCAGCTTAACACCAGCTCCATTCCGTGGGTGGTGAAGCAGATATGGAACAACATTCAGTGTTTGGCCTCCATTTCGTTATAGAGTCGCAAGCACGCGGGGAACAACAAGCCCCCACGCACACAGAAACACTCTCTGACGTCACACATGGCTCACAGGTCCACGGGCGTCTTCCTGGCTGAAGAGAGGAGTCAGGAGGAGCTGCATGCCGCCCTGAGGAGGTCCTTCGCCCTGGTCAACAGCTCCATCTCTGAGGGAATGTCGGCAGCCATCTTGGAGGTTGCTTCTCCGTCGCTGTTCGTTTTTCTCTCTTTTTCTCATACCGCCTTGAGGCAGATGTGCCGACACCCTCTCTCATATCGGCGGCTCCTACGTGTCCTCAAAGCTGCCCAAAAAGGGTTTTATCGGTTTGGTCTAAATCCTTTGCCGCAGACGTCCCCGGGGCTGATGGGAAATGCGCTCCCCTTGAGCCTCCTCCCCGCTGCCCGTCCCTCTATCTGGCCGTTGTTTATTATGGAAATTAGCAGCCAGGGAGCTTTTCTGTTCGGGTTTATCAGCCCTGACGCGTTTTTGATGCCGTCCCCTCCAGGCCATGGACCTCGAGGTGCCCGTGGTAGCCAGGGACGTGCCAGGAAATGCCGCCATCGTGCGCCATGAGGACACCGGCCTGCTTTACTCCACCCCCCAGGTATGATGGGTATCTTTCATTTTTATGCTGCTGTGACACACACAGTCTCTGTCTTTAATTTTATAGTTCTGTGACTCATGTAGTCTGTCTTAATTTTTACACTGGTGTAACTCATGCAGTCTCAGTCTTCATTTTTACACTGCAGTGACTTGTGCAGTCTGTCATCAGTTTTGTACCACTGTGACTCAGAGTGTTTATTTTCTGATACATAACAGATTCAGGGTACATCCTTTTCCAGTTTTTTCGAGTTATACAATACACTGGATTTATGTGATTGCAGGACTATTCAAAGCCTGAATACTAAAATAAGGCCTAAAAACTTTAAGAAAATAACTTCCTTTTGTGGCTTTTACTATCTGGACTCTTCAGAGGCAGCGTCTGTCACATGACAGACTCCAGGTAAACCCCTGTATTCGCCCTGGGCATCATGGTCAGTTTGTTTGTGTATACTGACAAGCGAGCTTGCCCTCAGTAATCCCTGCATCTGTCATCCTTACACTTACAGCATTCATACACCCTGACAATCACTGAAGTGATTTGGCACCCACCCCAGGGAGCAGCTGGTCGCTCACTTGCGATTTATAGCCAGATGCCTTTCGTCTGACGTCCCCTACTTACTGTGCCATCCCGACTGCTAATGTAAATGTTCTCCAGGGGTCGTATTTAGCTCATTTAGCCTGCGTGATGCTACCGCGTGCACAGCAGCAGGCCCGGGGCGGGGGAAGGGCCCCAAGCTAGAATGCGAGGTTACTAAGCTGCCTGACAACGGACATGTGCTTCCTGTACAGAATCCTAATCCACTCCTTGGGGACCCGCAGATAGTCCATGTTTTTGCAGGAGTGGCGAGGTAGCAAAAATGTGGACTGTCTGGCAGGGAGCGCAAAAACCTGGACACTCTGTGGGTCGCTGAGGACCGGGTTATGCACATCGGCACGAATGCAGGGAGCCTGTGGAGCGTGATGCAGGATACCTGACAGACACCTGTCGCTCTGCACCCCCCTTCCTCCCCAGGAATTTGTGGCCTTGTCGCAGAGACTTCTGGGAGACTGGCGGCTGGCGGAGCACCTGGTGCGGAACGCAAAGCGCTACGTGGCGGAGTACCACAGCCCGCTCGCCGAAAGGACAGCATACCAGCAGCTGGTGGACCTTCTCCACTGCGCCAGAGACACCAACGACCCCCCCTTCCCTATTGGCCATCAAGACCCTGAGCTACAGGAGTGTGGGAAAATCAGTTGCCCATATGACTGACCTTTTAATCTCACTTTACCCCACCAAACCCCCAGTCACCTTAAGCCAAGCCTTACTTAGGGTGGGGGTCTGACTGCTGACCGTCCAGCTATTAATCTTGGGGGGAGTTTACACACATAAACAGCATCCAACCCTTAAGGTTCAACACGAGAAGATTGGATGCACTCAGTCTAGACCACATGGGTTCTGTAAACTGTGACGACTTCATCCCGAAGGTTATCTGATCTCAGGGGGACTCAACGGCCGCATTAATGACACCCCCCCACTCCCTAATAAATCTGATCTGTTATACACATTTTCCACTGAGCAACTCAAAACGATATTTCGGTTTGGGAAATGGAACGCCACTATAGCATATAAATCTGAACAGCAGGGAGGGGAATTGGACAGTGGTGATTTTAATGATTACGAACATCTCTACAGAAGTAAGAAGTATGTATATTTTTGCAGACATCAAGATATCACTGTTTACTTTTAAAAAGCAGATTTAAGTGACGCTCTGGTGAATCTTTTTTCCTTATTTTGAACTGAACTTTGTTATTCAGTCTTCATGGTTTATCAGCTATTTCTATTCTGCAATTTATAAATATTTAAATTGACTAGAGTGTGTGCAGAAGTTTCTTGTGTTCGGTTGTTCTTACACAGTGTTTGGCTTATAAGGCATGTGGATCTGAAATACCAGTGGTGTCCAGATTTAAAATGCCAGCTGTCAGTTCGATACAGTGGTCTGTCAAACATTTGCCGTTTGGGCTGGACTGGTGAGAACAGCATTTGTAGTCACACCAGCAGCCATGTAAGGTGAGGAAAAGGTCCGTCCGTCCATCCATCCATCCATACCATTATCTAGGTCATGGTGTGTTGATAGCCTATGCTATTGGATGCTTCCTGATTCCATTCTTTGTTTTTTTTTCTTATAAAGGAGCAGATTAGGACATCATGCCACTTCATGACATTTCGAGAGCAGCACGGCGTTTCAGACGGTAACGATCGATAACAGGACGCTCTGGAAGATGTAAGAAATACATGATTTAAAAAGAAAAGAGATGAAGCATTTACACCAAAGAGCACCAGTGTTAATTAAGAATGAAGCTTTCATGGTGGTCTCTAACAGCAGAATGGACCAACATCATAACTTTAATGTTGGGCTTCAGCGTGAAAGGTTACTGTGTGGTGGAATCAAACAAATGACAAGCGATGAGCAGAGTCTAAGCCCGGCTGGGGGCACAGGGGGGGGGGGTGAAATGACACGCTGCTTACTAGCTGTGAGCAGGACCAGACGCTGGGGGGTAAATCAGACGAACGGCAAGGCGTGGGACACAGCAGAATATACCAAAGAAATGAGAACCTGTTGCGTTCCATACTGCGTGCTGTTTCATATTCTGCTATCCTCTGATCTTCCATGCACATGAGAAAACTCTGCATTTTGCATTTTCTCCAGCTAAAAACAGCCCCCCATGGATAACCCTTATGCTTATATTCCTCTCCTGCTCACAGCCTTTTTCATGTTATTTTATACATTTTTTACTAATCTAATTCTGGCTTCTTATGTAATGACATGCAAAAGCGACAAGGTCTGCTGTGAAAGGAGGAGTCTGGGATGGCTGCAGCCTCACCTTGGAGCCATATCGGCTGCATCACGCCATTTATAATGCTAAATATATTAGGTATCCCAGGCCATTTCACCGGCATATGATTTTTTAAGTCTGAGAAATACTCCTCACATTCACTGATTTAATTAGATCTGTTTGTTGACACACAGGAGTGAGCAGATTGTGGAGATTTGGCTTTTTTAAAAGATGTGATTACAAACTTCAGCGAGTCTGCCGCAGCCTCTCTGGGAGGGTTGATTTTACCCGGCGACAAATGACTCAATTTCAAATGCGACACGGTAGCTAATTCATGACTCCAGCACACCTGCGCAGTAAATGTTGCGTGACTGCGGATCATGCCTAGAACCTCGGGGGTCACAGCCTAAAAAGCAGGGCAGGCATTGTACGTCCTTGCTGAGTCACATCCGAGGACCAATCCCAGTTTTGTGTTGCATCCAAACGTCGACATCATCACTACAACGGTCTCACCTTGGACTTGTGGTCAAATCCTATATCAGTGGCAGTGTTCATAGAAATGCACTCGCATGCATCGATGAAGAAAAGGCAAGGCTTCGGGAGTCATCGACCACCGATAAACACGTGATTCGCGATTAGATTGGATTAGGCGCCAATCGGGACCATCCGGCTAGAAGCCCCTCCCCCTAGCGCATAGAAGGATACGCCTCAGTAAAGGCGGCCCTGTGCTTCAGCCTGCCCCCACAGCTCTGGGGGGCCCCACGATAATTCACTTAGCAGTGGCTTCATAAAATGGCCCATAAAGAAGCTGTCTATTAAAAAAATGACAAAAAGAAATGTGTGGTAATTGCCTGGCCTGAGTGTGTAATGAAAAAGGAGTTTCAAGGCAATACAGTTACCTCTGAGCACGTCGCTGGAGCTCATGTCACTGAGCGCTGTCACTGCCTCGCTGAAGACTTAGGAACACTGTGGTGGACATGCCCAGCCACCTGCTCCCCACCCCCTATAAACGTTTGCCGGTTAAAATGGAGCTGAGAGATCAGGCTTTGCTGGGTCTTCTGCAGAGTGCGAGTGCCGCGCCGAGTGTGTTCAGAGCATGAACATCCTCGTGCCTCCGTTCATATCCAGCTAATCTTTGGTGAAGCGATACTCAGCAGAATTCTGTTGCATCTGCAAAGGCCCTGAGGAAGGCTTCGGGTCGTGTTAGATTTCTCGTCTTGTTTCATGAGTGCACAAGCCATGTTGCAAAACTGGGGGAAAAATGAAACGATCAGCATCACAAAGTCCTGACTTTAGGGGAAAAATCTGACGGTATATCAGAGGTAAGATTCAAAAGAGCGACAACACAGAGGGAGTGAAATCAATCAGCAGAGTGATGCACAATATGTCTACGATAACCTGGCAGATTCTGGGGGGCCAGCAGTTGACAGGGACCCTTAAATATGTAAAATTGGGCAGGGGGGCTAAAGTGATATTTCTAGGTATGCTCCAGTGTACCCTTACAAAAGGATCTTTTCTCGAGTTTATTTTTATGAACAATCAAATGATCTTTACGCTCCCAGGTTTTTTTGTCACTGTTTGATTGACAGCTGACTCCTCCCGCTGCTTCTATATGCCAGATTTCTCCCGGACCTGGCTGTGTGTTTCCTGTGTGTGGTAAGACAGCAGGAACAAGGCTCACGTGGTCATGACCCTGGACCCCCCCCCCGGTATCCTGCATTTTCTGGGGTAGACACGCCGCAAAATCTTATTAAACCCAGCAGAACAAAACACTGAATGCCACCGGTATTTGGCCTGAAGCCCGCGGATGTCTGAATATGCTCATCCATTAGCATGAGTGTTTTTCCTGGGCTGTGCCTTCCGCACTCCTGCACAGGGCTTGGCAGAATCCGTCTCACCGCTCACTGGCTCCTATCCGTTTTTGTCCTTCTTTCCAGTGTTAACAGCTTGGAGGTTTTTCCTTGGGGTTTGTCTCATCACTTCAGCAGAAGTTCTTGCTTGAAGGAGACTATGACTTATTCTCCGCAGGCTCCAACTTCAGCCGGCACTGGGCTAACCCTAAACTTAACCCTAACCCTAAACTTAACCCTAAACACAAACCACATTGATGGATTGTACTACAGATGCAGAATAACAAGGTGCAGAGGTGATCTAGAAATTCTGAGACAGCGCTTTTAGTTTCTGTCCTGCCAGAGGGGGTTCTGGACCACTGCTCTGCGGGGGGTGAGCCAGATGCAGAGGTGTACTCTCTTCCCCTTAGTGATGGGGAACCTCTGGAGATCCTGTCAAAGACATGCATCTGAATGGGCATCTGACCATCTTGCCCTGAACCACCAAACCATCCACCACTTTTCTGATGCCAAGATCGTGTGTGTGGCACCCTCCTCAGGGTTAAAGCTGCTGGTCAGCACCCACCGTAGGACCAATGTTTTACACTCAGTCCCCCATGTCCCCACACTCATTGCCATGGTTAGCACTCTCAAGTATTACTGCTGTCATCGCTGATGTCCATGGCGCCATCTGCTGGCTGCAGCCCCACAGTCTGCCGGACTTCAACCCAGAACCGCCATCTTTAGGACTTCAGGCCCTCCTTGCTGACTGTCATCTCTACCACAGTGGCCAGAGACATCCAGACGGACACCACGTTTGTGTCCAGCAATGTTTTAGTCGGGGGGTAATGGTCAGGATGTTCAAGAGTGTCAGGGAAGCATTGCTATACTGGATAAAGAAGCAAATCACAGCTTCATAAATGACCGGAAGTGCATCAGACTGAAGTGGGAGCATGTGAGTCAGGGGTCTTAAAAGCCCCTTTCATACCAGACAGTCTCTTAGACCCCGTCAATGGTCCGCTTGCTCTTCTGCTTGTGTTCACAGAGAAATAGCAGCAAACTCTACACCATAATTGCTTTTTAAAAATGAACACCTTTAATATGTTTCCAGGACATTGTGCAACTTCATTGCAATTTTGCAACTTTGAGAGCACCAGGGCCACTTAAATGGTAACGATCAATATCAGGATGTTCTAGAAGAAAAAAGAAGAAACCCTATGTGCTGGTACAGTGAAGAACACCAGTGCTAATTAAGAAGCTACATTTATATTTATATTTATCTTCTCCTTATGAAGCATCCTGTTTATTTTAGAATATTTTAATGTTTGTTCACTGATGAGTTGCTGAGGAAGTAGCTGCTCGGGACCCTGAAGAACTTCCTGTGTGGTCACCATGGTGACAATGTTTTTATTATTCCCAAGGCTCAGATGCAGGGAGAGGGTGAAGCTTGTGACAAGTTGCATGTCCAGCTCCATGATGGTCACCTTGTCCTCCAGCACCATCACCGTCTTTTCCGCTGGGGGTAAAAGCACCCGCTTGGGCACACTAGGCCGGGGGGGGGGCAAGGGGATAGGTGGGAATCATTGTCCTGCAGCGTTACCCGCTACCTCTCTGTCATGGTGTCAGCGGACCAAGACTCATCACGGTAATGCTCCACATATTGAGGCTCTCGTTGAGCTCTCACCAAGCGCTCATATCTGTCCTGACGAGAATCGGGATTGAGGGAGCGTCGCTCAGTTGCGTGGCACCGTCCGGACACTGCCCCCGCAAACGTGTCTCTGTGAATTAACGTCTGGCCACGGCAAGATAGTGGAACCCCGGAGCTTTGCTTCCCGTCTTTCCTGGGCGGTGACTCGCCATGTGATCTCTGGATAAACACCCAATCTGTTCTGTGACGCACGCCCCATGACTGCTTCACTAGCTTACTCATGCTGAAGATTATGTCCTGTCCATTTTCATTTCCCGCATGCCTCCACGAGCTGAGCTGTGAGAAAACTTGTAGCTGGGATAATTATCAGTGGCTAACTGCATTGCCACATCAGTGACTTATGTTGATATAGCCGTGGCATGTTGGCAGGGCAACAAATCTAAGTGCAACCAATCAGTGGGACTAACATGTGCTGTGCATCCAGGCACCGGCCTGGAGGGCCATGACTCCGATCAGCAGGACTGACTAGTGCTGTGCGTTTCAGGCACCGGCCTGGACGGCCATGACTCCAATCAGCAGGACTGACTAGTGCTGTGCATTTCAGGCACCGGCCTGGACGGCCATGACATCCCTGCCTACCAGCACCCTCCCCTGGTGGAGCCAGGCTACATGTGGGTCTTCTCCCTTCTCTTAGTAGTGCCCCTGCGGGGTGACACCAACCTGCTAATCTGTTCACAGGAAGTAAGCCAGCTGGCCTGGTCTGTGGGCTGGCTTTGGCAAAAACTGCAGTATGGCATGCTGGAACAGCAGCATTCAGGCCTTCACTCTGTGGCACTCCTCTTCCTGACTCCTAACCGAGCATCACAAGGCACATGGAAGGTGGAGGTTGTCAGCGTGGACCAGTCCTCTGGGGTAAACTAACAAAGCAGCTAAAATCATAAAGATGAAGTTAAAAGGAGGGATCTTATAAATGCATGGACCATGAGTTAAATTCTTCCTTATGGAAAATGATATGGCATAACTTTTTAACACCCCTGACTTTCAAAGTTTTCATCTAATAAACTCGTTTTTAAGATGGTTTCAGGATAAATATGTTGCTGTGTTCCTTGTGTAAAGTAGGCTGCTTGGCCTAAGGGGAAGGGGCAGGGAGAGGCTGGGGAGATGGCGGGCATCCTCCAGCACTCGGTCTGGCTGAGCTCGGCGCCGGACACCACGATCTGCAGGGCCGGTGGGGGCAGAGGTCCTTTAATAGACGGCTGCTACTTTTAACATTGCCAGAGTAGTAGGGGGGCCTCTGTTCATGTTAATGTGCCAGACAGACAGGCACCTCCTGCTGAGCAAGTTGAGCAGTAGTGGAGGAGGCTGGTCGAGGAGCAGCTGGCCCTGGTCTCCGGGCCCCCATCACGGCAGGGCACCCACTGCAAAATTTACCAAGTGGACCCCCCTCGGCCGGCAAATTTTTCTGAGTGCCCCCATTAATAACAGAAAAAAAATCTCAACAGCTTACCAACAACACCCCTTCCTCACGTCAGCAATTTTGACTGAATTCATGACCATCTCCACCTCGCCTTCAGTCTTACCTGTCTGACACCTGAGTGAAAAGCCAAGCAGATCAAATGTAATATTTGTATCTAATGTGTGTCTAAGGTATTTGTATCTAAGGTGATTTCAGGGTTTCATACTCCAAATCTGTGCCGCTAATGAATGTTTTATTGGCACATCTGCCTATATTCTAAAATTAGACAGCTATGTCTGTAAATTGCACTGCTGGCAAGTTTTAACAAAATGATTGCGACCTTCAAATAACGCACAGAATTTGGTCCAGGGGATATGAATCTGCTGTAAAATAGAAAAAAAAATTGGCAATGCTAAACTGTTTTGTAACTCACGACTGGACAAATAGTCCTAAATGTTTTAATATACTTAACGAATGGCTCCACCACTGACAGATAAGTGCGGAAACACAGTCAAAGAGGCATAATAAACTGGAAGGCATTGAATGCAAGGCTAATCCTCCATAATGAGTTATAGCTTAGCAAATTTATGTTAATTTAATAAGCAACCGCGCCACATTAAGCATCAATCCTTCGCTGTGACTTCCAAGATCGTTCTGCACATTTGAATTTCTAATGTAACCTTGCGGAGTTTCAGGCTGTTTTATTTCTTTATTTTTTTGACGGCCTGCATGTGGTTCTGCCTTGGCCTCTCCGCGCTCCGCCACTTAATCAATATGATAATTTACGGACCACTGGCTTTCGGCTCCCGTGGCCGTCCTTAAGCACGGCAATGAACCAGCCGCGACACTGACAGAGGACTCCGGAAGGAGAGCTCCGCAGTCGGCTTAACGTCACCCCAAAAAGGGCCTGTCACTCAAGCCCCTCATTATGGTGCTTCCCTGACAGCTGCTGTTGTACTGGGGATACAATTACGATTCTCCCAAATTGCCTCGTCTCTGGGGCTGACCTGCTTTAAAAAAAATAATTCTCAGTGGGGGTTTGGGAAGAACAGCTCTTTAAAGTGATCACACAATGTGTGCGTGAAAGTGGATGCGGCTTCACGGTGAATACTGACACTTTCCCTTACAGGGTCTCCCATACGCCCTCCTGGAAAGGGCCGCTATAGCTGGTCAGGGTATAAGGCACACTCCCCCACATCGTCTTTGGAAGCTCATGTGAAACCCTCATCGGCACTTGGTCCTCCAGGTCCAAAGGTGGCGCTCATAAGGCATCCATGGCCCTCTGCGTGAGGTTTCTGCTGAGGCTTACCTTTAGGATGTCATCTGGGGATTGACAGCCTGAGAAATGAGAAGCTTTGGTGATGGACCTATTCTGCTGCATAGCTGCCATCCTCACTGGCACTGTCACCCACTTCCCAGTGAACATCGTCACATTCAGAATCTCCGTGTCCTGCAGGAATATGCTTTCTGGTTTCTGTCACACGTGTGCAGGGCCTAGCAGATAAGCCTCATACTTGAGATCACCAGCAACGAAGTAAATCAATGTCGAATCTGTGTCCTGAATTTATGCAACCAGTCCTAATGTAAATGAGCGCACTGGCTCAATCTCAAACCATACCCTTAACACTCCCCCTTCATTATGAATTACCCTCTGCGCCAAGTCGACCTCACAACAAGCTTTATCACCTGAAGCTGAAGGGAACTTGTGCAAGAAAGATTTGAGACAGATTCACCCGTGCTCCACCTTCTTCAGTCTTCTGTATAGGAAATGAAATCATGTATGTTATGTATGTAAGGAAATGGCTACCAAAAGAAGCCATATTGTTGTTTCTTTAATAATATATGAATGATATTGGTTAAGGAAATCAAAAAAGTTTGATTCGGTAATTTGTTTTGCCCTGTTCTGTTTCCTGTATGCAACACATTATGGGACATGAAAGTGGTAGTGGAATTAAGTGTGCTTGTGTTACTGCTGACTCACTTTGTGGTGGTATAATAGACCACTCCCCCTTAGCCCTTGTTGCTTTGAGACACACTTCAACATGACGACGGGTCTTGGGCAAGCACAAACGAAGGCAGAGTGGTGAGGCGGAGTGGGTTTGGGATCGGGCCTCTATGTTTGGTACAGTATCTCCCAGGGTGATACTGATAATATGGCATAATTTTTTAAAACTGTCGATATCAATTTAACAATTTCTCATTCAGTAATTGCACAGAAGTGTTCTATAATATACTGCATCTCGATTACATACAGGTGTTCAAGAGCGGGAAGACTTGTCCTTTGCAACTGAGAGGGCACCGTGGGGCACAGATGAGGGACTGGTGAGCCAGAGTTATTTGATTTCCACCTGTGATTTGCCTGTGATTGTTTGAGTGTTTCCCTTTGGCTGCCAGTATCACTGCACTGCACTGCAGTGCTGAAATTACACCTTCGTTACTCTGTCCTTTTAAAAATGGAACTTAGAGTCACATGGGGCAGCAGATGTACACTGGCAGTCTGATGGTCGCCCATTTAAGTCTCAGAAGTGCACCCCCGATCATGGTGCTTAACCTGAATTGCCCCAGTTCTGCAAACGGGCAGTCACACTTTACAAAAGCGCCAGCCAAGCAACTATTTGTAAATGTACGAAATTTGAACAAAGACACTGTATGCAAGCGATGACTGTCCCATCTGGTGGAGAAAAAGTGCCTGGATAATTACTGTAGAGCACAAGGCAGTGGGAACTGCTTAGGGTGCAATCACGCCACTTATCGTAGAGTCAGTTTCCCTATCGAATAGTTAGCACCTGTCTCGCTGGGTCCCACGGCGTGGACGGCTCATTACTCAGCTTTCCCACAGCCAAAAACATGGGGGGTGGGGGGGGGCTCTTGAGTACTGTGGTGCCCTGGCTGTATCCCAGATTAAAGACCAATAAGTGTTTGTCCAGAGCTTGTTATCACACACACACATAGGGTAAACATATCCTTATGGGGACCACTCATTCATTTCAATGGGAAAAATGCTATTGCTAACTATAACAGCCTTAACCCCCACCCTGCCCTAACCATAACCATAAGTAACCAAACAAAATACAAGAGTTTTTTCATAGCAGTTACCGTTTTTTATTAAATAGTTTTCCCTTATGGGGACCAGGAAACCAGTCCCCATAAGGGAAAAAACGGATATTTATCACGTTATGGGGACATTGTGTCCCCATAAGGATAGGTATACCTGCTCGCACACATAGTCGTGTAATTATATCTTTTTGGGGACCACACATTAATTTCTATGGGAAACATGCTAATGCTAACTATAACAACCTTAACCCCTACCCAACTATAACCATGGGTAACCAAGGAAAATACAAGTGTTTTTGTATTTTTAGTTTTTTCATTGCAGTCACTGATTTTTATTAAATAACTGGTCCCCATATGGTAAAAAAAATGGGTATTCATCACTTTGTGGGGACATTTGGTCGCCACAAGGTAAGGTACACCTGGACCACACACACCTAAATCCCAAAAACCCCACAAACACATGCAAATATTCTAAAAACAGGCAAACACACAACATCAGAGCCACACCCCCTCCCTGTTTCCCTGATGGTCCCTCATGATGCCGTGATGTGGTTGGTCTTTATCGATTCAGAGTGCTCACCTTTGACTCCCATGCTGCCCTGGCAGTAAACGTGCTTCTGAGCCGCTCTCCATTCATCACACTTGGTGGGTCCCTCTGCCCTTGCTTGCCTCTCCAAAAAGCCTTATCAGTAACGGCTCGGACAGATCTGCCTTCACAAACCTAAATGCTTTTATGTCCCTGACAGTATTTAAAACTAAACCCCTCAACAAGAAGCAGACAACTTGGTTTTCACTTTATTCATATTTGAATGTAACTATAGCACAATTAAATTCCATTTATTTGTTTAGTAGATGCTTTTTCGGATTACAGTGGTCTAATTTGCATCTTTATTTACAAAAAACATACTTCTCCGAATGATGTATTCTTACGAGAAAAAGAAAAAAAATTCTAAACAGCAAATGTGTCCAGGAAGTAAAACAGGGTTGGAAGGTCAAAATCTTCGGTGTCAAACAGTTCCAATTTTGTACAGTTATTGACCATCTAAAAGCTCTTGAACACATAGAAGTAACTCTTAGTCAGTTAAGGAAACACTCAGAGCACAGGTCTAAGCAGGCAGACAGCAGGCGTCAGTGCTCTGCTCCATGTTTTTCCAGACAGCAGCCTCCACTGACTCCTGGACTCAGGCAAATGGCAGGTTCCCAACCTCACAGTGCCACCTTCCTTGTTTTAACAAACATTGTTGCTTCTCGATCCACATTAATAACTCTGCAGTTGCAGCAATCACATAAAGATGCATTAGGTCACATCACATCTGGTGCATTTTACAGAAATATTAATAATGTCGGGAGTGAACTGCCAGCTGGGGTATTTACGGGAATCACACAGGAACATGCAAAAGCCACATGATAAGTCTAAATTATTTACGCACAGTGATGGATCAGCTGATTAGCTTAACATTTTTTGCAGTTTGACCAAACCCACATACTGCCTTTGATGCAGCCATTCTTGATGAATCGTCAGAGAATGCAATTAACCTGCACTCCCAAAGCCCTATGGGCGAGGGGGTGGGGGAGACAATTTGTCAGACACTTGCGTGCTTGCGACGTTCTGCTGTGAAGGTTCTCAACACCCTCCCATCTGTGCTTTCAGACACAACCCCCCCCCCCCCCCCATGACCCCCCTGTCCCAGTGGACTTCTATCATAACATGCACTCAGCCATAAGATCTTCAGGGGATGACAGCCTGGAGGTTTCAGCAGACGTTCCTCATAGATCTACCCAGGATTATGAACCTCTACATGACAGCAAAATTTATCACATGGCTCTGTCACAGCTGGCCTGCATTTGGTCTTCCATGTCTCTAGGTGGCGCTAATAAGGTGTCTAGGGCCCTCGTCACAATGTGACCACTAAAAATGAATGAGGCTTACCTTTAGGACATCCTCATCCATGGATCAGCAGTCTGTGAAATGGAAAACATTGTTAATGAACCCATTCCACTGTCCTCACTGGCACTGCGACCCTCTTCCCAGTGAGTACCGCCATGTCCTGCAGAGGGTGACAATCTGCTGCTAACTAGCAAAAACCAAGAACGCAGGTGGTTTTCCAGCATGAAGGATCTCTTTCAGACACACCCTTGAAAGTTCCCCAAACATCTGCTTCTTGACTAAGCTGAAACAACCCCATTTGAGTGGCCTGGCACTGAACATTAACCTCAGATCCTTGGATTTTCACTTCAGCATTCAAACCAATGTTATTTCTTAAAAAGAAAAATGATCACAACCTTACTTTTCCATCCATCCATATTCAAATGCTTATCCTAGACAGGTTAACGGGTAAGACAGGAGCCGATCCCAAGCAGAACAAGGCAAACGTCAGGCATACACATTGGATGGAATGTCTACTACAGGACTTGCATATGTTGAAGTCAGGGGAATAGCTAGAAATTCTGGGCCCCTGACACAATTTTACATATAATTTTATGCATTCGAGGGCCCCTACAAAGTGCTGCCCCCCCTGAATCTCCAGGATATCCATTGCCCTGCCTCACCCCTGACAGAAGGACACAAAACAGGCAATTTAGAGACACACATTTACCTAACTGCATGTCTTTAGACTGGGAGGAAACCAGAGTAGCCCACACAATGTGTGTGTGTGTGTGGGGGGGGGGTACTAATAGGTCGCAGCCTTGAAGTAGGAGGCACCTACGTTTCCCACTAAGCTACGTTGATGCTCACCATCTTTACTTATCATAATCAGGTAAACTGCTGGCTCTCAGTATCTCACATTAAAACATTAAAGTAGACAATGCAGCACATTTACCTTAAGGTCACCACATTATGCAGATTCCCAATTTCAGAAATAGCTTCCCGCTAAAAGTGAGCACATCACGGGGGTGAATGTATTCCTGTTGTTATATTTCATATTTATGTTTCGTGAACAGCTATATTTTAGCTGTCAGTGACTCGCAGCTGGATAAAAGAAACCGAAAATGAATGGATAGATGTTTCTATTGATTTGAGTGAGTCATTTTCTTCTGGCACAGAGCGGAAAACATTAAAATTCGGGCAGAAATATTTGTTCTGGTTTAGCGGTTGAACAAACGGATGAAAAGCTCCTGTTCCGGGCTGCCCAGTTTGCCATGAACATTTTCTAATATCCCCCGAGGTTCTCAGCAGCTTAACTGAGGAATGTTGTAAATATGCACTGCAACAACCAACTAATTAAAATATAAAGGACAACTACAATTACACACGGTGGTTATTTTTTAAACGGTGTAAAATGCTATAAGAAAGATTTACCCCTATTTGCTACAGTTAACCTTTTACAAATAAATGTATTTTTCTGCATATAAAAATAAATATTATGATAAAGAATGTCTTCAAAGTAATACATTAAGGGAAATGATCCATAAATAAAGTAGAATCTCATTAATCGACTAATATATCAGTAATAAATTCATTTTATATTTCCTGCTCTTTATATAGTTCTATTTTGATGATATATTTTTTTTTCTTGTCTTTCACGGTATACCTTGACGAATGACACCAGGAAAGGACATAAGAAACATTCTGTGTGGTGCTCAAATACTATATTTTGATGGATGCATCAGCACAATCTGTAAATGAGTTTGAAATATATAACTGAATACAAATTAGGGAGGCAAATAAAATGCTCTCCTTCAGAAAGATTTCAGTGTTTATTGAGAAAGAATTACTTCCCAGAGTTCTGTAGGAAAGTTCAGTGGAAGGTCTGATCCTGAATTCTGTCCAGCCAAGTGCTCTTAAAGACATACAATTCAACAAATCAAGTAAATGTAGATTCTGAAGATGAAGATTAGAAGCCCGTCCAAAGAGCCTGACGTGAAACAAAATTGACTTCAGAAAATGGGCATTGCAATAGACACACTGAAGTCAATACAAATGGAAGAATTTCTTATCTATTCCCAGATTAAATATTCAAGTATAAAAAGGTATAGCAGGTTCGTCAGGTGAGAAAACCATACCGAACGCAAGAGATGGCAGCCACTTAATAGCACCGGTTTATGATCAGTTCATAACCTGCCGTTCTGCAGATTCAACACTATTTGAACATACTGTAAACAAGTGCAGCACTGTTGCATGTCACCTCTAGGGCTGTGGTTTGATCCCACTTGGGAAAAGACAATTCTATAAAGGTCTGTGACTTTGGTTACTTAAGGTTAGGGCTGGTTAGGGGTTAAGGTTGTCATTGTTGGAATAAGAGTTTTTCTCATAGAAATGAATGTAGAGTCCCGACAAAGGCATGAATACAAACGTGTGTGTGTGCGTGTGCGTGTGTGTGTGTGCAGTTTGCATGCTCTCCCTGCATTGCCCTTGGTTGCCCCCTATAGTCCAAAGACATGTACCACATGGTGCCACCAAATTGCTCACAGTCTGATTATTCGTGTGCATATTGGGTTATTCTCACAAACTTGAGAATTAAAAAGAAAAAAAAAACTAAAGAATATTACACTAGAATATTGTTTGTTTATCGTGTAAAGCAATTGACATTTAGTTATACTAAAATTATGTGGTTTGTTGTTTTGATTCAATTATTTTTTTGAACAATTTTCCCCAAATATGTAGCCTAAAATATCATTACCATCAGCAGTTTTGAGATCAAATAGAAATATTTTTAAATTGCTGTCCTTTATTTCATGGAACCCACAATAAACAATCAATTGGTATGTGTATGTGTAAGATGGTCCTGGGTTGTTCCCTACCTTATGCCCATTGCTTCCAGGATAGGCTCCGAACCCCCTGTGACCCTGAATAGGACAAGCAGGTACAGAAGAACCACATAAGATGCTATTACAACCATACTGCACACTGCTCTCACCCACCTCAAGCACTCAGGAACACGTGCGGATGCTTTTCATGATTATAACACCACCGTAGCCTGCCGGATCTACACCAAGCTCTGTGAGTTGGGTCTTATCCAGACCATCTGTGCATGGATCTATGACTTTTTAACCAACCGCCCCCAGACAGTGACACTGGGTCCCCACCTTTCACCCACCCTCACAAATGGCACCAGTGTAACCCTGGCTGTGTGCTGAGCTCCCTCCTCTATGCCCTCTGCACCCAACACTGATATCCAGCCCATGTCATAAACACCAAGTCCGCAGACAACACAACAGTGGTGGGGCTTACCACTGAGATGGGGTCCATAGGCTGTTGACATGGTGATCAGAGAACGATGCGGCACTAGACATATACAAGACCAAAGAGCTAGTTATCGACTTCAGGAGAAGATGCACCAAGCCCACTCCCTTCCATAGCAACGATGTCACAGTGGAAAGCTTCAAACTCCTAGGGACTCATATCACGGAGGATCTCTCATGGGCCAACAACACCAGAGCACTGACCAGAAAACACAACGGAGACCATACTTCTCGCTATTAGTATCCTTATCGTTGCTCTATTGAGAGCATTTTAACCTATAATAGCACCACCTGCTTTGGAAAGTACTCTGTGTCAGATAATACTGCTCTGCAGCAAATCACCAGGAATGCAGGGAAGATTGCTGGCACTCTGCTAGCTTCCCTGCATGAAATCTATAACTCTCATTGTCTTCACAGGGAGTGCAAGCTAAAGATATGAGTCTTACACCAGTGAGAGGTTCTGCTTCATTATTAATCAATACTGCACTTACCAGAGAGCAAGTATCTCCAAAAAAGAGAAGGCCACTCCCTCTGTTATACACACTTACAACAAAAGACTTTTTCAGTTTTCATCAGGTGGCTCCCTTCTCCACAATCCTCCTTGGTTGTTATGTTTAACTTCCATTGGCTTGTAAGACACCATTCTGACCATTCCCACATATGCTGTTTGGCATTTCTGGGTATAGGACTTGTGACAGATAGCCACTAAAGCCTGAACCTAACCCTAAACTTAACCACATTGGTGGGTTGTACTACAGATGCAGAAGAACAAGGCACACAGAAGATCCAGAAATTCTCTAAGAGTCACTTCTGCAGAACTTCCATTCTGTCCGCTGGAGGACCACTGTTCTGCTTGGGTGGTCTGGATGCAGAGATGTACTCTCTTCCCCTTACTGGTGGGGGATCCTAGGACAGGTCACAGGGTGTCTCTGGAGATCCTGTCGAAGACATGCTTCCGAATGGGCAGCTGACCATCTTGCCATGAACCACCAAACCATCCAGCACTTTTCTGATGCCAACAAAAATGGTGGCACCATAGGCCAGTAGCAGCAGGTCTACATTGGTGCCCAACTACACTCAGCAGTGCTGATCATCCTTGGGCATCAGGACAGACATTTGCTCACGATGGAAGATGGACAGTAGGACATACTCTGTGACTGTGGCCCTTTATCCTCGACTGGTTGGTAGAAACAAAATCTTGGTCTGTATTTGTAGTTTCTGGACCTAAAATACCTGACACTGATGATAATAACATTTTGATTTTCTCATGACCTTGTTCTTATTCCTTCAGGAGTCAAAATGCGGCCTTAATAGTAATTTCGTTTTACCATTTAAGTCATCTTTGCAATGGCAGGTAGGGGTTTGGAGGTTCTGCAGCTGCCCCTATAGTAGCTACAGTACCACTTTTGTATCCAGAAGAAATTCCTGTGGTTTATTTAGATTTTTTTAATGTTTCATGTGTGAATACTATATTTATACTTTGAAAAATAAATACATTAATAAATTGTTTATATGTGTGCCAAGGGATGTTGCAGTAGAAATTAAACTGTGCAACTGGCAGATAGATAGATAGATAGATAGATAGATAGATAGATAGATAGATAGATAGATAGATAGATAGATAGATAGAACTGTTTTAAGGGGAAACCCTAAATTTCATAGCACCATCATGGGAGTTTTAATTACATAAAAATGTTTTTAGGGCAGAAGGAAAAAATATTGGTTCAGAGAGATAACCAATCACATTGTAGAGGAGGTGGGTCCAAGCAACTACAGGAGGTGGGAACCAGACATCTGATTAGCTGGTCACACATCCTCTCAAGAGGGTCTAGCTGCAGACGCCTATAGAGTGGAACTCCACAGGAAACTCGTGATCTTTATGGGCGTAAGGTGGAGCTCCGGTTAGGGTTAAGGTTAGTGTTTATTCGCTGTAACACACGTGTTGAGGTCACGTGTTTCCTGTGAAGGTGACGTATTTCTGGTGGAGCTCCACTCTACAGACGTCTGCAGCTGGACCCTTCTCCATCCTCTAGTTGCTTGGACCCACCTCTTCTACAATCTGATTGGTCATCTCTCTGAACCAATCGTTTTTTTCTGCCCTCACAGAACATTTTTATATAAAAAAAAACTCCCACAGGCTGAAAAATCAAGCGACCCCATAGCACCAGCAAACGAAACTCTCTGCCATCACCCATGAGCACACAACCACTGTGAGAGAAGGAAACTCATACGGGGAAGACATGCAAGCTACACACACACAGAGGGGGCAGGATACCAGTGCGGGGCTACTTCATGTGAAAGGATATCTTAAAAATAAGAAACGCAAATAGATAAAATGGAAAATGGAATCTAGATAGAAAATGGTAATATTAAAAGATAAAACCATGTTAAGAGATAATTCTGTGGAAAAAAAATGTACTGGATACCCATCCTAAAGGAAAATCGTTATACATGTAGCATGAAGAGAAGCCTTGAAGCTGAAGTCTTCCAGTTTTCATTTTGTCCCAGACAGCGAGTGAAATGAATGCGCTCCGGAAAGCATGTGCGTTTTGCCCTTATTGTCAGCAGAAGCTGCGTGTCTGCGCCCGTGTGTGCCGATCACCTCCTGTCTGTCACCCAGTTTCTTTCTTCAAAACAACTCTTTCCACATTGTGAAATTTGCCCGAGAAGATGAGGTGCCCAATTTTCAGTTTGTGCTCTGAAAAGCAGAATGGTATCTACATGAGACACTGGAAACCGCATAAAATTACCACGTACGTGCTTTAATTGAAACGGCAGAAACAGAACACAAAATGCGAAAGCACAAGCTTCCTACGTTATAGATTATTCTTGCAATAAATGAGGAGCATATTATACTATTGAATTCCCCTAATACCAGATATTTCAAATGCATCTGTTTTGTGTGTTCAATAAACCGATTTCTGGTGTTTCAGAGATGGGTAATGTAGCACAATTTTTTCTTAGCAGCTAAGATTATTTCACATACTGATATAGGCTACCTAATAAAACAAAGTAATAAAAATAAGCAGGAACTGATCAGGCCAAACGTGTAAGCGGTGAGTGAAAGGGCAGTAAAACGGCATGATATTTGGACAAAATGGGGTATTGAAAACACACCCCTGCTAAAGCTACTGATTTGTGTTTGAGGATGCAGTTAAACGCTAAGAATATATGAGCTCTCCATATGTACGTTAATTGTAAGTAGGCTAACATATGTGCATCAAAGCATATATCTTCACCATGTGCACACTAAATGCAGGCATGCATGTAAGATGTAAGTGTAACAGGCTGTGCATTAGGCATTAATGTATGGATGCTAACACCATGTGTCCTAACAGCAGAGATGCAGGGGAGGCTACTGTAACCAGGGAAACCAGACCCACAATGTCCCTTTGGCTGGTGTGGATCCATATATTGCCCCTCAGGGCGCCAGTGTGGCTCCAGCTGACACACAGTGTCTTTACTCTCCAGTGCAGCCCCCAGGCCCTTTAGGTGGTGGGGTAGAAATAGCCAATCAGATGTCTGTTTAGCAATGAAGAGCGGCTCAAAACAGACACAACTAAAATGTAAACGTGAGGATGCTAAACGTAATTAGCCCAAATCAGAAATGAATACTGTTACCATTTCAGTATGTTAACAGTGCAGATAATTCAAATATTTTGCCTTTCGATCATTATGACCACCCACAAGACAGTGCTTTTACTTAGTAGATATTCATGATTTCCAGTAACTGCTACCAAAGTAATGGCTCATCTTCAACAGGGAGGAGATTAAGCTTGCATTTTCTGGGACTGATTTGAGGGATCAGACTCAAAGCTTCCACAGCCAGAGTTTATTATCTAATCTCCCATCCAGATGCAGGACTTCAAGCAAACATGTATGTGGATTATGCAGCATTTAAAATGATTGGCTGCGAGAGTATCTAAGAGGAAGTGAAAGCAGAAGCAGTGTGACTTGGTGGCCAGAGCTGATGCCTCACACCCCCAGGGCTGGGGGCTTGAGGACCACCTTGTTTGGTGTCTGTCTGCCCTCCCTGTGTCACATGGGATTCCCCAGGCAATCCGAAGCATGCAATTAGATTAACAGGTGTCCCTTAGTTGTACCCTGTGATATACTGGCATCCTCACCCGGGGAATACCCCAGCCTTATGTCTTATTTTATGTGGAAATGGCTCCAGCCCACTGATCGGGGGTAAGAGGTCATAATATAGTTGGATTTATAAAAACAGAAACATGCAGGTCCAATCGCCGGCCAATTCCCCAGCCCATTCTAGCTCATTGTTTCTGCCAACCTGTTGGTTTTATTAACCTAAAACATCACATTTCTGAGAGAGGGAGAAGGTGTGGATCACAGTACTAACTGCGACCACTGACATATGTCGGCGGGATCAGAGCAGCGTCGCCTGGAAGCCACAAGCAGCAGTGCGGAGAAACGTACGTGCCGTGCAAGCAAATCAGTCGCCGAATTATCCGTCTGCTTGGCCGCCGCATCCCCCTGCCTGCGCGATCGTGGATATGGTGCCGGCTTCCTGCGCTTCGCAGCTACACAAAAACGCCGGCTTTCTCTCCCGCAATAAACAGCCTATCTGAGCCGCCTCTCACGAGCTGCCGTGTTGCGGCTCCTGCTGTCGGTGTCTTACAACTACATCTGCTGGGGTAAAGCCGCAGGATTTATCTCCAAAAGCCGGGAATCGTGTTGTGAGTCGCCTCGCATCGGTGACCGCGGCGTGAAACCTAGACAAGCTGCACATTTCACCTGCCGCTCAGATCCCAGCCGAAGCGATACGCTCTCAGTTTTACCCATTTATTTCATTTCAATAAACAAATATTAGTTTTCTCGTTATCCCACCGAGACATCGTTAGAATAAGCGTCTGGTTAAATGAGCTGATTGCTGTCCCTCGTGATTTAAAGATTTTGCCCCGGAATTTGCCAGAAAACCGCTCCTGCTGGCCTCATAACTGCTGCGACAGTCAGTCCCCCGTGGCTGTAGATGGGGCCTTAGGAATCAGCAAGAATGGCTGGTATGTTGTTATTCGGTATGATGGGAAGGCCAATACATATTTATGTTTTATTTATTTATTTATTTTTTTAAAAAAAGATGGATTAATTATGAGGACGAAATTACGCAATGTCATTCTGACTAGGGAAAAAGTAATAATCACTGTAAATTGTGAACATCAAGCTATAACAGGACAGTATTTACTGTCTGTGCTGTTCATAGTTTTACAGCTGTGTTTGCTTCTGCTCCTCTTTTAATGCTTGTCCTTTTCTGTTTTGTGTGCTTAGAAATAACATCAGAGGAAGCATCTTCATACACGGCGCCGAATAATGCGAGCTGAAGTCTGATGTTCGTCGAGTTTCCGCGCTCGGTTTTCGTGCCGCTCATCGAGGATGCGGCACCGGGAGAACACAGCAATTTCCACGCAGCGATAGTGCGATACGCAGGCGGGCTTTAGATCCGCTACGGCCCGCCAGCCGTTAATATCAGCCGGATCCTGCCAACAAAATCATTTATGCCGGCAGTCACGTTACAGGTGTTATGAAGTCAATAAAGATGCAATGGGAAAAACAAACAATAAAAAATACCGTAAATGTTATATCCAAAGAATTGCTAAACAAATAAGCGATTCTGTAAAATATGACAGGTTTCATCCAGATTCTCCCTACAGATGCTTTACTGCATGACCAGAAAAATTCTGCTCACAAGCTTTAGGTGAACAATAGCACCTCTTGAGACCTACAGCTTCTGGGCCACTTATTGAATGTTATGCCACCTGATCAAACCCAGCTGCTTCTGTTCTTGTTCTTATATCTTGGCCATTGACTGTAAATAGAGAGGGTTACAAAAAAAGGATACACCTAGAATGAAGGGAGAACTGAAATATTTTGTGATACACCCCTCCCACCTAAACCAGTGTATCATCTCCAGCTCTTCCTCCACTGAGTCATGTGACTGCTATGTGGCCACAGCCAGCTGACCCTTGAAGAGGACGGCCCATGGGGGGGGGGATCAAAAATACCAGGTAAGGAGAAAAATTGCTGTCATAAATCTTAAACTGTGTCTGGAAAAACAACATATTAAATGGCTTTATTTAACCTGGCGCTTACACTTTAACACACACTCGCAAGCCACTTGTTTTTCTGCCCTTGAAACTGAAAGAGTCTTCAGTGCGTCAGAAAAAATATAAAAATCTGTGGTCATGGTGGTTGTGACTGGCAATCTAATTACTTTTTTCTTTCTACCGGTTAACAATCATGTAGAACAAGTACCACTAAACAGAGCATGGCTTATACAAAGAATTTAAACCACATTAATGCAAATGATGCATTTTTTAATTTGCCAAGGACCTCTAAAAACGATTCATCGGGGCCTTGTATAATTGGAGAATTAATTCAAAGCATGCCAAACAATTTTTTACTGTATTGCATTCAGAATTAGGTATTAGATGTCAAGAACACAAATCTGGCTGTATGTCATACTTGCTAGCAACAAATTCATGCATCTGGGTTTATGATGAAATCATTCCTGTCATCTGAGAGAAATATGCTTTAAAGATATTTTTTGGATTTAATGAGACAATGTTACTGGAATGTTTTGGGTGATTCTCTGTCATCTGCAAAGAGTGCATTTTAACCACTAATCAGTATGCATAGTTTATCAAAGCAATTTGGAAGGAAAATACTTTTGCAGTATGAATTTCATGCATTTTTTTTTGTCAAACGTGCCACATTTTCAGCTTCCCAAAAAATGTACGTTTCGTGTTTCCTGTTTTATCTTTTCCATGTTTCTGTAAAAGGAAAACGTATCGGCAACATAATGTCACTACACAAACACTGGCAGGATGTTCTATAAAACCGTGAGATTAAAATGAGAGTTATAAAGCAATTATGGGGTAAAATTTATCCACCTACACGACTGGCAGTGTGTTTTTGGTTTTTGTTGATGAGCTGCGGTGCGGACTATGTTGGTCTGGATGGATGTGGGTCATGTCCACCCTGGGGTACCAGTCATAGCACAAGGAACAAACCAACATAGAGAGAGAACTCCTTTTCTGGGGTGCATGAATCAGGCAACTCTCCAAAACAGCATTGAGTCAGGTAACAACTGAAGGTGGGTGTGTGTGGTCTGGATTAAAGAGAATAATACAGTTGCCAAATACACATGTCAGATGAAAACCACGTCAAATAGGAAAGTACTAAACAGGAAAATGTTATTAATGCTTAAACTAAACAAATTCACTATCAATGCAAGTACCCAGCAGCCCATTTGCTAACAACAGGCTCACAGCAGCAGCCCAGCCAGAACATAAACACACAATACACAATCGCAATGAGTTACTGAATTTTTTACAAATCCGTCTCTTTTTCCATGTTTGGTTATGTTCAGTTCTGAGTTCATCTATTTTTACTCTAATCGTCACTATAATGGCAACACCTGTTTCATCTTGAGCACATGGTTCTCTTGACATTTGCAGAGTTGATCTAGGAAACAGCACGGATGTGGAATAAACAATGTGACAGAGGGTGACACCCCCAACTAAGGTACTGAGAATGGCAGGTATTCCCTGAAAAAGAATTTAAGGAACAGGATAATTGAGTCTTGTAATGGATTGTACTTGAACCATACAGGGAGGAGAGACAAAGCCATTTTGGTGTTTGTGCAGTCATTAGTTGTTAAGCTTAAGGTTACGCCTGTGCTTTTCGTTGCGGGCTGATGTAAATTTTGTCATTTATTTTCTTACATTACCGTGCCGACACCTCTGTCACCGCATCCTGATTTTTTCTCCTCTGAGGCTGCCGAGTGGAGCCCAAATTTGCCGGCAGCACGAGGGGGAGGCCTCTCACAGCAGGACCCCTGTGCTTATACTCAAAGATGTCCCACCTGGGACTTGTGGTAAAGTGTGTGGATATGGTTCAGGTTAAGCCCTGAATCGCAGATCCCTCCCTGTGGACCACTGTCAGGATTCTTCCCTCAAATAGCTTTCCTCAGATATTAAAAGAACATCCAAGTTGAACAAGCCATAACAGGATTATCCCCGGTATTTTATTCTGGCATTCACATTCTTTGATGACACAGTCACATTCACACATCTAGGCCACTAACGCTGATTTCCACAACCACTGGTGGCTTTTCACACCAAACTGCCTCTTGTGAAGCTTCTGGGGGAAAAAAAGAATAGTTATCTGTAGCAAGAGGCCTAATCCACAACTCGAGAGACCCCAACAGCATGTCTGAAACACTTCCTGCCTGTCCAGAACCCATATGCTGACAGCTGGATAACAAATTGCTTCTACCTCTCTGCCTGTGAGTCCATCTGGCCAGCTGCAGGCAGATGTCTGACTGCGCAACACACCCGACTACACAGCTGGTGGTAAAAGTTTAAACCCTGCTGTTAGAACCCATAAATATTTAACCTGCATAGCCTCAGCAAAAAAAAAAAAAAAAAAATCATCCAACTTTTAAAAGAATCGAAACAGTTCATGTCCCTGGACAAAAAATATCACCTATGCAACTAAATCGCAATCAGCTTTTTCTCCCAGCTACATTAGAGTGTACATTAGTTGCGGTGCATTTGCTGTCAGACATGAAATTCATCCATCCATCTTCCCACCAGTTTCCCAGTACAGAGTTACTGGTGCTGGCCTGGAGCGTATCCCATTAAGCACAGAGCACAAGGCAGGTGACACCCTACACCAGATTCCTTTGCAGGGCATAATGTGGCGGCAATTCCGAGTGGAATATATTGTACAATGTGCTGAAGGAAATGCATGGACACTTCGGAGGAAACGCATGCAACATGGGAAGAACATGCAAACTCCACACACACATGCACATACACACATATGTTGAGTGGGTTGGGCATGATATATTTTGCAAGACTTTTCACACAGCACTATGGCGGAAAAGCAGGTGACTGCAACTATGTAGACTTACAGACTTACCAGTGTTTCACAACCGGGAAACCAAGATAGGCCACATTTTTGGTCCTTCCAGCCAAGGAAGACCACTGAATACCTGGTACAAGTATGTTGGGTGCTTGGAGGGAGGAAATATGTGGACCATCTTGGGGGCCCCTGGGTGTAGGGCTTGAGGTGGGATTCTCTTTGGACAGGATGCCAATCCATTGTAGGGCACAAACACATACACAATCACACTGGTAATTCACAGACACCCATTAACTTAAGTGCATGTCCTTATACTGCAGGAGGATACTGAAATAGCCAGAGGAAAACCCAGCACAGAAAAAAACATGCAAACTCCTCAAGCCAACCTGGGTGGAGTGAAGCAAGGGTGCTGCCCACTGAGTCACTGTGCTGCTCCTGAAATGTATGTGGTTATAAAATACAAGTGATGTAATTTCAGATATGTGCAGAGGTGAAGTTTATCATGTCTGGTCTGGGGGCCCCTCCTTTGGCAATACATGGAGTCCCACAGTTTGCTGGGTGTGGCTAAGCAGACAGACGCGCCCCCATTTCATCACGGCCCTGTTGAAAAATGATAGGGGCGGGGTTAGAGTCAGGGTCGAACGATGATGTCACACTGAGCCATGAAGAACTGTAGGAAAATTTAAGCAAGTTACAAATAAAATAGTATGCAAAAAACCATTAACAACTCACAAAAGCCACGTACTGCCAAATAATTATACTGTTAAATAAAAGGAATTCATTCATCACGATTGCTTGCTAAATGGCTTAATTATAAATTATTAATGGTCACTTTTATCTCACCCTGCAAAAAAGAATTAAAAGTCCAAAGTCAAGCCCTCAGGCTAAATAAGCTTCTAAAAAGAAAGCTGTTTATCCCGACCCAGCAAATGTCAGATCATATTACCAAGAGACATCGGAACAGCCAAGCAAGCTGTTGCACCCACCTTAATCACACATATGGGTAAAATATGAAAATGAAAAACTGGATGGAAGGATAGTGTCACCCCTTTCTGCTTCATTTCCTAGTTAAACCTTTCAAACATGCTCAGTTACCAATTCGCCATTTTCCCAGAACTGATTACAGGGGGCCTGGATCTTATCCCAGCAAAAAGGGCACACGCCAGGTGAGCACTCCGTCGGGTCCATCACAGCACACACACACACACACACACACAGATTAGGTATTTATACCTTTGTGGAGACTCTTCGTTTATTTCTATAGGGACAACTTTAATGCAATCATTGACAACCTTAACCCCTACCTGAAAATGGTCCCCACAATGTAATGTATATCTCACCTACACACACAAACACATACATGCAGACACACACAAACAGTCACACTTTGACAGCAAATCAGAGACACTTGTCCCACTAAAAGTCACCTTTAAACCAAAGCACTCAGAAGAAACCGATTTGAATCAGGCCAAAGCTGAAGCTTTACTTTTTATTTATTTGGCTGATTCTTTTACCCGAAGCACCGTAAAATTGAACGAAGGGTCAGTCCCTGGAGCCAAGTTAAGGGCTTTTCTCAACAAAATCCCACAGTTAATGCTGGGATCTGAACCTGTGATCTTCTAACCACAGGCATGGTGTCCTCTCCCATTGAGTCGCACGCGGTCCCCTGACTGTAGCTTGCAGTGGGGTAACTTCTCTTTGCATCACGTGATGTGCTAAGCACGGTAGTAAGCTTTTTTCCACGTCAACAAACAATGCCTGTCGTGAGATAATCCTGCACCCTAAATGCTGACGCTAACAATTTTGATAACGAAGACATGGCACCAGATAAGGTGCTCTGCTACTTTCTGCACTAGATTCTGTGCAGGATTCCTCTCAGCCAATGAGGAAAGCCCCCTGCAGCCTTGCTTCTTCATGTCACCCCTTCATGGTGACATGCACTGAACAGTCAGCAGTGGCAAGGTAGGTCAATATGGACAAGAAACCCTGCGGATGAGAAGTACCTAAAAGGGGCAGTTGTGCTGAGGTGACAACTAGCTGGCATGAACCGATCACCCTCTTGCAGCTGAGCTGCAGGGGGTCAGGCACTGACATATAAATGTTGATGTGGTCATGGCTGAGGCCGCCAATCTGTGGCGCTCACTTTGAAGGCCTTGTACACCAGCATCAGTTAGACCCATATTCATATGGCCTGGTGACAAGATCCTGGCAGAAACACCGCAACAACGGACAGACCACTCTCTGCGGTAAAGGCAATCAGCAGTTCCGGCAGGTTCCATGGAAGTCTGTCACAAATCCCCCCTGGACGTGACTGTGTTAAAAGAGCTACCAGGATAAATTGCAGACCTCTGCTCGTTATAGACCAGATCTGTGAAAACCCAAGGATGCAAAGATGGGGGGAAAAAAGGAAGCGCTTTGAGAACATCTCTTGGTATTCATTACACAGGTTGCCCTTCTTTGTTTCTTGTCACAAAGACAATTTATTTACGCTAATGATTGGCCGCCCTGCTGGCATTATGCTGCTGAGCTGTGCGGCTGGGCTGCTCCCGCGAGAAGCAGCAATGGCAGCTAATGACTATTAGCCTCCGAAAGTGAACTGTGAAAAAACCTGACTGGAGTACAGCCCTAAGGGGAACAGGAGGATGCTAAAGTGTTTTAAGTCCAATAAAGCCTCACCTACTTCCTCTAGAGCCAATCAGGACACTTCAGAAGGAGGGGGTGCAATCGAGGTGAGAGCGACTGGACATTGGAGCTCCCCCTGTCCTTCTGATTGCACTTTAGTGTTAACCCCAGATAACCCCCGTTATCTGGTGTCGGCAGGGTCAAATGGAGGTGTCAGTTACTTGGGCTTGTAGTCACCAACAAGTCTCACTGCTGTTGAGAGGCAGCTAAATACGATAAATGGCAGCTGTTCTCTGGTGGCCCTGAAAATGGAGACTTTTCTAGAATCGTCTCAGTAGTCCACTTGTCATAACAACGGCATACAGCAATCTGCATCAGGATAGTTCCTGGGCAATTAAGAGAGATGAACGCTCCTTATTTGAAGTGCTCTGAACAACACGGTGATATATCACAAGTACCTAGAAGTAGAAAATAATGTTAGGATAGCATTTCCCATTTAATCACTCCAAACTGTGTCTTAGTTTATCTCAATAAAATGTTAGGGCATCAAGCACATTATGGCCCTGAGTGATCTAAAGGGTTTGCACTCTATAGCAAAATCTGAAATTGATGTGTGGAGTTTTAGGGTTGCAGTGAATGATGATCTCAGTAATATAACTGAAAAACATTCTGAAATCGAATCTTTTAAAAAGTCCTGCGAGGTCTGAGGGGCAGTTTGAATTGTTGGAGTATATTTCCCCCCCAAGTTCTGGGTGTTTACAAACATCTTCACAGACAGCCCCTTCAAAATATTTTCAGCCATACAACCCCAGAGGTTTGGTAGGACCCGTGGTTTCCAAGACATTTCTTGCCTGCAGTCCCTCACTGTCATGGCATGGAGCAGCCCACTGGCCAGGGACATTCAGCTGTGACACGTGTGAGATAAGGTCAGGGCGAGAGAAGACATTCGTTTCAGTCCCTGTGCGACAGAAACCTCCCTAAAGTGTCCCTACAGTGACCAAGATAAACCATGTGTAGTCTGATTGGTTGGAAGGATGCTTAGCAACTGCAGAAAAACTCCAAGGCTCCTGCAAACAATGGATGTGAGACAGGAGCCAGAGGGTTAGGCTAAATTAAATTAAGATTCACAACCCAAGTGTTTTCACGCATCATTCAAGTAGCTGTGGAAACATATTTGCTGCTACTGTAGACTCTTAAGGCTCATATTTTCTCAAAGGAAAATATTTTTCAAGCTCTAATCAATAAAACAATATGTCACAATTTTAAAATAATCTGCGCTCATGACTTTCCCTTTTTGGAGCAGTGAGGGATTATGGGATATCTGGTATCTGACTGGGATAGGGTTTGGCAAGATGCTGTTGGGTTCTCCCTGAAGACAGTTGGCGATTAACATGTAAATGGCAATGCGGAATTTGGTTAGTACAAGGTTTCAGGCAGGCCAAAGAAGAACAAAAGGGGCTTTATTAAACCAAAGGTAGACGTTAATGATTGGACTGGGACTGACAAGGACCAATGAGGGGCAACAAGTAACAGACATGGAACATTGGGGTGATATCAAAGAGGAGACAGGAGGCTCAGGTAGACATGATGGGCAGGACATTACTGTACCCCTCCCCAAAAGCATGTCCTCCAGGCATGAGGGACAAACAGGAAAGGGGACCAAGGGTACCAGACACCAGGGCAAACACAGAGCCAGGGACAGATGGAACACCAGATAGTACAGGGCACAGCAGGACCGACAGGGTACATGAGATAGACATCACATAAGAGCAGAGGGGCCAAGCTACTGGAAAGGACAAGACATGACAGAATGCACGAGCCAACCATGGCCATGGAACAGGCAGGGGCTGGACCAGGGACCAAGAGGACAGCAGGAGCGAACAACATAAAACACAGCCACACACACAAAACAGACCAAACACGGGACTGGAACAGGCACTAGGAACAACAGACTGGGGACCAAAGGGACAAACTGCAGATATACAGGAACTATAAGCTGGAATGGATCCTGGAGGCTCAGGATGAGTGGAAGCCCCTTCCTAGCTGGATTTTGGAGGCTCGGGTGTGACTCTGGAGGCAGGGTGGCGGCCTCTCCTAGGCAGGGCTCTGGAGGCAGGGTGGCGGCCTCTCCTTAGCAGGGCTCTGGAGACATGGCGGCGGCCTCTCCTTAGCAGGGCTCTGGAGGCAGGGTGGCGGCCTCTCCTAGGCAGGGCTCTGGAGACATGGCGGCGGCCTCTCCTTAGCAGGGCTCTGGAGGCATGGCGGTGGCCTCTACTAGGCAGGGCTGTGGAGGCAGGGCGACGGCCTCTCCTAGGCAGGGCTCTGGAGGCAGGGCGACGGCCTCTCCTAAGCAGGGCTCTGGAGGCATGGCGGCGGCCTCTCCTAGGCAGGGCTCTGGAGGCATGGTGGCGGCCTCTCCTAGGCAGGGGTCTGGAGGCATGGTGGCGGCCTCTCCTAGGCAGGGCTCTGGAAGCATGGTGGCGGCCTCTCCTAGGCAGGGTTCTGGAGGTATAGCAGCAATGTCCCCTGGGCGGGGCTCTGGAGGCACTGTGGCAGCTTCCCCTGGGTAGCGTTTTTGATGCCCCAGGTCAGGTGGGGCAGGGGCTCCCTCTGCTTTGTTTGCCTGTGGTTGGGGATAGATGGTGGAGCTGTGACGAGCTGCGGGAAGCGGTGGGCAGAGCAGCTTCAGATCAAAAAGAATCAACGTGCAGAGTTCATGCTGTGGGGAAGCGTGTGGGTAGAGTGGGTTCACACTTCATTAGTCACTGCCAGACTTTCCCTACCTTGAGGTGAGCCCAGCCAGTATCTCCCCTGTTTGAATGAAGAGTGCTCTGGCCTCAGGCACTTTCTACGCGACAGGATTTTGCCTTAACTCTGTGAGGACGTCCAGGAGGGAGAAAGAAGTCCTTGGGTCACAGACGGGATTGCTCTGACGGGTCCCATGGCTCTGGTGACCTTGGTGGTATCTGGATATGGAGGAAATTGGGGTATTCAGTCCATTGGATGCAGAGCGGCCTGAAAGCCAGGACTGAAGTACGAGCCATGAGGTTTTGTCGGGAGTCTGGTCATTTGGTCATGGTTTGTGAGATGAAGGACTCGAAGGCACGTGTAAAGGAATGAAAGGGGCTTTATTAAACCAAAACTAAACAGGGACAGGAAAATGGGACCATGAGGGGTCAAAGTGGAAAGACTTGTACAGGGAAGGGCAGAGATAAGAGGAAGGTAGATGTCAATGATCAAACTGGAACTGACGAGACAGACAGGCACTTAAATACAAAGACTAATGAGGGGTAACAAGTAACAGGCATGGCTCATCAGGGCTATGTCAAGCAGGAGACGGGAGGGTTAGGCGGCCATGACAAGCAGGACATTACACACACTACAATTCTTTGACCATTCTGTACAATAAACTACGATTTTTAACAATGAAACCATTTTACAAAGAACAATTTAATGCTCAGCCGGTATCATGCGGAGAGGGAGGGTAACACAACACTGTTGATCATAAAATGTAAGTGAAGCAATGTTCTGGGTCATTCTGTGTCAAGCTGTTTACGGGGACATCCCTGGGGTGACCTGGATGGTGAGGTGGGGGGGGGAGAGAGTAAAACCAGGCTGTCCTGACAAGGTGAATTCTTTTTATCTTCGGCCAATGGCTAGGTTTCCCCTGGACGAGAGCACCAAGGCAGAGGTGACGGATGGTAAGTGAAGCTGGCAGCTCGTGAAACTCTTCATTGCTTGGCTCCACTATACTTGCCATCCATCTCGTGTGCTGCTCCACCTGATCTAAGGTGGTGGTTGGAGGGGGCTGCACACCTGAAAGCCAACTGCTGGCCCCTGTCAGGGGCAGCCCTGGGCTCCCCATACCAATCTCCACAAGCCTGATATTCATTCATTGCTTTGGTATCTGTTCATATATTTTAGGGTGACCAAGCGTCCTCTTTTGCCCGGACATGTCCACTTTTTACGTCCTGTCCGGGGCGTCCAGGCGGGTTTTATAATTTCATGAAAATGTCCGGTTTTTCATAGGACCATTACGCGTGTACGTAAATTGGCGTTTTGCACACAATACTAGGGTACTACTTTTTTGCACGACGTAATTATCGGGAGGCTGCCTTGTGGGCAGGTCTGCGCCGCGTGCGCAAACCCACAGACACAGACAGAAAGCAGTGCAGACAGAG
>JAODKE010000043.1:8851279-8863427 GCA_026779605.1 Mormyrus hasselquistii | reverse complement strand
GTCTGGAGGCCGTGCTGATCGTCCTCTTTTTTGGAAATCAAAATATGGTCACCCTAATATAGTTCCAATTCTTAGCTAGAAGCTAAAATGGATACATTATTTAGAGTAACAGATGCTCTCAAATACTTGTCATGATGCAGTGATGCTTTGGAACTTGTATATTTGTGGAGAAGTATGTTGATAGTGCTGTTGCCTCACACCTTCAGGATTGGGGACTTGAGTCTCACCCCTGTTCTTTGCATGGGGATTTTGCAAGCTCTTCTTCAGTCTCCTGGCAGGTGTGTTTCCCAAAAGCATATCTGCTAACAGCGCTAGCGACTTACATAGCTGGAACCATGCAACTGAATGGGCCCAACCATGTGGTTGCTAATGGGAGTTTAATGGAAACACACTCGGGGTTTCCCCTGGACACTCTGACTTCCATCTGCAGTACAAAGACATGTGGTTAGGTTAATTGGTGTCTCTAAATTGCATGTAATATATGATTTAGTGTCTCTGTGCACTGCTATGCACTGGCTCCCCATCCATCTACCTTTTGCCCTGTGCTATCTGGAACAGACTTTAGGCCCCCTGCAGCCCTACCCATGATAACTACAATGCAGTTTTGTTTTCCCTCAGTTCTGCTTTTAAGTTTACCTTGTGCTAATATAAAGATTATGACCTTCTAAGTTAAACGAGCAGCCACAATGGCAGGAGATCAACCTCCATTAACCTTTCTAGAACAAAGTCACAGATTCCATGCAGGTGTCCCAGAGCTGCCATTTTCATGTAAATGAGATTTGCAGACAGATTCAAGACATTGACAAAAGACTTATTTGAAAGGCATCCACAGCCCATATGGCCAAGAGCACAATTACATCCTTCCTAGTTGAAAGTGACCCTTCATTCCAGAGAGCTACAACAGTGTGAGAATGCTTGTGAACCATCTACAATCTGTATACCTGCATTGTTCTGAAACTAAATACAATTCTTATGTAAGTCATAATAATACATTTGGCTATAGGTTGGTGACCAGGGGTCTTTTAGGATACAGGGAAAAGGTCAGGTTGTACCCTGCAACAAGTTACTACCTATTAATAATATTTATAATTCACAATTCAGGTTTTGTTTTAGACAGTATAAAATTGTCAAGCTGTAAGGGGGTATTGGTGATACTGATACTATGAGAGAATATATTTGGTCATTATGCCTTGTCTGCTGTTTTAATCTTCATAAAATCCAACTTCAAGCAAACCTTCAACCAATTCTACAAATCAATGGAAATCCAGCAAATAATTTGACATGTCCATCTTAACTCAATCGCTCAGGATCACTGATATTTCTGAAATATTTTGCGAGGATGTATCATGAGATATCCTTTGTAAAACTACAGTTTTTCATTTTCAGCAAACATGATGATTCTCAATTATGCCAAGTTCCATTGTTACCTCACCTGTCCAAAGTCATCTAGGTGGTCTTCTGAAAATTTGAGATGATCAGGAATGTGCCTTTTAGAAAGCTAAGGCTTCCCCTTGGGTACCATGATGTTTCTTTAGTGTTTTCTTTGCAGTCAACTTGTGAATCTTGACATTAACCAAACCCAGAGATATTATTTTTGAGTCTTCTGTTCTCATAGTGTTGTATGCCTTGCTTTTGCAGTGACTTCTATAAGGATTAATAATGGTATTGGATTTTCTTCATTTTTTTACTTTCTTGCTGACAATGGCTGATGAAGACTATGGTCTTTAGATATGGCATTGTAGATCTGCACCCCATTCCAGACTTATGAGCCTCAGCAATTCTTTTTCTGATGTCATTAGAAATCTCTTCTGATCAGAACATGATTAACTACCACAAAACAATGTTGTGAAGAGCGGTCCCAGATATCGACAACCAGTTAGATTTTTTTTATTGGGATGGTACAATAAAACTCTCTCCCAACTGTCATCTAATTGACTGGAATATCTGACTCAAATTACCCCATCAATAAAGCTTATTATCCTAGAGGATCAGATACTTTCAACAACAAAGACAGTGAATGTTGGATCAATGTGCTCAATAAAGACATGAAAAATTACATTGTCCTAAGTGCTGAGTATGAGGAAACAATAAGTCTTGACTATGGTGTTATATTATGGATTTGCACTTGGACGAAGGGCCCAGTAGTGCTTCTGAGTGACTATACCGCACTGAATTCTTTGAATTTAAATTCAGTCATTTTCCCCAACACCTACAAAATGACCAGCCATGGGAGCTGGTACCCCACGTGATGCACTCTTGCTGTGAGTTTTTGCATGCATGGTGTCTGCTGTTTCCGATTGAAGTTCCCCTGTTGTTCTTGTGAATCAGGGAAAGGTCAAAGAGAGAGGTGAGGGTGAGCTTTTGTCACCACTTGTACTTGCAAATCTCACTTCTGATTAATGATGATCGTATCTCTAATTACAGCTACTCAGGTCACCTGGGGTGAGACCCCCAGCAGCTAACGAGAAGCTGGGAATAAACACCTTGGTAGATGGTGTAGGTGCTGGTAAATACCACTGTGTTTTGCTTAGTATCACACTGTACCCAATTTGTTTGCGTTTACTTTTAGGTTTGTGTTTATTTTATTATTTTTGCACGAGCAGGTCATTGGGCAAAAAAAATAATCACGGTTATGGAAGAAAGACAGGCTAAACTAGAAATCAGAATGAGTTACATATTTGTAATAACTGTAAAATGTGACTGCAAAAAATTGCTTAAATACTTGGTGGACATTAAGGTGAAATGCATCTGCCCCCCCCTAACAGAACAACTGGCCCCAGTCTGGCCTTCCAATTGGAATGATCTAGAATTGCAACTGCATTTTTGGTCATCAATTAAAAATAAAACACCTAAATGCCTCTAGCATGTAGTTTCCTTCAATCCTTCATCATCCTAAAACAAGCCTTTACAATGAGGTTTAAAATGCGTAAAACCACTATCCAGCCTCGGATTGCCCTCGAGTGCAGGCCTGTCTCTGAGGAGGGACAGGGCTCAGAGTGATTCAGCTTATTCGGGGTCAAAGCTGAGACCAAATAAAGGAAATCAGTATGTCTTCTACTTGGTCATTGTAATACAGATGCAACGATAACTTAGGATATTAACTCACTGGATGCTGACAGTCTACACTGTGACCTTTCTGGACTATCCAGACGGCACATTGACCATGCAGGGGTTCACATGTCCAAGACAGGATTTAGATTAGTATTTCCAGTATGTATTTAGTAGGAAAGGATCAGTACAAAAAACAATTGGGAACAGTTGTAAAACCCCCAAAAAGGCATTGTGTCTGTGGAGGGACTTGAATAACAAAATCAAAGAGATGCTTCTTTGCATATTGTAAAAACAACTATGCAAAATAAATTAATAAATAATATAATCTATAATAGTATAATAATAATAATAATAATAATAATAATAATAATAATAATAATATCATAATATCAATCACAACTAAATCACATGCGCTCTGCTACTGAGTATGTTCTTTGAGTTATGGCTGTAATGTCTTAAATGCCATGGAGAGACTGACTTGCTGTTTCTTACTTGCTTTGAATTCATGGTCATGGTCTGATCAGAAGAGATTCATGCGGCATGATTCATGGTCATACATGCGGCTGGATGATGTCGTCTCAAATGCGTTAGCACGTTGGATGTGTTTTCAGCAGCATAACTGAATACGATATAACAGAACCGAAAATCATTCTTGGTCTTAACTACTCTTCCTCCAGTGCTGGTGCATTTCAGCATTAGCTAAAACCAATTCACAGCTAGAATTAGCATAATATTTTCCATGTGGAACATCTACTTCTGGATTTAGGTTCTGTCTGTGTCAATAAATGTATGAATTTGTTTTTTTTTGTGTACTGAACCAAAAATTATGTATGAACTGTACTCGACAAATATGTGTAGTGTTACCGCTAGGTAACAAAATAATGTATTCAGATGATATATAGTTGCATGCAATCTATGAAAAAAATTTAATTACTTATCATTTGGCCCATCATTACCTAGAAACGTTTCCCTTTGAGTGGAGCCCCCTAAAGTGTGGGGCCCCCTGGAGTGCGGGGCCCCCTAAAGTGTGGGGCCCCCTGGAGTGCGGGGCCTAATGCAGTTGCAGCGGTCACACCTCCCTAAACATGGCTCTGCCTACGTGAGGATCTCAGATTACCTGTTGCATCAGATGTTGACAGCAGGTGTTCAAACATTCAACGCTCAAGCCTCATACTCAACAGCTAGTCTCATATCCTCAGATTCAGATTTGTAAATAGCAAATATTCATGCATGGTTCTTGGGAAATTGACAAGTTTAGAGAAATGAGTTACCAGGATCCCAATTTCTGTATGTCATACCTGATTGTGCCAGTTTTCCAAGGTCGTCATCTCTGCAAACAGACGAGTCCATTAGTTATCCTCACTGTTCATCTTATGTTTTTTTTATATCACTGATGCTGTTGCTGGCAACATAGACATTTTTATATTCATCCAGAAATCTGTTAGATGTTTTTGGTAGCTTCTAAGCCAGATGGGTAATTTTGGGAGCAAGGTAATAGGCATGGAATAAAGATGCTGTTACAAATGATGTATAGAGCTCAGGAGGCCATTACCAAGATCAGTGGGCCCATCCCAGAGATCAATGGGGTCATCCCAGAGATCAGTGGGCCCATCCCAGGGATCAGTGGGCCCATCCCAGAGATCAATGGGGTCATCCCAGAAATCAGTGGGCCCATCCCAGAGATCACTGGGGTCATCCCAGAAATCAGTAGGCCCATCCCAGAGATCACTGGGACAATCCAAGAGATCAGTGGACCTATCCCAGAGAACAGTGGAGTCATCTAAGAGATCAATGGGTTCATCCCAGAGATTACTGGGGTAATCCCAGAGATCAGTGGACCTATCCCAGAGATCAGTGGGCCCATCCCAGAGAACAGCAGAGTCATCCCAGAGATTGGTGGCGCCATCCCAGAGATCAGCAGGTCAATCCTATAGATCGATGGAACCATCCCACAATGTGAAACCTGTGTGACCATGCTGTGAGTTGAGCTCACCTACTTTAAAGCCAAAGCCTTGCTTTGTTTAACTAAAGCTAACACATTTCACAGGGTTCATTATAAACAACAAATTTACCTTTAATGACTAAGGGATCCTATTAAGCACCATCATGGCCTAATCATTGTTTGCGACAGAGAAAAGGCTGTGATTTGCATAGGTATTAGACAGGACAGCATGTCGATCTTGCTAATGATGTTCACTCCAGAAACACCTCAGACCCAGCATGCTAATGCCCTCACACGACGTTTACTTACTTTTCTGTCACAGGAGGGTTCCACACTAACATTACCCAAATCCCTTAGTCCAATAAAAAACAACAAATTCTTAACTTAACAGTTACAGCTTGACCTGGTGTCAAATGCAAATAGGCGACGGTTGTGTGTCAAGCCCAAGCCTTAAGTACCTTACAAGACAACCTTAAGTCTAGAACATGTGACTGATTCAGATAAGCTCAAGTACATCTTCACAGATATTGTGGGTTTTTGTGTACATGTTTTCAGAACTGGGGACATTTTTGCAGGATTTTGCACTTATTTTTAAAGGGGAAATTCTTGGGAATGTTCTCACAAGGCGACTTCTTCTTTGTACATTTGCATTACACCTGGACTGTTACTTTTATTATAGGACTGAGGTCTGTGTAACTTGGCTCTGAACCAGAAGTAGGGGACTCCAAGGTGTCTATTTAGACATAACACCAAGCTTCGCCTTTTAAGATTCAGGCTTTTCATCCCGGTTCCTTGGTCCCTGTGTCCTGGTTTCTCATCCTCATTCTTCCAGGTTTCTGCATTTGAGTCTGTTTTTGCTGCACTTCATCCTGCAATCAGTCTTCTTGTCGGTGGACTCGGGTTCTGATGGTCGACTGTTTCTTGTCGTGCTCTGTGCCATGGGTTCAGGGGCCAGAGAACCTGGCACTGCAGGTGAATGGTTCGGTTCAGGGTGTTCTGTCTTATATTTTATATATCAAATTTGATAGTGTATAGTCTTGTATAGTGTAATTTATTGTTTGTACAGTGTCATTTATTGTCTGTGTACTATGGAGTCTCTAGCAGCCGGAACCAAATTCCTTGTATGCCCCAGCACACTTGGTGAATAAAGCTGATTCTGATTCTGATTATTAGCTATGGGCGTAAATAAACACTGCATGACAGTTTGCTCATTCTGAAGTAGTTTCGTCTGTTATCCTTTCATTTGTTTTTGAGTTTTTTTGGACTTTCACTTCAGGAGTTACACATTAAATATAAATCGTATTAAAGTAGGAGTTAATTTGAATTCCCCACGTTAATAAATGCAGAAATATCATGTGTATAATTCTCTGATGCTCCAGAGCAAGCCAGCCATTTCCAGTATGGGTGTATAATTACTTTCCAGCACTATCGTTTTGTGTTTACAAACTCCGGTGTTTTTTTTTTATTTCTGTCAACGAGGCTGACGGAGTCGATGATGACTGAGACCCAAATAACATCCAGACGATCATCCGCCTGTGACGAGAGGCAAACTGTCATCCGGCACAAACTGGCGCCTGTGTTGCCATCTGGAAGGGAAGCCTAATGATGCCAGAGAGGGAGCTGGGTTGACCAGACGAGGGGTGCCAACTAAGCGTTTGTGGTGCCCGTTGCAGGAATTGAACATCGCCATACGCACTTAACCAAGCTGATGGGAGAGGCACCGCTAAAACTCACCAAAAAGTCAGTCTGTCATGGGAAATAAATCACTCCAAGTAAAACAGACCCCGAGTTACACATAAAGCTTCTCTGCTGCAGTTCATGGTTGTAGAATATTGAGTTTGGGCTTATACATACCGTGGCAGTATGGAGAAGATAAACCAAAAGAGGTCTGGTCTTCTATAAAAACTCCAGCAAGCCTTGGATCCCTTCCAGGCTGGCTCCGGCAGGGTGCTGGCCTTCTCCATTCCTTCCTCCCATCCTGCATCTTTTTCTTTGAAGAGATCCTCTGAATCCACCAGGGTGGCTCAACAGAAACAGATTTAAACTCACAGTGATTAAGGACACGGGCACTGTAGGTGGAGAGGAATTCGGATACGAGTGTGGAAGAGGCACATTTTTTAGATTTGTTGTCTAAGTAACCACAGGCTTGTTGTCTAAGTAACCACAGGCTGTCTAAGCACGCCTGGTCGGGGGTGTGCGGTGGAGGGGATCCACACCAGGATAGCTGGACTGAATAAATCCCCTTTTGCAAATAAGTGTGAAAGCGTGTATGTTCGAGTTCCGGATGTAGGTTGGCCAACACATTGGAGACACTCAAAGTCAGGAGGATGTCGCAGGGAGACATATGCAGATCCTGACAGGGAACAGGCTGATCTGAAGCCATGAGAAACTGTCTCCACATCTCCAGTCATATGGTCAGATTAAAGAATAGAGTAACACAGTTGAGGAGAGGGGACTTTACCCACTATCCTAGGGAAGCATCATGGTGAGTTTTGGAACTTCATTAACTTCCAAGGCTTCTTCGTAGAAGCTGGATTGCCACCCCAACCCTTGTACAGAGGAGACAGATTCTGTCAAGCAGAGGAATGAAATTGGCAAAGTGTGGCTTCCAGCTCGGACATGAATTTTATATTTTCCCACAGGAAGTGAGGTGCAGTGCAATAAATGCCCATTGCAGGGGCCAGCTCGCACATCCCCAGACGGATATGTGAATGAATAAAGGAACAAGGGCGGCACTGAATGGATGAATAATGCATCCCTGGGTTTTAGCTGCCAGCCTTAAGCTTGCGAAAGGGCCCAGGCTTGTGCAGTGGGCCAGACCCATATGGCTGCAAGAATCTCGAACCTCATTGTCTCAGCCCAAGAATCTCTCCTCTGACGAGCGACTTGTAGCTCTGCCCTCAAAATATTTGTTCATGGGTGAAATCATAAAAAAGTAAAATCCTATGCTGATGGATTCGGGGGCCCTGGGAGGTTGGCTTTCTTTTTCCTACCAGCAAATTGAAATGTCATTATAATATTATGAGTCTTCAGAATCTTAATTAAATCATTTACATTAATGTTTCAATTATCTATTTCTGTTATCCTCCTTCAAAATATCCAGACTACTTGGTACAGTCTGATTTCATGAATATGAGGAATGCATATACAGTTTGTGTTACAGTATATTATTCAGCTAAACACACACATTATATTTTCCACATTATGAGATTCCAGACTGGAAGAAAGGAGAAATCCTTTGTGAACCTGGTTTACCCCCTACTGGTGCTGGAGGACCGCCAGTTCACTTCATGTTTTTGTTACCAAATCCCAGCGTTATGCAGTGATGAATGTCATTGGCTCAGTGAGTTGAACCATTCGGTCCTGTCATTAAATTAAATGTCCTTAATTATCTGTTGCTATGAAATATTGTTATACACACAGATCAAAATAATGGTCTTAACAATAAATCACAGACATATAAGTTTTGAAGTAAATCAATACCAGACTTTACCATTTATATATTTTTGTCTTGATTGGATAACTATAACTAGATGAAAGCATACAACAGTTGATATTAATGGTAAATATTTTTCACAGAACAATCAAAGTTATATCCATCTATTCATTCATGCATAGATAAATACACACATCCATCGACCACCTAACTGCTTATCCTAAATAAGGCCAAGGGGATCAAATATTTAAACTTTGTTATATTTAAAATAAAATTACATTTCACTCAGAAAGAACAAATGAATTAACAAATCACAAAACTGCAAAGATTACACGAAATGCAAACAAATTAGTACTGCCAATTTTCAAATGATTCGAATGACCGTTAAAATAAGTGCCATTAAGATTTTCTAAATACAAAAAATGGATCAATATATCTAATATTCCAGGAGGAGACAGAGGAGGCAGAGTATGAATGCATGAATGACCTGAGTACATGTCTCCAGAGTATTTAGACTGTAGATACCTTATTCTACTAGCCTTTGCTCTGATTTTAAAGAACAGGTTCATCCTAAGGAATATAATTGCATTACCTTACACATGGGCATAATGTGTAACCCCCCACCCTCACAATAATCAAACCCATGTAATACAACCCCCCTGAATCCCCTTTAATGGGTGGACCCCCCCCCCCAAACTTTTGCCCTTGACTATACATGTTCTAGAGAAAAATTCCTGAGAGGAAATAACCTACAAATGGCTGCACATATTAACCACATTGCGTATTTTCTGCCAGATCACAAAGTTTTAATTTGCATTTGATATACGCCAATTGCAATATAAACATCTTAAATGAGCTCCAAGTGTTTTCTTTTAGACGTGTTAAGCACTAATCGCTCGTTAACAATTATCAAGCAAAAACCTTTATGCAGATAAAAGCAGTCTTGTATGAACAAAGTGAATATGAGCCTTAACAGTGGCAAAATATTGGCGAAAATGACTGGAATGTTTTGAAAAGGATAATGGTTAAATAGTCCATTAACATATATTTAACACGTTGCTGTTTAAAAGGTAACTCTGGAGACATTTTATGCAAACATTACAATCCTTCAACGGCGGCATCTGGTTATTCATACAAACACCATAAAGACGTTCATAATTAAAAGTTAATGAAAAAATTCAGTTTCAAATTTCCACCACTAATTGCAGAGTGTCACGAACGGTCTCTACATAATTGGATCAGGTCAGTTGAATATTCATCGTGAACTGAAGAAGTGCCAATAGCCAGCACTGGAATCAGCGGAAGCAGTAGTTAAGACATTAGCATAAAACAACTTGAATACTCCGGAAACTCACTGCAGTAAATGCAATAATCAATACTTCATTAATCCCCATGGGGAAATTGTCACTGCACCTACGCCAGCTTGTTCTTTATGGAGGAAGCTGTCCATGAAGAGTAGCCACCTGCAGCAGCACCCAGGAAGTTGGGGGTTAAGGGTCTTGCTCAAGGAGCCACAGATGCACTGAGGCTGGGTTTGAACCAGTGACCTTGCAATTACAGGCACAGCCCACTGAGCCACATGCTGCCCCAACACACAACAACCACATCATTTGCGTTCTTAATATTGAATGTGTGCATTGCCCCAAGGTGACTGGCAATATGTTGTTATAGATAAAAGCATCATCAAATCTTGTTTTTTTTAATAGCATCAATTTAAGTTTATGCATAATTTATAATTGGTAGTGGCGAGATTGCGCTGGCATTTTACAGTGGTTCACTATAAATTACCATGTCTGACTCTGCTGGCAAAACAAATATGACCTGTGACCTCGAAAAACACAGCACAGTTGAGTCAAAGGAAAAATGTGGCTCTTCCACTCCTCTCCGACCCCTTGGGGCTCGATTTGGTAATCAGGTCACTGATTAGTGATTAGGATCAGCTGATGTGGGGGTGGCCTGTCTGGGTGCCATGCCTCCCAACGCCCTCTCTGTTCATCATCCAAGTGGTATTTATGTGACGACAAGGTCAGTGAAGCAGCAGGGAGCTGGTCACCTGAGTCCACTTAACACTGTGTTAGATGTGAACCTTGCTGTTTCTCCACTGACCACCACTCAGCACTCTTAACTCAAAGGCCTATTTTATACTGAACATTACTCAACACTGTGGTAATTATAAGCTCTGTTTGTTCACGTAATGCTGCTTAACTATGTAAGATGTAAACCTCACTGATTTCCACTGAACACCACCAACACTGTGTTAACTGAAAATCCTAATTGTCCACTGAATGCTACTTAACACTGTGTTAGAGGTAAACCTTGCTGTTTTTCCACTTTAACTATATGGCCTGTTTGTTCATTAAGTTCTACTCAACATTGCATAACATAGAGAACCCACTGTTTTTCCAGTGAACACAGCTTAACTGTAAGTCTTGTTGGTCCATTAAACAACACTTAACACTATGTACACTGTACACTGGTGAGTGGCTCAGTGCACTATGTCTCTGTGCATCCGATCAGAATTTTACTGGTGTGTCTGTGGGCCCTTAAGTAAGGCCTTTACCCACCCAGCTCTAGGGGCACTGCATGATAGTTGACCCTGTGCTGTTGCCGCCAAGCTATGGAGACCAAGATGGGCTTGGTGAAGAGAAGCATTATGACATACTTATGCAAATGGTGAATAAAGTATGGTTGTTTGTTTGTTTAGCCGCTGAACACTACTTAACACAGCGTTAACTGTAAATCCCACTGTTTTTCCAATGAACACCATTCAATACTGTGCTAACTGTAAGCATTTAAAAAAGTCTGCTATGTGCATGAGGTAAGATTATAAAAAGTAAAATATAGTTCTACTCTGCCAAGTTTTTCTCATTTATCAAAAGATAACACTTCGGCTTAGACTCTGGGCAGACTTATGCTACTGTCGATTTATGCAGCTGAAATTTCCTGAAGCACTTCAGGTGAGGTGTCACACTCGATATGCCATCCTGGAGCAGAGTCTGCATTTCTTGGCACGCTGCTTTCATCGCAGATCTTTGGGGGCATTAGAGCCCCCGGCTTCCAACACTGCATCACTCTGACATCCGATTGCTCCTTTCTAACTTCTCTGAGTCTGCATCTTATTCGAACAATATGCTCGGGGCAAGAGGCCAGCCGATTTAATCTCGCTTTTATTATCTTCTAATGTGCTGTGCGGTACAGATACAGCCGGGCTTCCTTTACAAAATGAAAGATATCTTACTTATTTTCACACAGCAAGCTACACACTCATTGAAGTATGGCCTACCCTTGTAAAGAGTGAGGGTGAGGGGGTCCAACTTGATTGGTAATTAGGAAGTCAGGTGACTACTAATGTTTGCATAGTTTTGTTCTTCCATCCCTCTTTCCCAGTGCCACCATGTGTCAGCGTATTCTGTGTTTGTTTGATCTCGAACCAGAGCATGCTTCCTAACAGATCCAATCGGCTCCGGAAAGGCATGTGGATCTGAGTTTTTGATTGTTTCCATCTCCTGAAACATGTTTAATAGGAAGGTTACTGGGGACTGAAGGGGGAATTCACGATGTAGAAGTTATGTTTGTTCCCCAATTCAGTCACATGGTTCCATTGTTGGGTGGCCCTCACAATTTGCAAAGAGACAGTTTAAGCATCCATCCATCCATCCATTGACTCCCGCTTATCCGAGGTCGGGTCGCGGGGGCAGCAGTCTCAGCAGGGAAACCCA
>JAODKE010000043.1:8828821-8846705 GCA_026779605.1 Mormyrus hasselquistii | reverse complement strand
TTGGGCTCATGATAATGTATGTTTTACACATATACACAAATAATATGATAACGTAGCATATAATTTTACTCTAACACTATGAATGCATAATAAAAGACATTTGCTGCCAATACGATCAAGTGGGGTTTCTAAAACACATTTATTTTTCACTGTAAACTTTGTTTTTAATGCTGCTTAGTTACAGTAAGCTGAAACCCATCAGAGGGAGATCAGGGTATGAGCTGAGATCAACCTGAATCCTGAATTCAATGGACCAGGCTCAACTGGCCCATTGAAAGGGTTAAAAGTCCAAAATCAATTGCCAGACTTCAGAGGAACTCCACATAAAACTTTATCACATCTCGTTTACTGTGCTGTCAATAACTGGACGTCCAATGGAGAGTCAGTTCCTAGAGGTAGAGGGAGTAACATGATGTGCATTCTGGACAGGATGCTAGTCCATTGCAGATCTCTGTCCCACATGCGCTCAGCCTCTGAAGGGCATGTCATTGAGCTGTGGGAGAATACAGAACCCTGCAGAGAAGACCAATGAAATCACACACACACACACACACACACATACACAGAAGTGTGACACAGCAATGTTTACCCACTAGGCTACTGTGAGACCTTGTTGATCAGGTAAAATATTACTACCATAATATTACTATAGGGAGTTTCATTTTAAGGTCATGATGGGAAAATGTGTAGCACTCAGCCCTGAGAGAAGAATGACTGCTGTCTGGCATATTACCGAATTAACCCTCGCCAGCCAAAGATAACATTCATTTGAGTTTCCATTCAGTGTCTTTCCATTTCAGATTTCCTGAATGCCATTCATTTCTTTCACTTCTTTGGAGGGTCTTTAGTTTGAACAAATATTCAAAATTTAATGAACATATTCGATTCAGAAGAAACAGGAGCTGTGATGTAAACTGACATTTTAAATATTATATAACCTGCCTTGAAGTTCAAGTGATCCATCAGTTTGCACAGAAGCCGTTAAAGAAAAGTCAAATCGTCTTTTTAAAGCATCAGCAAAACAAGATCAATTGTGCTGACTTAAAAGAAATATGAGAATGTACTTCACCGTACCATTTGGTTCATTTGTCAAAGATTTAGTTGCTCTCTGGCCACTTTAAAAGTCATTTGAGTCTCTTAATTAATTTCTCCTCTGAATATATGTAGCCATTTATAACAATATAAACAAAACGTTAGTTCGGCTTACTGATCCGAGCTGAATAAAATCACAAATTGATGACTTGAAATTGGCTTTGCATAGTGTGGTGACTCAGTGGCTACCACTGTGGCTTCATCTTTCTGGGGTTGTGGGGCTCGATTCACTTGTTTGGTTCTATGTCTCAGAAGTTTGCATGCGCTCCATATTCACATGGGATTATTCCCACAGTCTAAAGGCATTTTAGGTGAATCTGTGTCTGTGAATTGCTCATAGTGTTCGTGTATGAACTGTAATTGAGTGGCACCTTGTCCAGGACTTTCCCTGGCCTGTGCTTTTTGGGTCTACTTTCATTTCAGCCCTGCACTGAATATCCATCCATTCATCCATCGTAATTGTTTAATCTGGTCAGTGTCATGGGGGCCTGGGGCCTATCCCAGGTAGCACAGGGCACAAGGCTGCAGCATACCCTGAATGGGATGCCACTGCATTGAATAATCCATTATTATGGATGTGCACAGGCTTTCTTCCGTGTGGTTCCTGCTGTAGGCTCTGGATCTGGATGAACATAGATAAAATAACTGTGAATACAGTAGTTGTCAACATTATACAGTGCCTGTATCAAAAAACGTACATATGAAATGTGTCATGACTGCGCGTCCAGTCCTCGTGTGTGCCACGCCCCCTCATCATCCTCGTGTGTGCCATGCCCCCTCATCATCCTCGTGTGTGCCACGCCCCCTCATCATCCTCGTGTGCTTCCCCGATTGAGCCCAGCTGTTCCCTGTTATTTCGGTTTGTCTCATGTATATCAGACCACGTCTTCCTCAGTTGGGTTTCCGTCATTGATGTAATGTTCGTTGCCGTCTGCCCTGTCTTACCCCTAATAAAACCCCGCTTTTCTGCATCCACGCCTGCCTGCCTGCCTCTCTGCTTCCTGCTTGTTCACCGACCAGTGATCATTACAAAATGCAGGTTATTTTATGGACTGACTGTTCATGAAATAGCGTTACTAGAAAAGCTGCATTTTCATAGAATAAACAGATGATTGATGATTCTAATTCCCCTGAGTCACTGGCCATTGTGTGCTAAACCATCAAATCACCCCACAACAAAAAAGCATTAGTCTGCAGCACAAATGTCGCGATTATTTCTGCATATTTAGCTTTAATTTAAAACACCCTGAATAATGCATGAAATGCTATAGCTAATAGGTATAGACCACCGTGGTGTTTGTCCCCAGGGTTCTCTGAGCTGATGTAAGGACCAAGTGGAATAGAATTAGAATTAGCCAGCATGGGACATGCAGGTCACAGGGACACTTACCTGGATGGTCTTCTGCTTCTTTACCATTTACTCATGCGAAAATGTCCATCAGCATTCTCTCTGCTCTGGGACCAGTAATTTTGCATTTTTTCTTTTGAGGTCTGGACTTTCCTGGGTGCAGGATAACAAATATCTGAGATCATGCAATGATGGGTTAAGATTTCAGAGCCTTGCTTGTACCATCTTTCCTTCTGGGGGATATACAAACACAGCCCTTGAACAAACATGAGAGTTTTTCACCATGAAAAAATAACCCAGATTTAAATCTAACAACTTGACCTTTGCAATGCCTGCTTTGGTTAAATCAGAGTATCTATTCTCTGCTGTTCCTTTCTTATTCAGACAAACATTGCACATCTTGATGCTATTTTAAGCTGAGCTTAGGTATTATGATGCTTGAGTGCACAATTGTGGTTCATGTGAAGTGTTGAGAGTTTTTTTTACAGATCTTATTGGTAACTTACAAACACCTTGACTTGGCTTTTGTTAAGGTGACATGTTCACAGCCTTCCATATACCATACCACTGCACACCACAGATAAAAAGTGACGGTTTGATAAAGCAGTATTTCTGTAGTGAACTAATGTTCTACTCATTGTAGTTACATATTATATAACATATACACATAACAATGCATTTACAATATATTGTATATTTTAGATAACTATTTAAATTGCATTTTCTTACAGAATGAGTTTAATATTTTACGCAATGTGAAATGAATTTTCTGTGATGGGCTGGCGCCCCGTTCTGTGTTTGTCCCTGCTGTGTGCTTGTAGCTTCCAGGATAGGATCCAAACCCCATGACCCTTATAGGACAAGCAAGAATAGAAAATGGATGGATGGATGGAATTAATATTATTTATGTAAGCTGTAAAACCTAAAAGGATGTGATTTTTTACTAAGGCATGTTGCATGCAGTGATGCTGTTTGGCAAAGAGCTAAAAAAGAGAAAAACTGTAATAATTAGCCTCTTGACAAGAAAAATGTACTCTATATCGAATGGCCAGTTCAGCCTTCTGCAGAATATAGTCATACAACGAGCAATCGGGCAAAATGTTGTGTGCAAGAGATTCCGAAATGGAAATACCCACTCTGACATTAACTTGCAGTTTTTATCGATTTCATAAATGACAATTAACATTTGCAACAAGGTTTCCACACCACAATGCCACATCTGCATGGCAGAACATCATTTCTCATTGCTTCACACAAATTCCAAGTGTTTTAGTATATATATGCAAATGGTTTTGTACAATTGTCATCATTTCGTACAATTTTCAGTTGCTTCAGTCTCGTCGATTAAAATAGATGATATAGTTAACCATTGTAATAATTTTGCAATATATGTATCTGATCATTGTGTTAGCCACCACATGCAAATCAGTTCACCAAGCTTTGAAAATAATTTTAAAATATATTCCATAATTGCAGTGATATGGCACTATTGTTTCTTTGCTTCCCACCATTTTGTTGTCGTTTTGTTTTTCCTGTGTTCCCATTTTGTGCACAATGCTGTGTGACTTTTTTGTTTGCTATTGCACTGTCTTGAGATCTGAGAAATACAGGCGAGTGCTTCCTTTCAACAGTGCACTGTACATACTGTAATACGGAGCTTGGCAAAGATGAAACTGGTATCTTTGACATGAATAAATATCAGTTTGTAAAGAAGAATGATCAGTGAGTGACAATGAGAAAGTGGGAACCGACTATCATTCAGAATTGTGGAGTTCAGGAGACTTACACTGACATACTGAAAATATATCTAAGCATTTTGACGCTCGTAGTTAAAACAATGCTGACTGCTGGCACTGACTAATTCATTGGTGGATTGTTTTTTTTTTGACTCGTCAGTTAATAGCTTTGGGTAAGTAACAGGCTTTTGCAGCTAAACCACAGTACTGTGCTACATGCATGAATGTTTTGAGAAAACTTGGGAATGTTAGGTGTGATTTGCCAAAGCAATTGAGAAAATGTCAGAAAGATGGACAAGACTTTGCCGCAAGATGAGAACCCATTGGTTTTGAGTGTTGTGATAGTTTAAAGCAAGGGTCTCCAACTCCGGTTCTAGACAGCTACTGTCCGGTAAGTTTTCTATCCTACCTGGCTTCTGATGATCCTCACCTGTTCCTGGTATTTACCTGAGAACTAGTGTGGCTCATTAGAAGCCAGCTAGGCTAGAAACCCTACTGGACAGTAGCTCTCCAGGACCGGGGGTTGGAGACCCCTGGTTTACAGCGACAAATGAGCACGAAATCTGCAACCTGAAGAGGGCATTTAGTGTCCAGGTGAGGGGTCGCTGCAGCCCTGTGTGAGCAGGCGTGATGTCTGTGACAGCTTCCGTTTTCTCTGCTCTGCGCTCACATATCCCACCTTAATACAGTAAACGTGTGACTGTTTCAGGTCTTCTATTCACTTTGTGGCAAAGATTAATTAGATTGCAGATTTGTTCATTTTATTTACTCATGTCTTTAGAATTAATACATTTACATCTTGTTTTTGGTTACATCTTGGTTTTGAATTTGTACGTTATTCATGTTGGTACATCTTTTTGTAATGCTTTGTATTCTTATTCACTATATCTATCTCCATTGTCGCAATGTGAATCTGAATCTTTATTTCTCCCTGGAGATCAATAAAGTACCATCTCATCTGTCATATAACAATAGTTAATTATTATTCCGAGGTCCACAGGCCACCAGTGTTGGTTACATAAAATACAGACTAGACAAAATTGATCTGAAAAAGCAGGCAGAGCGTGTCGTATGGAGGTGATGAGGAGAATGTTTACAGGAGGCCAGCTTCGAATTGTTGGGTGGGGCTTGGGGGGGAGTAAAGTGCGGTAAAGTTTTCCAAGCAGTAGGGTGTGGGGTGCTGGTGGATCAATCTGCAGACTAGATGTAATGAGTTTGTCTGTTTAATTTTTCCCAGAACAGGGCAGGTGAAGCTTATGATTGTATGATTGGGTTAGCCTAGCTTGTGAATGGGTCGGGCTTACCACTTGTTGGCGAAGCTTACAATTCGGTGAGTCAAACCTATGAAAGGGTAGGTCAAACTTATGATTGGGTGAGCTAAGCTTATGAAAGGATAGGCCAAACTTATGATTGGGTGAGCCAAGCTTATGAAAGGATAGGCCAAACGTATGATTGGGTGAGCCAAGCTTATGAAAGGGTAGGCCAAACTTATGATTGGGTGAGCCAAGCTTATGAAATTGTAGGCCAAACTTATGATTGGGTGAGCCAAGCTTATGAAAGGATAGGCCAAACTTATGATTGGGTGAGCCAAGCTTATGAAATTGTAGGCCAAACTTATGATTGGGTGAGCCAAGCTTATGAAAGGATAGGCCAAACTTATGATTGGGTGAGCCAAGCTTATGAAAGGGTAGGCCAAGCTTATGAAATTGTAGGCCAAACTTATGATTGGGTGAGCCAAGCTTATAAAAGGGTAGGCCAAACTTATGATTGGGTGAGTCAAGCTTATGATTGAGTGGGGCAAGCTTATGACAGGATGGGCCAAATGTATGATTGGGTGGGCCAAGCTTATGATTAGGTAAGCCAGGCTGACCCTGCCCTCCAGCTCCCCCCCACCCCAAGGAGCCAGGCCTGTTTAAAGTCTCTTTAGTTTCTTGTGTCCAACTCATTATATTTTAAATAACTTGCATTGTTGCAAGGCCATTGTTGCCTCATGCTTCTCCAAAAGACATTATTTTTTATTTATTATTTGTTATTGTATTTCAATTATGTCAGCATTCTGTTACATGGGTTTTCAATGGATGTTCTCCAGGCAGAAGCAGGAAGAACACAATTGTTTGTTTGGCAGCTGATTGAGGCTGGAGGTGAGAAGCCATCAGATGAGGAGTTTGTAACTGTGGGTAACATGAAGGATTTTAATTTATTTGCTTAATTTGCAAGTTCTCCTTAGAACCGGCTCATGCATTGCTATATGAAATGTGCTTATTTTCCAAATTCCCCCAGCATGTTCTAAAGCCACCCAGTTCTCTTCGTAGGTCAGGGATCTCCCCTCTTTAAGGGAGGATGTATTTTTAGGGTCTTGCCCTAGGTACAGTCTGCTAGTAGCCTCAGGAGTGTGGACGTGCTAGAGTCTCAAAGGGGAAAAAGGAGTGCTGCTTCAGAATCTACCCACACATGCAGTAATAATAAGCGATTGTGTGTGCTTTGTACATACTACTGTACGTACATATGGCCAACAGTATGTGGACACCCCTAATAGTTAGAGGAATTGACTAATTAAAATTTGACGACCAGCAGTTATTGTTGACACACCACAACACACATTAATGAAATGTGTCCTCTGCATTTAACCCATATGTGACATTGTGACATAGCAGGAGGCAGCTAACTCAGCACCCAGGGAACAGTCAGGGATTCAAACCTGTGATCTTTTGATTACAAGAGCGCTCCCTTAACCATTAAGCCACCACTGTGATTAAGCCACGCCCCCTGCAGAGACAGGTGTGGAATTTAGCATTACAGACATGCAAACTTTAGCTACAAACACCGGCAGCAGAATGTATGACTGTAATGAAGAGGTTAGTAACTTTCACATGGCGCCCAAGTAGGACGCCATCTTTCCAAAAAGTTAGTTTGCCGCATTTCTGCCCTGTTAGAGCTGCCCTGGTCAACTGCAAGTGAGGTAACTGTAAAGTGGAAACATCTGGGACCGATTGCATTCGGGTGTGAGGTGGTCGGCTGCACCAGCTCACAGAAACTTGGTCACTCGCCATCAGTATCCAAACTGAACGGTAATAGTTCCCACAATTATCTGCTTTTTTATCTTATTTTAAAATGTGATTTTTATTATACATTGTTGAGGTGCTGTTCTATTTTCTTGTTTTTCATCATATGTATGGATTGTGTTTGAGGGTTTCTTGGCTATAAGCAAGGTCTTGCCTTAAATGAGAAGAGTGAAAATAACCGGGCTATCTTCACCTTGTATTGTACAATAACCTATTACATTATGTAACCCACCAATGCTGTCATCACAGAAAAGAATCAATGCTCTAACCACACTATGGTCTTAACCAAGTGTTTATTTTTGACTTTGTGATTATGCTTGTACAATTTTTGATTAAACAGCCTAGCAATTAATTGTGTGGGGGGGGGGGGGGTTCAATGGGTTCAGCTGTTGTGTTAGTGATGAGAAGGTTACTGGTTCAAATCTCAGAGTCAGCTGAGTGATTACATTATTGGGCCCTTGAGCAAGGCTGGTCCAGGAGCTCTCCGATTTTCTCACAATATACGTAGCTTTGGACAAAATTATCTGCTATAAATGTAGCAGTGGTACAGTCCGACATGGGGAAGCAAGAGCAGGGTAAACGGGGTTTTATTTCAGGAAACATCAAAACGCTGGACAAAACACGTTAAACATCAATGACCAGACAGGGGTAAGACAGACTTGGAAGCACTAAATACCAGACTATATTAACAACAACTAGACACAGCTGGTAACGCCGGGATTCCTCACGAGGTAAATGGGGGGGTGTGGCACACGGGAGGATCAGACGAGCAGGGGGCAGGACACAGTGTTGTAATGACATGCTACTATTTGTCAGAAAACACCCATTTATAATGCAGCATACATTTTTAATAACATATACAGCTATTCGATCACAACTTGAGCCTTGTTTTTAATACAAAGAAACAATGCAATTTTTAATAAATGCCTCTGCTTCAATAAATGTGCTGTGCCAGTTACATCTTTTTGCATATAACACATTTTCTGTCAATTCACATTCTGACATGCACAGATCTGTGTTGCTGTTGTTGGGAAAGGAAAAACAACCTTAATGTTTTAAAGATGACTTTTCGACTTAATACACCCCTTTGCCTATGGAGTTTAATTTTATAAAAACGCAAAGTGAAAGCTCACGTTAGCAGCTTGTCGTAAGGATGGGGAACCATTGGTCTAAATCCTCTTTTTACCAGAAAAATCAAATATTGTACATGCTTTATCTAAATATTAGTTTGGGGATTTAGGGATTTTTCAAATCCTGAGTGTATTTTTGCATTGAATTACTCAGTTTAGCATTTTGGTTATTCCAGAGCTCTTTGAGAGTTCATTGATTAAAATTTCAGAGCTACCAGGCATTGCTACAGACATAAGTCATCCTGAAACTTCATATTGTGGGGAAGGTGCTTTTGATATACAGTGCTATGAAAACTGAAATGTCTGATCAATTTTAAAAATGATCATTTTTTCCATGTCAGTTACTCAATCAATAACACCTGTGATTAGGGAAAACTAAATGTATAATTCATTATGATAAACAGGATTAGGCCAGAAAAATGCAGGATTGGGCTGAAGTCGGAGCACCGGGAGGAGAGGTGCATTGTGGAAAGGGTGAATGTCGTTGGTTGTAATGGTGTCCAGCTTTCCCCTCAGCTTAATTTCTGGCTGCACCTCCAGCATGTCTACAGACAGCCCCAACACTGATTCAGCCTTTTGAATTCAGTCAACACACATTCCCAGAGTTGACATGATGTTCTCGGACCACCAGGGAAAGGAAAATGGTGAGATGCTGCTGAAAGTTTGTTGAATTGCAGGACTAGGACTCTCCTGAGGAAATAATCTGCTCTGTCCTTTCTGCCTCTGAGTTTTGTGTACCTTTTATAGCTGTGGTGACAGATGGTTTTTGTAGGTTTACACCATCTCCATCACTTCTGCTAGTATAGTGACTGGGCATAGGGCTTTACCAGCAGAGCAGTAGGATATCTCCTTAGTCTTCCATATGTTTAGTTGCAGGTGGTTGTCACAGCAACATGCAACAAAGTTCCCTTACTCTGAGTCATCCAGAAACTTCTGCACATGACGGGTTTGAAAGTTGTATTTGAAACCTAAGGTGGTGGTGGGGGGGGCAGGAAGGGGAGCAGGACAGTTACTTGTAAGGCCTGTACACTTCTGCTGATAACCGTATCTGAGACGCAATTCTGTTCTGTCACAAACTGTCGTCTGCCAATCAGATAACAGGGGATCCAGGACACCATAAGGGCATGTTCCTGTGCTTATCTCCCAGTGGATAATGCTGAATTTTGGTGAAGGCACTGGGGAAATCAAAGAACATAATCCTCGCAGTGCTTTCAGTCCTTTTCGGGTATGAGGAAGTCCTGTGGCGCATGCAAAGGATAACAGCATCTATCCCTATGCTGCTCTGGTAGGCAAACTGACCTGTGGTCACTCACCAGAGGACAGAGGAGCTTCAGTACCAGTCATCATGATGTGTGAACTGAGAGCTATTAGCCTGTAATCCGTCGTGTAACTGAGGCATGCCGGCGCACACAGGATGCCTTCCACGGCATGGGAGCTGGGTGTAGATTTAAGGAGAGAGTGAAGAGCTGCTGGATGATCCCACACGGCTGATTGGCACAGGACTGAAGCACCTCAGGGTTTATCCAATCAGGCCCTTCTGGTGCGTTTGCCTGGAGCCTCCTCAGCTCTTCTCCTGCCTTGTCAGTAGAGTCCGACCCTTGGATGGGAGGTGCCTCACAGCCTGTTGAGCTGTATATGCGAACAGAGAGTGGGGACAGTGGAGAGAGGTAATGCTGCATGGGCATAAAGGAAGGGGGAGGTATCAGAAAGTGTGTGTGTGTGTGGGGGGGGGGGCATAATGTGGGAGCTTCCGGAAAGGGAACCAGGCAGGAGGCCATGGCGTCCGACCTTTTGAAGAATTGCTTGAATTCATTAACCCCGTACAGGCTCCCCTGCAGAACCGGCCGTTGGTTTCCCTAAAGCCAGTGATCCTCTGTGCTGTTCTGCTGCATTTTTCATGGTTCCCTTCACCTCCTTGCCTTTTCTGTCCCCCTCTCTATGTTCCCCAGTTCCCTCTTTTCAGAACAAAATGCCCTCCTCTTTTTCTCCAAAAAGTCCTTCACAACTTTCACGGTAAGTGGCTTGTTGTTAGGGAATCTGTAGGAATATTCTTGCCCGCTCAGAAGTTTACAATCATTTATTGAGGATGGCTGGGTGTCTGTGATGGATTGGTCAATAAATATTCAAAGATAATAACAATAAATTTTCCAATGATATATGTGCTATTAAGAACTGATAGCACTGGACGTTACTGGAACAAGGTGGATGTTTCCCGGGGCTGCGATGGCTGTATTCCTCTTGCTCTCAGTCACGGCTGAGATGTCGTCCATTTTTTTACTCGAAAAAGCCCTGGAAAGTACGTTTGCTGCATTCCACAGTCACTGTGCAGGGGTCTCCATTTCGCTAGTTGTTAGACGTAGATTGGCTAACATCAAAAACAAATAGACACTCAGAAGAGACTTGAGCTTCTCAGGGCCGTGCCAGAATGGATCATTATCACAGAGGTCACCACTGGACCAGCTGACCTGAATCAACCGTTTTCTTTTTTTACAGTGTTCTGCCTGTAAACTGTGTATGTCTTAAAATGTGTGTGTACTATGTGTAGCTGTCATTGCACTTGTTTACCTGCACATTATGTACTTTGCTGCTGTACACACCAGAATTTCCCCCAGGATCAATAAAGTTTATTGTATCTTATCTTAAAACAGGAGACCTAATTCAGATCTTACAGTTCCCTGTCACCTGATGACATCTGGGATACAGATGTCACACTGGCACCACATCATCTGACCACATCTGGGATACAGATGTCACACTACCATCAAGTCACCTGACCAAATCTGGGGCACAGAACTCAAACTCACATATAGCAGACATGCACAATTTCATTTCATACTCTGTGCATCTTCACAGCATAAATTGCATAGTAGCTAACAGCTGGAAGTGACCTGTACATTCTGACCCAACTAAATGCACATTATTGCTGCCTTGCTGCATGTTAGCTTAGCTGGCAGTGAGTTTATGAAAAATATATATCAGAACCTAATTATGAAAACACCTGTGTATGTAAAAAAAAAACCCTCCTGTAATTAGGTCACAGTGAAGATCTGCTATTTCAGTCCCAGCTTTAAAAACCTGCAGTGCCTCAATTAATAATCCTGCCTCTGGCGTTTCAAAGACAGGCACCTGGCAGAAATCCAGACATCAATTGGTGTAATACTCACCACAAGTGGAGAGGGACTAATCACTGAACAAATGATATCAAATAAATATGTGAATTCATTCTGGTACAATCAGCACTTACGCAAGACCTTTCCAGAACTTGCGTAACAAAGCACCATGGAGAATCCGAGCAGCCAAAAATACCCCACGCTAATCCACAGAGAATGTCTCTCACTGGCTGGCCTACAATTATATCTGTGACAAAGTGCACGGTCAAGAGCCCTAAAGATTACTGAATCACCTCCGTCATCGACGCTAAGCAAAGGATGACCGTGGCACACGGTTCAGAAGCGAATATTAAACTGCCCTTTAAACCGAGTGCCGCTCTGCAGGGTGTGCATTTCCTGGTTGCAGCTCACAGCGCCCCCAGATGGCTGGGATGAATCACAGCTCAATTAGGTGCAAAGAACAGCCTTGTACAATGGCATTTAACAAGAGAGAGAGTGAGAGAGAGGAAAATAGAGAGCAAGGAGGGCATATCTGAACAGCACAGCAGAATCATAAGCAGCAACAGATGACATCTGTTTACCTTTTTTAAGTCTTTTTTTTTCTCATCTGAAGCTCATTAACCCTTAAGGATGGCTGACTTGGGCTTATGTGGTATTTGTGTAAACAGAAGGGAAACACAACCACAGGTTAAGTAGAGCCACAGGGAATTATGAAAAATTAATGTGTAGACATACTGAGCTTTCAAAATGCATCTTTTAAAATAAAAGGAATATGTTTCGGGAGGGGGATGTGGTGCACGAGGACTGTGACATCCACCTGCTGTCGGCAAACCTCTTACCAATTAGCCGGGCGCTAACAGCTGGAGCTGCTCTCCATAATGAGTGTGATGAATAACGGTCAGCTGTACAAGTGGGGGGGGGGGGGGCAACACCGTGGGGTGTTTATTTATAAACTTCTTCCTGTTTCCTGAAACGTCGTGACACAAATGTCTGCCATCCTCATACAGCTTCAATTTGTAGCGTTTAAAATCTTCTAAACAGTTTTGTGGCCAGACGTGTTTGACCGTATACCGATTCACGGCTGCCATCGGTCAGCGGACGGCAGAAGAGAGCCACAGGGAGCCACAGCAAATCGCTTGGTGGCATGAGACCCGACACCCAGCGACCGGGTGACATCGTCAGTTAGCATCTGTCGAGCCGCCGTGGGGACACAGGCAACGTGTCTACATGTGACGCTTCTGTGAGCTGTCAGTCACCCCCCCCCCCCGCCACCCACAGCGACTCATTCTGTGCCATTCCATGTCCCTATTAACATTAGCATGTTGCTAACCCCTTGGAAGCTGGTATTGGGGACCTCCCCCCCGCAGGCTCCACCACACGACCCCGTTGACCAGCTGTCACTGCGCCCTCTCCAGTTACTGTTGGAGGTTGCCTCACGTTTCCATGCACAACAGATTTGGAATCTGTTCTACAGGTCAGTTAACACCTCCCCCCACCATCCCCCCCCCAAGGGTTTCTTTGGACAATTAATAAACAGCCATTATCTTTCAATATTAAACAACACCATAATTAAAAAAGACTTAAACATGTCAGCACATTCAAAGCCTCCTCAAGTAGCGGAGGGGCAAGTTTTGCTCGGCGGGATTAGATGGTGCTGCAATGGTGATGAAATGACTGAAAGCCAGAGAGTGGCGTGTCAGACCCTCCATCCCGCCACGTCCCTGTTTAAAGTGCCTCTGCTCCTTGCATGCTCCTGGGAATCGCGCAGCAAGAATAAACATCTCACCGGTGAGGGCAGCACTGCCGGACCGGGGTCTGCGGCCTTTTAAGAGCCACTGCGGGTAAATATACCAAAGAATTAACTCGCGGGTGGGTTACATCTAACCAAAAACGGCATCTGCACTAACTGATGATTTTTTTGATAAAAACCATGAATGAATCTTTGAATTGAACAAGAAAGAACACATGCCTAAGATCAAATAGACAAAAAATAAGGAGTGGTTATCTTTTGCAGGACTGTGTTACTCTGAACTTAGAACAAACAACTCAGTAAATAGATTTAAATTCTCACTGAACGCCTGCAAGTTTGAGGTGTGTGTTGTTTGCCATGCTGAATATTTCACTGGAGCTCAGACAAAAAAAGTTGGGCAAAGTTGATACTGCAGGAAATGACAGCGTGATAAAGCCTCAGTACTGGCACTGGGAGAGTCTGCCGGGTTTAAAAAAATGCATTGCGATAAAGACAATGAACCGTAGGGATAGAACGAAAAAAGGCGCCAAATAATGGCCATTTCCATTTACGTTACCTTTCATTCACTTATCAAACACTCTCACAATAAGCAACACTAGGGAGGTAAACGTAGCAGGTGTTGCATTGATAATGAATAGCTTTTGTACATGTGTAAATATGATGACGTAACCACCATACCAAACCTGGGACTCCACAGATCTAGACAGTATCAGCAGGGATATAGTGCCAATGAAAAATATATGTATGATATGAATAAAAGTAAAATGTTTCACATTAGAAGAATTTACTTACTGTCATTTTACTGATAGTCTAGTGGCCACATGGTTATCTTTCTCTCCTCAAAGGAGGTGAGTTCAGTCACATGAAATATATAAAATATATGAAATATATGTATATGAAAATGTATATGTATATGAAAGCTGATTGGCCCCCACTGTGCTCCTCCCCCGTCAGTCACAGATTCAAAATGCATCATTGGCTAATGAAAAGGTTGGTCCCTCTGTAAGAATTATGACTCCTTTTATGCCCACCACCTTAAAACATAATAGAATCACCCATGATTCAGATCCTATCTAGGCTGGGTTTTTTAGCTCCCCCCTCCCACGTGTGGGTTTGGCCTGGGGGTCAGTGCTGATGTCGCCCCGTCTAATCGTAGAACATGCCGCGCAGGTGATTGCCGACTCACACGCCGCTCTTCTGCAGATTGGCTTTAGATCACTGTGACCCAAACTGGATAAGTGGTTATTAAAAATGGATGAACTCCCTGTGCCTTTACAGCTGGATATACTGACCTCCAGCTTTCCCATAAATCCTTAAGGTACCACGGCGGCTGTTTATATACAATGTGGAAGAATGGAATAAATCTCAAATAAAAGCAATCAGGAAGCGAGCGTGGCCACTTACACTCTGTACCTGCGCAAATGCCAACGGTGTCTGGGCTCAAGAGGACTCAAAATAAATAAAAAGAATTTTCTCTTCTCAATAAATATCAGAAACTCAGTTTCTTTCTGGAAAGACCCCCAGAGGGAAATGATAGATCCAAACATGTTAAAATGAACATCAGTCTCATCTCCTTCACATATCAAAAATATGACTCAACCACAACTATGACTGCACTGCGTTTTGAGGGACAGTAGACCAATTATTTTACTTAGATCCTCTCCAGATTAACACCTGACGCAGTCATTTGTCTGACATTTCCAGGAAGCTATAGCTAGGTCGCGTGGTGCTGAAGAGCCATCGTGAAAGGACATGATGGGACTATAAGGCTGGATAGCCGAACACCTGAAGCTGGTTTAAGGACAGAGCAGGTACATGTGAAATTAAATATGTGTTAGATATGACTGTCAGGGCTCTCATGCATATGATGATCCAGGCTGGACCACTGGCATATACTCTGTCCCCCACTGTTACAAACTATGCCTGATACTGACGGCACATGCATCCGTCAGGCTAAGATGAAGAGCCAAGCTCTGTTCTCCGTTCCTACCCACTGGAGCAATGCGACTTTTGCATCGCGGTGCTTTACGAACTTCATAACCATCTGCAGCAGGCTGAATTTTGCTCATATTGAAAAAAAAAAAAAACCCTAGCAATTCCCAAAACACGGCAAAGTAGCGCAGCGTTTATGAAACCGGACGTGTGACTGAAGCAATGCAGCTTCGAGATTTGTATCTTATACTGCATGAGCGAAATATTGTATATCCAAATGTCAGAGGGGATGAGTTTGAAAGATGAATATGTGCTAGTGACTTTAAATAAAGGCAGCTACCAAGTCAAACCGAGTTTTGGGGACGCAGAGGTGATCGTAATGTGTCCTGCATCTCTCAGATTTTGCACATAAAGAGAGACTTTTTCAGTCATGCATAAAAGGGCAAGATAATGGAATCAGATTCAGGCCAAAATATTAGAAGGAAACAAAGGTCTTTGCCTATGCATTTTACTTCATTCAATCATAAAGTATGTGCAGCAAAGATTTAATTAACTAAATTAAATTGATTTTTTTCCATGCGGTCCAGTAATTTCCATAGTGCAAGGCCTTTGTACTGTTTTTCTTACTTAAATGCCACTGCAGTTTTTATTTCCCTCTCTCTGCAGCATTCTGATTCTTTTCCCTACTCAGATTCCTCTACTACATTAACTGTCATTCTTTGCAACATAAATGTTCGATGTGTCAATCTGTTTTGCTACTTTTTTGTCAAACCTTTGCTAAGAACTTGGGCCTGCTGTGACAGACAGGATGTTATTTAAAAATGAAGTAAATCGTTCGCAAACTTCACAGGAAGTTAGTGAGCACACAGATAGAAGGAGTCTGGTATTTGCCGAAATACAATTTAAAGATCTTCACCAAAAAACTATTCAACCCTCCTGGTGAGGGAAGCTAGATAGAGTTTTTTTATATATATATATATATATATGACACATAACTTCACGGTGTTGGGGAGTCAGTGGGAATTAGGAGTCAGGGCTGCAGCTCGCACAGCAGATGTCCATGAAGTACGCGCAGAATCCCCTTGTGTAGTAATTACGAGATGCGGCCGACGCGACTGTTGAGCGGGAACGCGCTTCATGTGCTGTTACCGCACATCACCATGTGTCACGCTGCTCCTCCGCAAGTGGCTTTTGTGCCCCCGCCGGTGGATGTGCGTTTCCCGCCCCCTCGACACGCCGCTGCATTTATTGCTCATCAACCTCCCAAAACAGATGGCCGGCGAGTGGGATCATTCAAGTCTTATGTGGGCATTTTATGGGCTTGGGCAGAACCTCACAAATCCCGAACTGAGCCAGCGTTGGGCCGGCTGTACAGTGGAACAGACTCTGCCGGCCCGTTAACATATCGTAATATTACAAGGGTTCCGCCCAGCTCCATCTGCGTTGAGTTTGCATGTTCTTCCCGTGTCGTGGTCGGGTTCCACCAGGTTCACCAGTTTCACCCAAAGTCTAAAAACATGCCAAATTCCCCCCAGGTGTCTGAATGGTGCATGTGCCCTGGGATGGATTGGTGCCCCATTTTGGTTTAGTTGCCTGCAACAGGGTGTCCAGGGTTTCCTACTTTGCTGGATTACAAAACCTTAAGCAGATTGGTTGATATTTAGGGGCACGATGAACATGAAACTGAAGTGCCTCTAGAAAACCTACTGATACATATAGTTTAGTCATGGGTTGTGCGACACACCACCATCAAGCTATTTATGTAGGTTATGTTGCAAACAAAGTTCATGAGAAGTTGCAGCTTTCCTATTTCCAGTCAGCTGTGTGAAACAATTTAAATTAAAAAACGATGCAGTGAACAGACAATAAAGTAAATGGTTGTACTTTGCAGTTAAAGCATTTCAGGCAAACAAACATAAAAAACACTCAATATTTCCAGTCAGTACTTTAAAAGTTTCACAATCAGTCTTCAGACAATGCATAATTAAATTTACAAATAATTCCTCTTTGGTAATCAATCACGGCATTAACAACTTGAACAGCATGCAACTTTAGCCATTTTGTCATTAATGAAGTCCCTTGCTGGAGTCTGGATAGATCCGTCGATGTTCCTGAATCACTGGCAGTAAAAATTGCTTTTGCTCCACATCTTTGGTAAGAATGATGTTGAATTCCTGAATTAATTTAACTGCAGTTTTAACTGCTATTGTGGCATGCAGGCATAAATATGTACACAATGGTAAAAAGCAGTATGATATGTTATTACAAAATTTAGTAAATGACAAGATAGACAAGTTGGAACTTACTTATTGGCCTTGACTCTGCTTCCTGCCAAGCGTCACCTTCAAGCCGACAGTGCCAATGTCTCAGAAAGTGAATCCATTTCCAGGGGTGTAATAAAAATAAATCTGAGAAATTATTTTCTACCATACTGACCACCCGACCCCACAACCCCGAATAGGACAAGTGGGTGTAGAAAATGGATGGATGGACAGTTGGATATGAGAAATTGCTTTTTGCCTGTATTCAGTACAATTTATTTTTTGACAGTACAAATAGCAAGTTATCATGACAGTTTCTTCATGCATTTTTAAACTTTATAATGGTTCTTTCAGGGATGATGTTTTTGAACCTCAGCCCTGTTCTTTGTGGGTGGAGTTTGCATGTTCTGCCCAGGTCATGTGGGTGGAGTTTGCACGTTCTGCCCAGGTCATGTGGGTGGAG
>JAODKE010000043.1:8788457-8810952 GCA_026779605.1 Mormyrus hasselquistii | reverse complement strand
CCCGTGCCCGGGATGTCCCGGGCATGCGCGTGGGGGGGGGAGGGCGGCTATGGCGGGGCGGGCTTCGTGCGTTAAGCCTCTGTGCCGGTGATCAGAAAGTCATTGGTTCAAGCCTCCGTAGAACAGTTGCATTCCCCAGGGGGGCCAGATAAATGGCTGGTCGCTCAACCCAGACCACCAGCTTCTCTCAGAACCATGCATCCCAAAAGGAGGGCAATGTGGGCCGTGCAAAGAAAGATATCCCAGCATACTCAAAAATAAAGGACCATTTTAAAAGAAGAAAAATATAGAGGTTATGTTTTTAAATACCATGTATGTGATAAAAAAAAAAACGCATTTTGAGCACAATGACCATCAGAACCTGGTAGGGCATTGACCCCTGTCACATGACGGGGTGCTGTTTTGGAAGGTCGGAAGAGAAGTGGCACGAGTTTGGCATCATGAATATGGTGAAGTACAGGAGTCCTTTCTGTAAGGAGACACACTTTAGCAGCATGACTGAGGCAGAAGTGACTGCAGTGTTACTATAGTGACAGTCTAAGGGATGCGGCCTGTAGCGTGCGTGCAAGGACTGCGCTGTAAGCACAGCGGGCAGGGTGGCAGTGTTGTAAGGTAGCACAGAGGAAATGATCGGAGAAAAAACACTCTGATGCAGATGGAATTTTATTTTCCCCAAGTGCAATAGCAGGTGAACAGCACCAGTAGAAATAAATTAGATAAAAAAAGACATAAAGGCAGCAACAAAAAAGAAACAGACAAGCAAAACTGAGCTTTTGCAAATCGAGCCTTCAGATACAACATAGTATTTCAGTCTGTACACACAACAGCTATACTTCTGAAAGAGGTTAGTCTTCCAGACTGATCCATGGGGCAGCTTAATATGCTGTTATGCAAATTACCTAAAAACTGACACAACCCAACTCCCCCAGCACCACCCCAAATGCACATACAGTGACAATTCAATCAGTCTTTGAACAATTAATGGGGCTTTTCTGGAATGAAAGAAATTATAAACCAACGCTTATCAATTTCCAGGTCCTTTAACTCACAAAATTGCCCTGCGCTGGAACCAGGAGGCAAAACACAAATCAAACCACACAACCACCTTAACAATAATTTCTGCTGACCTGTTTGCATAATCAATTAACAAAATTCCCAACACCTTCCGTTGGCCACCTTGAACACTGTAAGATCATTTAAAAAGCATGTGTTTTGTTGAGATTAGGGTGCAGGTCTCTACGTTCTGAGGAAGCTTGGAATCTTTGGAGGTAATAAAAGACTTATTAAACTCTCTTTAAAACTATGAAAGCTGTCTGAGCGTGTGATTGTCCCTAATAAAGCATATACAATTAAACCCAAAGAAAAAGACATATGCTCCATTACCGTCTGCAAAAACTGTAGCATCAGTCCAATGTGTCATGTAAATGTAAAGGTTCTCGTAAGGGCTGTAGTCCGTGTGTGAAGCGCAAAGAGCTGTCTGCTATTTTTTTTAATCGCTCACTTGACATGCAGCAACTTTTTGAGGGAAAGTGTTCAAAGGCACTGGGGTGAGTGCTGACCACACTAGCGAGCTCTGAAAAGCTAAAGATCTTCAACTGCAGGTCAAAGAAGCTGTATTTTATTTTTTTAATTTTCTGCAAATCTTTGCCCATAGGACTAACAGTTCGTCTTTGGACTGAAATAGCATGTTACTTTTAGTCAGGGATATGAACGTAATCCAAACGCTCTAGTCACTGCTGCCATCTCCTGGTGTATCACTAACACAACACGCGGCGCTGTTCTTTATCCTTTATGTGGGGGTCAATTTTGTAACTGCGCTCTGAGGCTACTATGCAATTATACACGTCATCATTAAACAGACGCGGGTAAACACTACGTCATAACTATCGATTTGTTATGAACTGCTATATATATAACATAGAGGTCATAAAAGCATAAAAAAGAGTAAAAAAAAAAAACACTGTCTGCGAAAATACGAAGAAGCTTATGCCATTTGCTATGTGCGTATTAATTGCAAGTCTTCGTTTAAGTAGAACCTGTATGTATATTGAGATTATTGATAAAAATATTTAAACGTTTTGAATACTGGAGTTGTAATGCATTATATTTTGTCTTGGGTTATTTTTATTTGGCTGTATAGTCAATCTTGACCAGTCAGGCACGTACGAATAAAGACCACCTCTCCACAAGGTCAGACTGAAACCCAGCCCCCCCCCTCCCAAAAAAAAAAAACAACCCCAGTAAAATTATTGCCCATACAACAACACAACCGATTCTCTACGACAGAAACCATTTTTTGCAGAACGCAGAACACCCTCGATAGATAGGTTCACGAAACATGTCTCCAGCGGCTCGATTTGCCGCCGCACGCCTTAATTGCCCATTTCCTGGACGAATGATTAGGACCTACAATAACGGAGGAATGATCCCAAGAAGTGGAAGCAATCATCCACGCCGCCGGTAAAAAAAAAATAGCGGCACCAATCTCTAAGAGCATAATGAGTGAGAAGGCCGGGGGGGCGTGTTCGTCCTACTGCTCAATTCATTAACGATTTTCTCTCTAGCTGCTTAAATTAAAATTGCACTACCCGCCTTATCTAAGTCCTCGTTAGGCTCTCTGCGTGTTACCTGAAAAAGGGAGACGTGGCATATGAAGATTAATTTTAAATTTATTATACTTTTTGGGTAAAATACAGGCGAGGCATGGCATGCAAATCGAGCACAGACATCCCACGCCCGAAGGACTATATACCCATCTGTTATTCAAGAAGCAACAGGGACTGAAATATAGATCTGACCCCCGTAACACAGGCTTCGTTTTATCGTCTCAATCCTCCCGAAGAGTCTGTCCTTTAAGAGGCCGTGGTTATATGTGCAGCACCGTGGTACACGTGTTCAAAATCCCGCATCGTTTCTGTGCCCAAAGGGAAGTAACCGTTTAATCAACAGTCAGTGTAGGAAATACTGTAATGAGAGGAAAGATGTCCCTTGGAAGAACGCAAACTGCCATTTCACTCGATTACTCTCAATAGCGCCAGAAAGCACACAATCTCCAAGAGACCGCACTAACTTTAGCCAGCTCCAAACACCTAATTTAGGGACATCGAAGCCCGAGGTTTGCAAAGTGAAACACACCATAAATTGGGACTAATGCAATGCAAAAGCCGGCCCATGGGCCCGCCAACGTAACAAATGAACGGACAGAATTGAAATTTAAAAAACGATTTGGATTTCGCTGCTACTAACGAAGTTGATTTAACAAGCCTTATGGGTAATGTTAGCAAAAACACCTGCAGAACTAATTACTTTTGCAAAGCAACGTCTTTATCAATATAATGTGTTTATAGTTTTTGTAATACTACTAGGAGATTCGGGGAAAAATCCTATGCATAATGGAACGGCAGGTGGAAGGGGGTGCGCGTGGGGATGGAGAGGAGCCGACCTCGGCGCTTCTGATGGGTACATACGGCTCATCTGCTGGGATATATTCTCTCGGAACTCCGACACGAGCACCGACACAAGCAGGTCAATTTGGTTATATAAGAAGCAGCCGGTGTTGATTTATGGAGTGCATTCTCGGCTTACCCCAATCACTGGAACCGTGTGCATGATTAATTCCGCACATACGGGACGGATATGCGGTGTGAGGGGGGTTCATGCCTGGCTGCAGGAGTGAAAACAGCGAGGGGAAATCACTCTCCGGGACTGATTGCACCGATGTTCTCCGCCAATGGAAGTACTTCACAACGGTATCTCAATTTATGAGGTAGACTGCAGAACATATGGGAAGGAGGTGAAGATGGATTGCAGAGGCAAACTGGGAAGCGACCGGTTATTGCTACCGAGTAAAATTATTTATTGGAGGGCCGGACTCCCGCCCAAGGATCCGTTCAGGCTGTGTGGACCGACTCCGTCTGGAATAATATCCCCAGATCCACCCTATGACCGATCAGCATTGTTCCCCAGCAAGTTATTTCCTAGTGATTTTGAAACTTAATGACAGAATCTTTACCTTTATATTAGATTAGCATCGCTCAGGTGGTTGGAGTACCAAGGTCCTAGGGCTAGGTTTGATGTTAGTTATAAGTTTTGAAGCCCGTTTAATACTGAGTGAATTCGTTCTTTGGCTTACGTCGCAAATTGTCATACATACGTATAGCCACCAGATGGCGGACAAGCAAAAGGAACGTACGATTAACGCAAGCATTCCGAACGAACTTCTCGATCTTCTACTCTTAATTCAGAATCTAAGAACCGTCACTAGCTGTACTGCAATATAGGCAAATTTGATATTGGCACAGAGATGTCATGCCGAGTTCAAGGCAGGTACTGAAAAAAGCTAACGATTCATTCTGTTTTTTAAAAAATTTACTGCATATGTGATGTAGAAAGACCAGGAAAAGCTGTGTTTCGGAAGAGGTTTAGGCTAACAGGTAGTACATATTGTGACTGATAAGTTGGTATCATAGCACTTCTAAAAATCTGTCAGTTCAGTTCCCAGTAGGAATTTACCAGTTGCAAGATAGTGCTCAAATATATTATGCCATTAACAAAGGGGTCCATCCCAGACAAATAACTTGTTTCCAATCGGTTTGTCGTCCTATATTCTAAGTTAAACTGTATCAGTTCTTAATGATACAAAGTATTTACAATGTAAAACATTCAACCAATTTTTGCTATGCAGGCTGCCTTGCAGGGTCCATCTAAGGCCCCTAGAACAATTGTTAAATGTAATTCCCCATCATCTTGATTTAATTAAATTCTTTTCTCCCTGTCAAGCACACTAAACTTCCCAGCTAAGTCTGAAATGGGACAGCGTGTGGGTTTGGAGATATTTTTTTGACTTTGTTTTGTTTGACTGATTCTAATACCAAAAATAATCCACACATGACATTTGGTCATTTATAGCCATATAAATACCTATATAGCTGGATATTTTAGAAGTGTTTGTTCCTTTTGTGCTCAAGTCTGTAAAAGCAGAGAACCTGAGAGAATTTTCACGTTTAAGCCTGTGGTCACAATTTGCGTATCTGAGTCATCTGCTGTCTCCTACATGAATCAGTCCTGGTAATTCTGGCAAGCAGGACCCTTCCCTTCATGCATTGCACCATGGAACAAAGCCTTAAGCGCTGGCTCCTCTTCAAATTTGATGACAATATGGTGAAGGTGTTATCTGTTTCAATAACTAAAAAATCTTTCCAGTTGCACTGTCCTATACCAGAGTCAGCTATGGAGAAGAGTTATTTATTTCACTGTGCTTAGTTTAGCATAGGTATCTGTGTCACTGCTGTGTTTAACGTAGGGATTTGTGTCTCTGTGCTGTGTTTAGCATAGATATCTGTGTCCTTCATAGGTATCTGTGTCACTCCTGTGTTCCGCATAGGTATCTGTGTCACTGCACTGTGTTTAGCAATGTATCTGTGTCACTGTGCTGTGTATAGCATATGTATCTGTGTCACTGCGCTGTGTTTAGCATAGGTATCTTTGTCACTGCGCTGTGTTTAGCATATGTATCTGTGTCACTGCGCTGTGTTTAGCATAGGAATCATTGTCACTGTGCTGTGTATAGCATAGGTATCTGTGTCACTGTACTGTGTATAGCATAGGTATCTGTGTCACTGCGCTGTGTATAGCATAGGTTTCTTTGTCACTGCGCTGTGTATAGCATAGGTTTCTTTGTCACTGCGCTGTGTATAGCATAGGTTTCTTTGTCACTGCGCTGTGTATAGCAAAGGTATCTGTGTCACTGCACTGTGAATGCAGTTATGTTTGTTTTATTATGCAGCCCTAGTGTGAGTCTAACCCGGATGTTCTGTCCCAAAACACTGGGGGTCTATTTCACAGGATGAAATCAATCAATGAAATCGTTATAATTTCCCCAGAGCACTACAGAGCACAGTGACCACAGCATTGTTGCATTGTTGGCAGATGCATGGCAGATCTGTTTGAGAGGCTCTCTCCTCCTCTGTCTGCCTCCGTCCCCTTTTATGGCAAGTTATAGAATACAATAGCAGTGTGTTTTGGCTTTGGGGAGTTTGACTTTTTGGGTCGGAGTGCATTTCAGGTGCAGAATCCTAACCTGCAAAGCCATCTACCATTCAGTGCAGAGTAAGAGTGAGTTTGTACCCTATGCTAGGAAGCACAGGGTACAAGGCAGATACCCTTTTTTGTGAGAGCCTTGTATGACCCTGCAGTTTAGGGTGTTGTTGCTGGTTCAGATACCATTGTCAGTAGAGTAATTTCACTGTTAGGGCCCTTGAGTAAATCCAAAAACATCTGATAAATAAAAAAATTAAATATCCAGGATGGGTTGCCAGTGCTTCTGTGGGAATGATTCTATAAGGCTATAACTAATCAAAACAAGGATTGACTGGCGCCGACAGGGCAGGGTGATCAAATTGAGACAGAGCAGATAGAGAACGTAAGTGGCCTTCACTTATCTTTAGCCTTCCAGAAAGATAAGTACTAACCAGCTAACTAGAGCAAATGTCAAACGTGTGGATGATACGTAATACGTGACGAGATGGAAGGTACAGAGAGGGGGGGGAAAGGCCCAAACGAGCTATAAAGGAATCAAGCGGATACATATGGTTGAGCTTCTTACTGTACATGCTGAATGTATGTCAGAAGGTCGCTCCCTGATTGCAATCTGTCAGAGAATAAACTTGGACCTGCAACTTCTCCACGTCTCAGCTGTGAATCTCTTCTGATCAACGGACCCGGTGGAGACGGCGTCCTCCATCACTTCACCGGGTGTACACTGAGTGGGAAAATCGCAGTCACCAGTTCACCTAAACTGCGCGTCTTTGGGAGAAAAACCACGCAAACTCAGGAAAAACACAGAAACTTCTTGTGAGATGGAATTCAAACCACCTGAACCCTGGAGGTAGAAGACAGTGATTCTCAGCAGTAAGTTCTCGTCAGAAAAAAAACGTTATCCTGAATTTAATTCTTTCAGATGCAAAGTAACACACCCCACACTTCTTCTGAAAGCATTACAGAGGCAGATGAGACTACAGATAACCTCCCTGGAAGTCACATGACTGCCTTCTTCCCTCAAGCCCCCTGAAAGCTGCCTCTTCTCCTCCTCTACCCAGCATCTTTGGTGTACGATCACTGCCACCCTCCCGCTGAGTGCCTCCCCCCTACCCCAAACTTGAACCTGGAAGGAAAGGTGTCATGCCCCCTGTATACACCCCCCCCATCAGCCCCTGCTCCGGGGATCTGAGAGTGTACTTAACCTTGCCATTATCTCATACCTGCGCTCTGTTTCCGCTCTGCCTTTGTGTGGTCATCATAACATGCCAGGGGTGTTTGCACTGCAATAAAGTTCTACTCCTTTCTGACAAACAGGACTGGCCGGCCTCGCAGGCAACGCCCCCGACCATGAAAGCCGCACTGACCTTCTGACTTTTATCTCGGGACTTTTGGAGCCAAGGAGTTAGTACAGCAGGTGTAAATGATATATAAATGTTTGTGTTACGTTTCTTTAGTGAGCATGTTTATCTAAAGTTACAAACAATGGAGAAGGTAGGATCAGCCAGTCCCTGCAGGGCCAAGCCAGCACCTTGCTTTGCTGACCACAGGATTTGAACCAGTGATCTTCTGATCATGGGTGTAGGGATTTAACCTGGTGAGTCACACGCCACCATTAAGCTCATTGTATTATAGGGACAATTCACACACAGGACCAAAAAAATGGTCCAAACATATTTTCCCCTAAAGGCAATGAACAAAAGTGGGATTTGAATCCGCACAGACTCGTCCATTAGATCAGTGTTTCCCAACCCTGTCCTCGGGAAACCCTGGCCAGCCCACGTTTTTGCTTCCTCTCAGCTCCCAGTGCGCCTCTAACAGGTATTTGGTGTTCCTCATTGGCTAGGAGCTGGGAGGGAGCAAAAATGTGAACTGCCCGGGGTTCCCTCAAGAACTGGGTTGGGAAATACTGCATTAGATTTTTTTGTCCAGCATCTTGCTCACACAGCTGTCCTGGTACAAGTACTTTTTACAAACCCCTTAATTACTGCAATTACAACAGTGAGAGCAGTTCGTCGACTTGTGATCGATTTATCGTTCGCTCAACTTTAGTCTGCACTGGCAGCCCCGGACATAATCACAAGAGGACACAGAAAGTTCACACGGACACATTGTAAAAACTTTGTCCAAAATCGAAATTTCTTTGATTTCCCTGTGAAAGACAGGCTATTAACTGAGTCTTCCCTGAGCCTCACTGTAAGGTTTCATTAATAATAGGATTTTTCTTTTTTCTTTGAAAAACCCTAAATTAGGCCATGCAGAACCGGATTATAGACTTTTGGCAATGCTTCTGTTGAACGGAAGAGAGACGACTGCAGTTAACCCTTCTGAAATGGAGGCTTTTATCTTCACACAGACCCTTCAGTTCTGATCGCCTTTTCATTCTCTTCATTTTTATATTGCGTCTGTCACGATGCAGTCGGCACAAACCAAATGCATCATTTAGCGACCGGATTGCAACTTGACACTAAACCGACAGGTTTGATTGGATGATCACAGGTAGACGTAAAAATAGTCACAGAGTATGACTGAAAAACTTGACGCTAGGAGAACACAATATGGGAGCGGGGGGGGGCTTGCATGTAAATTCTAATTGTAAGAATGGGGAAGGCTGGGGGTCTAAAAACAAACTGTCTGCCCAATGATCCTCAGCAATCTGGGTATATACAGGCAGCAAGGAATTATGAGAGTGAAAAGGAACAGGAGGCAGAGAGGTGGATGACTGGCCACTGGTTTTCACGAAGAGGCCCTGTCATGTAGGGGGGGTCAGCCGTGTGCTTTCAATTCACCATTCCACTGCGGGCCACAAGGAGGCGCTGCAAACAAGACGAGACAAAATTGATGGCGGAGAAGCTGCCCCGGCACTGTGTTCATCGCGGCTCTTTAAGGCACAACCGAGACCTAGCTTCTCAGCGGCGGCCGCCGCATGGGCCCGTCCGCAGCCGTCTATCACATAGTTTTAGCGTGGTGATAAGAACGGTGAGCGCCGGCCTTTGATTTTAATACTGAGAGCATAATTTATGTAAGACGTTTGAAAGGCTTCCCGAGTAAGAATAGATTAAAGGAAGTCCTGTGTAGAGGAACATAAAGTTCACAGAGAGCAGCAGAATTACGTTTGCGAGCTGTGATTGAAATGACAAACGGGGCCACATCGGTTTGCTATTAGCCAAAGCCACATGCTAAATGATTAAAAAATGCTGGTCAGTCAAGACCCTCTAGTGTTTTTTTTTGTCTGTGTGGGTGTCGGGGTTGGTGGTGTAAATATTAAAGACATCCTCTTCTCAGTCTGAAATGCTACCAGGCCTGAATCGTGAGGTGCTGTCTCACGGCACAGCACCTCCCATTGAACAAAGATGGTACTGCACAAGGGCTTCCAATGAGGGCAGGAGAATGGGGTCCCTGGTCCCTACATGTGGTCACTTACACCAGAGAGTGTCTGTGAGCCTGTTGCCATAGTAGCACTTCTCCAGGCTTGCGTATACCACTTCCAGTCCTACCATTATACACCACTGTGTTCCCAGTATACCAATTCCTGTCCTTCCATTATACACCACTGTGTATGCAGTATGCCAGTTCCTGTCCTTCCATTATAAACCAGCAAGTGTCCTGTATACCAGTTCCTCTCTTACCATTATACTTCTCTGCGTTCCCAGTATAATCAGTTCCTGTCCTTCTATTATGCACCACTGTGTACTCAGTATAACCAGTCCCTGTCTTTCCATTATGCACCACTGTGTTCCCAGTATACCAGTTCCTGCGTAGAATCTGTGGCCACATGAAGAAGACATGAAAAAAGTCTGTCTGAAAGCCTGGCTTCCTAACGCGGGGTGCGAGGGCCCTGAGGCTGCCCAGTGCTTCACAAGGCCTGCGCGGGTGTCAGCAACGCGGTTTCTGTGCGGGATCCACCCTGCAGCCAAAGAGACCTATAAATACCTGGGCCTTCATTCAGAGAGTGAAGTTGGCCCAGAGCTGAAGGAGCTGGACCTGTGTGATGGCTTGGGGACACTGTCCCTTCCTCTGTTCCCAGTCAGGTGGACGACCAGGGCATGCAGTAGCTAAGCTGCAGCATCCACAGACATAAGGCTGCCGGTCAAAGCCAGCAATGCCACTCTTTTCCCCCAAGTGCAGAATGGCACTTAACAGGATTTTTTTTCTTCAAAGCATTAAAAAAAAAGAGAAAGTGGTTTCAATCTGGCTTGGAATGAAAGAATCCAGGATGTGTGTCGCCAAATAGAGTAATATGCATCGGCAGAGCCTTTGGTGAAGGTGGGATAATCACCTGCTATCCCCCCCACCCCCCCTCTTACGGTGTTCTCTCCAAAAGTATTGAGGAACAGCCTGTCCCGTGTGCAGGGGGGCAGGCTTGTGTGTGTGTGTGTGTGTGTGTGTGTGGGGGGGGGAGGCACTGCGATGTGCCGGGATCAGAGCCATGGGCAAATATGCTCCCATTTCTCATGAGACCCTGCCCCCCCTCCACCCCACCCGCTTCCTGGGCTAATGAATGCAGGCCTCCCTGCTGACTCTGCTATCCTGCTGTGCACAGCGGGGGTCGCTGGGGGTGGGGGTTGGGGGGTGGCGGCAAGCCTTTGTGCAACTGTGCCCAAATTATGGAACCATCAATACCTGCCCTGGAAGCGGTCGGCGCTGTTTTGCCTAGCGACTGGCAGGGGGGCAGCATGCACACTTGTTCTGAATAAAAACTCCACGATAAAGAAATAAAGAAGCCCACTCTGTTTACCTCATAGTGTCAGTTTCGCATGATGGCATCCAGACAAAGTTTGGCGTCTCCGCTAAGCGGGGGATGTGTAGTTCCCTCCGCCTACCACGTTCGTAGCCAGTGACAAAACCGGTATCGGACCAGGATGTTTTTTTCATGGCAGTAAATAGATCGTTCTTCTGGCTACAATTGCGGATTCGTGTTACTATGGTGAATGTCGCCGTACAAAAAGGCTGTCCCGTAACAGATGGGTAAAGACCTGTGTGCCATCTCATCGTCCCTGCTGTTTAATGCCACAAAGGCTGATGTGTGACTTAGCTAATAGAGCTTAATATTCCTGTTAATAGTCCTGTGAGTGTGTCAGGTAGCCAATAGTGCTCTGGATGATGAACTCCGGTCCTTCACATGTGACCTATGCAAGGTGCCTGTGTGATCAAGGTAACTATCAAATGAAGTGTCACCTTTATTAATTACAGCGGCAGTGCTTTTTATGTGTTTGTTCTTTTTTTCTTGAAGAAAAATACAATGAAATATGCAAGATGTTGAGGGTGGACGAGTGGGTGCAACAATTAGGTGGATGGATGGATGGAAAAATGCTGGGTAAGATGGTTCATTGGTAGGACGAAACCTTTGGGTCTTGGTGGTCCGTTTTGGAGAACATAATTTTCCCAGTCTCGTGAGTGATGGCGGTTTATCCGCAGCGCCAGTGAGAAACAGCGCGGCACAAAGCGATAACGGTGGCGTCAGGGCCCACGCGCCTCACGGTGAATTATTAAGCGACTGAGCTTCAAATAGCTTCAGAGAATCTGTGTCTCCCACAAAAAAAGGGAGAGATGGGGAAAAAAACACGTAACTTTCTTCTCTCAATTCCCCCCCCCCGCTTTTTTTCTGTTTCACCAGAATTTTCTGGAACTCGGAGTTGTCTTAAGGTTTTCAAACGCGTGAGAGAGGCGCGAGCCACCCGCCCGCTCTTCTGGCACTTTCAAGAGGCAGGGCCCTCAGACGTGCTACCTTGTAGCATAGTGGTGGGTGGAGTAGTGGGGTAATTGTGATATGTAAATGCAGCAGAGGGAGTAGCTCCCAGCATGCTCCACCCTGCTTAAAATAGACAGCTGCCTCCACTCCCCCACCCCCTCTAAATCCCCCTTCCCCAAACACACACAAGACCTGTTCATCATGCCTGCTAGACATCAAAACCATCCATCCATCCATCATTTCTCTTCCATACCCACTCGTACTCCGCAGGGTCGTGGAGGTCCGGAACCATTCCCAGAAGCTATAGGCACAAGACAGGGAATAATCCAGGAGGGGGTGCAAACCCATCACGGAGCGTATAAGACTCACCTTTCTGATCAGAGGTGGGACACGGTGAATTTGGTGTCGTAACCGTGGTGATATCTTTGTAACAGGGCTGGTGCGCTCGACGCCCCTCCTGTCCCCTGGTAATGATATTATGCGCGGCCCCTCGGCTGGGCCCACTCGCCCCTGACCCCACCTTCCAGCACCCCCTTTCTCAGGCACGGCACGGGACGCCCCACTGGCCGGGAATCCTAGCTGATTGGGTTTCTTTCACATGCCTCGTAGCTGCTAATTCATCGGAGGGGCTCCCCACGAGCTCCAACTGCCCTCCCAGAATCAGCCGCCCCCATCCCCGCCCCCCGCGCCCCCATCTCCAGCTGGCTGCGGCCGATTGTTCGGGGTCCGGGGTCAGCTCGGGGTCACTCTCCACGGCGGGGCTCAGACCCTCTCGCCTTTTCTCTGCGTCGGCCTCGCCTCCTCTTTTCTCAGCCCCCTCGTGGAGGTTGCTAGGGCCTGGTATTTGGTTTTTAAGACCATGTACTAATTACAGAGGAGCCCGTGTCCCCCCAAGCCCCCCCCCCCACTGCCTTCCAATTTTGTTTTCTCTCACTCGTTCACTTGCTCACCCATTCTTTTCTATCACTGTTGACTGCACGGTGAGCACAGCTTGTGGAGCAAACCACCGGTGCACAGTCATCTTTTGTCTCATTCTCACTTTGGCGCACACAGGACTGATTCATTCACGTCCAGTGACCTTCCCCCCCCACCACCCTGGCTAGGAAAGGGGGGCACAGATAGGCTGGTGGTCAGCGGCCTGGCATCTCTCCAGCCCCAGGTTCAAAGATCTCGATGCTGAGATGTCAAGTAAGGAGATTCAATCATACGAAAATATGATGTCCAGGCAGCTGTAGGCAATGTTTCAGCAGGTTGGCCTGTAGGGCGGAAACACTGAATGGCTTAGATCTGACCACAGGATACCCTTAGCAAAAAGTAGTATACTTGAAGTTCATGTTAAGTATGCTTGAGTATAAGTATAGCAAGTATACTACAGACCATGTACTTGTTATGTACTAGAAAGTATACCAATTTAGTATTTCTTCGGACTAAATTGGAACATTTTTAAGTTTATAAAAGTATACTTTAAGTATACAAGTACACTCATCTATATACTACTAGTATACTAGGTATATACTTCTAGTCCACATTTTAGTTTATTGAAGTACACTTGAAGTATATTTTTACACAACTTACAAAACTAAAAAAATATAATTCTTTGCTATTTTACAAGTTGTTATACTTCAAGTATACTTGTAAACAGACTGCATTTAAATAGCGCTTCTCTGCTTCTACAAGTACTCAAAGCTTTTTACAATACATTCCTCCCATTCACCCATACCACACATTCATACACCAGTGGCAATGGCTGCCATGCAAGGCACCAACCTGTACACTAGGAGAAATTTGGAGGTTCAGTGTTTTGCTAAAGGACACTTTGCTTGGGTCAGGATGAACTAAGGCTCAAACCTGCAACCCTGTAGTTACCAAATGATAGCACTACCTCCTGCACCACCATTTTACTTCTTGTAAAAGTTCTTAGCATATTAATTGCAGCATACTATGTATATACTTGAAATATACGTCTTAAAGTATTCTCAAATTTAACTCATACTGTACGTACACTAGATTGCAATGTATTTACAAAATCACAGGACAGAATGTTGAGAAGTAAAGTATGCTAAATTATAAGTATAAGCTTTAATATTAAAGTATAAGTGTAAGTATTAATGCACTTAGACTTTTCTTTATACTTATCAGTACAAGTCAAGCATACTTCACTATACTATTCTTAAGTATATAAAATATAGTATATAAAAAGTAAACTTGAAGTATACTGCCTCAGTTTTAGTATAATAATATAAGTATACTCATAGTACACTTGAATAAATTACTTTTTGCTAAGGGTACGTAGAATGACAAAATAATACACCAAGCATCATGAAACCTGTAGGCCAAAGCAGGATTTTTGAAAATGCAGCAAGATCGAAGCTCTCGAACCCGACGACACAGTCTGACACAGCTGTGCTCCACATGAGTGTTACATCAGACTGTTAATTTCAGTTTTGGGGAAAACTAATTAACATTTGGCACTGAATAAGTGCGGAAAGTCATTTTGTTGGAGTTAGAATGGAGTTATACTCAGAGTAATGTTATTAAGTGATCTAATGTGGGGTATTCAGATGACATGCTTCCCCATTAATCCACTTGTGTACTATTTTTATATGCAACAGTTACATATGATCTGCAAGCATCTAATGGACATTATTGCCTCATCCCTCCGTATACAGCCTCCGGGAGGTTGGACGTTGTTTCTTCCTTCCATTGTTAGGTGCCCATTTTGCTCTGAACTGAGTACCCAGGTGCTCCAACTGAGCTGGGCACGCGGGTGAAACTCGCACAGTGACGTGTGAACACATTGCGATGTAGCGTGCGACTCGGTAGACAGATACGAGTAACACTGGGAATGACGAATCTCTTTAGCAGAGAAGGGAAGAACAACCAAAACACAAGCACATTATACTGAGCAATGTCAAAATGGTACATTAATGTATTACTCTTGTTTCGCCTTGTTACATTATACAGAATGCTGCCCCGATTGAGAAAATCTGATACTTAAATTCATTTCATAATGTCGTCTTTCTATGTCGGCTTCACCACGGAATGTGTTTTCGAAGTAGTTTCAGAAGCTTCCGAATGTGTACAGAGGATTCCGCTCCTCCGTTCTCCCATCAGGCCGGCTGAACAGGACCTTTGCTCATAGCAGATCACGAGATCTGGATGCGATCCCTCAAACAGGCCGCGACACGCAGACCACAGCTCAGCAGCAGAAAGGAGACACACTATGTCAGCCCCACAGTCGTCTCATTTTAAAAATTATGCGACGATGCTGATGCTTTTTGAGATTCCACACGATTCTGCGATTCGGTGGGCGGTTCCGTCTGCCCATCACCCGTGCGTAGGTGTATTCAGCTGAGGAGATCGCTTGGAAAATACTGCAATATGCAGTGAATTTAAATAAAAATGGCATGAATCCATAACTGAAGCACAGCAAATGGTGACGTGTGTATAAATGTATCTGAATTGTAGAGCTCCCCGGTGCAAAAACAGGAAGCCGCTGGTCGTTCCACGCACACGGTTCTCCGAGCGGGGAAGAAAGGGCCATTCTGCGGGAAACATCATCTTTCAAGAGCGACTGTCAGATCCTAACACCCTGGGGCTCCAAGCGTGGAGTTTAAGCCAGTGTGACTGGCTTCAAAAACCTACAGGGATGAAATTTAAAAAAAAAAAAAAAAAAAACGAAAACAAACCAACAAAATATTTTGAAGGGAAATTCAGCCAGCACACATTGTTCTCCCAGTTTGTTTGTTAGAACCGCACTGGAAATATGGTGGAGGAATGCTCATTGTGGTCACTGAAGGTCTTTAATCATGTTTTAATTTTATGTCTCGAATGCAAGATCCAGGACCGCTGCAGAAATAAATAAATAAAAAATATTTTGAATTCAAAATTTTTAGCATTGGTTTAATGGCAACAGAGAACCATGCACACAAATTGTTGCTGATGTATGGCAATGTGTAAAACAGGGATGTCTCTTTCCAGAAAGCACTGCTCTTCTTCTTGTCATGTGACCTTAGATGCTGAGGTCACCATGAACGTCTGGCGCCGCTCGCAGGTGATTCCGTGAAGTGCCACACCTGCTGTAACATTGTCCCGATACCCTGATCCTGCTGTAGAGATGTGACACAGACAGTAGTGGGTTTTTCACCATCCTAGTGCTGGTTGGTGCTTTTGCCATGTGTGCAGGTGTGTGCTATCCAGCCGCTTTGACCCAGGAGCCTGGCAATAAACAGCATGTCGTGGGCGTAATAGCTCACGGCGCCGCCCGGGTGGGGGTCCCTGCTATTTCCTGTGACATGAGCCGTGGGTTCGGCCTGTGCTGGGAGTGTGTCCATCTGTGTGTGGAGATGGGTGGGGCGGGGGTTATTGTTCTATTCTAGTTGTTTGAGGCTCCCCGATGGTGTGTGCTCCCTTGCTGTAACAGGCCTTGGTTTTGACAAGCCACATCTGCACCAGGCTGGGGGGGGGTTTGCGTCCTCCCAGCAGGAACGCTGGGAACTGAAGCACGCGGAGAGAAATCAGATAAACAGGATGGCATTAATTGTTAGGGATGGTGCGCATCGACATGAGGGAGGTGCATTTACGCCGGAAAGGGTCGACCAGGGGTAACGCAAAAAGCAAACAGAATGGGATTAAAAAGGCGGAACTGAATAGTCAAAGAGAGGAAGGAAAGCAAATGAATCATGGCTGTTTGTTTGGTTTAGCTGGCACTTTTGTCCAGAACAGAACCCATTTGTGTGGCTGGCTAGTGGCTCATGCTTTCAAAGGTACAACAGCAATACCTTTTTGGGCTAAACTCTGTGTAGACTCTTGATTATGACTTCATTCGGGGCCCCTAGGGCCTCAGAGAATAGGCCTCAAGGGCCTGGTGGGCCCCCCCCCCCCCGCCACATTCATGCAGAGATGTTGGGTACGATCCCCTCTATCGCCATAGGGTTATTAAACCGTACAACTGGTTGGCTTTCAAGTATGTTTGTAATGATGTTGCAAATGTTTATTTGAGATGATTTACTATGTTGTTCTTACATCAATATTAGGCACTCTGGGGAAGTCGTGTTTGAAAAACGCACTGCATGAAAACCAGGCAGAATTTAAATCAGTTAAATTATTCATGGCTCTTTGGCGTGTTGACTTTGCCGGCCCCAGTATGCATTATGTATATCCATGGGCCTAATTCCTGGAGCGACCATGGTATGGTAATCCCCATTGTGCGTTGACCAAAGCAGGACCGCCGGCAGGTGAAGCTTGCGCCGATCTTCACCTGGCGCCGGAACCACCAGCATGCAGTGCTGATGCCTCGGTACTGAGGATTTGTTTATTTTTTTGGTGAGGATGGTTGTGGCTCGAGCATCTTGGCCGCTTTGAGGCACAAGTAGCTAGCACTACAAAGACAAAGACAACAAACATCGATTAACGCCAAGAGCCGCTTCCCTTAACAGCCTCTTGCTTGCTATGTCATCACAGCACTTTGGTGTTCACCTGTTGCGGGGGCGGATCTTAGCGGACGTACGGGACTGCCACATGAAAGGCTCACGCCAAAAGGTGCCAACCAAAACTCTGCACCTAACCCCCACTCATCTCCCACAGATGTTGTGCTTGTCCAGGACGCCGCCAGGCGTGTGCTTAGGCGCCATGCCATTCTGCAGGAAGCAGTTTGGGGGACAGGTGTCATCTTTCACTCGTTTGAACCTCAACGGCCTCCTCGCTCCTCGTCCAGACACCCAGCCCTCTGCTGCAGCCACACGTACCTGGAAGATCAACAGCAATTGACACCAGTTTTCAAAGAGGGCACCAGTGAGGCTTGTTTACCCCGTTTGGCCTCTCGCTTGCTCTTGAAAGTGCGTGTTTCCTCAACATCTGTAGCGGAGATGAAACAGAATCGTAATTGGGTTCAATCACTTGAAAGTTGGTGTCTTTATAAGACACACACACCCATACACACACACTAGTGCAGACGCACAGAGGCCTGAAAGCAATTGTGATTTGATGAGTGGGGCCTCAAGAAAAAGCCGGACGTTCAATGGCGGGTGATTACTCAGGGCTCTGATGGGGGTTGACCTACGGGGCGCCGGCATAGCAAGCAGGTATGCTGCACACTGGCTTTCAGGATCCCTGCCTTTTTTCATTAAACACCCTGGCAACGAAAGCATCCCTGCTGTCCCTCACACTGCAGACGTTAATCTGCCGGACTGAATGTGTATTCCACTGTCAGCATTTCAAACCCTGGCAATTCCCATGATCTCATGCAAGAGTCGTCATGCAAGAGATGTCAACGGCTAGTCTCTACTCCACAGAACCAAGCCACTTCATTATTTTAAATGGTTTCCCCCCTAAATGACAGACATGTTGTTTAAATATGCATAAATTGTGATTTTGTTTGAGCTCCCCCCAGCCCGCCCCCATGCCCCATGAGTTCATGCAGTCTTCCATCTTTAAAACTGCCTTCAAATCCATTGACAAAATGTTACTCACAAGCAAAGGCCTGCGCCCTACTGTCCTCATGAAGAAGCCTCTGAAATCACAGCCACAAAAAAACGGGGTGGGGGGTGTTGAGAAGCAGAGGAGAGGAAGTAAATGAGGGGAAGAAATGGACGAGAGCACATTGCTCTGTTATGCAATTTAATCACTGATGGGAAGATGACAACACAGCTGGTGCAAAAAGCACCCCACTACTCAGCAATGAAAACACTTCTCTGATGATTGTTTGAATGGGGACTTGTTTTTGATATCATGACTCTGAATGCTCCCCCCACCACCACCACCCACCACCAAGATTTGAAAAGGCTGAGGAAGAGATGGAGAAAAAGAATCCATCCTTCCATCCATCTTTCAGACGCTTATCCAGTTCAACTCATGGGGACATGACATAGCTAACTGTGGGTCTGGAGGTGCGGCTACTGGAAACAAAAGATGGTTTCCGGCATGCGCTTGGCCTTTCTGGAAGCACCGGATGGTCTCCCTCTGGGAACATAAGAGAGGGATGCATTTACCATAAGGACTGGGGTGTAAATATTGAGTGTCTGTTTTACAAAGACCTTCTTAGCTATGACGCTAACTTTTTAATTTTTTTGTATATTCTATTCTAAGGGGATTAAATGTTTCCTTTTTGCTTAAATTACTGTTTATTTCAAAGAGTCATAAAAAAGTTGTCAAGACACTTATTTCTTTCTTTTTTTTGTGAAGCATGACTCACACGCTCCAACATGTGTAACGCGTTGCATGCTGGGTAGGGAGAATGACAACTTATTTGGAGGCTGTTTTGAAATCTGAGCATGGAGATAGCCTAAAGGATACAGTAATCCTTCAGTCCGAGGAGGAAGTTTCATAACGGAGGCAAAAACGCTCACAGCTACGAAACAATACCTGCAGCAGATTAAAAGACACTTTCCTGCGTTTGATTTGTATACCTTCCAGCTTGTCCAGGTGCTAAATCTCCCCTGGTATGCGTGTGTCTGCGTGTGTGAACGGAGAACTCAGAGACCCTGTCTGCAGCTTTTGAACATCTATTTCTGTGAAAAGGTAGTTTTACCTTCGTATTTCGCAGTATAATTGACTGCAAAGTTATGAGCTTTCATACTGTCACTCTGTTAGGGTTTAGCACAATGGTAAATCACACAAGCTGGTAACTTGGAGGGTGCTAGGTTTTTGGATGAATGACCCCAGGAAAAAAAAAAATCAACGATAGACCTGGAAGTCTCTACGCAGCAACATCCATCCATCCATCCATTCATCTTCCAACCAATCAGGGAGTGGGGGGGGACCCTTCGCCGCCAGCATAGTGCCAAGGGGTGCTGCTAGAGATTTCGGGCCCCACGAAAACATATAATATTTGATTCCCAAGCTAGACCAATACGTTTATGGTCCAAACTTTTGGGGCCCCTAGCACTCAGGGGCCCTTGGGGTTGTTCTAACTCGCCCTCCCCTCCCCTCAGAGCACCCCTGCTTGGGACACAAAGCACTAGAGACCCTGGACAGGATAAGCAGCATTAATGATGCTAAACAAATGCACACCTTCTACCTCAAATGGCGGCAAGAGGGTCACTGAGACCCCGACCTCAAGCTCTGCCTCTTCCGTAGCCAGAGACACTCTGCTGCAAACTACTCAATAGGAAAAGGACAACAGGCATGACAGTGATGATTTTGGGCCTCCACGTATTCCAGCTTGTCTTCCAGTGCGAAGCAAAGGTGTTCACAGAACACCTGTGGGCATGTCAGTCACCGGTGGACTTCTCATGAGGATGAGGTGCCCCACCCCCCCCACACACACATGGCTGCCCCAGCCCTGAAAAAGCCCGTAATTGTGCGTAATTATCCAGATTGCAGCTCGGTGAAAGGAGCCTGTTGTTTTGTTTTTCTGCTATTCCTAGGACTCAAAGTTTAAGTTTTTTTTTTTTTTTTTTTTTTTAATTAAAAGTGACATTTTGAAAATTACCTATCTCTGGGCTGTCAGAAAGACCTGACGCAAGACCGGTTTCTTTGTTCTGCTGCAGCTTAAGTGAATAACGACTGCCAAGGAAAATGTTGAAACACACGCACACACTTCAGCCTCTTCGCTAATCCAAACAAACTTCAATAAAGGACACTCCACATGTGGTTCCTCAGAAGACGGCCCCCGTGACTCCAGTGAAAAAACACCCAGCCACACTTCCAGCCACCCCTCTCCCACCCCAATTTTATTTCCTTGCAGCAAACGACACAGCGCTACATTTTAGCTCCTACTTTGAACATTTGGTTAGGACCCCAACTCGAAACTGGAGGCCAGTAGAGGAAAAAGTGTGATTTATCTGCATGCTTTGGGTAAGCAAATAAACAAAGAGAAAACCAGAAATCTTTCAAGAGACTTACATTTTATTTATCCTCTCTAATTGGCCTGCAGGCAGAAAAGTTCTTTTTTTGAGTGCAGGGCAAGTATAAAGATATTTCCTTAGTGACCAATTATTTTACAGATAACAAATTAATTAAAGAAACTGGTTATTATTAATCTCACGACGGCAAGATGACTGGAATTGCAAAGACCTGCAGCTGTGTATGCGGTACCTGGTTCATCCGCAGCATGCAGCACATAACACAGAGCGGCCAATGAGAAAGGAGGCCTCTCTTCCCATTACCTACTGCACTGTTCTTGTCAGCGAGCCCTGGGGAGGGTCATGCCGCCTTGGAGTACCAGCGGTCTACCTGAGAGCACGGAGAGGTTTGGCATGACATGTGCTGGAAATGGAGGGAATCGATACTGCGAACAGAGCTGCGGGCACTTTTCATCGGCACGCTCTGAGTGTGTCTGCTCTAATTTATCTTTCATCTCAATTTCTAGCATGGGCTGCATATTTGTATCCTTTGCTCGATCCCACACACGTGGGTGCCTAGCGGTACCGCCCTGTGCCGGGACTCACTGTGGGAATCTGGGCCTGGGTCGGACCTCGCAGGGGCATGTGTGAAGCGAGTGGTGGTGAACATGGATCTGACAAAAACAAGGCAGCGTTTGTACCACGTTACAGCAACTCCGACCTAAAAAGGTGTCACTTCCATGTGCGTTTCTTATCTTGCCATTAATTTCATTTATGGTGCTTTTCCACTGGCGCACAGGAACCAGACCGGACCCAACCCCTACCACGAAGAAACACTAGTTAGTAGCAGTTTGCTTCAATTTTTGGCAAAAGAGTTGCTGAGTTTGGAGAGCTACAGTGATGTAAAGCCAAAGAGACACTTTTTTTACTGTTCACATGGTCTACCATGATTTACTATATGCTAATTTCTGGTAGCATGTCTGAGAATCACCATGTTATGTTACCATCGCATGATAGCAGAATTAGCATTTGCTTGTCTTAATTTTCATTACGAAGCAATTCTGTTCAGCTGTTCTCTAGTGCTTTTTTAAGTAGGCGGCTGGAAATTTTTAAGTTCCAATTTATCATGAAAACAATGTACGATACTCAATAATAACTAAAAATGAATAATACATGGGCCTGTCCTTCTTTCCTATAGATAATCTATGCATATCGACAAATCTCTGTGCATTTTGACCAATCAGATGGTGGCGATGCAGCCAGTTCGGTTCGGTCACACTTTCAGCTGCCCATGTTAGCGGCACGGCTCGGGCACGGCTCGGTTCATGGTGGCAGTGGAAAAGCACCATTAGAGAGAATGCAGCTGGCAGCACAGTAACAATGTGGGAATGTAACACAGCCAGGTTCGGGGCTGCGAGCTCCACCCAACCCCCTGTATGTGTAGAGTTTGCAAATTTTTCCTCTATTCTTATGAGTTTTTTTCCACAGCCGAAAAGCACATGGTCTGATATTTTGGCAACTCTAAATTGCCCATCGTGTGTGTGCCCTGCGAGGGACTGATGGCCCATCCAAGCTCAGCATGGCCTGGTACCAGATAAGCGGTTATGTAAAATGCCTGGATGAGTGCAGTTATCACCACTATTAACAGCAAACACACAGACTGTGGCGATACTTCACAATAAAAAACTGATGACCTCCAGCATCCTCATTCGCCACATGGTCTCAGAATGTCAAATTTGTGTAATGGTTCTCAGACTCGGGGGTGTTCGGCTCGGCGCTGACCTTGTGCTACGCTCAGCGCGACCCCGTCCCCCCACTCTGAAGACATATCACACGCTGCTCAGACCAAGGATAAGTTGACAGCAGCTTTAGCATTGGTGTCACAGCTAAATCACTTCCTTTTAATCTCCTCCCTCTCCACCCTCTCTGGTCTTCCTTTTGAAGGCACCACACTCCAAAGGCCCAAACATGTTGAAAAAAAAAC
>JAODKE010000043.1:8769302-8788414 GCA_026779605.1 Mormyrus hasselquistii | reverse complement strand
CGGGGGGAGACAGACGGCGGGAAGAGGGGTTGACGCAGCCAACCAGAGCCAAATGGACCAGAATGAAGCAGAATCTGAGAGGCTCACGTCACACCAAGATCCTACCTGAGAGTCAGACTAGCATTGTTTATAACACATGAAAGATGTGACACAAGGGTCTCCCCAATTCAATCTCTGCACTTAATGGATTATGTATTATTTACATAAGTGGGTATAATCAGCTGCTTAGCAGAAGAGAACGTGCATAGCCTTCTATTACGGCTGGCTACTTTACTCCTCAGGGATACATAACTGGGTTTCAGAACAGCATCGCCTGCTAGACCAAGATTATTTCAGGCAAGTATTAGGACGTATATTCAACGATCTACCATAGCGCTTATCCCAGACTGGGTCTCAGCACAGGGTACGAAGCCGGGAAACACCCTGGACAGGATGCCAGCCCGTCACGGAGCTCACGCCCACACAATCAAGCCTAGCCATATGTTTTTGGACTGCGGGAGGAACTGGAGTACCCAGAGGAAACTGATACAAACGAGGGAAGATGACAGCACACGCACAGAGCCAGGGGCCATCATGATATTCATGTTCCGTCCATCAATCTTCTGTTCCGTTTAACCAGGGCAGGGTGGTGGCGGCAAAACAATACTCATGTACTGCACACATTTACCTGCCGAAGTAAACTATGATCTCGCCGGTTGGGTTTCAGGTATGACGTGTACTGACTACTGCTTTGTTGTGCCGATGATAAATTCAGAATGAGGTTAATTTGGCTAAGTACGTTCACACATGCAGGAAATCTGTCTCCAGTTGTCAGTGGCTCACCCACAAACTGCGGATACATACAAAGTTAAGACAAGACAAGACAAGACAAGACAATAGTCACATTCATGGTGATATAGTCACTTCTCTATAAATGTTATTGTCTCTTACCTGCTAATTGCTGCTTCAGTTCAGTCATCCTGGGAATCATCCAACATGTTGGAAATCCCGAAGGGCAACGGGCAGTGGTGGGAATTTCAGGACCAGAAGTAAAAATCCAGACTCAGATTTTTTTCTACCAACCAGTTGAGCATAAAGAGTCACAGTGTACTCACCTGGTTGGTGGAAACAAAACCTTGGTCTGGATTTCTTACTTCGGGATCTGAGATACTCCACAATGGCAATGAGTCTTTCATTTTGGACTCCATTATCAATGAAAAGGGAATCAGTCAAGTAGGGTTAGGGAACATACTGGGGGAGATGATGACCCAAAGAGCTGCAAAAGCACATCAAAGGGTGGTAAACGTGGGAGATACTCGGGTGGCACACATCTTCAGGGGGAGCTGGAGTTTGACACCATTACACTGTCCTGCATACCAAGTGCTCTTCTCATCTTTTTAATGAAAATTAATGAGAGCTTTCTTTTTAAATAAAAAAGTACAGTAATACTTTACTGAAAGCACTCATGCATAATGCAATATAGATACCTTTGTAATGCATTTGAGTGCATTCATAAAGTATTATAAACATGGTCATAACCATTTATAAAAAGGCATAACATATTATAGCCATGTTTATAGTGCATCATAGATGGTCACTTCATAGAATATTCATAATTCATAACAAACATGTACATAATGTGTTATCTTTTTATAAATAGTTGTAGCTGTGTTTATAATAATTTATAAAATGCATGATGATTGCTTTAAGTAAAGTTTTACTGAAACCTGATACTGTTACTAAAAATCCTTTCCACTTCTGAACTGTAGCATATGATCTACTGATTGCATTTCTGTTTATTATGTGGACAAAGTTTCAATTCAATCAAATTTTTTAAATGGAGCATGATTAGAGGTAAAAACCTTTGTGGGTCCAAAGACAGCAGGGCTTCTCAACCCGTTTGCTGCTGCTCAGTACGCAAACTCAGGGGGATGGCAGTCATGAATATGGAGGAGTGTCTCTGTGAGCTCGGCGACAGAATGTCCTTGTGACAGTGGCCATAAAATGACAAGAGGAAGCACTCAGGAGCCAGAGGGACAAAGTCATTAACACCAAGGCCTCAACAGCTGGCAAATGGTCCACTTTAGATACTTTAGAGAGATCTGATGCTCTGCGGCTCCCAGGAATAGCTACTTATGCATACTTAACTGCATAACAGACGCTCGTATGCGTGTGGCATTTTGCATGCTTAGAAATTTACAGGACTGGATCATTTTGGTTTATCTGTCTCAGGGATTTCTGTAAAAGAAGTAGTTGATTAATAGATGATAGATTAGACTTCATTAACAGAGCAGTCACTAGATAATAACCCAGACTAATTGAACACATGTGACATAAGATTTGAACAACAAAGTAAACTTACCAATACAGGTAACAAGTGTTTTTGTATTTATGTACCGTATTAGGAGTAATATCCGATTCATTGCAATCCAAAGACTGTCAAAGTTAACCTGTTAAAATCTGGGACAGATTGCTAACTTCAGGAAAAGTTTTTTAAAACTCTTTCTGCAGGTCCCATTGATCTTTGAGCCATTTACTCAGTACAAGACAGCAGAGAGTCTGAAGGTAGGCCACCTCAGAGTCTACGAGGCAGGGAGACTCAGTGAAATGAAGGCCCTGTTAATTGCATATTGCGTTTAGTAACCCATCCACAAAAATAGGGAGAGGTAAGGACTGGATTATTAAACATCAACAGCTCTTCTCCAAACAATTAGTTGCATTCTACAGCAACTAGTTTGAACTGATGAGTGAAAACTACATGTATGACCAGAAATTAGGCAACGCTATCTTACGGTAAAGGAAAACAAAGTCAGTGCATTTTGGCCCGGATCCACTCTGGGAGATGCCACTTTAGGCCGTGACACAGAGACATGTTCAACTGAACTTCAAAGAGCTACTGATGTCCTCATTTCATCAGCAGATAAAGTTGTGTATATAGAGCTCAGGCGAAGTTCACTACAAAACAAAGCTCAACTGCATCTTGACTGTGACAAAAAAGGCAGCAGAGAAAGCCCAGGGATGGACTTCAAGAGCTTCTGCTGTATAACATGTCAATTGGGATTCATGAACATGGCTTAGATCTCCCTGCATTTCGGCTCCAGTGTCCATCTGCCTGCAACGGGCACTATTAGTTCAGTGTTATGGTAAATTTACTAGGCCATTAACCTTACATTTTAGAATATCTGATGTCTGGTAGAATCATTTCTATCGTTACATTTTCACTGAGTTCAAGTGAATGTTTTTGCTGGGTCTTTTTTTTTGCAGCGCCACTTAAAACAACTTGGCAACAATCCATACAGGCATGACTTAAAGGAATAACTAACTAATCTAGCCGTTTTCCAAAGCAGTACCAATAATGATGCATCAGTTTTGATGGGTTGAAGTGAAATCACTCACTATTCCAGAAAGCACAAAATACTCAGAATCAGATTTCAGTCCTGCTTACTGGCTTGCTATTTGGAAGCTGACAGATAGATATCAGTCGCTATACGTTTAAATAGGCATTTCAGTTAAAGCTTTTGGTAAATAAATATAGATATTTTTGAATAATAAGTGAACTTTTTAATAAAACGTAAATGTGAATAATAAACAGGTTATACAAGTAGACACAATGGAAGATGCAATACAGAACGAACAGGGCAAACGGGAAAAGCTTTAAGAGAGCAGACGTTGATGCCTGCAGAATCGATCAGTTGCTTCATGGGTTGTGGTGGATGCAGCGACTTTGTAGGTGAACGCCTGCTCTATGGACATCAAAATTTACTCATCGGAATCCCTGTCAACCTTCAAGAAACACCTCAAGACCCATCTGTTCTGGGAACACCTCAAATAGCTCATCCAAACACTGGCTTGTTGTCTTCATCCGTGGTCCCTTAGTTGGTCTCTTGCGTATCCAGTATTTTTATATATTCCGGATCCTGTTTATCTCTCTTATTAGATTCTCACAATGTTTTGTCACATATCGTGAAGCTTGTGCTTCGTTGTTTACTCTCAAATGATGGGCAATCACTGTAAGCTCGGTCTAGCTTGACTCGTGTCTAGTTGGCTGCTTGAAAGTCACATGCTTGTACTGTACTCTCTGCCTTGCATGTGCCCCGCTTTGGACAATAGTGTTTGCTAAACAGATAAATGTATTGTGCTGCATTAGCTTACTGAGCCTAAAGGAGCGTCTTTCCAGCTTTCAGCACTCACACATAGCAACAGCGCAGACACTTTTCCAGCATCAGCATGTCAGGTGAGGACCTGGACCCTCAACTTCGAAACTCTTTGGTTACAGATTCCCTGAGGGGCACAGCTGTTACACCCTTTGACAAGGTGCTTAACCTGAACGGCTTGGACTGACAAGTACAGCAGCTGCGTAAGCATGTCCACTGAGCTAATGAAACATAGCTATTTCAGTCCTTAACTGATGCTTCCGTCTATAGCGACTCTTCAGCTGGATAATTTACTGAAGCATTTCAGGTTCCGTGGGATGCTTAAGTGTAATGCAAGAGGGAGCATCTTCAAAGCCTAACAATCTCAAGGCTTGAAGCCTGTGTCCCACCTGCTGCCTGTTATGCAGCACTGTGTCGATCTTCTGTGGGATGAACTCTCAGAGAGATTTGAACCCCGGTCTTCCACCTTGAAGGCTGCTAAATGACTTTGGAGCTTACGTAGGTTATTTTTTACAGATGCAAGGATATATGTGAATTCTTGTTTTTTTTTTTGTGCTTTTGTTTTTTTTTTATCTATAGATGAAAAAGGCAATAATTTATAAAATGCTGGCTTTAGGGACAGATATATGCAAAATGTGAGAAAGTACACAGGTTCAGTTTTGCTCCCTCCACGGGGGGGAGGTGTGGAGTTTAACAGAAAGACCGGACGCCTGGGGTAAGTGCACAGTCACAGCCCCAGCGGGCCAGTAGGGCGGGACACTGTCTGTAGGAGCGTCAGGGGTCTGGCAGGAGGGCGGGTTCTGGCGCCTTGATTGACGGTCCCATATAAAGACATTCCCACATGGGGGGGGGGAAAGCAGCAGCCTGGCATGCGGCACAGCTGGTCCTGTTCTCACAGGGTCCCATCCGGCCCTTCTCTGTAGACTGTCCATCACCGTGACAACAGGGTTGACTTGGGAGCGAGGGGTGGCGGAGGGTGGGTTTAATTATGAAATTTCTCTTGATTAATCAGACTGTTTTCATTTTAAAATGACCCCTCTCCCCCACCCCCCATCTCCTGCAGGTTGCACAGTCTCTCTTCCTCTGCTTTGTCACCGAGGCCCTGAGGAATGGTACTGGCACAGAAAAGGCCAGTGCCGTGCTGTGGAGAAAGGCAGGGGGCCTAATCTAATTTGGTTGGAGGGTGCCTCTGAGCGTGACTGGGCCACGCCGGTGGGGGTGGGGGAGGACTGTGGGAATGGCGCCTCTGTAGCCAGAGCCAGTGGGAACTCTCTCCCCAGACGCCGTGATCCAAGGCCAGCCACTCAAAGGGGAATTAGAGTCCTTCCTGATTTGCAATTCACACTGAAGCGCCCCCACAAGCACCCTGGGTGATATTTCAATAAATGTACTGGTGGACAATGTTTGTTTTTTCCTTTCCATCTGTCTTTCCTTTTCTCTCCGCACTATAATAAATCTAGTACAGAAAGAAACACTCCCAGTCATTTAATATGTACCAAACAAACTTCTCAAACACCTCTCATCTCATTCTTCCACACCTAGAGCCTTGAATGACCTCTCCAGACTTGAATTTACAATGCAGGTCAATTGCCATCGTCCAATTCTCTGATTTGTCTTAGTTCCCACTCCGCCTGTGAAGTGACACCTTTCCATACTAAATAGTCGAAGTCAAAGTATCAGTTGTTGTCAACTTCAGATACATGATACATGGGTTTGTTCTCACTGGTCATGTTACCAATGAAAAAATAAGAAATATAATATAAATTTTGAAATTCAGACATGTAATTTTAAGACAGGAAAATTAAGACAGAGAAGAAATACAGTTCACCATCTAAGTGACGGTGAAACATTCAAATTTTTATGGAAGCAGAAGACGCAATAAATAAATAGGTGCAGTTTCAGAGTTATGAGTCTACAGTCATTAGTCTGCGTAGGAAGGATTATTTATGTATCTGGACTGATGCACATGGACTAAGTACTGTGTATCCAATACAACTGTCATGAGAAAACCTGGGGATTGATAGTGGTATGCTGGCCATCTTTTGTTGGACTTTTCCAGCATTGTTTTGATTTTGTCCGGGGTGTGGCCCTGTTTTTGGCGAACAATCAGAAGGCTTTATCCCAAGTAACATTTGTGCAATAGAACAAGTCTGATGCTGTCTGTTTTTAATTACACATTAACATCTACTTATTTAATATTGTTTCCCCTAAATATTTATTATTTCATGCATATTACAGAATATTTAGCTTTTTCAGGATTGTCTTTGAGTACTGTATACTTTTATTTTGTTTGCACTGTTCATTTTGCACTATGTGTACTGTCATTGCACTATGCTTGTTTTTTGCAGTTTATGAATGTTCATCTGTGCTTTATGTTCTCAAGGGTTTCCCTCTGGGATCTAATCTAATCTAATCTAATCTAATCTAATCTAATCTAATCTAATCTAATCTAGTCTAAGCAAAGCGGTACGTAACATTTACAGGAGGCACCATGCTTGCGATCTAGCTGGATCTGCAAAGCGGGCACCTCATAGTGTCGATGAGATGCTGTGATGTCCCTGCGACCTCAGCAGCGATTCGTTTGCCTGTACCTATCGCACATCATTCATGAGACGTCTCTGGCTTTAAAGTGGACAGGATTGAATTTCACTCTCTTCCAATTTTTTGTCATATGAGAAAGAAAGCAGACCAGCGGACAATTAGTACTTATTAATAAGTTATTTTTTATTGAACTGTTAAAACCTTATGTGCTGGGCTCTTTGATGTTGCAGGGCCTCCTAAATAATTCACACGGGCGTTCATATGCATTTCCTCAAACTGCCGGACCGTTTGCTTTTTTTTTAAGTGGCAGGACCCAGAGCCGCTGCTGGCGACAGCTATGCCAGACCATGGCCCTAGGCGGTGCGGACATCGGGCCCGTTTCCATGTCCCCGGTCGCCATGGCCACCTCGCCCGGTGGGTGTTCCCCACCTGACGGTCTCAGAGGTGGTTCATACCCCCCATTTGACTCCTCCCATCAAACTCCCCGCAAAACCTGTTTTTTGAAATCTGGCTTTAATTGGCCAGACGGGGATATGATCAGAACCGTCCCACCTGTTCTCTCTGGGCAGGGTGAGAGAAGCAGAAGCGGCTACAGATGAGCGATCTAATGCACAATCAGTGTTACTGTCGCCGAGCCGAATTGCTCCCGATTTCCCTGACAAATGATCAGTGGGAAATGACTAAATAAGCCAAAGTGGGGGCCAGAGCGGAGGCCTGGAGCGGGGGCCCCGGCCGAGGCGGGACGCATCTGTATAAACACACTGGCCCCCAGCCGAGCGTGTTGTTTCTTGTCATTGAGGGTCATGAATGAGTCACAGAGGGAATCTCTCCTGTAAGTAGATTATACCTCCGCCCCGCCCCGTCCGTTCAGTCAACGTGCCCTTTTATTTTTTCACCAACAATACAAATACGTCCCCGAAATGCACCCCCCCCTCCCCCCACTGACTGTCCCTTTTCATCCCATCATCTGAAAGTGAGAGTGGAGTGCTGTCCCCCAGCCCTCCATTCTATGTGGCCGGTGTTGCGGTCTGAGACGCAGCAACTGTGGCATGTGCTCTGCTGCAAGAACGCCGGGGGGGGGGATCGTTCAGTGTGGCCCGCACCCTCGGAAAAAGACACCCCAATGTGGGTGAGTTTCAAAACCGGCAGGATAAAGGAGCCCTTCACACAATGATCTCCATTGTCTTTACTCACTTTGACGTCCATCTTTAAACACATTTTTAAAAATAATAATAATAAAAATTTAGCAAACAGGAAACACGGGCTTAAGAAAAATGCTTTGGAAAATAGCTAATAAGATTTCCATTAATTTAAACTTATCAAAATTCCCACAAGGGCTCTGGGAGCTTTCCTTCTTCACCCCTCTTTTCTTTCATCCATGGTTAAATATGTAAATAAAATGTCTAAAGTCATTCTTCAAAGGGGAACAAAAGAAAAAAGAGGGCTGAGGGAGAAGACAGCCATAAAATTCCTGCGATTCTCCATAACATTAACCAGAGGGGGCCAGCTTCCAGCCAGAGCTGAACAGCGGGGGAGCCGGCAGGCTCCATAGAGCCGCACATCTCCAATCCCACACACAAAAATAAAATATCTTTTCAGTTCGAGCCATCAAAGGGTCCCTTTCACTTTATTAGTTACAGAATTATCTCACAGTTGCTGATTTCTCAGAGATGGTGCTGTCGCCCCCCTCCCCCCCCCAGCCCCCACCCCCTCCATTTATAGCGTTGTTGTTGTGCTTGGAAAGATGAGATAAAGTTGATTTGTGTGTGTGTGTGTGCATGTGTGTGTATGTGTGAGTGAGTGTGTGTCTGGATGGGTAAGGGGACAAGGGGGGGGGTGATAAATGGGGGGGGGGGCCGAAAAAAACAGATAAAAGAGACAGTAGTAGCTACAGAGGCCAGTGATGCTAAAGATTGAGCTGCAATGATTTCTCCTCTTTCTTCTCCTTTTCAAAGAGAGATCATCATGACCAGCAAAACAACCATAAAAAGAGTGGAAGAGAGAGAGACAGGAAAAAAAGGCAAAGGCAGGAAACTAGAACAAAGGCATTCGGGCGGAACATCTAACAGCCTGGGTATTTTTATTAGACAGAGTGACAATATTATGCTGCGCATTTTATTAAACGAGCAATCAGGCTGATAATGGGGGCGGGTGTGTGGTGTTTAAAGGTGTCAGGCGGAGTTTCCTAAAAGCTAGGGAGTGATTGGACGATGGGGTGTGGCGGGTATGGGGGTGCTGGTAGTAAGCACTGTAGATTCGCTGAAGGAATGGTTAAAAGTCAATGGCTTCCACACCAGCCCACCACCCCTCTACTGCATCAACATTGGGACAATCCATCTGCAGTCACACTTTTGAAGACTGTAAATAGTCTGTGTTACAGGAAGGAACTATTGTTAAGGAAGTAGTGGGGGGGAGGGGGGGAGTTGTTCACCGAGTCCTGAAGACATTTAAGTTTTGTGACAGTGAAGGGGGAAGCCTTCTGTAGACTCATTTAATGCTTGGCCGTTAACTTGAGTTTCAATTATGATTATCCAAAGAAAAAATAATTCTCCATTTTTACCTAGTTATACTTGCGAGTGATCTTCTTAAATTAAATTTAAGTACCAGGAAAATATCGCAGTAACTTCCCTGGAGGGCCTGAACGGGCAAGCTCTTATATGACGCTTTTGAGAGACATTACAGATAATGCACCCCAGAATACGAGGCATCGCTGCAGCGCTTCCCAGGAACACAGCTGCCCTCCCATCGAGCCACACCTTGCGAACGTTTGGAGGAGCGCTTTGGCTCAAGTCGTAAAAACGTGCTAAAAGCATTCCGTTTACCCACGATCCCTGTTTCGGCATCTGTGAGGAGCCCAGCCAGCAGGGGGGATAAATCATCCCAAGGGGAGACTTTTACGAGGCAAATCGAGGAAGCGTGGCCTGTGATACAACTTGCAGTGCCAGGGCAGAGCACAGCCTGGGGGAGAAAATCTGAAGTTCATGTCACAAGCTGCTTCATGGGGGACGGTTCCATCTACCTGTGGGGAGGAGCAGGGGGCATCGCTAGGACATTCCCAAGTGCCATCTGGGAATTTGGGAGCTTGAGGCCACCAGTGGAATGTGGAAAAATCCCAGTGCATGGCTTTTTGACCAGGAAGAGGAACAGATGACTACACCAACAATATGTGTTCTCAGTCCGACACACAGTGTGACCTTGTTTCGCTTGGTGGGTCTGACTTTTTCAATGCAAATAGCAGATACCAGAGAAAAGAGAGAGTGAGAGAGAAAGAGAGCAAGAGAGAAAGAGTGAGAGAGAGATAAGGCCAGTAGGCTGATAAATACAAACCTCAGTATATCACCTTCCCATTAAACTGGACAGAAAAGAAAAAACAAATGTGTGTGGGTCAGGGCACCATCTGCTACACTGGATGTGACAGACATGGAACCTGAAATACGGCCCCAGCGCTGCTCATCTCACAGAGACAAACATATTAATCACAAAGAAGTCGGCAGTTATGCAAAGGGCCTGGAAGCACCGACCCCACCTGCCCGCTCTTTACCCCCCAGGGCATACGAGGAAACTGTGTGGAAGCACCCTCATCATCCCCTGAGCCCTGCAGAAAAGCAGAGAGAGAGAGAGAGAGAAAAAGAGAGAGTGAGAGAGAGAGAGAGAGAGAGAGAGAGAGAGCATGAGCAAGGTGATGCATCTTCACCAGGCTGAGACAAGGCCTTGGCTGCTGGGCACGGAAAGGCCTTTCTCTGTGCGTTGGTGGAACCCAGAGTCACGTCTGTAGTGTGACAGCACATCTTGGACCACACCAGGCTAAAAGTGCCTCCTGTTTACTAGTCTATCCCCTCAAAAATGCCTTTGTACTCTAGCCTAAACACCAAAACAAGTCACCCAAAGGCTGGGGAATCAGCCCTGATCATCTATGCCATGCTCTATCCCCACACTGGAGCCATCTAAACTGAGACACATAGGATAGCTATCATGCTAATTAGCATTACAGCATTTCTTTGGAGTATAACAGGCAGGGGTATATGAGTATAAGAGGCAGGGGTGTATTAGTATAAGAGGCAGGGGTATATGAGTATAAGAGGCAGAGGTGTATAAGTATAAGAGGCAGGGGTATATGAGTATAAGAGGCAGAGGTATATAAGTATAAGAGGCAGGGGTATATGAGTATAAGAGGCAGGGGTGTATGAGTATAAGAGGCAGGGGTATATGAGTATAAGAGGCAGGGGTGTATAAGTATAAGAGGCAGGGGTATATGAGTATAAGAGGCAGGGGTGTATGAGTATAAGAGGCAGGGGTGTATAAGTATAAGAGGCAGGGGTATATGAGTACAAGAGGCAGGGGAGTATGAGTATAAGAGGCAGGGGTGTATGAGTATAATAGGCAGGGGTGTATGAGTATAAGAGGCAGGGGTGTATAAGAGCCAGGGATTTATAAGCATAAGAGGCAGGGGTGTATAAGGCAGAGAAATCAGTATTGACAGCAGCAGCAAGCGGATGACGCCTTATCAGTTAACCTACAGTGCAGGTGCATCTGAACTGAAATGTATAACCTAGAGTATTGGGTTATACAAATCATCCACTAATAACATATGCCACAAAACACCTCTCATTTGAAACACAGAACATTTTATTCATGTCTACTACAATCACACAGATTATGCTGCTTTTCAAGAAATATCAGTCAATAAATCTTCCCATTTTCTATCCTGGTCGGAGCTGTGGGGCATTACAAAAAAATCACAAATTGAAAATCGTTATTTAACAATCTTTCTGGACCATAATTATAATTTTACCATTTACACAGTTAGACATTCTACAAAAGGTAATTTTACAGAAGATCAACCAGGATTCAAATCAACAACCTTCTGTCTGGGGTCTGGATCAACTAACACTACAAAGTTTGAGATTCACGTGGTACTGAATACGGTAAAAATGTGTTGTATGAACACAAAACAGTATTTTGGATCTACGTTTAACTGTTGCAAACAGGTAACGACCACCCCGCCCACCACCACCACCACCAACAACCCCTCCAGGATTGGCCTGGTGCGGTGTAACTGCAAGGGCCGATAGTGTCTCTACCGACTCTAGGCGGATTTAATTGTGGTAAAATTACAGGCTGAACAAATCGCAGCTTTGAAGAGTAATGTGATATATGTAAAGTGCTTAGCGGATTAATATTGGAGGAAACGGTAAATACGCGTGGTGAGTCACTCCTCGCAGATGAGGAGTGTGTAAGTCTCCCAGGGAGAGTCTAAAACAAGAATCCGTCTGTTTCAAAAGAAAGGGTGACAGAAGACAGTGGGTTTTTTTTAACGATAATTAACAGGGGACTCCGCTGATTGAGTGTAACCATTCCCCACAAAAGCGTATGCACAGGGAACAGCCTTAGCAATTAGACTGGGATTAATATTTTCTGATATTTTATAAAGGAAAATATTAAAAGCAAAAAAAATATATATCTCAAGCGTGCATCAATACAGCCAGCAAAAAAAACCCCTCTGTGTAAGAAAAGGAAAAAAAATCAAAGGACAGGATGAGGATCTAATTTTGCTGCTTTTATTTTACAGAAAAGGAAATCCTAAGAGCTTAAACTAAGCTGGCGAACTCCCAAGCGCTCTTAGACGAGAGATTGCTCTTTTAAAATGTTGCCCCGCCCTAGCGTTATTTTTTCCGACTTTTTTTGACTCGGGGAATGAGACACATCGGCAAAGCAGTATCCCGTGTAATTACCCACTCAGAAGCACTTCAAAGACTCTCCTGCAAATCAGGTTTGAATATTTAACAATTTTTAAGCTTTTTAATACTTGATTTATTGATTGCACGATGAGATAGGCCTGTATCACACTGTCGTTTTGAAATTAGTCTAGTCTACATAAACTCATACATCTCAAATGTATGATGGACATTATTGCCTGTATTTGCACGAAAATCATAATATTAATTTATTGTAAGTAATCTGTCATTGAAATACATAATACTTTGACCTCACGTTTCATTCATTTGGTTCTGTCATAATTAAACAGAAGTGAGAAAGACGGGGATCCCAACAAGAAACTTTTTTTTCTATTACCCCCGGACCGTGAAAATCAACAATTGAATCACAGGGGGGAAATAAATCAGCCTTTCAGCGAAATGCCGCCGAGTCCGTTTGGCCGCCTTGGACGACATTTGGCTCCTACCTGCGAGTGAAACACGCTAAAGTTTAACACTTAGTGATCACTGGAAACTTTTCTTTAAAAGTCGGAAAAGAGGACAAATGGCCGATGAGTAGCGCGATCAACAATGAGGGGGGAAGAAAAAGCTGTGAGTTTTTTTTAAGGAGGTCTGCGGGCTGTTCCGCACGATTTGAAAATAATCACCGTGTCAGTTTTACCTTTCTTATGCAAACGAGGTGTCTTTGAAGGAGGGTCATTTGGCAGGTTAGTCCAGGACGGTGGCGAAGACAGACTCAGATCTGCAGCGCAACCGACGAGGCGTCTTGCGGAGTGTAACCGGGGACAAGTTAACGTTTCCCAATGCAGTACATCTAAGAAAGATTTGAGAAACGGACGCGCATAGAGGGATGGAGAAAAAAAATCGCTCAAGCATCTAAAATACTTCAAGCTTTGTGTTAGTTTTTTCAAATTTATTTATATATATATATATATTTTTTTTTTTTGTAAGACCGCTTTCCAGCGTTCCGACTGTATGACCATAGCGGGATTTTGGGGAGAAATAAGTCTCCGTTCCGTTTTTGCGTGCTACTCTGGGACAGGATCCGTTTTCCCCACCGCTCCTCAGAGTCCGATCTCTCACGCACCAAAGCTACAGCCTGGGGAGCGGATCGTGCGCCTGATGAGAGGGACTTTTATCGGTGCCTTCCCGGTGTCGGGCTCGGATGTCCGGGCAGCACTCACTTCACGGTCCCACATGGTAAGCGCATGATCTCTTAAACGAAACTGGTCTGAATGAGCGATTTTTCCCCCCTGAAGTCCCGCAGGAATTAATGTGATTCTACCAATCGCGGCAGATAAGGCGAATAAAGGGGGACGCTGCGCTACTTTGATGGACTGTTTTGGGAGTTTGATCTCTTTCGCCCTTAACACCCCGTGGCTCTCCTGGGACATATAGATGAACACGATCACAGTCGCTGTTGTGCCTGCAGGAAACGCAACGCATATCTGAGGATAATAATAATATTTTTTAAAGCGGACGTTGCTGTGTTTGTGTTTTGAGCCGCTGTGCTACATGAGAAAAAGCTGACGGGATGCCTTGCCCCTCCGCAACGAGATCGCTGTGCCTCCTTACTTTGGTGATTGCCTGCTGCACTGCCATCAGCTCCATGGACCCCGACCGCCCCAGTGACGGGCGGTGCCAGCCCATCGAAATCCCCCTGTGCAAGGACATTGGCTACAACATGACGCGGATGCCTAACCTCATGGGGCACATGGACCAAGGTGAGGCAGCCATAAAACTGCACGAGTTTGCGCCGCTGATCGAGTATGGCTGCCACAGCCACCTGCGCTTCTTCCTGTGCTCGCTGTACGCGCCCATGTGCACCGAGCAGGTGTCCACGCCCATCCCCGCCTGCAAGGTGATGTGCGAGCAGGCCCGGCTGCGCTGCTCACCCATCATGGAGCAGTTCAGCTTCCGCTGGCCCGACTCGCTCGATTGTTCCCGGCTGCCCAGCAAGAACGACCCCAACAACCTGTGCATGGAGGCCCCCAGCAATGGCTCTGACGAGTCCCCCAAGGGCCCTCACACTCAGGCCCCAGACTTCCGGCTCCACCGGCCCAACGGTGGCCAGGAGCTCCAGCTAAAGGATGGTGGGGGTGCAGCTGGCACAGGTAGCGGTGGCCGCCGGACGTGCAGCAACCCAGACAAGTTCCACTACGTGCAGAAGAGCGAGTCCTGTGCGCCTCGCTGCTACCCGCAGGTGGATGTGTACTGGAGCCAGGCGGACAAACGCTTCTCCCTCGTCTGGATGTCTGTCTGGTCCATCCTCTGCTTCATGTCCAGTTCTTTCACGGTCCTCACCTTCCTGGTTGACCCCCAGCGCTTCCGCTACCCCGAGAGGCCAATCATCTTCCTGTCCATGTCCTACTGCGTTTACTCCATGGGTTACCTAATCCGCCTGTTCGTGGGGGCGCACAACATCGCCTGTGACCGTGACAGTGGCGTCCAGTACATCATCCAGGAGGGCCTGGAGAGCACGGGTTGCACCATCGTCTTCCTCATCCTCTACTACTTCGGCATGGCCAGCTCACTGTGGTGGGTGGTCCTCACTCTCACCTGGTTCCTGGCTGCGGGGAAGAAGTGGGGCCACGAGGCAATCGAGGCTAACAGCAGCTATTTCCACCTGGCAGCCTGGGCCATACCAGCCGTGAAGACCATCATGATCCTAGTGATGAGGAAGGTGGCTGGCGATGAGCTGACAGGGGTCTGCTACGTGGGCAGCATGGATGTGAAGGCCCTCACGGGCTTTGTGCTCATCCCTCTTTCATGCTATTTGGTCATTGGCACGTCCTTTCTGCTTTCTGGCTTCGTGGCCCTCTTCCACATCCGCAGGGTCATGAAGACAGAGGGCGAGAACACGGACAAGCTGGAGAAGCTCATGGTGCGCATTGGCGTCTTCTCTGTGCTCTACACCGTGCCAGCTACCTGCGTCATCGCCTGCTACTTCTACGAGAGGCTCAACATGAACTACTGGGAGATCAAGGCCCGCGAGCAGAAGTGCGCGGAGGACGGAGGCTCGGAACCTGAGTCCTGCATCATGAAGAGCTCCATCCCAGCTATGGAGATCTTCATGGTGAAGATCTTCATGCTGTTAGTTGTGGGAATCACCAGCGGCATGTGGATCTGGACCTCCAAAACCCTGCAGTCCTGGCAGAATGTCTTCAGCAGGAAGCTGAAGAAGCGTGCCAGGAGAAAGCCAGCCAGTGTTTTTACCGGTGGCAGCGGCGGAGCATACATCAAACCTCACCCCCCCCTAAAAGGCCACAGTACCAAGTATGAGCTTGCAGGATCCCCCCCGACCTGTGTCTGAGGGACCTGCGTGCTCCCCTGACTCAGATTCCAAACTCTTGTGGTTACTTTTCTCTATCACCTACGGACACTTAACACCAACCAGACTCATGAGCCGCAAAGCCAGCGGACAGGAAATGTTAAAGGTTTATATTTATTTTTTTATGCAAGCTTAATTGACAAAGAAAATGCAATGTGTTCACATAACACTCGTTTTTTTTCCATTTAAATGTATGTCAAGCACTGAGATCAGCGCTGAAAACGGTACTTGATGGGGTGAAAAGAAAACTACAGTGGGGAAAAAGTTTTGAGACAAGGATGACGGGGTGAACAGCTTCTGTGCGCCACTGGGTTGCTAAATGACGTGCAATAGATGTTTTCCTTAGTTACATAAAAAAAACGAGACACGAGTACTGTAGAGGCAGATAAAAGACAATGAGAGTACCCCACAAACGGTGCGGGAGAATGGCCCCGTGAGACCGGACGCCTTTTAGTGACGCGTCCCTTGGCTTTTTAATGGAAATTAAGTCAGTGTCATACATGCTGGGACTCATTCTTAGAAAGAGCTTGCAGTTGAAAAGGACCCGAAAGTGTATGGACGACCCGTGGGGAAGAAAAGAATCTCTGGCCATCCATAAATCAACAAGCACTATATATATGGCAAAACGTATTTGTACGGCCAGTTCCTCCCCTTTTGTATTTTATTTTCTCCCTGTGCCTTTTGTAGCACACTGAAACATTTGTATATATTTCTAAAGCAAAAGTTCATTATTTTATAAAGAAAATAAATAAAGCATTCTAGTTTTAAACTGTGTGGTTTAAGAATGCGCTGTTTGATACTTGAATGACCGTTTTTTGTTGTTTTGCTTGTTTACGCGCCAAATGCAAATATCAATCCGTGTCCTGTTATTTTAAGAATATTTTTATATACTTAAATGTAATGTATAAATCCGTTTGCTAGCTGACAGTATCGTGTAACACAAAGCGAGAAGAGCATTTATTTCAATAACAAGAAATACTGGAGTAAAATATTTTAAATTTCCTTAAGAAACGGTACATACTTAACACATTTTTAAAATGAGGCATTAACCTTTAGGATGCTTTGTTAAACAGCTTAACCCGTATAGATCATGAGAAATTGATGTTCTTAACAAGGAACGGAAATGTAGCACAAATCCGTAAACAGCTTCAGGCACGACGTTATCCTAAAAATAGTGACTAGCTGAGCGTGAAAATGCCCTGAAATGTCATTTTCCCAGTGCGTGTTTCTGTTTGTTTCTTTTTTTCCCCCCTTAAGCGATAGGGAGAAATGCTTTGGGGACGCGATGTTAAAGAAGGACGGTTTAAAATAGTATGCCGGTTGAAATCGGGGGTGCCGTAAGTGCATGCATGTGCCTGCGTGTGCGCGCTTGTGAATGCGTGTGCCCGCGCCTCTGTGCCAGAGTTCAAAGCGGGTGTGTCGTGGAGATGGGGGCTTGTGTGTCTAAAGGCGTCCCCTTTGTGTTGCGCCTGTCTGAGAAAGTATATGTCCTTGTGCTTGTGTGTCAGAGTATGTAAGGACACTTCTCTTGAGACCGAAAGAGACACACACGGGATCAGAGCAGACCGAATCACCGAAAGCTGCGTTTAATTGTTCAGTGTGTGTGGGGGGGGGGGGCACATCTCTAGGAGCACTGCATCTGCCTCTCAAACAGCTTGTTTATTAGTGAGAGGGGAGATGACTAATAAAAGTTTGATGACATCAAAGAGATTATGAACAAAGCGGATTTTTTTATTGTTATTTTAGAACAGGCCACTTTTGAGAACTGGGCTTTCATATTTCACTGCTATTAAAATTAATCTATTCACTTCCATGTTCCATATATAAACAATACGGAAACTCAGCCTTTGGAGTTGCGTTTCGATTTCCAGGCTTCCCATGTGTTTGTGACTTCAAAACAGCGCTGATTTGATGCGCAGCATTTGATTTAAGGCTAGATTGAAAATGTGTTTAAAGCCACCATTTACCGACTTGTTCACATACATATATTTCACAGAACATACTTGCCTCACTTGGTTTTAGACCAAGTATAACCTTGGTCAGTCAGTAAAATCTTGTGATTTGGTTTTTCTTGATAGACAATCTTGTACAACTTTTGGACGTGTGAAAGCAGTTAAGTAGGCATATATCAGGGCTCAAACTGAAAGCGGCCCTTTTTTGTGCCTCAATCGAGCTCAAAATATCGTTTTAGTTTGACAGGTTTGTAATATTTCAAAACGCATTTTACCTTTCAAATTCTTTTCAAATATAGTTATTAATAATGATAATAATAATAATACACTTACATGATACGCCGGCACAACTTCATGATATATATACCGCATTTGTTCACAATGTAATGTAATGAACACTAATGTTGAAAATGTGACTTTTTCTGCATCACCCAAGGTACACAGTGATACTAGGATGTCCGGGGTGGCTCTCATTGTCCCATATACGCCTTTGCTACCTGCAGTAAATAAGACAGGGCGTTTGCGTGGGTTTATTCCGTGCGCTATCCCTGCACCCATTCACGAAGGGATTACGGTGCTTTTCTGGATCTCTGGCTTTGAGATTGAGACACTTACAAAGAAATTTCTATTATTTTGTTTCCCTTTTCTTTCCCGTCGTTGGACGTTTCTAAAGATGCATTTGGGCGTGCTTTATGAAGCAGCCTTTGAAATGTGACTAAAGGTAATTTTGTATAGCGGGTTAAGCCCTTGGAAAGTTATATATACATACGGCGTGGGGCTGTGAAGTGGCGCTCTCGGGAAGCACATGCCCAGTCTTGAGCAGGAGCCCGGCTTTAATGTACACGTCCGTCCCGTGGGGTCGGGCGGGATTTCGGATCTTTGGTGTTAAACACCTGCGCTGCTCAGATATTTGCTCGCTTGTTTTCACCGGTTTCCGAAAAGGCGCTCCAAAGCCCGTGGTTTCACTGTCAGTCGCGCTTTTATTTCAAAGAAAAATACCTTTCATACACTGTAAACACCTCGCTATTACACTAAAGACACCGACAGCAAATGGCGAAGTTTGACAGTTGTTCAAAGAGGCGCGGAAACAGCGCACTAATGCGATCTTTGCCAGCCGCCTCTGCAGTAATGGCCCCTTATTCGTCACGGTTCATACACACTTCATCTCAAGCTGCGAAAAGTATTTACCCGTATTTAAATTTATAAGAAATCGTTTGCATTCAACGGCAAATAAACTACAAACTTACTTAACTACAAACTTAAAACAGGAAAGTGTCTTTTTACGCTCTTCATTCTTGTATCTGTTTCTATGTAAAAAACAATGTTTTAATTCTATGCTATATTTGCTAAATTCATTCATAGTTCATAAGCATTGGGAATATGTCATTATTAGTTATGATTTTATCTCATATTCGCATTGTTAAACACTGAGTTTTATATA
>JAODKE010000043.1:8719064-8743220 GCA_026779605.1 Mormyrus hasselquistii | reverse complement strand
GGAGTTTTCCCCATAGAAATGAATGGAGAATCCCCACAAAGATATAATTACAAACCTGTGTGTGTGTGTGTGTGTGTGTGTGTGTGTGTGGGAGGGGGGGGCTGAATTCTCCATACTAGGAGACGTGTCCTAACTAGGTACTAGGTACCATTTTCCAGCCACTTGGCTACAACTTTCATACATATAAGAGCTGAATCAATAAAATAAAATTAATTGTAAGGCTGGACTTTCAGCTTCCTGTGTGAACTTTTTATTTTTATTTTTTGTGGTAGGTGACTGATGCCAGCAAGATAAACCATGATTGGCTTGTAAACGATCTGAGATCAGGGTCCCAGCAACGGAGAACGTATTTTATTGTTGGATGTGAACCCTGGCCTCGCTTAATGCCTGATAGTAAGCGCATAGCCTAATGTGACTAATATGCATGTAACCAGGGTTAAGCCAGTGGTACATACTACCCACGCAATGAAAAAGGGTGACTGCCATACTTTGGAGGGAATTGGAAGTCGGAGCGGCGGCCATTTTATTTAGCACCCAGGCAGAAAAACCAAGCAGTGTGCAAACTCCCTAGCTACCTCCAGAAGGATCTCGGTGATCCACAGCAGGCACCAGAATAATCTCATCTCCATCTCACGCTTACTGCAGAATTGCTTGTTCTATTTTCGCAGCCATACATACGTGTCCGACAACCCCGCCATTTCAAGGCTCTTAGGGTTTGTCTGCTGTCGCTACATCAAGGCCCACTAAAGATGTCCTCACTGCCAGGATTTCTGATTTTTAGCCATAAACCTGCCCAGTAGTGTGGAGTGAAACATAATCACATTTCTATCAGACCGTATTCAATACTCCCTTCTCGAGATGCCTGGTAAACCAGTTTGTTTTCTATTTTCTGTGAAAACTGAAAATTTAAAGGCAAAGACAGACCAGAAACAAACACCCTGAAAATAAATGCCACATTACGGCAATTTTAACATCAAAAATAAGCTGAAAGTTTTAATTAAACAATGGATGAACTGCCACTTACAGGTTAATAAGGATCACCTTTTCCCAGGCCACTAACTGAACTGGGGATTATAAATGATGATTATTAATAAGATTTTGTTAAGTCATGCTTCAACCCCCCCAACAGACACATACAGGGTGGGAGGGGAGGGGGAATAGACCCTTTTGTGTGCATGTGTGTGTGTGTGTGTGTGTGTGTGTGTGTGTGAGAGAGAGAGAGAAAGATGTATCATTTTGACGTTGTGGGGACAACTCAATTTTATAAATATCTGTGAATGCCATCAACAAACTAAAACTACCAAAACTCTAGTATTTTGTTTGGTTAGGCCTGGGTAGGGGGGCTTTTGCCCATAGAAATGAATGGATGATCCTCACAAAGATGTGAATATGTGTGTATGTGTAGTGGTGTGCGTGCATGTGTGTGTGTGTGTGTCTGTTTGTCTGTGTCTGTGTGTGTGTGTGCGTGTGTTTGCTAGAGGACTGCTCCTCTCACAGCACCCGGTGGACTCAGGAGGCATCCGGCCAGCTGGGTGATACAAGCGCAGGATCAGATCTGCCCCAGCAGGGGGCCCCGGTCCCTGTGCCACGTCCCTCTCACTGCTGCCTCGCTTTCCCTCTATGCCCACCCCCTCCTCTATTCATTCTCCCCTTTGCTGTCTTTATTTTTTTAGAAAGGGGTCTTTGTCTTTCTCTTTATTTTTTTGGGGAGGGGGAATGGCAGCAGTATCAGAAAGAAACGTTTTCAAAGAGGTTGTCATGTATCTAATGGCTTTGCCCTGTTAATAAAAGCATGAAGACAAATGAATGACGGCAAATAAAAAAAAAAACTCTGCGCTCTTCAGAATGAGGCCTTGTGTGTATTTCTCTGGTCTCGTAGCGCTGAAAATGTCTCCCTTTACCTTGGTTGGTGCCCTTATGCATTTCTTGCTGGTATTCCTCCACAGAAACTACAATACCAATCTATTATTAATCAATAAATGCTGATTTTCTCATGCATGGGCTTCCATTATATCGACTGAGAAATTGCATCCCACTCTCCCAGGGTCTGAACAGATTCCGCGCCCAGGTATCTGGTACTTGATTCCCCCCCCACACAATACGAGGATTTGGTATGTATCAAGGATCCAAACCCGGGCATGGTAAGGTGCTGAACGACTTCATCCGCTTAGGCAGCGGAACTGAGGGTTCCGTTAATTTTACAGTCAGGATACAAAGAGTGCTGGAGTAAGCGACTTGTTTAGGTAGAAACAGGCCCGTGAGAAATCCCATTGGTGGGAAGAGGGAGGGGGGGCAGAGGGTTTTGAAGGCAGGACAGAGGAAAATGGGACTGTGAGACTCTCCCCAAAGCTCTCATTTGAAGACACTTCACACAGTATCGTACTTGTAGTAATTACTTTAATTACGGTCCAGGCTACGTCGATAGGAATCTTTCACAAGATACAACCCAGCTGGCCTAAATCTGTGCACAAAACAATCTGAGCAATCCTTTAATTTTAAAGAGCCTTTTCGTGTTTCTGCTGGCGCTACACAGAGATAGAAAGGCTGCAAATGGTTTTTGGGACCGAGACATTTCTGACCCGTTAATGTGACGCTTTGCTCTTTAATAAAAGATTAAGGGGATGGTTTAAACACCGTATCGTGGCAATTAGCATGCAGTGGAACAGAGAGGCAGAAGAACAGTATTGCAGAGACACAGAAACGCAGGACGTGATAGGACCAGATGCTGTGTGCGATCAGCTAGACTCTAAACTGGAGGATTATGGGAAAGTAGTTAAATTCTACTGAGAGTCTGAAGTCACTAACTTCAAAGACCTGATTTTCATTGCAGTTTTACTGTATAGAGTTATATAACTATACTATATATAATAAAGTGTAAAATAATTGAAACCTAATGTAAGATACGCTTTAAGAAACATTTGTTTCATCAATCAATCCATTGCCATAGTACACAAAGCAGAGCAGACACACATCCATACACCATGGGTGATTTAGCGACGGCTGTTAGCCTAAATGCATGTCATCTGACTGATGAAGGAGACCAAAATAAAAAAACCCCAGAGAGAAGATAGCAGCAGCATACTGACAGTGGCGGCTCGGCACGCCCCCCTCCCTGGAAGCGTGGGGCAACAGCGCTACCCACTGAGCCTCTCTGCGACTGACACACACATCGCTTTGAAATAAGTGGATGTCATTCATCAACTCTACACACGTACGCCTCAGGATACAGCATGATTAGCAGATAAATAGCTACCTTGCCATATTGTAATATTCTAATAAAAAACAAATACAAAAAGTTTCTTTTGCCTCTCAGGCAACTCTCAGGTCAAAGATTACGGCCACCCCATGTCTGTCAGATCCTTCCTGTGCAACATTCCAGATTCTAGAAAATGCCTGCGGACGGTACAGGTGTGCAATGACAGGTCCGTAGTTCCCCTACAGCTAGGTAGCCCGGTGGTTAAAGACGGTGATTTGCAACCCCAGGGTTACTGGTTAAAACAAAGGGGGCGACCCCATCGCTGTCACCCTTAGTATGGCATTCTTTAGGTCCTTCCCCCCCAGCCAGCCTTCAAACCAGATAATTAATGACTTCAGTATTAGCTGACAGGCAAAGCCAGTTCTATAGCTGGTGAAAAAGACCAATAGTGGCGACTGGTGGGGCGGTGGGTGGGATGTCTTTGTCCCGCTTCCTCTATAATCTGATTGGTTATGTCTCTGAATCAATCATTTTCCCTTCTGCCCTCAGAACATTTTTGTGCAATTTAATACTCCCAAAAGTCAACCAGCCAGACTAAGACAGCCACTCTTATGAAGGCCTCTGAATTAAGCACACAAACTGGGAGGTTGAATCCTATGCTGAAGATTCCAGTAAGGTCACCCTGGGACTTAAGAATGGCAAAAGAATATCATAATGAGACCCTTCTACCGGACCTCCATTTTTTACACTCAGTACTTTTTGGAGATTCAGTCGAGCGCCATTAAAATGAGGGGCATCCAGGAATGAGGCCACAAGGCTCTCAAGCGCTTCAAAGACGATAAAAATGCCTCATCTGATGAGATTTCTTAGTTATTCATCCATTTCGGACTTGAGATAACAGAAGAGTTATTCCCCCTGCAATCAGCAATGACATGAAATGTCTTTCAGTACATGAGAGGCCACACCCCTGCATGCACACACACACACACACACACACACACACACACACACACACACACACAGCTGGTTATCCAGCAGTGACTTAATGACAGCTGTCAGCAGTCATCAAGTCATTTTCCAGTACAAAACAACAGGGATAAAATCAGGATTTGGGGAAGTTGTTTATAAAGGCTGAGGGTTGACTGCTCCAGCTGTCACATTAGCACATTTTGTGGGGTATTTATATTCATGTTTGCATTTTATCGCTGTGTCATAAATGCGTTGGTGCCATTAATGGAGATGTCTCTGCCAACAAAGGCCCAGAGAGGATAAAGCATCACAGCTACATCCAAGTCTTCAGACATTATTCCCACGGCAAAAGTGGAAGTCCGCACGGGTATTTTGCAGCATAATTTTAGCTTGAAAGAAAATGTTAAATTAAATATGAGGACAAAAAAATGTTATTTAATGGATTTTAAGAGTACAGTAAACATATACAACAACAACTAGAACAATAATAATAATAATAATAATATAAAGGAATTAAGTCTTTTATCAAAGTGCTGAGAAAAACCCATTCAGCAGCTTTTAAGAAAATCAGACAATTTTGCTGAATATCCGGCAGAGCTGCTGATGACAATAACTGTGCCCCCCCCCCACACACACACACACACACACACCTTCTGGGAAGGTACAGCAAACAGCGACGGGTGCATCTCCTTTCAGACTTGTCCCTTAAGGTCTGTCTCTGTAATCAGTCTTAGATCTCAGACATGAAAGACTTCAACACATCTTCCACAGAATTGCCCTCCGAGGTGCCAGGAGCTTTTTCCTTTTTTTTTTTAGGATAAAGGTTCAGCTAGTGTAAGGGTCAGCCGAAGAGAGGAGGTGGGGGATTAAACGACGTTTTATAATCTAGACGTCGAGGTGAATGCGACTTTGCGGCTCAACATCTGAATCATTAATCTTTCATCAAAGTGTGAAAGAGTGACGAAACGAGAATGGGGTGAGCCTCCGCACGGTAAAGATTGGATATCTGTCTGCTCCTGAACGGCCAAGGATGCAGACTGTCGGGCTGAGAGATTCCCAGCAATGCCTACCAGCTACTGCAACGAGAAACTTTAATAAAATTATTATATATGATTTTCTTTTCATTTAAGACTCTTTCAAAACGGCAACATTTAGTAATGCTCTTTAAGTCTGACGAAACCTAAACACATTGACAAACAATGCAAAAGAAACAGAGTTACTGTAAAAATTGTAAATCATCTCCATCTGTCTCCAAGTCACAGAGAGGTAAATAAAATATGTACGCTCTGAATGACTAGTCTAACGTAAATGCTTCTTTTCTGGGTTTGACTGAGCTGTAACGTGAAGAAGGTAAAAGAACCAGAACAATTGACTGTATACCTGTGGAAATTATACACCTTTGTGTCATGAACGCATGGTTTTGCTCTGCATATTATTGTGGACTAGAAAAAATATTCATATTTCAGATTTCAATACGCTAACTAAAGATGTGGTGGGAAACGTTCAACATGCTGAACTCCATCTAAGTTTGTGTTTATTAATAATTTAGGGTCATAAGAGAATAATAGGAGGTGCATTAGGGACTTTTGCCACGATACGACGCTGAAAATTTTGCCACTGGTGAGCAATGAAACACGTTTAAACTAGAGTAAAATTTATACAATGCAAATGTATACAGTAATGAGGCCTACTGAAAAACTAAGATGTCTAGTACCGGCATGCTCCCACCTAGCGGTCAGGAAAGGAATTTCATCCAACTGCATAAGTACAGATACTTCGAGAGAGTACTTAATAATGTAAGTTGTTTCAGTGAAATAGCCATCTCTGTTAAAGACTAAATCACAGCTGATCTATGCATATATTGTTTAAATGAGGCTGATTCCGGGGTCAGTCTAGAGTTCTTCTTAACGCAGTGACGACCTACAGTACGCGCGCTTACCAGCCGTTCCTCATCCTTATTTTTCTTCACTCCCATCCCGAACGTTATGACTAAATTCTTCTCGAGTTGTAACCGCTGTTCATCCAGGCACCTCGCTATAAATACGCAAAGGTCTACATATGTATATCATAATATGTAGCTTCACCAAACGACATCTGCAGTTTAATTCTCTTTTGCAAATCCAAATCTAAGTAAACCAAAATTGTTGTTTTTTTATCCAAGGACGTAGCCGTTACATTTGCGTAAAGACATTGTAAGCTTTAATTTGCAAAGCCAGTCACATTGTAATACTTTTAATTGTGACGGCTCAGATTGTTAAATGTAGCCTTAACAGTATGATGCAAACAGTATGATATGTGAACAGTGTGATGCAAATGTAACTCTTATATATATATATATAATTTAAATACTAGGGGCTATTTATTGCGGGGGATCAATGAATCCAAATTAAATATGGGGGTCTCCCTCCCCCCCCCCCATGATCCGGACGCCCCTGACTTCTGCATATTTCACCTTTATCGTTACATTACCGTAATCAATAAAGCAAAGAAGGCGTTTTTAAGACTTCAAGTCTTTGCATATTTTGCCCTCTGGTGGTAAATAACAAATAGTACACCCGGGTTGATGTTCCCCTCGGGTAGTCCAAGGCAGGTGAAATCCGTGGGCTAGGGGCTCGCGTCCAGTATCTCACCAGGCCATAGAACGCTAAGGGTTTTTCTGGATCTGTTGGCAACACCCTCCCCCTTACTGGTCCGAGAAATTTTTGTACAGTGTAAACCAGTCCACTGGCATCACTAGAACCCATCTATATGCTACATGGATTTTGAGGGGGTGCCATATGTTTTAAGGGCCTTTACAAACCAGTTTCACTTTGGGTGAATGCGTACCTTACTTGTATTCTCATGTACCTATTTTACTTCATCTTCCATTACTGGGGACCAGTTCCAGTACTAACTACAGAGGACATTAAAAATGTTGGTTTTGCTCCTCTACCAATGCAAGTACATTGCAAGTAGATTGGTTGCATCCTCACCGAACTGCTTGGTTTTGCCCCTGCTACAGAAAATGCAGGAAAGTTTTGGATTGCTCTCAGGTCAGTCAGTCAGAGAGAGATGATGGCGACGACGACAGTTGAGGGGCACTGCATTTATACTTCCGCTAAATTTGGTGAGATTGTTATTGAATTACCCCTTTTGCGAGAAGGACGATGGTAGGAAAAACCCACACTGTTGATTTGTAGAGGGAGCGGCACAGTGGTGCAGTGGTTAGCACTGTTACCTCACAGCAAGAAGGTTCGATACCCGGGGTCACCATGCGAATGTGTGTGGCTGTTTGTCTGTGTTGGCCCTGTGGTGGACTAGCGGCCTGCCCAGGGTGTACCCCACCTCTCAGCTGAAGATGCTGGGATCGGCTCAGGCTTCCCACGACCCAGATGGACAAAGCGGTATAGATAATGGATGGATAGATGATTTGTATAGATTCAGCTGAAATCATACCCTTGCTGTTAACCAATCTCAAGAATTTGAGTATTGTATTAGATGCCATTCCTTTCCAAAGCATAAATGGAACCTAATATAGCTGTAAATTGTTAATTTACTTTATCTGTGAAACTGCTGATTTTGAGAAGGAAATTAAATTACGATTGTGAAATTGTTGTCATTTTCTGACTGTTCATTTGAATGCTTATACTGGACTAGGAAGTGATCTATTGGTACGTCAGCCCCATCAAGAATTTTTTTCACCAGCTGCCACTGCTCAGACTCCTCAGTCAGAACCTGCATTGACTCACGGCATTGTCAGCAAAGTCAAGATCAGTTAATCTTTCTTCACCGATGGATGACCCACAGCCTCTGGTTCTCCCTCCATTCTGCACAGCACTCACAGTACCAGTGTACAGGCCGGCCATGATGTCCAGCAACTTCGGGGGATCCCATGAAGTCTCAGGATGCCCCACAGGGCAACTCAATCACCTGAGTCGAACGCTTTCCGAAAATCAACAAAGGCTGCAAAGAACCTCTGCCGATATTCATGCTTGCACTCAATGAGAACCGTCAGTGCAAGGCTATGATCAATGGTAGACTTCTTAGGCGTAAAACCAGACTGCTCCGGTTGCTGTCAGGCAAGCAAGTAATCATGGATCCTGTTAAGGATGATCCTAGCAAGTACCTTACCCAGCATTGAAAGCAGTGTTACCCCCCTGTAGTTGCCGCAATCCAGGCGATCACTCTTCCCTTTCCAGGTAGGGACTACAAATCCCATTTTCCAGTCAGTTGGGATGATTGCCTGCTATGCCAGCAGGACAGCCTTACCACCAGCATAGAGAAGTTCACCCCGGATACCACAGATCCCTACGGCCGTCCCTACCCCCATCTTAATCACCACCTGTGCAATCTCAGTGAGATTGGGTGGTTCACAGCTGACTGGAGGATCAGCTTCAAGAACCATAGAAACAGAGATGTCTAACATCATAGATGGAGGGTCAGCTTTAAACAACTGCTCAAAGTAGCCGGCCCAGCGGGTTACAACTGCAGTGTCATCCGTAAGAACTGTCCCATCACCCGCCCTCACTGCAAATTTCCGAGGAACAGATTCAGATGTGCGTAATGCTTGAATTCCTCTGTAAGCAGGACATGGGTCACTGGACCATAGATGGTGTGTCACCTGCTCACAAATGCCTCCTTATCTGCCCTCAGTGCCCTCACAGCCGTTCTTATCAGTTCCCAGTACAGACTGGAGTTGCCGCCAAGTCGTGCGCTGCGACTCCTCTTGATAATATCCAGGGAGCTCTGCAAGATGAACACCTCCTTTTGGGAACACCGACAACACCAACACAACTCTCAGCAACCTTCAGGGTCTTATCATGGAAGGTCTCTCACAGCACATTAGAGTCAGCAGTCGCACACAAGTCTGCAAGTTCCTCACACAGTCTGCATACACATTCATCAAAAACAACTTGATCTTTGAGTCTAAGTCCAGCCTCATTCTTCTAGTAGGTGGTGGCCTACTGGATCCAAACTGAATCTTCAGAGGAGCAACAAGTCTGTGGTCAGAATTCAGAAACTGGACACTTCTGTAGACCTTGATCGATTTCCTTCGCCGCACCACCAGTATTGGAGTACAAAGTCCAACGACGGCTCTAGACGTTGGAACCAGGATCCAGCGACCCACAGCCCCTGACCTTTCACAAAGTCAAGGAACATGGAGCAACTTTCACTCCAGATCCATGGGGTCCGATATAATCCTCATAGCCAGCCCTGTCAGTACCAGTGGTCACATTGAAGTCACCCATGACCAAAAGAGTGTCAATTTGTGGGCACCCTTCAACCACTGAGTGAAGTTGCAAGTAAAATGTCTCCTTCAAAGACACATCACTTACCGCGGTTGGAGCATAAGCTGAGACAACAGATAAGATACCAAAAGAATGCCTTCATCTGAGTCTACACTCTTTGGGATGAGTGACATCAGACACCATCGGAAGGAACCGATCCACTACAGCAACAGCTACTCCCTGAGTATGGCAGTCATCAGACCAACCAGACCAAAGGTAGGTATACCCACCTACAGAGATCTGACCACTCCCTGGTCTGCGTACCTCAGAGAGTACTGACACTGAAACATGGAGTTTATGAAGCTGGTCATCTTGCGAGAGAGACAAGACGTTTCACATTCCTACCCGGATGGGTCACCTCAAATTGAAGTGCGACCCGAATGCCACCATGCAGCAGGTGACGCCGCAACACCACACCAGCCCGATCCTCAACAGGTCTGACTCCATTAGTTCTTTGACAGTTTAAACTCGTCCAGGGATGAAGGCTTTCCCCATCCGCTTCATGGTGTGTGCAACCTTCCTGCAGGCGGCTGCAGCAGAGCTACTCCCATGGAGAGCAGACAAGTATCTAGCTTATTTTATTCGAGAAATTGTGAGTTGTTTTATGTTGGCTGGAGTGTCAATCCCGCCACCAACACCCGAAAATGAATTCCCTGCAAGTTGGAGGTTCGCTTGCAGGGCCAGATGCAGTTTAACATCAGACTACTGCAGATGATTCAAAATGCAGCAGCACTTCTGGTGTTCAATCAGCCTACTTGTTCTGATGTTACACCCTTCCTTGTCTCTTTCCATTGACTTCATACAGGTGCTCACATCAAGTTCAAGTCCTTAGTACTGGTCTTCAGATACGTTAATGAACAGACACCCATCTCCATCAAGAGGCTCCTTAAAATCTACATCCCATTTCACCCTTTTTAGTCAGCAAGACAACGCTGTTTTAAAGATTTCTCCACCATGTGAAGACTCCAGACGTTTCTCTTGTATGGTTCCCAAATGGGGAATTGAGCTGTCGAACCACACCTGGTGATCAGGGTGGTTTCGCAATATGTGTATTTGACCGTATTTGTGTACTCCTTTTACATTTCCATTGCCAAAGACCAGTTCCGATACTAAGAATACAAGTACACGAGAATGGTAAAAATCCCCGAATGTCATTTTTGCCTCTTCTCAAATATCAAGGACGCAGTTGCACCTGCCTAATGAAACCCATCCCAGGATTCACTGCACCCCAAGTTCATTCTTGGAAGACAAGCTAGCAAGAATTACGGTCTTTTCAAGACCACAAGTCCGATCTTTGCGTTCTTGGTATTGAGAAACTCCCCAGATTCCCTCTTGAACTTTAAGAAATGCCTGAAGACCCATCTGTTCCCGGAGGTTCTCTACTAGTCTGATGCCACTCTGTGATCTTGACTTCACTTGAACATCGCTTTGGACAAAATCGTATGCAAAATAAAATAAATGTAATGTAAGAATAAAAAAATAAAGATATTACACATTATATTATTCATTGCTTTATTACACAAAATAATAATGATGGTTTATTTTAATTAATTATATTTCGCAAAGGTTTATCATACTTAACAAGAACTTCCGCAAATGCTGCAGCACTTTCGATAGGTGCCAATTGAAGCGAGAATCGACCCCGGTCGAATACTCACACACACGCCGAAACTGAAATGTTGCAACAGTGAACGAACACGAACACACACACACACACACACAACTTTTAAACAAAATAACTTTATTTAGAGGTTCAAAGTGCTTCTTCAAATGTACATAACATACACGGTTGCTTCATTTGTTGCCTAAGTTTAGGGGAATTTAGTGCTTAATTCTATTCCAAGAAGGAAGTGGTTCTCACGAAAGTTTTTACTTTTTGTTATGTCATATTTTTACTTCTTCATAACGTACTAAGAGCAACCGTAGCAGGCAAGGGTTTTACTAGTCGATCAATGAGGGGCACGCCAATATTTATTTCTAATATGAACTGCTCCTTCCTAACCAACTAGTGTCAGCCGACGTTGGATTTAATATGAAATGTACGGAAGAAAATTAGCGAACGCAATTAGATGGAAACCAGGAGGATAAAGAAATTCGGCATCAAAACCAGACTTGCACGCATGGTGGCGCCACATCCTAATCGTATGGTCTGGACCCGATTTTCAGCGAATGACACGTCTGAGAAAAAGAATTTAGATGTATCTTTAAAGTGTTAAATGGGATTAGCAATCCATCCCAGGACGTCGTCTTCTAAAATATGTTGGTACATGACAGAACACATAAGTTAAATGCGATTTTAGCGTGTATTTAGACTGATGGAGGAACCCAGGATCAGCTTATAAAGCTCAATGTCCCCCTTACTTAAATGAATATTAGTCAGACTTATAACATTTTTTAAAAGCACCACACACTGCTTTTGAGTTAGCTTTTTGCGTAAATAAATAAAGTTACAAAGGCCTATTATGAAACCTTGGGAACCACCGCGATTTCTAAATAGCAGGCCTGTTAATGTGACCTAATGGATGACTAGTACAGACATGCTCCTCCCGATTCAGACCGTGGTGCTCATTACACTCACTCCTATCACTTCCTCCCTTTTCTGAAATGGGAACTGGTGCGCTTTCACTTTAGCAGTGAATTCAGAAGATGCGGAATTGTAGCTGAATGTCAACGTTTCCGGCTTCTTAGTCTGACAAAGGATTTTGTTCGGACACATTCATCTTTTGTATTTTTTTCATTAATCAAATAACAATGGAGTGTCCGGCGTCGCTGCGGACGCGCGTTCACCCGGTCGTTGTGTGCGCTCAGATAGCCAGCGCTTTCTACGACACCGGCTTGCAGATGGTGGTGAAGGAGCGCTGCTCCGACAACTCCACGACCTCTGAGGAGGACCAACAAAAAGCCATGTCAAATTTTTACATGACATATACCATGTTATCAAGTCTGCTTCCATTCGTACCTGCGTATTTTTTGGCGAGATACGGAGACAGGGGATTTAGGAAGGTACCCATCGGCGTGCCCCTTTTCGGGTATCTGATCTCCAGGACCCTTTTGCTGCTGGTAATACTCTTAGAGTTACCCATCGAGGTGATGTTCGGCGGGGCTGTGGTGTACGGCGTGTGTGGAGGCTACTCCTCTTACTGGGCAGGTGTTATGGCTCTGGAATCGGCCAGCTCCCAAAAGGAGCGCAGATCTCTCCGGATAATGGGGATTGAACTCGCGTACGGAATCGCAGGTTTTGTCGGAAGTTTGTCATCCGGTCACATTTTTCAAATACATGCGATGGGCAATAAAAACGGGCCAGTGTTGGTGGCGTTATGCATTTTTCTGTATTTCTTGTGCATTATCTACACATTTTTCATCCTGGACATCCCCGGAACAAGTGCAGCAAACAGAGAACATCGGCAAGAAGGAAACGTCGGGATTTTGTGGAACATAGTGGAATACCCACGCTCCTGTAACATCGTCATTGTGCTACTGTTTATCAGTGCCATCCTATACGACATTGCTGTGGCAGGTGGCATGGAGATGTTGATGTCTTTCATAATGAAAGAACCTTTAAACTGGAATGCTGATCAGGTGGGCTACAGCAACGCCGCAGGCTTCGTGGTCTTTTTCACGAGTTACTTTGGAGTCTGGCTCTTCTCCAAGTGCATCGGCGACGCCGCGATGATAATGATCGGAATGGTGTCCTTCGCTGCTGGAATTTACTTCATGTCATTTGTGACAGCGACCTATATGTTCTATTTGGGTAAGCAGTGATATTTTATCACTTTTCATGGAGTTTATCTCCCGTGTCGAGAGTAACTCTACAAATATGCTAATATATGCACATTTTAAAATTATACTTGCTCTAGAACAAGTTCGCTATCTTTTCTCTTAAAGCATCTCTGTATTTTACATTCAGCACGTGACAGCAATAACACAGTATAGGCCTAGTTTAAATAAGAAGAATATTAGTTCAGAAACTTAATGGCTATATTGAAAACCCAAAATATTTTCCTGTACCTTTAGAAATTATGTCAGGAAGTCCAGGGTTCCAGGCACAGACATTTTGGATAACGCCCAGGATCTTTTTGAAATCAGTGCTCACGGGTGATGCAATCCATCATTTTTTGTATGACTAACGGGTATTATTAAGAGAATCTGGATATACGAGTTACGGTGCACTGGATTCTTTTTACACTGACAGATTTAGGGATGGACGACATGGGCACCTCGGAGGCGCGTGGCGCCCGTACAAAAACGGTTGTGACATTTTTTTTGGCTGGGCGGCGCTGTAGGGGAGGTTCGCCCAGGGCGCCTTACACGCTAGAATAGCCTCTGATAATCACTACGCCCTCTCTGGATCGGCTACTTGTTATTCCCAATCTGAGTTTCCCGTTTAACCAGTTATTGTTAATCTGAAACCACAAACCAAAAATGTCTCTACTCGTTTGTTCCAGCTCGATCTCTGACCCTGTTTGCACTGATTCCGATGGCCACGATTCGCTCGCTGTTATCCAAGCAGGTGCAACCTTCCTCCTATGGTAAGTGCTTATAAAGGATAAGTATACGCCTATTGGGCGCACGATATTATATTCTTTGCTCACGATATCTTATATGCACAAGAAATCGGGCAAACATTAAAGCAACGATGAATGAAAGAAGTCAGTTTTCTGCTTTGATAGAGATGGGTTGGTTTTGTTTTTAAGGGACATGTTCCTGAATTAAAAACCTTTTACTGTACTGGCTTTTGGCCTTTCTTTGGAAGTTTTCAAAATTTGTTTCCAGTGAGTCTGCATTTGTAAATTTGTGATAGTTAGAGCTTTTTAAGCATCTCTTCAAATATGGGAAGCTGATACATCGTATTTCATATGTAATTCCTGTCGAATTGGTATTCAGTCAGAACTGAATCAAATCGGGCATCTGTTCCAGTACCCAGCCCTAGTGAACATACTTTCAGCAGCAGAAGTTGGACTTGAGGATATGGTAACATACGGCAGCTTTTAAATACGTATATTTTTCGTGAGGATTCACTTCTGGTGCATTTGTCTGCAGAACTGATACAGACACAGTCAGCTGTAATTGTACAAGATTCTTCATATCTTTTCAAAAGCCCGAGTGGAAGCTATAGGGTGATTTGGATCATCAACATTTACATGTGCATTTTGTTTCAGAAATTGGCTTTCAATGTTTAAAGCAGAAATAAAGGGTACCGATCATAAAAAGGTACAATGCAGATCAATGACATCATTGCGTATGGCAGACAAACCATGTTCTAATTCAGTCCCACCAAGCATTTACATTTATTTAGCAGGTTCTTTTATCCAGAGCAAGTACAATCACAATTAACATTGAGAGAGCAGGATCAGACAATCCCTGGAGCGACTGGGATTAAAGCCTTGCTAAAGAGCCCAACGGTGACAACAATCTGCTGATCAGGGGACTCAAACTGGCAACCTTCTGATCGCGGACATAGGGTCCTAACCTACTGACTCACACACCAAACCCACGTCTCTTGATGGGCTAACAGTTAGAAGTGAGTCCATAAGCGAGAGTAAAGATGGAAACTGCTTCATGTTGACCACATGTTTACAGACTGAGTCGCATTTTATCTTCCCACAGGGAAGATTCTCATTTCCCTGCAGCTGTCCTTCACCTTTGCCAGTTTGATATATTCGCCGATCTACACCAAGGTTTACCAAAGCACTCTGAGCTGGCTTCCTGGCTTTGTCTTTCTGTTGTCCAGCATCATCACAGTCCTGGCAATCATACCCATAAGGTAAGGGTCACTAGGCGTATGCATCTCATTATCATACAGTATCGTTGGCTTGAATCCAGCAGAGTATGCGGAGTTTGCGAGGTTATGGGTGGTTTCCTTCAGCTATTGGGATCGATAGCGATATGTACTTTGAATAAATGTGACTCTCTTGTGTTAGTTAGTGAATTTTTTAACCAGAATGTCTTATGAAACCATCACCTCCTTCAGCTAATACCTGATTATTATTTCTACAGTATCGTAGGGTGGATGATGGCACGTCAGGAAGGCTACGTGAGCATTGAAGGTGACCGATGAGTCTCAAATTTTTAATTCCAAGCTTGTGTTTCAGCCGCTCTGCCCATATGAGCTCACAAAACCCGGACAGACCAGGTAACCTTAGAGCGCCTCGCTTCGATACTTCCTGGCGGGATTCGTCTCAAGGGCAAGCCCAGATTAAAACCAAAGAAGGGCTCCGAGGGAGATTCATAATTATCAGTATCTGTAAGAAGGAATATCCTATAAGAAGTAAAACTGCTATTTCTTAATTTATAATTTCACTTGGTAATTGTCATGTTTACTGAAATACCCATGTTTGACTTTTCCCTTGTCCTTGTATTGTTTTTGTGACTGTCATGCCTTGTAAGTGTATTTTTTTTTCAGAATGTATTTGATTGCAGGAAAAAGGTATTTGGAGTTTTAATGTCCTGTTTATTTATTTGTTGACATGCTGAATCATACTGATGAAGAAATATTGCATCAGTTATATATTATGACTACACAGATGTTAAATATGAAGATATGAGGGTTTACATAACAAGTATGATTTGTAAATCAGTTTCTCTATTTTAAGAATAAAATGTGTGGTTGCTAAATACGTCACAGTCAGGTTTGTGTTCTTTCTGTATTGCGAGTTACTTTATAATCGCGACTGAAAACCTATATAAACATATAGAAAATACACTATAGATTTTTAAGATATTAATCATTTTTTTCAAATGACAATAAATGTGCGCTGACTGTGCATCATGACCCTTGCATGTTCTGGGCACAGCTGGTACAGTAGCAGATAAACCTGATTTTTGAGGCAGATGACACTGACAAGGCAGAGCGACACCAGACTCTGTTTCCTTTTCTCTCGCTAACTGCCACACAAACAGGAAACTTATGGTTATTTATCACACTTTGGCCTTCTGTACCAGAAATGTGTTGTGTAACCAACTAGCAAACCTGCAACATTGTGCACTAGATCAGAAGGACAGGCTTTGAAAAAAGGCAAAAGGAGAGTTAACTGCTATCAGACAGCGGTGAGCAGTAGCAGAATTTTGTCATAATGGTGAATTTATTTTGCAACGTTAATAAATATAATAAACAGCTTACAGGGGAGCTGAATTTCACTTAGCAACCAAAATGTAAATAAATCAACAATTCATCACAAGTGTAAAATGGGCCTACATCCCTCCAGCAGCCTAGTTTGGCTTTTTTATTTTTATTTGAATAGCATGAAAAAGTGTCAGATTATGATTATTTTATTTTTTTGTGCATTCAGTCATTCACCCTGGTTGTGGAATTTAGATTTTATTTCCTGTAATTTACTAACTAATTACCTGAATGTCATCATATGAGTTCACTGAAGCCCCTGTATCTTCCAATCAAACAATAATATAGTAAAATATTAATCAGTAATTATTATCCATCCATTATCTATACTGCTTATCCATTTCGGGTCACAGGGAAGCTGGAGCCAATCCCAGCATCTTCAGGCGAAAGGCAGGGTACACCCTGGGCAGGTCGCCAGTCCACTACAGGGCCAACACAGACAAACATACTCACAATTTAGGGTAGCCAGTTAATCTAATCTGCATGTTTTTGTGGACTGTGGGAGGAACCGGCACATGCACAGGGAGAACATGCAAACTCCACACAGAAAGGCACCCTGGGTATCAAACCCAGGACCTTCTTGCTGTGCGGTAACAGTGCGAACCACTGCACCACCATGCCACCCAGTAATTATTATTTGAATAAAAATAGCCTATATCTGTACAGATGTTTTTCCCTGTTTTACTCTTTAAATATGCTACTACAGAAACATGGGGTTCACAAATGATGCGAACAGTGGTTTTACTGAGTAACTCTTAGAATCCATATTGCATAACTGTTCAAAAGCAAAAGCCATGTAGTGTAAAGCGTAAACGTGTCGGTAATCTGGATGATTAAAAAAGAAAAAAGGCAAACGGTAACATTTGAAGACACCAGTGTCCTATCCACACCTGGCAACCTCAGGTCCTGCTGTATCCACGTCCGTACAATATCACGGAGCGGATAATGAAAGGAAAACACCTATTCAAACAAAGCTGACATCTGAGTATCCGAAGCAAGATAGTGTATGGGATTTTACTGAAAGTATTACATGCCGATATTGGGATGTATCAGCACCTGGGTTTTTAACACTGTTTAGTATGGTTAACTTTTTCATGAATTTCTGGGGTATCACAGACATGACAAACACCATTTTCATCAGCTCAGCCTGATAGGGTCTGAATTACAGAAACAGACGGGCCAATTTTTTTCCGCATGTGTAATACATCCGTCTGATGGCTCTCCCAGGGTGTTACGGGTACAAAGTACCAAGGCAGAGACATGCTTCAGTTTCAGGTTTCATCGTCACACGTGTTCTGAGGGATGGAGATACAGAATTAATGGTACATGGAAGAGAGAGAGAGAGCCAGAAAGAGAGGAAAAAGAAAGATTGATTCCAAGTAAAGTGAGAAAACATCAGGGCATGCTGGGTTAACTGGCTGTCCCCCCATCCAAGGAGCCCGGTACTGTTACAGGCCTGTTGATATGTTATGTTTCTCCAGAAAGGTTTCACCATGAAGGCTTTTTTAAGTGCTGAAATTGTCACTTGATTTTTCAAAATCCGTTAGCTAAATATAAAGATTTCCCCAGAATCACACCATCCTTAGTTTGACAGCACAGACACATTTGTATAAATACAAATATGAATTTGCTACTTCTGATACCAGTTTTGTTTTACTTATTGTTTATATTATGTATTGCTTATTGTGTATATTGTGTGTATATGTGCTTATTGTATATTTGTGTTTTCCCAAAGATAACACAACTGTTGTTCTACAAAATATCAAATTTATTTTGATAAAAAATTTGTACACATGCACACCCACACAGTATTTTATAACCACAAATATAGCCCAATGATTTTTTTTATTCATAAAGCTAGCACACGGTTGCAGACTTTTAAACATGTTTTAGAAGACACCATGGGGAAAGCTTGCACTGTTCGGTTATAAATTTTAATTTACAAAAAAGGCAGTCTGAAAATCAAGTATAAACATTTAAAAACAATTTTACAAATGGACGAAGTACAAAAAGAGCAACAGTCACTCAAACAATATGTGTAGAAGCTATGCCCAATTACCAACTCATGGATTCATGATTAGCAAAACACCTAACTTCATGGATCAAATAAATGTTTATTTTTTGGTTGACAGTAATGCTAAAGATAATCATTTTATACATTCCTTTTTTGGCAGTCTCTGTTCTAGTCTCTTAAATATTTATTTTTTACTTACTCAGAAAAATAAAATAAAACGGTTTCTTATTATTTTCATGGAGATAAAATAATGAAAGGGTAATGAATGTAGCATGGATTAGGAGACATGGAATGGTGAAATGTTGGCTTTGATTAATGCTTAAAAGAAAGTGAAGGAAAAGAATTCATTTCACATGCCAGCTCCGAACCAAGGAACCAAAAAGAGTGCATCCCCATGGCTTTTCATGGGAGACAGTAACACAGTGGCCTGATTTCAGTCTCAATCGCATGCCACTCTGTTGCAGGCTTTCGCTGGGCTAAAAGTGCACCTTCCGATCCCATTGGTGTTGTGGTACATACATTAACATTTTCACTGGTCGGCACCTGGCAACAAGCCGGCACTGATATCACCCCAATGGATGTTGATGCCCTGAACTCTGCCCTCACAACATCTATATTACTTGTACATAGCCCAGGGTAAACTTGCATTGCACAATTACACTTAAAAATAAATTTATGTGGGCAGTTGTTCAGGTCCCCCCCCCCCCTCCCCCAACCTTGACAAAACACGTTACACGTGGAAATGCATTTAGCTGAACAGCACGTGATCACAGAACGTTTAATTAAATTTCATTTTCCTTTTTTTAGATGGAATGCACTAACACAGTGTATCCCAGTCCGCTCCTCGGGAACCCCCAGACAGTCCACAAAAAAAGTCTGGGGGTCCCCGAGGACCGGACTGGGAAACACTGCACTAACATGAATGCACACAATACATACAGACTACTTTTGCTCCATTCACTTGACAAAATACAAACCATTGTGCATTTATAAGGCAAATACATGGAGGCTGGTTTAAACTAGGCATTTCATGACTTCACCGTGTTGATAAACTAGTCCTTCATTGACCAGATGCGTCGGTTTGCACTGTGCCCTGAACAGTAAGAAACAAACTCTCCCAAGCAGCCTGACTGTAAAGAGGGCAGAGTCACCTGGTAATTGAAGGTGTCGGGGGAAAAAACTCAGAATGAGACTCTTGGCAAAAGTGACACATACTTGCAAGTTGAATTTTTTTTCCCCCCCCCAATCTGACATGACATGCACAGCCTGAGGTTAGCGTGGTGAAGCCAGCCTGAAACAGTGTTTGGCAGAATGTTGGAGAAGTGTACGTGTACAGTATCCTACCGCGTTCTGTGTCGATGTAGCAGGGCACGTGCCACATGTAGGACCTAACAGTGCACGCTTTGCGCTGACCCAAGAGGGTGCATACTGTGTACAGACACGACGAGGCAAACGGTGCAAAGATGTGGGACACTACACACTCAGTCACCGGAATCTCCGGACCCCAAGGTACCTGCTTACACGTATGGTTGACACAGTGCTAGAGGGGCTATTTTCACCCCTGCAGACATTTTACAGAAGACAGGAGGAAGAGGTAAGAAATACTGAGGTGTCTTTCGAAACACTGACTGTAATTTAAAGACCTTTGAAGAACTTTTCCTCGATGCTGACAAAACCTTCCTCTCTTCCATCCTCCTGATGTTGAACACCCAGAGAGGCTGCAAAAACTGAGATATTAAGAGATGCCTGACTTTAGGGCAAACTTATAAGCAGGGCAGAAACTAGACCCAACTAGAAGAATGTAAAGTGTACAGAACTTGACTAGTTGACCGTTGTCATGAAAATCCTAGTTCTGACAGCTATTTTTTTTCCCATTAGACAAATTACAGTAATGGAAGAATTGTTCCATAACATGTATGCGATTTGTATGCTAATTGATTGGCTATGGTGGAGAGATCATTTCACGGCACCGAGTCTTTTCAACAGTTTCTTCCCTTTGGAGAGGAGACCCTTTTTCTTTTTGGAGGCCAAGTCGCGGGGGCCCCTTACGGGGCTGCCTGGCCCCAGCGCAGAAGGCCCGGAGCCGGGGAGATGCTGGCGCACAGTGGGGGAGGCGGCTCTCCTGGGCGGACCCGTGTTTTCCAGGGGGACCTAATGGGAGACCCGTAAGGGACAGTTCAGGGCATTACAAAGCCAGCTCTCTTGCAACCCAGTCCCCCTGCGTCCATTTTGCCATAGCAGGGCCACCGTACCTTAGGACGCATGTAAGCACATCTCCCCTTAAACAGAAGTAGAGTGCCTCCTCTTGCCCACTTGGCTTTTTGAAAGTGTTTTAATTTACACCCCCAAGAAAGATCAGCCTTAAATGCTAAACCTAAAAAGGCAGACCTCTGGCAGGACTTAACAGCATATCATATGCATATTAAGTGCAGTACAAATGTTTAGGAAATGTCCACCCTTCCATTAGGAGCATGATTCTGTGGTCTGAGATAGCTGGGGCGCTACAAAACTGCTACGATGACCTCAAAGTCAATGATACAAAAACAGGAGATTGGACACAATATCAAGCTGTTTTACATTGAGTCACTCAGAATGACAGTATGCAATCGGTCAAAAAATCCCCCTTTAAATGTATAGGCAGTCAGATACACCCAGGTTACAGTGAAACATCTAATTTCTAAATATTCCTTCCTTGTAATCATGGGCTAAAAGGCATTTTCTGTAATTGCACTTAAGAGAGGAAGTGATATCTTTAATTATCATTAACATGAGACTGTCACAGCTAATTTGAACTACAGCAAGTCCATCTGGAAGTCCAAATCCAACTTGTAGGGATTAAAGTTAGCGCATAATTTAATGACTAAAAAGTTATATGAAGAGAGGAGATAAGTGTTTAATTTACCAGTTCTGATGCAATTTATCACTTTTCACCAAGGTAACTTCACGAAGGTTGTTGGAACCAATTCAACCTGCTTTAAAAAAGTTTTATTTACAAATCTGTCTGCAAGCACTTTAATGATTGTTAAAAAGTCAAATAAATAATAAACAAAAACAGAAAAGAAGTTCTCTCATGTTAATATAGTGATGGATTTTTTTAAAGAATCTAACTGATGCCATTATCTATGGTGGGAAAAAAAACTGTTAGTAGACCTTTTGCCATTTTGCATCATTCCTTAGGTGACAGCGAAAAAGTGCACCCCACAAACAACTTAATCAGACTAGCCGTTGTGGTGGAACCTGTAGAGGACATTCTCTATGTAGGCAAACAATGACTGGAAGGTTCCAAATGGAGGAATTGGCTTGTTCTATTCAGCCACATGCAATATAGTGCTCTTGCGCAAAAACTGTGATGAATCATACATTCTGTACTGATAAATCTTAACTGCTTTCATTCTTTCATTAAGAGTGGCGGGGTGCACTACTTCAAGGGGGGGGGGGAATCTAAATTGCGTGTTAAATCGAGTAATAAATAGCAAACAATAACAAGGTAATCTGGACGTGCAACTGTGGCCTTTTAGCTTACCATGAATTACAGCAGGGATACTTATCATGAAAGACGGACATTGTAATGTACAACACCCAGAGAAACAACTGAAGATACCATACTTCTTGTCTAATGCATTGGCCGGGGTGTGCATCCTATGGGATACACCTTTTCGCAAATCTGCTGCTCGGTTCAAGCGTAGATTTGGAAAAAAAAAAAAAAATTAAATAGAGTGTGGAAAAAAAAATTGCATAAGTCTATCAGTGTTGGTCTGTGCCATACTACAAATGAACATTCTTTTTTTTTTAAGAAAAAAAAATATATATATATCAATAGGAAAGTATGGAAATAAAAGGAAGAGTTACTGCTGAGAGAATAGATTAGGCAGAGGAGGTCTAACGGCATAATAGGGTGAAGCCAAGCATACCGGCGCCATGTGCATTAGACGAGGCGTACTGGTGGTATTCTCAGTTGCTCACTTACGTGACGGAAACAGTGCCTTTAAGGTGTGAAATGAACACTCTTCTTCTGTTTTGCCAAGCGGGTGAGGAAAGAAATAAAAATGCAGTGATGGCATTTCAATAATCTGCACTATGAATATGAAAAAAATAAAGGATCATAATAAAGAAAAATAAATACAAATCTCAGATGAAACCTGTTGATAGGCAAACATGTTAATTTGCAAAATATTTACATACAGTTATTGGTACAGTATTGTTATTATTACGATTACTGGTTTATTGTAGTGGTAATAAGTTCATTAGCTTTATGACTGTGTTATGAACTCAATAATCGTACTTGCAATTGTAGGTGAGATACAAAAAAACCAAGCCATTTTGGACAAACACACAAAAAAAAAATTGTGACGGGCGTAATATTTAGCATTATAAAAAGGTTGGAAAACCTCAAAAGGAGAAGACATGCTTTGCTACAGAATATACAGTACATGGCGTTCATACCCAATGCATCTAGGCTATTTTGTTCTTTATGGGCTTATTTTGGATCAAACATACTTCATATTCATAAAGCACTTTTCACAATGCTAATTATACACGCTATCCGGTGCAAATAAAAGAGTCGGACTGAGCTATTTTTTTTGTTTAAATGTTTCTGTCGGTAATTTGTTTTTGAAAGCTCTATGTCCTCTAGTAATGCTTTATGAATATTTCCATTTATAAAATATTACAACACATACTCGGTTCCCAGTCTACAGCATTTAATATAAAAGTAAACGTACTTCCATAAAGCACGAAGTATCCGGTTCAACTTTACGTTAACAAGAAATCGAACATGCTCCGTTTCTGAATTTCCGTCGTTACTTCAGCCACCAAACACAAACACAGACGGAAAACAAAGCAATAAGTAAATAAATAAATAACGAGGTAAAGAAATCAAAGCGGCGAATGGATGACAGAGGGCTAGTACTGTGAAAGAGGATGTACCCTTTTGGTCTTTATCCGTGCAGGAGCATCCTGGGCATAGCGTGCTGGAGTGTCAGTGAGATAGACCTCTACATCGTCAGGCACTCCTTCGAGAAAGTTAGAAGGAACGAGACCTTTGTGTCCATTGAGTTCACCCTGCAGGGGGCAATACAGAGCAAAAAAAAACGTGTAAGGGCTATGTTGTTTTGTTAATGTAAAAATATAGCAGTTTTTTGGTTCTAAAACAAAAGTCCATTGACAAGTTTAACATAGCTGCACATATATTCTGCACAGACATTTACATTTTATTAAGTATCATAATTATTTTGACTGACTCGTTCAGTTCTGTTTTTGCTGTTTTACTATTAGTTGCAATTGTAGTCAATGGCTCCCAAAGAAACACTAAACACAAATGTCTGGTGTTGTATGTTATTGCAAAGGTGCTACCCAGTGAGACTGCGAGTTACAGAGCGTTTCAAGTCGGAATAGCTCTTTTAGAACTATAATTTGGGTTTCAATTTATTACTACTTGAAATTAATATTTTACTTTAATTTAATTATTGGCTGTTTCTAATGTCTATATATAATTAATTCCAATTAGCCTCAGCATGTCTTTGGACTGTGGAGGGAAACCGGAGACGGGAGTACCCGGAGGAAACCCCACGACGACACAGGGAGAACATAT
>JAODKE010000043.1:8690780-8703472 GCA_026779605.1 Mormyrus hasselquistii | reverse complement strand
GTGCCCCCTCCCCCCCCCTCGCGGGGGGCGGCCCCCCCCTCCTCCCTCAGAGACTTCTCCCCCCCCCCCCCGGGGGGGGGGGGGGGGGGGGGGGGGGGGGGGGGAGGGGTTGGTCTCCACCTTAGCTGTGTGCCTAAACCAAACCCTCTTAACATGACACCATATGCTTATGACATCTAATGCGTTCACACTGCAGTACATCCAGCCAATTTTATCTAGCTCATGTTCTAAAACAGTATACCTTTGGTCTATTCAAAATAAACAGTACATAATATTATTCTCTTTGTTATACAGGTTAATGCCCATCACAATCTGCAATATAATCATAAAACAGTGGTTCTCTTACTTGAAGTGGCATCATTTTCCACTTCAGTTTGATTTTGTTATTTTGTGTTCTGACTCCTGATGGCCAATCACAGGGTTTCTTTTCCCCCCACTCCCATCACACCCACCAATCACGTGATTGCTCCACCCCCTTTCCCCCTACTCACGCGGTTATTCTCAGCCACTCTCTGAGCGGCCTCCCGGGCGATGGCTTTGGCCACCGTGTTGGGGATGGGGGTGCCCTGAGGCTGCGGCAGGATCCTCTGCGGGGAGGGCGAGCGGCGACCCTGCATGTGGGGGGGCTCGAGGGCGTGACCATGTGATGGGGGCATCGAGGCAGGGGGGCACGCCGGGTCCCATGACGGGCTGATCCTGGTACCCTGGTGGGTCCCGCCTGCCTCCGGCTCTTTGGTTTCGCTCTCTCTGGCACTTGCTAACGGCTTGGGCCTGGGGTGCGTTTGTGGCATAGACTGCAGGGGCAGGAGGGGTGATTGGTGGGGCGGGTGCAATGGCTGAGGAAGGGTGTGCGACTGTGGCCGGGGCATTGATTGGATCTGTGGCTGGGGGTGGGACGGAGGGTAGGTTTGTGGGTAGGGTGGAGGGTGCACCTGAGGGCGTGTTGTGTGGGGTGGGGGGTGGAGGACTGGGGGCTGTTGTAGTGGGGGGTGCTGAGGCGGGGGTGGAGGAGGCACCAGGAGGTTGTGTGGAATGGTGGCGACAGATGAGTCCTGGGACTCTCCTTGTGTTGACAGTGTCCTGACGATGACCTCCCGAGCCTCCAGACACTGTATCCTGTTGAGCTCCACCAAGACGTACTCTGCATTTGGGAACATCACCTCAGCGATCTGTGAAAAGACGACTCCGCTGGGGGAGGTGGACCAGAACAAGAGCCCCAAGTGAATAATACCCTAACCCTGGCTATAGGTTTATAACCCGGGCTTTTATTTTCTCTTCTCACAGAAAATTCAATATGCTGGAAGATATTTTATTGACAAATCACCTATTATACATAATTTAAAAATTATGGAAGTAATCAAGGAACATATTTTGAACATTTCGGGAATATTGGCTGAAAGCCTTAAATTGTAAATTGTAATTGTGCATTCTTTTCCACTAGGGGGCGCAAGAGATCAACAATGGTTATGGGACCACTCAAACCAAAATCAATGAGCATCGGGATCAGGAATTAAGAATGTGCCTCAATGGAATCGATAACCCTCAGATTTCACCATCACCTCTATCGACCATGGCCTTACTTTTTGCCCTTTTGTGCAGACAGCGTAGCCAATTACGCTTGCTCCGTTTGAAGTTCCATTGGATGTGAGTGGTGGGGGCTTCCATCGCACCTGGAGCACACCTGGAACCTGTGCACACTGGACCTGCACCTCCTGAGGCGGCTGTGGTGGTCCTAGATGTGGGGGAAGCAGGGAAACAGCTTGAGACTCCCAGATACACATTAGATGCTTTCCCAGCACAGGAACTTTTTTTCTGGAACAAGGAGTGCTTCTCATTATGAAGAATGCAAAGATTGTACTTATGGTCTTGGCAAGACTGGTCCTGCTAACTTGCCTCCTAGGAACTTGGGGTGCAATGAATCCTGGGATTGGCATCATTTTGCAAGTATGCAATCAATGTATCCTTGACATTTGGGGCAGAGCAAGAATGACATCTGGGAACTTTTCCGATGTAAAACAGGAACACAAGTATGCATAGTGAGAAACACTCAAGGACTTTTATTCTGGAACCTGTAGCAACTCTGGCTTAGTTCCTCAGAAGTAGTTCCAAAGCACCTTTTTTAGTCTCTTCTCTGGACTAGGTACTTTTTGTTCAACCACAAATTACTGGGGTGGGTCTTCTTGTGATGAGCTTGATGGTTAACCACAAACACCGGCACTAACTTTGAAGTTATGCGGAAGCGTGGGGAAAAGAGGCAGACGTAGCGGAGCAAAAACAGAGCAGATATAATTCCTTTAATGAAATCCTTATTTGCCTGCATCTCCATATTTCTGCATCGGAAAATTCAATCAATAACCGATCTACTTTTGTCTAATATTACCGATGCCGGCAGTGAAACTTGCTAGCAGAATAACATTTTTTATTCTGGGGAAGTTGAAAGATTGATCTGCTGGCCAGACATAATAATAAATTATAAACATGTCACAGTTTGCATAACTAAAATATAAATAAGTCTGCATGACTGATTCACCCAAAAACAACAAACAAAACGACTCGATCATCCTCTCTGTCTGTTGTCGGGCATAAGAAATTTGGTCATAAATGTCCACATTGGTTGGAAAATGATTTGTTTCTATTACCATAATATTTGTGAAATTTAAAGCTTCTAACGGAGATGGATATTATAGTGTATTGTTTTAGGGTTACAACAGCAGAACAGCTCTTGGGACTTGAACTGGAGTATTCTGCTAAGCCACATCTCTGTGATAACCATTAATGAGCCGAAACCTAATCTATCTCGATGCATAAAATGCTCCAGCAGCAGACCAGCTGACTATAATGCCACACTTTCATTCACTTTCTAATACATAAACTGGACTTCAGGCTTATTCTCCCTGCTTGTTGACTGTTTGCAAAAGCCCGACCAGCTATCTTTTCTGTTCGCTCCACCCTCCCAGTTTATTAAGGCATATTAAATAACCTCTTCATCCTTCCATCCCGTGTTCCATTCCCTCAACCCTGTGTCCTGTTCTCTCATCCCCGAATCGCATGGATGTCTTCACACCCCCAAATGAACGAGTCTCACACACACACAACATTTGTGTTTCTGTTTGACATGATAAAAAGCCAAAAACCAAACCGAGAACCAAAATTAAATCCCTGATTCCTGGAAACACAGCAATGCGACACAAAATAAGCAGCAGAGATCAGCATAATTATATAGTAAATGTAGATGGACTGAACAGCTTGAGGTGTAGACATCAGCAGGGTTTGTAGGGACTGTGAATTTCAGACATTCTGAAATATCCAACTCAGGATCTGGTCATCACCTCAAACAGCCTCATGTATCAAGCTGGGCCTGCAGCCTCAACCTGTCACGCCCCATTTCGGCCCCATGTCCTCGCGTTCTGTCCATTTCAGGTTCCCTAGCCGACTTTGCCTCTGCGTGTGCCAGGCGAGGTTCGTCATGCGTGAGACGGACAATTAACTGCACTTGGCTTCCATGGTTCTGAATCACTGCTACAGAATGCCCCCCTCCCCAGGCACCGATCGATCCTCAGCTCAACACTAATTCTGGCACAGAAACATGAGAAAATATTTGGCACCTTATCAAAACCTTTGCGCAGTCCCGGGTCTTAAACACAGACAAAAGACACTGAATGGAACGATTACCTCGTGAAGGATACCTACAGAGTTTTCCTCTCATACTCCTCCTCATCATCATTAAAAGCTTACATCTTTCTTCCTCGATGCCTTAAAAACCTTCAAACCCCTCGTCCCAAAAGTAGCACCCAGCAAATCTCCCTTCCAGTGCTACCGCTCTGGTGTTGGGTGTCAAAGCTCACCCTTGAGTTTACTTTTAGCATGACAGGGGGGTGTTTCTGTGAGCATGCCTGCCCAGCAGCAATGCAGAATACTGGTACAAGAACTCCGCCCACGTATAGCACTACAGTAAAAAGCTCCCAGCCCCTACAGAATTCATGCAGCCCTCCAACCCCCATCCCCTAATAGGTGTGTGCCCTGATCCCCCCCCAACTGTGGGAATCTCCTTTATATGCTTAACCGTTTATCCTTAATTGCTGTTATATCTGTAATACTGTAACAAATTATTTCAAGTCGTTGCGTATTACCCGCTGCAAGGCGCGCGAACTGTGGTGGGGGGGGCGCTGCTTGGAAGCAAACCGGACCAGCTGTGCGCAGCCGCGCGTGTCCGCCCGATCTGCAGCAGCTCCAGCAACAGGGAGGAGCGGCGGCTCCATCTAAGCCTCCGCGCGCCTTGTAGGAGGCGGAGAAAAGGCGGCGTCTCGCGGAGACACACACAGCTGGAAGCGGATTTTTCGACAGTCACCCCCCCGGTACGCCCAATTATGAACGCGACTTTTAATTCCTTCAAATTATTGCAGTGCTACGCACTTCAGCATTCATAAGACAATAAATGAGAGATTGTGTGCGGCTAAACAAGACCAGGGGTCTGTATCACGACGAGAGATTCGTTTAGTTGGATAACTTGTCGGATTTAAGGTACCCCAATGGACTTAATTTACCCTGGGTTATCTTTAACAAGTTCTTACTAGCCCTAAAAATCGAACTTTGTGATACAGCCCCCTTTCTTGCATTAAATGGACTCGCAAAGTCGCTTTGAAGTGTCTTAAACTTCCACCTTGCGCAGCGCTTTGGGGCATTGCAGAGTGATTTAATAATAAACAGTACTGTAAGCGACATGTCCTCCACAATAAACAGAAAAAACAACAAACTTGGTTATTTAAATGATTAAGTCAACCCGGACATCCCATCGTTGTGACTGAGAGACACTGACATATATTGCACATTAAAGTAAAGCTAAAACAGATTCTGTCAAAAACTATTAACAAATCCTCCTCATTTTGAAACTGGTGATGTCAACCTTGGAAATATGACTGAGTAAATATTTACTTAATTCACTTAAGGCAGCCAGAGGACTATGAATCTGAGATTATAAACAAGTAGTGACTAGTTCTATTCACAAACTCATATACAGTGGGCAGTGGGTACAGAAAGTATTCAGACCCCCTTCAATTTTTCACTCTGTTATATTGCAGCCATTTGCTAAAATCATTTAAAATTATTTTTTTTCCTCATTAATGTACACACAGCACCCTATATTGACAGACAAAATAATAATTTTGCAATAATAATAAATTGTTTAAAAAGTTCTATTTTGGTCTCATCAGACCAGAGAATCTTATTTCTCATCATCTCAGAGTCCTTCAGGTGTCTTAGCAAACTCCATGCGGGCTGTCATGTGTCTTGCACTGAGGAGAGGCTTCCGACAGGCCACTCTGACATAAAGCCCTGACTGGTGGAGGGCTGCAGTGATGGTTGACTTTCTGCAACTTTCTCCCATCTCCTGACTGCATCTCTGGAGCTCAGCCAAAGTGATCTTTGGGTTTTTCTTTACCTCTCTCACCAAGGCTCTTCTCCCCTGATAGCTCGGCTTGGCCAGACGGCCAGCTCTAGGAAGGGTTCTGGTCGTCCCAAACGTCTTCCATTTAAGGATTAAGGAGTCCACTGTGCTCTTGGGAACCTTAAGTGCAGCAGAATTTTTTTTTGTAATCTTGGCCAGATCTGTGCCTTGCCACAATTCTGTCTCTGAGCTCTTCAGGCAGTTCCTTTGACCTCATGATTCTCATTTGCTCTGACATTGTGAGCTGTAAGGTCTTATATAGACGGGTGTGTGGCTTTCCTAATGAAGTCCAATCAGAATAATCAAACACAGCTGGACTCAAATGAATGAATGAAGGATGATCAGATGAAATGGAAAGCACCTGAGTTAAATATATGAGTGTCACAGTAAAGGGTCTGAATACTTAGGACCATGTGATATTTCAGTTTTTCTTTTTTAATTAATCTGCAACAATTTCAAAAAATTTTTGTCTGTCAATATGGGGTGCTGTGTGTACATTAATGAGGAAAAAAAACAATTTTAAATGATTTTAGCAAATGGCTGCAATATAACAAAGAGTGAAAAATTAAAGGGGGTCTGAATACTTTCCGTACCCACTGTATATATCAAATTTTGGAAAAAGCACGTGTAGGGAACATTACTGGGTCATGTGACTGATATTGTTATATCAAATGCAGCACTGATAATACGCAGTGTGATGGTTGTAGGTTCATCGGCATAAAATCCCCCCACCCCCACTAAACAGAATCGCCATCGGGGTTACCACAACACCAACATGGCTCGCATGAGCGCTCCTTATCAGATACAACGTTGAAAAGGATTCTTCTTCGGGTTTGCTGACCTGAAACCCAAGCTGCTTGCAAGGTCACGTGATTCTGTTTGACATTCCCAGCTGTTTGGTGGTATACAATCTGTACTTGTGACAAAAAGGTTTAAGGTTTGAATTAAGGGAGGGGCTGCTGGTGTGGATCTCTCAAATAAGATGCTTCTCCTGAATCGCTTCGGTGGAAATATTCATGCACATAAATGGATGAAGTGTAAAAATGTTTCTTATGTAGGTTATCTGCCGAGCAACCAAATCCGTCCATTTGCAGTATCCAGTTAATGCTGCAATGATTCTGTCCCAGGATGACTAGAGTCAATCTATTGCAGTTACAAAGTACTCACCAGAAGTACAGAAGGTATATGTTTCTAAGACACTGCTTCTGGGTAATAAGGTACAGGAGTTGTTGAAGTAGAGGATCTGTCAGCTTTTACCAAAACCTGTTATGAGGAGAGATTATTGTAAAATTGCTGAGTAGTCAAATTTGGTGAACATACACACTGTTTTTCAGATAAAAACAGAACAACAGAGAGTTGCTACAAAGTCCAAGCAGTCTGGCTCAGTCAGCAAAACTGTATGAGAAGTGGTAAAAGAATGCTGCAATACCGCCGTGCAGTTTGAAAAGTGAATAAAGGAGAGTTCAGCCACAAACCACGCAGGATATACGCGGAATGAGTCAATGTGGAACCGTACAGGGACTGGAACATCTCCTCTGTATTCGCAGGAGTCTCCCGGGACAGGAATCCCAGTGAGGAAGACAATCAACTTCCTCTTTCTCTTTCCCACGTTCAGTCTGTTTCCTTTTCATCTTGGACAATGTTTGCCATCTGTCAGCACACTCATGTCCTTCTGTGCGTGCGTATTTATGTGTCAGTGTTTTTAGTTTTTTTTTGTTTTATATAAAAAAATAAATTAAAAAAAAGTAACGAGGATGTGAACCCAAAATACGCATTGAAAATGGAGAAGGAGCGCGGAGGTTTCTGCCGGATCAGGTAACACACGTGGAGGTGCTCTATAGCAAATCCTTTACCGGACAGTTTAAATGTGATAATGTCAGAGCGAGATGGGGTTACACAATAAGCAAAGGACTGTTCATGTCTGGCCCACGTGGGCTGTGAAAATAATCACCATTTTTCAAGGTACCTAAACGACAAGCTCTGCTGCGGAGTCGCTGAGGAATAAGTCGTCGCAAAAGCTGGGGGCTGCACTGGACTCAATATCCACAGCTAGAAACTATGCTGATCTATCTCTTCTTTGAGGAAGGGTACGATTAATCCCCAATCCCTGCTGAAAGCAACAATCCGGGAACCCAAAAAAATATGCTGGGACATTGCGTTGTCTGCTAATTTAATGCACGTTCAACAATGGCAGTCTCCTGAAAGATTAATCTTGCAACATTACTAGCCAGTTAGCATCTTTGAAGTGAAAAATGTGCACATCTTAAGCAAAGAGATAAACAAGCAGAGTGAGGTTGCCAGAAACTAGATGAGCAATTCCCTTTGCACAGTCTCAGTCCAAATCTAGAATTTGACAGCTAGCCAGTCAAAGTGGAAGTTTTAAAACTTGTACCTGCTGGCCATTTTACATGCATAAGAGGGCAGCAAAGTTCACGATGTAGTGGAGGTTCCCAAATTTCCACGCAAAATGTAAGAGAAGTGATCCAGGATAGAGGCAGCAGATGAGGGAAAAGAACAAGAACGACAGACAGCCCGGGGGAGGGGGAGGATTTATAAGGAAACAAGAGGGGAGGAGCCAAAAGATAGACTGACATAGCAAAAGAAAGCAGCGGATGCTGTGATGAGCCAGTGTGATCTTATAGTGGGAGGAGCCAGGAGAAAAACAGCAAATGACAAGTGTGACACCCAGAGGAGGAGTCAGGAGAAACACTGTGCAGGGCTGCTTACCTGCAGGCTGGGTACAGAACTCAACGGAGCTTTCCTTCTTCTCCCTCTGCTCCAGGGGCAGCTGCCAGGGCATCTGGTGGGGTTGGGCCACCAGCCGGACCCTGTAGACCATCATGGGCTTCAGGTTGAAGAACTGGTACCTGTAGGTAGAAGCCTTGACGACATCATACTCGGCGTCATTGAGAAAGATGGAGTGGCTGTAGTTGCTGTTGCTGGGCATCCAGGAGAGTTCTCCAGACGCCTGTGTGATGTTGTCCACACGCAGGCAGTACGGCGCCACCACCACGTCCTTCCCCACCAGCAGCGTGCAGCGCATCTCGTCAGAGGGGCCGCGCTCTGTGATACACTGCACAGACACGCGGTACGTGCAGGTGGCCAGGTTCAGCTTCTCGATGAGCGACTTGGTCCGAGCGCCGAAAGGCACCGTGGCCCGCACTTCTTTATCTACCAACACGTTGTAGGCGCTGATGTTGCCCCAGCCTGGGGCCACAAGCGGCGGCTCCCAGGCCACGATCACGCTCTTGGCTAACTGTTTGATCAGTGTGATCCTGCGGGGGTAAGGCACAATGTCTTCGCCGATCTCATCGATGCTGACATCTAGGGTCCCCGTCCCATTGCTGCAGGTGCCCGGCAGGTCCGCTAGGCTCATTCCCACGCCGAGCCCCAGTCCGGGGCCGTCCAGCTTGGTGTCCTGCAGCAGGCCGCCCAGGCCCGGCAGCCCCACGCTGCTGTGGCTGAGGTAGCCCACCTCCTTACTGCCGTCCCCTGGCTGGACTGGAGGCATCTCCTCATCCTGGACGAAGTCCACGAAGTTGGAGGGAACGAGGCCCCTCTGGCCATCCAGCAGCTCCCCTGGGAGGGACAGGTGGGAAAAAATCTTTGACAATGACACATATCAAGCTAGTGGTGTTTCCCTAGTGCAGACGTTATGAATCAAACTGATAAGTAGTATGTGCATTTTAAGAGTGGCTACAAGATAAGCATAATTGTTGCTTTCTGTAAAATGCAAGAAAAGTTTATATGTTTAGCACCACAGCTGAGAGGGTTCATTGCTGATTCACTAAAACAACTGCAGGTATACAGGGACACACCTTCGTAGAACCCATCTTCATCCATTGTCCCGTAGACGTAGAGGTACTTCCCCGCCACAAGGGGGAGCTCTGCTTCGGGATTCTCATTCGGTCCATCATACGGGTTATAACTTATCGAAGAAAAACACCGTTATTACACTATGCAAAATATGCAATGCAGCCTAGCAAAAAGACACACAATCCAGCTTGATAATTCTGATTTGTGGGTAAAAAAAAAAAAATTATAAATAGGAATGACTAAAAAAATACAGAGGAACAATAGCAGATATTTTCCAGAAAAAAATAAGGTCTTTGACCAAGCCCAGTCCAAGTAACTAAACAATTTTGTGTCACCCAATATATTCTCTGCACTAATATATTCTCTGCATATTTCTGTATATTAATCCAAATACAGTTTTATCAAATACATTTCAGGACAACAGGCTGAGGTAGGTGGACTACTTGGGTGGACTGGATTGTTTCATGAATAAGAATTATGGCTTCAGTGTCACACAGATTGAAATATCATTGAAACAAATTGATATATGGGGTGAGAAACAAAAACAGTGCATCACTTTAAGATTGAAAAGGTATGTGTGTGTGGATTAGGTTTATATTACCTCGCGGGGACCAATGTCCCCACAATGTAATAAAAACCTGTTTTTTGACATTGTGGGGACCATTTTTCAGGTCTCCACAAATATCTGTGAATAAAAAAGTAAAAATGTCAAAAGTCTCATATTTTGTTTGGTTACTTTTGGTTAAGGTTAGGGCTGGGTAGGGGTTAAGGTTGTCATGTTATGATTAGAATTGTCCCCACGAAGATATAATTACAAATGTGTGTGTGTGTGTGTTTGTGTGTAGGAGAGGAGAGGAGGTGGAGGACCTGTGATGAGCCACAGACACACCACAGTGTTCCTTGCAGAAACGTTAACACTTCACTGGCATGCGAGATGTAAGAAAACCATTCAAATGCTGCACTGATCAAATGCTGATTAGTTGAAATATCCAACGATTAAGTGTAACTGACATCAAATGTCATGTTACCCCAAATAAGCAACATTCACTGCAGCTTTGTAAAAGCAGGTTTATCTATTTGTGTTCCAGAACACGTTACCAAAAAGCCTGCAGGGATGGACATGACTGGTACAAAAGTACACATTCACCTTTAAAAATAGTGCGTGCGACAATCGATTGTGGTAAGTGTAAATGCGTACTTATTTTATGTGCATTTGCGCTGATATGAAAACAAAATTTAATGCATTTTAATCTTTATATGCTAACTGTACAGTTATTTTCTTGTCATAGCAGCGCAAATGCACACAAGTATGCATTTGCGCATTTACTAACAATCGATTGCCGCATGTATCATTTTTAAAGGTGAATATGTACTTGCATACCAGTTATGTCCATCCTTGCATATAAGGGCAATGTGCACGAACCAGTAAGGCTACTGATGCAATGGGAAATCCATGCTGGGTATTAGCAGGTGGACAGACGCAGGGGGCGTGAGCAACTCTGAGTTCTTGAGAGCCGTGACTGCAGTGTGGGGGCGGAGAGTCCTCACAGCATTGCTCTGTTGAGGAGGAGTGAGCACCCCCTACTGTTCTGTCGCAGACTTGCATCCCACTCACCTATACCGAGCTATGCAGAGGCGGATCTTGCCCGTGTATCGTGCCTTGGGCCTGGTGGTAGGACTCAGTTCACTGTCCATCTGGGAATAAAACAGATGTATTAACATCTTAACTCTGAAATAAAACAGATTTTTTTTTTCAGTCACTCTAGCTAAATTTAGCCCAGCTTAAGTACAGCTTAAGAAAAATCAACTGCATAAAAAACTGGAATCTGAAGAATAAAATATTTTATCAAGTGAAGAAGAAACAGATGTTACTGGGCTAACCATGGGAGGGCCGTTCTCAGGATATGAACGAGCAGTAAAAACCATCAACCGTCAGCTGAGGACCACAAAAGAATCTGAGTGAGGCCGCTGAAGATTAGAGATTCACTGACGTTCACACAGCGACTGCGCTTGCTGCGTCAGCTTTGCAGTGAAGCAGTTGCATAAAACCACACCGAATCAATACACGGCACATGTGTAGCAGGGAATTCCTTAGCATAAGAAATCACTGTGAACAGTGACTGAAAGACAGGTGGGAGATAAGATAGGTGGCCAAAAACATCGTATGCAATCTAATAATTCAATTCTTTTCATACTGAATAGTCCGAAAGGAACGGTGATATAACACAGCCCTTTGCTATACGCCAGCCAGTGACTGCTGTATTATCTAGCAGGGTGATTGGGATGAAGACCAAAAGAGCTTTAATTTTTAATTAGAGTCACTGACCACACGCAGAAAAAACACAGGAGACAGGAAGAGCTAAACCTTTTAGTTTTCCCATCAGTTCTCAGTATATAATTTCAGAGGTTCCCCCATGATGAGGCCGCCCTTTTAAAACTTGTTAATATCTGAATATTGCCACAAGTACCTGCAATTATTCAGTTTTATTAAAATCCGGAAAACTGTGTTCTCCCTAAACAGTAAGCTATCAGAATTCAGTACCTCTACTATGGTACTAGCAATCCGTTCACAATAGTGAGAAAGATACTGAAAACTGTGACTGCAAGCCATATCTGCTAGCCCATCCTGATACAAAAGCCAAAATGTAGATAAAGCCTTAACACCAAGCGGCATTGAGGATCAAGGTTGGATGGTCCTATTTCTGACTCACGATCCTCCATCGTAGATTCGCTTTATTAATAAAGCTTCACGTTTTCTGACACATAAGAAAAGTTTAGTTACTTGTGAGCCCTCTAGAGGGACCCAGTGAGAACACATCACAGTCCTCCACACTGAAGTAGATGGGAGAATCACACTAAAGCTGAATTTACTACAAGCTTTCAATGAAAGTGCCAAATGACTGGAACAGCTGATCGGGACCAGTGACAGATTTCTTGTCTGACACCCCAGAAACGCAAGGTTTTATGACTGACTCACTGTGCTCCCAGTCTCACTGTGTGTATTCACAGATATGGCAATTCTCTGTACATCACTAAGCTTCAGCTCTAATCAGATAACAGCAAGAACAGCATCAAGAGGTCTCTCTCCATATTCCCTGGCTAACTGATAATGCCAAAATATGTACTTAAAATACAAGTCACACACACCATTCCAGTTTTTGCTGTATGAATCGTATTAGTCATTACTCATTAATATTCATTATTTAGCTGTTTAGATGACCATTCTCATCCGTACAGCCGGTCTATAGATGACAGAGGATCCAGTTGCAGAATCCTAGGTTTTATTACCAAAACGCAGTCCGATAAATTGTAGTCCAAACACAATTTTGCAGGGCTGACACGGGACAAACCAAATCCAAATTGTAAACTGAAATCTGCAGCCAGCAACACAAGTAGAAGATTAAGAATTTAAAAATATAAAAAAAAAAAAAAA
>JAODKE010000043.1:8679718-8690680 GCA_026779605.1 Mormyrus hasselquistii | reverse complement strand
GGGGAAACAAAGGGGAAGAAGGGGGAAAGAGAGGAGAAAAAAGAAGAGAAGAAAAAAAAAAATAAAACAGAATCTTCTTCCATGCCTGCTGAAGAGAGAAAGACAACATACCACATCTCTACTAAACATGATGACCATCAAATGTTAACTGTTGTTGAACAACACATTAGCAGATCCTTGAGTGTACAGCCCCAGTAACATGCAAAGGTACACTTTTTTTACCCTTTTTATGAAGTGTGTAGATGTATGGATGGATTGATGTATGGATGGATGGATGGATGAATGAAGCTTACAGCAATCCCACTGAGACTCAAAAAAAGCCACTGCAAACATGTGGCACGTAGTGCTGAGTGAGCTGAGACTAATATACATAATATAGTGCACCCTGGTGACATCTCTTCCCCAGGTAAATGATGCACACATATCCAGCCATCCACATGATTTAAGTAAAAACCATGATTCTTCACACTAGGCCACCTTCTTCCATTGCTCCATGATCCAGTGCTGACGCTCATGTCCATTGTAGGCATTGTAGCCCCATACATAGTAGGCTGCGATGCACTGTGTGTTCTGACACCTTTCTGTCATAAGCAGCATTAACCTTTTTAGCAATTTGTGCTACAGTAGCTCACCTTTGTGATCGGACCAGACAGGTTAGCCTTCACTCCCCACACGTATCAATGAGTCTTGGGTGCCCAAGACCCCGTTGCTGGTTCACTAATTAGCCTTCCTTGGATCACTTTTGGTAGGTACTAACCCCTGTATGCCACCATATTCTGGGAACACAGCACTAGACCTGCCATGTTGTAGATGCACTGATCCAGTCGTCCAGCCTTCACAAACTGGCATTTGTCAGATGCTCAGATCATTAGGTCAGGCCTGGTCAGGGAGCATGCACTGGTACAACATGTTGGGGTGCCCAACTTACGAAAAAACCTCAGGATCCTGGTTGGTGACCCCCCCCAGTTGAACATGTGGTCTAGTCCCACCCTACTGGTTCATAACTAAGTTGGAGAATCAGCCTCAAGAACCGTGAACCCAGAGATATAAACATCCTAGTCAAAGAATCAGCCTTAAAAAGCTGCTCAAAGTAGTCAGCCCACTGGGTCACAACTACAGTGTCATCTGTAAGGACTGTTCCATCATCCACAACTCGGCAAGGAACAGATTCAAATGCATAAAGAACTTTGATTCCTCTGGAAGCGGTTTGTGGGCCATTAGACCACAGATGCACTGCCACTTGCTCAGATTCCTCTAACAAATGCCTCATCTGCTCTCAGAGCCTACACAGCCATGCTTCTCAGTTCCTATTACAAACCTGAGCAGTCATCGAACCACACACTGCAACTCATCTCGATAATATCCAGGGTGCCCTGCAAGATGAAGCGCCACCTTCTGGAAACAGCAGATACATCAACTCAACCATTAAATAACCTTCAGAGCGTCATCCCACATCACATTAGAATCCGCAGTTGCACCCAAATCTGCAAGATTCTCACACACACTGCAAACAATCTCATTAAGAATCAGCCTGATCTTGGAGTCTGGCTTGGTCCAGCCTTATTTTTGTAGTAAGTGGTAGCGTACTGAAACTAAGCAGAATCTTCAGAGCAGCAACAAGTATGTTAGAATTCAAACTGGGCACTTCTGTAGACCCTGCAGTTCTGTAGGAACCTCCTGCAGCTGCTCACGAGGATGTAATCTCTCTCCTTCATGGTACTCCAATACTGGTAGTGCAAAGGCCAACGATACAACTCAAGGTGTTGAAATCAGGACCTAGCCACAGCAATGACTCAGAACATGCAAGCCATCAGAGCAACCAGATAAATAGGTGTACCCATCAACAGAGATCTGGCCACCAATAAAAATCAGACCAAAAAAATATTTGCCTCGTAGGATAGCAAAAATTAATATCAGGTCAGGTGGATGAACTTCTGTAGCCAGACAGATCAGAGCCAATGTACATTCACAATGTAGGATTTCAATGTAGGTGGAGTTAATTTGCAATTTTTTTTGGTTCTCTGCTTCCCTAATGTATTTCAAGGCTATATAATTTTCTATACTGTAATGGCAGGTTTTTTTTGTATTTTCTGTCTTGCATTTTAAGATTCGTGCTTGCATGGCATGAGTTGACACATACCACTCAGTTGGCTATACATACATTTAAAATGTATTTTTACGGGGATATTATGGGGTATTATCGGGGTAATTTTATCAGTTGATGAAAGATGAGGAAAAGAAAACAAGGGTATCCTATGCCTATTTGTCAGCATTTTGATTGTCATGTTTTAAAAGAATTAATTTTGGTAACATTGTGTTCATTAAGTTAATGGCGTGAAAATGCACAAATAAAATTGAATCCAATTCAGAAAAGTTTAACACTGTAAGTTATGGCCTTTTACAAAAGAAATGTTTAGCTGTAAAGTAACTTATACAGTAACAGATTTAACAGCATAACTATTGCAATCATCCCTTTAGCACAGCAAAGCGAAGTGGAGACAGTGACAACTAAAAGGCTTCCACCATGCACATTCTTCACTTACACGCACACATTCTAAGCCAGGACTCAATGTATATGCATTTCATGCAAGTAAAACCAGAATCATTTAAAATTAAGCCTAAATGCATTAAGGCATACCAGGTACAGACAACATTTCTGAAAAGTAATTTTAATAATATTTTACAATTCTTTTCATGGATATTTTTCAGCTTCACTTGAAGTGTTAATTACCATGCTGTCTAGATGACAACAAATAAGCATGTAAAGTCTATACAACACTATAAGAGAATTTCACATTTCATCTCTGTATTCTTCAATTCCCTTCTCTCACCAAAAGTAAACATAATAATGAAATTGGGCGTTCAATTTATGGGGCATAAAGTCTGTTTTTTGATTCCGCACCATCCCTCAGATAATGTAATACTTTTACTTCATTCAAGATTGCACTCCGTTAAAAAAAAAAAAAATAAAAAAAAAATTAAAGCATGACTAAACAGCCAAGAAAAAAAAAAAAAAAAAAAAAAAAAAAAAAAAAAAAAAAAAAACAACAAAAAAAAAAAAAAAAAAAAAAAAAAAAAAAAAAAAAAAAAAAAAGATCAACACGGAAAAAAAAAAAATTCAACATAAGCCAAAACGCAAGAAGAAAGCAAGAAAATCCACTGAAGAGGCAGAGGTCAAAATTTAGAGTAGGTGATCCGGGAATGAAACAGTCAGTATGGTGGGGGAAAACACGCAGTACCTTTCAGACAGTGACTGCAAACAAGATCCTGATATACTTAACCAGAAATGAGGTCATGGGTCACAGGTGTGCTAAAACTCAGATGGGGGGGCGTGGCCACACTGCGTGACTGAATGAAGGCTTGACTCACTGCAGGTGTTACATACTGGAAACATTAGATTAAGCACCAGATGGATGGATAAATGGGTGCAGATAAAGTACATTCCTCAATGACACAGCAGAACACCAACCAACAACCCTCAGTGAGGTCACATCCCAAACTGCTAAGCATCCTGCCGCCTTAAGCTATGAAATTGCGATATTGTCCCCACAATTCTGTCATTACTTATTTACGCCCCTAGATGTGAAGCACTTTAAAGCAGTACTTCAGCAATAAAGCACCATTTCTAAATGGGACAACAGCATCCCTTTGAGAACCAACAACTATCCGGTTAAAAGGCTGGTGTTCTTACAGCGGGTACCTGCAGGACCCTCACTGGGATGGCATGAGTGGAGGGGGGGAGGGGCACCGGACACACCTCTGAGAGGCCGGCCTGTCGGGGGCTGCTGGGCCGACTCCGGCTGAGGAACGTTGGCTTGACGGACAGGAGCTCAGCCTTGTCTCCAGAGATCTGGAGCGGTCGGATGAACTCGGAAATCACCGTCCTGTGTGTGGGGCTCTCATTACCTGCAGACCGGCACACAGAATTTCATTCTCAGTCCCTGTGTATTTCACAGCGTATACAAGGCATATAGTGCCGTCCCCAACGGCATCAGATATGGCAATGGGGACATATTCACTCAAAAAAAGCAGTATTATGAAATTACTGACATTATTTTAGAAATAAAAAAAATATATATGCCAGAGTGTCTTTGTAACTGCTCTAACAGTTTATAAAGCAGAGCACCACATCTCAAAAAGCCAGGATGATAAGAGCAGAGCGTTTCATAGCAAGTTATATACACATATACACACATAATACACACAAGCGAAAGAACAAGAGACTCAGAAGCTATAAAAAAAAAACTGTCAAGTTTCTGACATTTTAACATTAAATCTAGAGCAAAAGTCACTGCTGAAAAGAGCATGATGTTTGGAAAAGGACCAGATTAATCGACATTCCACTAAAATGACGACATAAACAGTTTAAAATCGCTGCATATTTTCTCTTGTGCAACGTACCTCAGAATTGTTAGCCATTGAAAGAAATGCATAGTGAATGCAGAAGTGGATCGAAATCCCTCTGTAAGCTCTGATCATTCACGGTGTATTTTCCAGCATGCATTGCTGCACCCTTATAGTTAAGTACAGCAGGTTTATGCTCTTATTTATCTAAATCCGTCTTGCTTACTAATGCACTCCATGTGAAAGACAGCTCGAGCTTAAGGCAGTATAATATATATTTACAGTCAAAGTAACTTAGCTTAAAATGGCACACTGTGTGCACCTATAATGTGGTAACATTAACACAATGTGGTTAAATCAGCCCTAGAGTACAACAGCAGATCCTCTCCTGGGATCTGAATGCATGACGGAGGGAGCGGCCTCCCTCGGGCTGGACGCCCACCTTTGCTGACCGGGGCGGCCAGTCCGTTAAGCAGCTGGGAGAGGGACTTGTTGGGGGATCCAGGCGATTCGCAGATGGTCAGGGGGTCAGAGGTGAACAGGTCGAACTTCCCCGACTGCAGGCGGAACTTCTCCAGCTCCTTGGACAGGAGGTTGAACTGCTCACTCTGGGTCCTGCATTTCTCCTCCAGCTCTCGGACTTTGGCCTACCCGGGCCACAAGGGGGCAGAAGGGAGCGAAAGGGGAGTGAACTGCAGCGGTGAGCAAAGTTGCGATGGGCACCCGAGCAAACCCAAGGCCGAAAAACCAGAGCAGCTTGGCGAGTAACATCACTGTCTGCGTCAAACCCTGAACCAATGAGCAAAACGTTATTTAAAGAGTAAAACCAGCCTCTCCTGACGTGAAGTGGATGTGTTCTGAGTATGGAACAGACAGCACCGGCCCCGTCCACATGGGGTCGCCAAGTGACATGCAAATCTACGGGACGGCGCGGCTGATTCTGCGTGGCGGCCTTGCGCTTCGAGGAGGCGTGCGTACCAAAAACTGCAACGTGTTCGAGTGGCGGGGAAAGGTCCTCAACTCCATCGAAAAGAAAAAACAAAGTTAAATGAAATAAAGGCATTTGAAATAAGAGTCATTGCGAGTTAAGATTTAAAAAAATTAAAAAACAAATACTTAATCATGCAGTCTCAAGTTGTGGGGTCACAAGAAAAGTAACCTTGAAGGATCTTAGGTGAGGTTAGGCTGCGGTTTGGGGAGATGGGGCAGGAGGAGGTAGGCAAGAGGGGAAATGGTGTTGCCATGGTTACTGGCATCATTTGGGTGTCACCCTCTCCTAGCAAAAAGCACCACAACACTGTAAGGAGAAATTGAGATGAGAACAGTGTGTGTGTGTGGGGGGGGGCTTCCACTGGTGTACCCAACAGCTCCCCGCCCCCCAAAATGCAGCATACCTCCAGCTTCAGTTAGCTGCCGATCTGCTATAAATTAATGATGGGCCAGGGCCTCCTCTTCTCATGAAAGAGACCAGGCCCAGAGGCTGAACCAGAGACCTGCCAGTACATGGCGAACACCCTCCTTTCATCATACAGGATGACGAAACACCTCATTCCCCCATTAGAGGAACAAAAAAAGAGGCAGTGTGTAATTCTGCATCTACTAAAGAAATAAATGTACAAGATTATATCTTTGAGCTCAGTTGAAGTCATTAACCAGTGGAATCTGAATGAAGGCTCCCCAGTGCTTCACTTTCTTGGTTTGGTGGTTGAAACCCAGCACTAGCACGGAAACGCTAACACCGTAGCACTCCTGCTGGATAAAAGAGGATCTTGTCTGTCCCTTTTACTAAAAGGCCAAGAATCTGCCTACAGTTAATCTAGGCCCTTTGTGACCGACACCGTGTGGGAAGGAAACCTTCGGTTTGATGCCCTGCTGGCCTGCACCTGCAACGCCCACACGCATGCATAGGTGCCCAGCTCTCCTGCAGCTGGCAGCACGTGGCAGACAGTGGGGCCACGGTAACACGTGGCTTGTCGCATGCAGGCAGACCTTGGGAGGATTCGCAGAGGGCCAAATAAGGCCAGTCTCGATTTAACAAAAAACCTGAGCTACATACCATCTCCATCACTCTGTTCTAGCATGATTATATATTAAGAAGTATCCATGGCAACCAAAGAATCTAAATCGACATCAAATGCAACATCTTGGGCTCCCTGCCCTGTATGTTGATGTGTAATTCCAGATCATGGACTGGCTTTAAGGCGGCGAATGTCATAGCCGAGGGCTTATGCCTTTCCAGAAAAGCAACAGCACAAGCAGGGTACAAATGACAGATGGTAAATTTGTGGTCTTGACCACCAATATCCCATCTCCATGAGCTTTCAGTCTAAGATGGGAAAAGCGCTTGCAGTTTTTGTGAGCCCCAACTTTCACCAGTGGAATGCGCCTCACGCCGCCGGGCAGGATCCAGCGAAACTGCAGCTCGCACACCTGACACCCCCCCCCCACCCCAGACCTGGCAGCTCCGCTACCGTGTCCTCTCCATATGACGCCTGAGCTGCGCTCTAACTGCGCATCTGCCCTGCTTAATCTCACCAAGTGCGGGACCTGGCGGGCCGGGAGCGAGGTAGTGGGTATGCGTGCCAGGGACAGCAGGGGGCACTGCAGTCTATAAACACACACGCACACACACACAATGGATGACTAGGTTCAGGGGTGGGTTAAATCCAAGAACTGAAAATTCTGGGGACAGATCAGCACACAACACAACAAGGCATGGGCACACCCCCGCAGCAGGACACACGTTCTCTTCTGGGGAGGGGGGGGCTTTCACAACCTGATTTTTCAGTTCTTGAATCACATAATAAACGACACACACAACTGCCACATCCCCCAAATTAAATTTAGCTTATGAAGAAAACCAATTAAGAATGAAGGTCGAGAGGTGGACGTACATGCTAATCTCACTCATAATCGCAACAGCAAATACCAGATGGTTATATATTTTAAGCTCAATCTGTCATGGTCCACTTCCAGCAAGCTAAAATAAACTGGGGGACTTTGCTCAGATTTAGAGAGATAACAAAGTCAGAAGGGAGAAACGAAACACTGAAATACCTGCATGCTGTCCAAGTGGCTCTGTTAATGCATAGAAACACACCAATGACATGGTGACCAGAGATGCAAAGAGATTAAAGCACATTTATATATGAACACTCACGCTGTCATGGAAACCCATAAAAGCGACAGAAACACGACTCCTTATTGCTCATCCGAAAGCTCAAAGGCTACGATGTACGAGTACAGATCATATTACAAAACACTAATGGCTTAGCAAACAGAACTGAAAATGTGCACTGAAACAAACACAAGCAGAAAGATTAGTAAAATCATAAATAATACTGAGCACGCTGAAAAAGCGGGGGGAAATCTCAGTGAAAGAGTGATTTTAAATTATATCCATTTTGAAACTGCACAGTTTATTTCCCTTTGGAATGCATGTTTGGATGTACATCAGGTGTGACCTAGATCTTTGGAGTGGACAACCTATTATTTTTGCCCGCTGTGGGAAATGCATGCTCATCAACGCTGTGCTTCACAACGCGACAAATCTGTAGGAGAGCTTTCACCCCGTGAGACGGGCCCGCTCCACGTGTGCGTGTGATGATCCGAGAAGTGGAACCGGAGCGCTTTCGTTTTCTCATTCTGCCGATGGATCATCCGTAATTGCGAGGAGCTGCATGTGACTGGAAATTTGACCACAGGAAGGCGGCGACGCCGGGCAGCAGCTGGCGAGAATGACTGGCGAAGATGCTCTGCTGCTAAATGCACTAATTTAAAACACCAACGCCTGTCATCTTCCCTTCGCACAGCCAATCAGCTCTCAGTATAACAATACAACGCGGAGTCCCCCTGGCTTGGGGGTGATAAACGGAACCTTCGGTTTTCTCTCAATGCATGCTAAAATTAAAGTGTTATTTTGGCACAAAAGCTGCTGTGCCTAGATGAATCATTACGGCCTTCTGGATCCAGGGACAGAACATCTCTGGGGGCCCTAGGCGGACTTGGGTAGGGGGCCTGCTAAATGGACCATTTGAGCTTTTTTTGGAGCTGAATGAGAAATTAAAGGGAATTAAAAATATCAGAATATCAATAATATGCTAATCAAAGCACGGGGTGCCAGCGATTAGATTTACTGATCAGGGTGGGAGTGCTGTCGGTAAAATTCACTGATAAGGTGTTTTGTTCCATTAGGGTACTTTGTGCCAGTTTGCTTGGTGGAGACACAAGCGGTAGGCTCCAGTGTTAAACGAAAGCTGGGTAGAATAACACCAAAAAGTAGGAATAGTCCATTACAATTGGGATGGGGGGCAAATTTATCTATCCTGAAAACCGTGGCTAAAAATGCTAATAAAAGCCATATTGCTATAGTTGATGTTATCTTATTATTTTAGATTCTTAAATGTAACTTTTGGAAATTTTGGGGACATAATTCTTGAATCACATAATAAATCACATAATCACATGATTATTGGATAATGATGTGGCCCAGGCGGCTGCCTGCACTTGCTTTATGGTAAGTCCTCTCCTGTCTGGGTCTGTTCTACTGCAGGTGTTTGCTTGTGTTGTATGTCTATGATGCATTCACATCAATAGTGTTACAAACGTCCCCAAGACCTGAAACTTTCATACTTCCCTGAAGCCAAACCCCCAAAGCCATCACCTCCCAGAAACCTCATCTACAGCAACAGATTTACCTCAAAGGACACCAGGCTTACCTCTAGCAAAAGGACGGCACCTTCATGCTCCTTCTTGGCTTCAACCTGAGCCTTCAGAGAGAACGAGGGAGAGGAAAAGAGAGATAGAGAGAGCCAGAGAGAGACACGTCACATCACTGCAGCCATGTGCAAAGTTAGTAGCTCATTCACACTTTTGTGTGTCCTTTCTTTGTTTAACCAATGACAGACGCTTCAGGTCAGATGGTGGCTCTAATTTCAAAAGTATAAACGTGTGTAAATTTGTTTGTGTACATGACCCATGAAGCATGGGGCACATTCCGAAAGGGGAATGGGGAAATATTAGAAAACAGCATTTGACTAGAAGGTCCTTAAGCATCTCCTGCCCAAGCGTCTTCAGCTAAGTCTCAGCTGTCCAGCAACTTTGAACCTCAACCAATAGGGATTAGCAATCGCTAAAGGCAGAAAATCCATTGGCAAGCGGCTCTTTGTGCCCCATGAGGCAGGCATCGACTCAGCATGTATCCAGCTGTACGAGCACTCTTCACACGAGAACAGAGAAACCGGGCCAAAAAATAATGTAATCGATGGAGGAGTCCCTGCCCGTATTATCGTTAAGAGCTGTGCCTGTGTATTCATCCTTTTCAGGGCCTCAGACAGACACAGGAAATGAGAACATAGTATCTAGGAGACACTGGGCAAAACTGTTATTACACCTGATGTCTAGACTGACAGAAGAGTTATACTGAACAGTTTCGGATAGATAAGGAACATGTGTTTTGTTTTTATTTTTAATCAAGTGTAATTTAGTGGTATTATGATTACTTTAGCTTTTTATCTGTATGTAACAATGGAAAGTTCATTGATGCTGATTTATTTATAGGAGCTTTATGGTGGCCAGTTTTCATGAATTACTAAACGTCACACAGCAAAACATCTTTTTTGCTTCTATTATTTAACATATTAGAATCTGCCTGTTTACTAAAGAAATTAAGGTTCATTAGGGTACCAAAAGGTACAACAGCAGGTGCCCTTATTGGCATGTAAAGGCCGGTCAGTCACATGTCAAGTCCCTTAGCTGCTGCAGTACCAACCACGACCGATTGCGTTAACAAGTTCTGTCCGGTTCTGTGTATTTACAACACAGAACATCAGTCCTATTTGTCAGGATTGCTTGACTTATCATGATAGGAACTCCCGAACTCCAGTGCTACAGGACTGAGAGATGGCAAATCAATGCACTTCTGCTGCACACAGCAGTGGGATGGGATCAATCAGAAGACAAGCTGCCAGTTTGACACCCTAAGCGTTAATTCATGGTTCCTGATCTTTACCCATTCCCTTACTGAATGCCTCCATCTAACTGTGCCTGTCATTAATGCTGACTTCTCCCTAATCCTCTCTCCCAGTGTGATTACTGGTTCTGTCCTACCCTAAAATCCAGCTCAGGTTTCCTAACTCCTGGCCAACTAGCTGATTTCTAGTTGCCTAGTTGCTACAACCAGCAGCTCGATAGTGGCAGCAGAGTGTGCAGACCTGACTCACTAACCCCAAGGTATCTGAGGCAGTCAGTCTTATAACCTCTGTGAGAGAAGCATCTTCACTACCTGCCACACAAACTGTGTTCCAGCCTTTAGCAATATGGGTAATCAAAGAATATCTATAATCCCCTCGTGAGGGCTTTACCTGAACCTTGCTGTACACACCACACCCTCATCGATGTTAATAACTCCCTGCAAACCCAACTTTGGCTCTAGGATCATGAATATATGTATAATTATATTTATAGATTTGTAAAGAAAAAATCCCTACTGCAGTCTAACAAAACTCTCCAATTGTTGACTCTAAATTGCCCTTAATGTGTGTGTGTGTGTGTGTGTGTGTGTGTGTGTGTGTGTGTGTGCATGCCCTGTGATGGACTGGCATCCCATCCAAGGTGCCT
>JAODKE010000043.1:8656573-8666734 GCA_026779605.1 Mormyrus hasselquistii | reverse complement strand
CACACACACACACACACACACACACACACTTTGCTAAGCTAATCAAAATCGTACTGGACATAGTGTGACAGGAGACTGGATCAAGCTTCAGAGGAGTCATTGAGCAGACAAAAGGAATTAGCCTCTCAGCACTTGCTTCCAATTTTCTCTGGCCTTTCTTCCTGCTCCCTTTGTGTCGGGGGAAATGGCCGCCCCTGGGGAAAGCCTAGCTTCGTGCTGCTCTGGTGAGTGGCCTGCATCAGCAAGCACGGGCGAGGGCCTGGGGGGGGGTGCTTACATAACACCTCTGCCCTCCTTTGCATTATAATGATGGCGCTTTCACTGCCGCTCTCCCATAATGCACTGTAGTCACATGATACATCACGGCCTGTTCGCCAGCCACAGGAAGTCGGGGAATTCAGTTCAACAGGAGCCACATATAATACCCGCCAACAAGATGCAGAATAGGAAGTGTGCGCATGCTGAAATGTGCATCAACAAGATACTCAGAGACAGCTGCCTGTGTGTCCATCTGGTTAAACTGTAAGGTATTAACACTGCACTTTATGGAATTCACTGTGGGCAGCACTGCACCTCACTGGTTAGAACTATTACCTTGTACCAGCAGAGTTTGCGGTTGTAACACTGCCACTGACTCAGTGTGCGTTTGCATTTTTCTCCCGTGTTACGTAGCTACTCTGGCTTCCTCCCACAGTCTAAAAACAAGCAGTGACGTCAGCTGGCGTCCCTACATTGTGATTGTATGTCTATGTGCCCCGTAATCCCTGGGGTTCTATGCAGTATGTCCCCAACCCTGTGCTTCAGGCTCCTCTAATGCAATATTTCCTAATCCAGTCCCCTGGGAGCACCAGACAGCCCACGTTTTTGCTCCCTCGTAGGTCCCAACACATCTATTCCAGGTATTTAGTGTTCCTGATTCTTTGGTTCCGGTGAGTAAAAATGTGGACTGTTTTGGGGGTCCCTGAGGACCGGTTTGAGAAACACCGCTCTGGTGCATGAGTGGAACGGTAGCTGAATCAAAGTGAATAATGTAATAAATAGTGCAACACAGAAAAAAATCCAGTCACGACAGGCTGATGCAGAAAGATGGTTAGATTCTACAGAAGACAGAGCAAGAGCACTTTGGGTCCGGAGGTTTTGGGGATGCAAGAGGCCTGGGGGTGGACAAGCTAAGGCAGGTGCATGCTGGGTGTATCAACACTCACCAAAGTCTGGCATTTCTGATCCTTAGTCTGCACTTCTGCTTCACGGCCTCTGCATTCCTTTTCCCTTTTGCCGACTTCTGTGTCCTGGGAGAAACAGACGGAGAAAAAGGGAATTGTGAGGCTCCTATACAGATTCGCTTACTGCCAGATCCGTGCCGACGCCAGGGGAATCCCCCACTCTCCTGTTCACACTGTCCTGTTTCTTTGGGGAGCACCTCCATCCAGAGCCGGAGAGTAAGCTGGACTGAATGTGGCTCAGTTTTGCAGCTGGGTTTTAAGGTGGCCATACTGATCTGCAATGAAGGGGCTGGTGCTGGGTTCAGCATCGAGACTGTACTGTCACAGAGTGTATCACCTCTTCCCAAACCTAAGCTGGAATTGTACTCCAAAGGTAATGCTAAGGACCCGATTTCATGGGGGTTTATGAAGGACATCAGTATAATGACCAATTTTTAATACTCAATACAATAATATTTAAGATAATGTAGGATAAAGAATAAAGAATGGTGGCAGGGCAGGGTGAAGTATGAGGACAAGCCCACATATATAAACCATTAATTAACTGGCTAATGGTCAATCAACCTTAGACCTGTGTTCAGGTTATTAATGTTTCCTGGGGTGGGGGGGGGGCTTTTGGAGGTGTGTTTGTCCCATACCCCTGCTGTTAAAACCTAGCTATTACTATGATCCTCCCAGTGAAGTCCATCTAACTCCCTAACTCTCACGATCTTTTCAGCATCCTTACACAAGTTAAAGAGTCAACGGTTGAGCACCAACATGCCGAATCTTTGTAGAGTAACAGATCATCCAAGGGACAGGTGGACACTCAAAACGATGTTAAAAAGGCTGTACCGATCTACGGCAGCAGGAGAAATCAGACAGCAGTGAGGGAGTATGCTGAAAATTACAGGACATAAAGGTTGTTTCCATTAAGGGCTGTTAACACAAAACTCCATTTGACCCCAATTTATCAGGAAGCTGACATTCAGCTCAGGGTTGATAACAAAAAGAGCCGTCGGGGGAGTCACAAACCCCCGGTGTTATCCAGGTCAGCAGCCGTAATGGCCCCTGTATGGGTGCCCGGCGGAATGCGAGGTGATTAGCCTGCTCCCGCTGCTGTTATAATGTCACATCCTAATTAGACCGTCACCTGAGTCAGTCTGGGAAGATCCAATCACCGGTCCTCGCCCCTGCCATGTGACCACCCCATAGGACCACACAGGACAACCCTGCCTCTATCACGAAGAGCCTGACACCTGCCAATATAGTCATAGAACTGTACCGTCAGTAGCATCACTGAAATATGGAGGCCATCTCTATCCCTATGACAACACAAATAGACAATAAACCTAAAACTAACTGCACGTTGCTCATGTTAACTGTAATCAGGGTGGCCAACCTGCTGAGGAATTTGTTAGAGTGAGACACAGAAGTGTGCAGTTTTGAGGACCTTCCCATGTGAAAATCTCATAAGAATGCAGACTCTTGCTTTACATTGACCATATACAGTATCAATCAAAATTATGCACACAACTATCCATAGAAAGGTTTATTTGCACTTTTACATTTTAGAATAATTATAAAGACATTTATAAAGACCATTGGGCCTTTGAACAAGGCTCTTAACCCCCCTTAATTACAATTTCTCCATGGACTGGCTGCCTTTATATGTTTTCTTGGAGGGAGCAGGGGCAGCTCTGTGGATTGAGACTCAAAAGGTTGCCGGTTCAAATCCAATCCTTTGGTCAGCAGAGTGATGCCACCATTGGCCCAATTTCCCCAGGGACTGACTGACTCTACTTTCTCCTCTGCACCAGTTTCATGAGGTGGCCTCTTGGGATGTTCTTCCAGCTGAAGGAGGTCCCGAAGGAGGTGCCACATTTGCTGAGCACTCATTGGCCGTTTTTCCTTCACTCTCTGGTCAAACTGCTCCATACTGGGTATAGGGTTTACGTCAGGTGGCCAGGCCCATGTGATGCCACTCTCCTTTGTACGTGACTTAGCTTGTTTAAACTTTCGACTAGTATTGTACGTTGTGTACGTTACACCAAGAATACATATATAATACAAATGGGATCGTATATAAATGTGACCACCAGTATCATGTAAAAGGCTGTTTGAATCATATATGCAACAGGCCACAATCCTACATGCTACAGTAAGTATGCATATATGAACTATAATGTTTTTATGTATGGGTGGCTTAGGTGATATTACAAGATTTTAGGTATACCGTGGTATGTTCGATCATACTGTAATATGCTTTTTTTTACATGAGATTCTCCAACATATAACAGATCCATTTCCTGCAACTGCTCATCCTATTCAGGGTCGCAGGGGTCCAAAGCCCACCCCTGAGACTGCTGGCACATGGTTGTATGACAGATATGATACCTAAATACATATGTGTACATGTACAGGTAAAATATGAACTAAATTCATTTTTTGGAGTGTCACTTGAAATAGACCTTAATTGAATTATTAGTAAGTTGCAGTGGTCTGTGGAACTGTGTGTGTAGGAGACAGCAATGTTGCTTGCTAAATACCAATTAAGCTTGCTGAAAATAGCTAGACCACTTATTTCAGTCTTGCTAGTGTATTAGATTTAAAACACAGAAAACCTATATGGAAAGTTGGACTATGGAAAGTTAACATGCACCTATGCAAAGCAAGTGAGCTGTGTAAGTACAATAAATCAAGTCATTTTAAGGGTAATTTTCAAACAGAAACAAACATTGCTCAGGGATTTCTGGAAGACTTTCTCCTTCTCATGCACATGAGTAACTGGTGCTGGGTGAGGAGAATATCCTAGAGTTAAAGGTTATGCAGGCGGGACAGTATGAGTAGTAGCCAATGAGCATCAATGCATCTTAGAAAACCAATAAGAAAATCGATGGAAATGCTGGAGGTAGATATATTCATAAATATTGATCAGACGACAAAGAAGTACAAATGACAAACTCAGTGGGAGTGAGTGAGTTTGGCCAAAGTGCAGGAGTGTGGCGTTCAGTGTAATAACAGTGAAGAACAGTATTCACTGATTTTTATTTTGGGGCCATTTTATGATGGGCCATTCAACATATTGTATAGCTGCATCTTTTATGGTCTGGTACTGGAAGTGTGCAGGAGTGTATACAGGGGTGGGGCCACAGAGGCCCTAGTCTCAGCTGAAAGCTGACTGGCTCATGCAGTGTCTCCTCCCCTGTCACTTACTGAATCAAAATATATAATTGGCTAATGATGAGGTTGACCCCTCTGTGTGAAATACGGCTCCTTTTACATCCCCCACCTTAAAAACCCTAGAATGGTCCCAGGAAGCGTTTTATGCTTTTCCTTTTTTTCTTGCACTCTTCCTGTCTGTCGCCGTCCCCTCGACTGCAGACTCCTGCCTTCCTCCCTGCATCTCCGCCACGCCATCATGGAGACATACCCGCTGATATCTCCGCCATGCCATCATGGAGACATACCCGCTGATATCTCCGCCACGCCATCATGGAGACATACCCGCTGATATCTCCGCCACGCCATCATGGAGACATACCCGCTGATATCTCCACCACAATGTCTGGCAGGTCTCGGCCTAATGAGCCACATTTAGAGTAATCAGGTGTGCAATTAAGGAGTGCCACTTCATGCTGGGGACAGGGCGCTTCCTGCTGGGAGAAAGTGCTTCCTGCTGGAGCACGGCCAATCTCCCACCGCGTTTCCGCTTCCCACCACCCATTGCTCCTTTAAGGTCATGCTCAGGTGAGACGCCGTACCCCGCGCCGTCGACACGCCCCTCGCTGCTCAGTGCATGCAGACTAGAGCATCTAGTGTCCACACTTACCAGCATCCCTCCCCATTATAAAAAACGAAGGCAGATATCCCCCTCCCCCGCCTAAAGTGACTGTGAGCAGCTGGCAGCATTCTGATTAGGAATGTAGAATCAGTAATGATTCCATCTGGGAAGACACGCTCCGATGAACTCACCCCCTAACAAGAGGAACCCCCCCCCCCGATGAACCCGAAACATGACAGTAACATGGAGGCACTGGCGTTTTCCCCAAGGAGAATCCATCCATCCATCCGGAGCGGTTCCCACGCGTTCACTCGTATCCTGCTCCCTCACCGGTTCATAGTCGCTTGAATGGACCAGCTCTCACCCGGCCAGTGAATATTTCTTTAATTCCTGTTCATTGTGAGAGGTTAATAATGCAGTTGGCTTGTGGAGCTGGCTGTTAGTTTTACTTGAGGCTTGGTGCTGCCACCTTTGCTAATCTGATAACGAAGTGTGCCTTGTAACATAGCCTTCGGACAGGGCTCATTAAAGCTGGCCTGTAGGAGACAGGGACGGGGCGGGGTGACGGAATGGAAGAGGATGGATCAGCTCCCCTCGGCTGCATGGGGGACGATGATGACAATCGGTTGCATCAAACCGCTTTCCCTTGTCAGGCAGCCTACACCTGTTTATTGGTGATGATTTGTACACTGCATTACCAATAGCAGCCCTTAGGGGGCAGGCAGTGGCAATGGTGACAGTCACACTCATCAGTGTACCAACGCATAGCAGATGCAAAACAGGGGATAGGAACAGTCACATTTAGTTCTCCCACCCCAAACCACACCACCCCACATACACCCCCAACAATCAAAGCCAAGGAACAAATAGGCCACACATTTACCATATTCCTCCAACAAAATTACTCGAACGGTATCAGCGCACAGTATTGTAGTTAAGGACAGACTAGTCAATTGAAGGCTACAGATTATCTATGAATATAGATAAAACAGGGTACATCCCAGACCTGTACCTTGGGATGCCTGGGACAGGCTCCAGCCCCCCGTGACCCTGAATAGGATAAGCAGTAAGGGTCACAAGGGTAAGCAGATGGTTGAATGGAGAAAATTGTTATCATGCATGTATAGTTGGGTGGATTGTTCATATCTGCATGCATGGAACTTATTATAGATTAATCATAGGTCTTATGTGTTTTCTGGGTCCTCGTTTGGGCCTCTTCAGCTAGGAGAATATGAGGTAAGAGTACTTGTCACAGGTATAAGTATTACGAATACTTAACCTGCTGTCCTCCATCAACGCTGACCCACGGTCCAGAAGGTTCTTCACATGTCACAGTTGCAGAGCAGCTGATTCTCGTCTGCAGGTATACATTGCTGCCATTTCTCAGGTCAGACCAGGCAGATTATTTATATGGAAGTGTTTGACTTCAGGGAAGTGGAGGAGTAAACCTGACCGTCGATGGCTATGCGGTCATCTGAGGGATGCTGGTGAGGTGGACGATGTGTGGCTCAGCAGGTTAGGACTCGGATCGGAAGGTCCCTGGTTCAAAGGCCATGATCGGCAAAATAACAAATTCTGGTTTATTTGGCCAAGTATGTTCACACATATAGGGAAGTGGTCTACATACCACAGGAACAGACACAATGAAGACACGAGAAAGAAAGAGGACAATGCAGGAGAGTAACCAAAACCTCCTAAGCAGGGGGAAAATAACTTCTGGGGACACAAGGCTGATGTCACCGCGGGGCTTCTGAGCACACCCTTTAACCCCAATTGCTCCCCAGAGACCGGCTGACCCTGTTTTCTCAAGTAGGGGCACGATGGATAAAAGCGACCGCCAAATAAATGAACTGTAACGTTTTAGAGTCATGTTCACTTGCTGAAGGGGCAATAAGGAGGCCTTTTGAGGAGCAGAGTGTTGCTCGTCCAGCTGAATATGATATTTGCGGACCGTGGACATGCGGTAGGCTGCACCAGGGCCTGACTAACTGGGTGACGCACCGGTCCGGCCACTGGGTGACATTTCACCCGTGTGCGTTCTCAGCCAGTGCGTGACCCGAGCTGTGCGTTTCAGGTGACCGAGCGGCCAAGTGCTGCAGCGGCTGTAAAGCATACGCCTGACCCTCCATTCACGAGACGTATAACGCTCTACGACTCCAATCCATGGACAATCACTTTTGCACATGTGGCATTACGTGTGATTCGGATTGGCTACGTGCACACGACCATCTAATGGATTTACCAAGCTGTTCGAAACTGTCTAAAAAGCTTTCAGTTCACTACCCCGTGAGATAAAGTAAATGTTACCCACACTGTTTTGCCAATACATTTTTTGCCATTACACATCATTCTCTGTCACGGTCTGTTATGGGAATAAAGGGAAATCTCTTGGGACACAGCTGCTCCGATTCCCCAATGGCCTGTCCCCACATTTTTTCATCATGAATCCGTTCTGTACCTGCGTTGCTATGGCATCTGCCCGTCTCTAGCTGTAAAGATAATGTTTGTTTTCTCCCAAAAGCTGAACCTTCACATTTGGCTTCCTGCACCAAAATGAAAACCTGCACTGCTTGACCTCTCACATCACCATAAGGCCTGCAGTGGCCTGTCCAGCCTGTCTCAGGCCAGACACCACACACAGAGAGGAATACGAAGGCGCAACAATGCCAGGAATCCTTTATTTATAACCTTTCCGCAGAAACGACAGCTCAAATAGCTGCAATCAGTGTTTGCGGCGTATGTTATAAGTCATGTATGTGATACAGTGAGGCACATTTCGGATTATATTCAAAATGAGGATATAGAGATGCATGCTGTTTCTATAGCAACCAGGTGAGGACCTCTCGCCATGCCGTAGCACGGCTGCCAGCCGCGTTCCCTCCACCCGACTGCACTTACGTAAAAATACCGAATTAATTAACGCAGTTGCCTGAACGATGCATATCATCGACAGTTTACATAGCTCAAGGGAAAGTGTAAAGGTACACTTTGGACAGATTTAGTAACTCAATTATACTGTTACACGCCACTTATAGATACAAGATAATGGGCTAAACACTTATTTAATGGTAACAGCAGACCCTTCTAGTAGATTTTAAATATAAAATGCATAAACATATATATATAGTAAAATCATATATAATATAATCATATTATCATATTACAGTGAAATAATAATCATATCATTTATGGTTAATGTGTATGCATGCATATGTGTGTATATATACACATGCTGTATATAACAATACACACACATGCACACACACAGATATACACCCTCACACATACACACCAGGAGCAGGATCCATACACAAACATGCACAGACACACACTCACTGTGTGATCCGGCCGTCTCCCTGCCTCTCAGCATCGTATACCGTGTCCGTGTGAAGCTCTCTCATGCGTTTACCGTACCCAGTAACCAGGGGATGGTCAACCCCAACGATACGAGACTCCTTTTCAGGTCCTGGGCTACGCCGTCTCGCCACACGTCGCCTGTGGTGAGCAAACAGTGTCTACCCGGGATTTCAAAGGCAAGGCTCCGCCCCCCCCACCCCCCCACAGCTCTTCCCTCATGCTCCGTACTGCCACGCTGCCTGCTCTTCACACGCACATGGGCGGGGGGGGGGTTGCACCCTAGCTTGCTAACCGGCACACTGCGCTCACTTTATTAAAGTGAAAACTCTGCCTTTTTGTAGAAACCCTAGTGATGCATATAGAAATTACCAAGAAACAGCCCGACTATCAAATGACCCATGACACATGTGGTCTTATACTCATGCTGTAATTTAACCAACCTGGCTGCCTCAGTCAGATTCTTGGTAGGTACAGCCAATCCGAGAATTGTTCTCAAACCATGTCCTTGGATGGCTGTGTCTTTGACCGTGTATGACCCCCCTAGGTCTTAGATCAGCACATACTCACACCAGCAAGAATCCTTTTCAAGTCCTGGGCGAGATCTCACACCACAAAACGGGCATTACCACCCTAAGGGTAGAGGACCAAAGAAGTTTCTTCATCAAAACCCACGTGCTGGTTAATCAACCCCTAGTCTGCTTCAGAAAAAAGGACATTTTAAGCAAAAACTACTATAAGAATGGGTAAGTAGTGTGTATTTAAAATAAGTGACACAAAAGCTGTCTCAGTGTCTTTGGATAAAAGATGTCAGGGAAACGGTTGAGACATATAAATGATGGTGGAAGACTAGCGGCAGGCATTGAGAACCGCGCGCGGGAAAGGCAGCTTCGGTCCCGTAACGAGCAGCGGACACAGGGTGTAACGGAGCCTGAGGGGCGACGGTATCAACCGGCCAACCCAATTAGAAGCGGAGTGTCTACCTCGCGGAACTGTTTCAGCAGGCTCCTTGCAGCCTGGTGTGAACCAATCACGTTCTTTCTGAAGAATACCGCGGGCGAAAAGGGAAAAGAACAAAAAACGCAACATCTGTTGCTGCTGTCCCCCACTTCCAAGCACACGTGATGTTCAAATATTCTCATACAGCCCCACCTTGCTTTCTCAGAAGGGAGCATGTGACTGGGGCGCACGAGATACCAACAGGCGGACTTGCCAAGTCCGGACCTGCCTGGCGACGGCACCTGGCAGTGTGGGGGGGGGACGCCGTCAGTGGAGCCGAAGGTAGCCCCCGACAGATGGTCGTGCGATGTCGGCTTTAAGCTCACGGCCAACACGTGGGCGGGGCGGCGTGGACAAACGCTACCACCAACACAGTCGGTTTGGGTTCATAGGGATCGGTGACACTCCGTGTAATGAATTTACGGAGGCTGGAAGGGGTCATGTGACATGCAGTGGTGGTGACCAGTCGCCTAGGTCTTGCCAGCTATCCCTAGCAGGGAATGCGCTACTCACTGACGTCCTGCAAGGCTCACGTTCGCCCACTGCACGCCGACGCTCGAGATCATGTTGGCTGAGCTCCCTGGCTCTCTGGGGACCTCTGACCCCTCCACCAACCAAGTATCTGGTACACGTTTAACCTTCCACATACCTGACAGGGGACCTCGCCAACAATCTATCAACGCCCAGCAACTCAGACCCATCAGCCTCTTCGCTGCATGGGGGCGAGAGTGAAGAGGGGGAGGGGGGCTGGCTCTCCGGCTGCAGCTAAGAGTTACCCTCTGCTAGCCAGGCAGTGCCGCCCAGCCCCTGTCTCTGCAGAGG
>JAODKE010000043.1:8643969-8656473 GCA_026779605.1 Mormyrus hasselquistii | reverse complement strand
GGCTGGCTCTCCGGCTGCAGCTAAGAGTTACCCTCTGCTAGCCAGGCAGTGCCGCCCAGCCCCTGTCTCTGCAGAGGAGCTTGGCGAACGAGAACACGAGCTCAGACAGGGAACTCTCCGGAACAGCTCAGAGAAAAGGATCCATGTCCTAAGCTTCATGGTCACACTGATGAGTCTGTATCTTTGACCCTATTATTACTCAATCTTCCCTGAGACAAAGGTGACAGAGTGTGTGAGAGACCAAGAAAGAGTCAAGCAGCTGAGATCCCGTGTACGAGCCATCATTCGTCATCCTGCAGTTCTGTGTAAAAGGGCCACTTCATCGCCTCTCTCACAGTCTGGAAAATGTTACATAGCATCTATGCCTCCTTAGTCAGACTCCCATTTCTGCCGGGAGACAGGTGGCCCCTATTGGGTACAGAAGGTAACTGGATTCTAAAGGTTGTGAGTAAAGAGGGGGCAAGTTGAGAGGCCAGTCTGGTGAAGGGGGGATATGAAAACAGCCGATCCCACCCCTTTCATTATCTGCCCCCACTCGTCCTCCCCCTAGGTCACAACAGGAGGAAAAAGAAGGCTGCTAATTAAGGTAAGAGCTTGATTAATGTTATTTACCTGGGGATAACACAGGAGACGCCACACTAATTCTGCTAATCCCTAGACATGCTGGAAGGGCTTGGGACTCTCATGCTGATGAAAAGGGCACTGTTAAGTATAGCCCCTCACCCGCCCCTGAAAGAGGCCACACGCCAAAGAAGAGAAAGGGATAAGCTGCCCCCCTGTCAAGAGGACTATAGTCCTGTGACAGATCTGACGAACGAGATGAAGGTAATTATTGTCGGCAAAAATGCATCAACAACTGCTGACACAGCCAGGAAAAACACAAACAGTCAAAGAGTGATGACACACATGCAAACTCCTAACAGGAATGGTCTCTCATAGCCTGAGGCTGTGGTGCATGGTGATGCAGACTGCAGGGGGAGTAGTGGTCAAGGAGGGTCTCATTCCCACTAAAAGCACTGCTGTTTTAAGCAGTAAAAACGTTTGTATCACTTATCCTGTACATAGTTCCAATAACATCAGAGCCCAATGCAGGAAGTACAGAGAAACCTGGACAGGATGCCAGTGCACCACAACAAACACACACACACACACACACACACACACACACACACACACACAAAATGAGCATTTGAGAGATACTGATTCTTCTACTTGTAAGTTTTTTGGCTGTGCATGATAACAGGAGTTCCAGGATGACTGCTACGCACCACAGGCAAGACATGCAAATGCCACACAGAAAGGCAGCCGGGAAGCGTGAGGTCGTTCTGTCACTCCACTGTAATTATGTAGGGCAATGATATCACTATATTCCTGCATTATTGTTTTCTTTATAGGGTAAAACACTTCAGTATGCCTCTGATTATTGCATGCTTCTGAAAGCGGTTCAGGTTAAATTTTAGATCATCTCCAGAATATCTCCCGGGCTTTAAACTGGGACAGCAGAAGTGCCTGGGGTGACAGACTGCGTGTGTATCTGAGCGTACTGAAGTGTGTTTGTCAGCCTGCATGTGCGCATGAAGAACTCCACTCAGAAAAAAGTGCACCCCCTACAGGCCAACGATTTAAGGGAGTGCAGCCTCTACTCTCAGATGCCAAAGTATATACATTTAGGGCAGTACAACAGAAAAGGTACAGAGAGCTCTTTGGAAAATAAGCAGTACAGACTGTTCTCTGTGTAACATGAGGAGAATCTCCACAGCCAGTTTTGTATGCAGTGTGTAACAGGACCAGTGCCAAATTGACAGACAGGTCAGACCCCAACCTATCACGGCAGAAAAGTCCTCCCTCAAGTCACACGAGCACACACACACACACACACACACACACACACACACACACACACACACACACAGACAGTCGTCACTCCGCATAATCGCATTTACATGTGACAACAAGGCCATCAAGGAGGCTCTCACAAACGTATCTCCCCCAGGTACACCGTGCTTGCCTCTGAAATACAGTCTTATCTCTTGGGCACAAATCGTACTAATGCCAAAACAAAACAGTCACCTGTAATTGTAAGGTAAGCACTACTGCAATCACAGTGCGAGTGAAAGAAAGAACCCATTTTATACATCTTGCAGGCTTGTAGCGGCAGAATTGATACCTGCTGGTGGGATAAAGTCGCCATTGATTTTTTTCTCCTCTCTGTTAGTTATTGTCTTTTCCAAAATACATGAGCTGCAGGAAATCCTAACAGCCAACCCAGAATAATGCAAATATCTGGATGCAACTCAAACTACAGAGGTGGCATCTAATTGTGTCTGGGGGGGCACACCAGCAGCAGGGCGCTAGATCTAATGCTCTTTGACATTTCTGCGGTGACTGATCACTTGCCGCAAGCTCACAGGTAATGAGGTTAATGAGGCCTGACTAGCCCTGATTGGCTAGAATGCTAGTGCTAGGTTGGGGTTTTATTAAAAGGGTGTCACAGGAAAATGAAGGAAACCCCTCCTCGCCTGTCATGTTTATGCATATATTGGGTTTGCCATCATTCTTTGCATTTTGGTTTGCATGCTTCTCCGCTTGTTAATCCCAAAGGTCTTATCCTGGGTTCTTCCAGTAATTAAGGAACATGTCTGATTAAACTCTCCTGTTCAGTGCTTCTTTCTGGCCTTTATGGTACACTCTGAACCCGGACCCTGTGATAATCTGTCGGTTTGGTAAAATGCCTTATAAAAATCCATGTTCAGTCCACTTTTCCTGGTCAGGGTCACAGTGGCAGCATATCAAGTCGTACAGACCAAACCTCTAGCTCGTTCTGCGGGATCCGTGGGTGCCCTCAGGCCTACTGGAAGATATAATCCTTCCAGTGTGACCTGGGTCTGCCCCAGGGCCTCTGCCTGGTGGACTGTGCCCAGAGCAGCTCTCAAGGTTAGATGATAATGTATAAAAATACACTTAGCGACAAAGCTCAATACTGACAGCTGTTACACCAATCTTCCAGAACCACAAATGTACTGTGCTGCGCTTTTATTTTAGTCAAAATCCATGTTGTTTCCAGCCTGATTGTTGTTTTCAGCTCCCTTGAAATTGGAGTGAATTTCTCAACTTGTGCGAGCCACCAGACGTCAAAAGAAACAAATATGAAATAATGGAACCCAAACAGTACAACAACTAGTATGCTGGTACAAGTTGGCATTATAGACTCTCTTTATGTCTGCAGTACTTGCCAGGTTCAGACTGATTTATCATTCAGAAAGTGGGGGGAGGGAGTTCAAAACAAATTAAAAAGTATATTACTCAGACGTGATTCATAATATTCTGACGTGATTCACTGTCATTCGATCTGACAAACGGGGCTGTTCCTTAAACACTGTTTATGAATAAGCAGTTTTCACTGGCGGAAAGGGACCTGCAAGATGGATGCAAACAAATCGAGTCTCTCACCTTTAACTGCAAAATCTGACTCCAGCCGATCTAATGATTTCGGGAGAGTAGCTATGGAAAAGGGAAATAACTACAGCGGCAAATGTGAGAAGTTCTGCAGCAACTCAGGTCACTACTTGCTTTCTCACATCAATTAAAACCATTACGGATTAACAATCACCCCCCTCTCGATTGTGCACCTAGTACAGGATTACACTGGATGGAGTGACAGACCAACACAGCCTGCACCCTTGATGACTCCATGACCAATATATAGATATCGATTCACCTAATCGCATGTCTCTGGAATACAGGTGGAGACCGGAGTGTGCGGAGGAGACTCACACAAAATGGGGGAAAACCTGTAGACTTCATATACAGAGTAAGGGCTGGATTAAAAATGGCAGTCACCCACTGAGTCACTGTGTAAACAAAAATAAATCATGATATGCATTTACAGGATCAGCTCGTTTCCCACAATATAATGTATACAGTACATATATGCTACGACACATAACCTGTAGTGTTTCATATTTAGGTAGTTTGCGATTCAATATTATAATATACCAAAGCAGTTTACGAACTGCAGACAGGTGGCTAGTTACCCCTCATAAATAAAGAGGACAGCTAACAATTGATACAGACAAATACAAAACCATTTTATAACTACAAATAACTTGAACATACAACAATAATTTCAGAGTATTGCTTAATAATACCCACGAGGATGTTCTCAGCCAGCTTCAGGTAATCCATAAAAACAGTTTAGACTCTTATTAGACACGTCCATCATGACATACTGTGAAAGCAAAATGACTGACTACCAAGATGGAGGGACTCAAGCATTTCAATGGTGAACATGCCATTTGTAAGCCAGAACAACCAGAAAGAAGACGGAATATTCCAGAGGAATACCATCTATATGGGTGACCAGGAATCAATATCAACTCAATGGCACCTAATAATAATAATGATACCGTTCAATAATGCTAATTCTACCGAGGGCACGGGTTTGCTTTCAACATTGGGAAGAACTAAATAAGCCCATAACCCCACAATATCGGTAGGTACATGTCCCTACTGTCTGCACCAAAAAACTCCCTTGAATTCTATGTAGATCCTGTTACTGCTCTGGCCCGTACTAATAAGAACCAAAATATCTGCTGGTATAAAACCACAAGCCACTTCAGAGATGGGCATCTCCTGTGCATAAGTAAAAGATAAACTCTTACGGGAATACAGAGAGCAATTTAGTTACCTTAGATGTATTAAGATGATTCACTTCATTAAGCAAATGGGTATCGTTTGCATGAAAAGATTCAGGCACTGGTTAAAAAAAAAGACAATTACCTTTTATCCTGAATGATGAACGTTGCACAGCACTATGATTTGGGGTTCCTAGGGCACTAAGACGGTGGTGAAACGGATTAAACCCCCACATCACTCGACAGGATGAGCCCCCATTCATATTACTGAAGAAACTAACATCCAATCACGTCACTCAAGCTGACGGTGACCAATCACATCACTCGAACAGACAACCACCAATCACCTCACTCAAGCAGACAACGACCAATCGCATCAATCAAGCAGACATCCTCCAGTCACATCACTCAAGCAGATGGCCACACACTCGCTCCTCTTGGCTCGGGGAGGCAGCACATGAGTTGAAGGAGAAGTGTGGTGAACACCATATGCGGTGATGGCTAGGGCGTAGGTGGGGGGGGGGGGGCTGAGTTTTAACACTCTGAAAAATTATATTCACAACTCTCTCTTCCTTTGGTTGGGCTGCATCGCGTACAGAACACACTGTGATGACAGCCGCAGAAACATGCTGTGGGGAGGGGGTTGCAGAGACACATCGAATGTCCTGTTAATCAGACACTAAACCCAGGGAAATACACTGAGGTCACGTTTCCCATGCGGACCTCCGTCTCACTCTTGCCTTCCGTTCTTCTCCAGAACAAAAGGCGGCATGTATAAACCCCGGAAACATCACCGGGGCGGCGCGGAGGTCGTGATATAAGGGCAGAGAGGAGTGAAGTTACTAGCAATCACATTATCTACATCTGGATGGCTGGAGCACTATCGACTCTGTGAGCTTGTGCAAACGTGTATGCACATGTATACATGTGGTAACAGACGTGTCACCGTGCACCTCCAAAGACGCCATTATAAATTCACACTCACAGCGTCTCCCATAGGACCCACACACACCAACAGAGCTCACAGACAAGCACTGTCCCCAGATTATTTGCCAGCAAAAGAAGGGCCGCCATGGGCTGCACACGGCCAGCCGACCTCGTCACCAGCCACATGTAACTGTCACAGCACGGCACAAGATCCCAGGTTCAAATCAAGCTAGACTTGGCTTTAGAGATCAAGGACAATAGACTGCATTCCTGGGAAGGTGCTATAGGAGGGGCCAGACCGGCAATTTGCACGCCGGCGGAGGCCAGGGAGGGTGGGGTGAAGGGGTGGGGCCAAACAGAAAAGAAAGGAATGGATAAACAAAGAGAGCAGAGAGGGGCTGAGGTCAGCATCCCAGCTGTTGTTTGTGTCACACGAGTTACTTCTTTGAAAGGCCATTTTAAGCTGTGTGCCTTCTCAGATTATAAAGGGAAAAAAAAATGCAACCATTTTGTTAAAGGTGATACAGACGGCCATCAGACCATTGTGACTACTGCTTGTCTCTGGAAACTTAAGGTCTGGAGTTCATATCAAGCCTTTGATTAATTGCCAAAGATAACCAGAGAGCACATCAAGACCAGCTTAAAAAAGGCTAGGAAAGGACATTCGCTTCAAATGTATCAAAGACATTTTTAAATATTAGCTAGGAATAAGATGCCTCCATTTATTCTCAAAGAAGAAATTATCATGAATGAAATAATTACAGGACAAAGTACCCAAAGCAGCCTGCATGGAGCTGACTGCATTACATGGAGTAGGTGACCTCTCCACTGCTCACAAAACAGGTCTGTAATGACACATGGCGAAGCCCCAAGCCTTTAGATTTGGACCGGCTCTCCCTCATCGATGCATATCCCGATTCATGCAGCACCCTGCCAAAGTGTCATGGAGAAGCAGGTCTTAGCACCAGCGTCAAAGAGAGATGCACTTCTAACAGTGGTTTCCTGCAGATCTGATCATCAGAATCAGGGACAGACAGAATCCACCACCCCTCTGAAGTCCTGTGGCCCTGAGAAAGCTGAACAAGGTGTAGGTACCACTTTCAGGAGGTGGACAGAGAGGGTGCGAATTCATTATTCACTAGCAACCCTTCCTACTGCTTTCAAGTGGATGCAGACTGACAGCTAAACTAACTGCATTGCCATTGTCTGCTTGATATTTCAGGGTCAGAAAACACACACACACACAGACACAGACACCAGGTTTTCGAACTTCAGCTTCTCAGTGCTCCTATTGAGCGCCAGGGTCCTTGCTACAGTATGAGGTCAGCGGGTCTTTAAAAAGCAAGAGCTGTGTGTGCCTGCCGTCATTTTAATGGAAAGGGAGTTAGGAGAAGATTATGCAGTCAGAACAGGCAGACAGGGGTGGGGGGGTTTGGGAGTGCCATGGCCCTCCTACAGCCAGTAGGAGGCGCACCAGAGCAGCCCACTAGTTCACCGCCACTGCTGTGCAATCAGGCAAAAAACGAAACATCATCCAAAGTCCATGCAGCCTTGCTTACAGTAATATATTGTTAATGTGGTTTTCAACAGATAAGAGAATCCCACAGACATGTGGGAAACCAGAAATCTGGCTATCACCCAAATATCGATGGCTGGTAATCTGATGTGGGGTCTTTTTGTCATTGCAGGTTCTGCCTGGGAGAACCACTATCCTTTTCCACAGCTCTGCTACCGTTTGAGAGTGTAACCACGAACACAGATCAGCTCGCTTCCTTATTATGCTTGTGCCCTCGTCAGTTAATATTACTACATGATACAAAAGCTCATGTTTACATCATCTGGGGAAAATACCTGAATATATAACACTTCAAGTCGGCAGATAGAGAAGCTAGCTATAGTATATGCAAACGGCAAGAGTTTATTTACTTCTTATTTGTTTTGATTGTCTCCAGTGCCTGATATCATAAAGCAGGCCATGTCATTATGTGTTTTTCTTCCAATTTCCTCCTCTTCTAAGTACTTAATTACCTCTAATTATTCTTTAACAATGAGCACCTGAATATCACAGAGGCAAGTGCCGTATTTCAGGAAATGAGCAGAACTACTTAAGTTCTACTTACACCAGATAATACAGTGCACTGCGTAGGGCTGAATAAGACCCCAGCTGGTAGCAACCACAATCCTGGCCTGGCGTGATGATTGATCCGCATCTGTTTTGGTAGTGAGGGGAGTTGGCAGAATTTGTCATTTACCCGCCATCATCAGCTTCACTTTTTGGACTTGCCCTTGGTGTGTTTATCCAGTTTGATTCACTTTTATCATATGCCTAGTCCAGTCATTCTCAATCTTGTTTCTGCCCCCCCAGAAGAAAGATTTGCACATAAAAAGAAAAAAAACTTCTAATCTGCAGAATCATAAATACAGACTGTTGTTGTATCGCCCCACCAAGACTGAGTAGCTAAAGTATTACTGACATGAAAGATGACAACTTCCTGCTTGTCGGTGAGCCGCAAATGTCTCTCAGAGATATCAAAGGCGCCACCCCCCCACCATACACCCGGAATTGAGCCACAGAAGGGCTGTTCAATAAACTCAAATGGTGGGGGAGCGGGGGAGATACAACAGACAAATGAGTGCACAAATTGGGATGGAGAGCTTCTAACGCAACTTAAAACCAGATTATGTCATTTCAGGTCATCGGTGATGCTGACCAGCCAGTTCACATTAGGAAGTAATTGCCCATATATTTGTTTATCCTAATTCTGACTGTGTCTGATCTTTCGGATTATGGAGAACCATCTGGGTGTGTGTCTTGGTCTGAAGAACCTCATTTTAACCCTTATCGGCTTGGTTGAGCGCGGGACTGCTTTCTTCCCCTGACCCAAACAAGGCAAGATATGCATTACAGAGCTCAGGAGATGTGTCAGGCAGCAACAACCCCCCCACCACCACCACCACCACCACCAAATCAATTGCTCTTATTTCACCAGTGCCTTGCTGCAAGTGAGCTTCCGACGCCCATGTCCCGCCATGCACCAGCCACTCCGGGTCAGAACTCGGATGAAAATGTCACGAAAAAACATCACTTCCTGTCGGAAACACACCTCTTTTATGACGTTGATGTCGGACAGAATTTTCTTGTCCAAGTTTCCCCTGTGACGCAATTTCAACATGGCGGCTTACACACTCAACAGTAATTGTATTTTATAAATCTTTAAAAAAAAATTTTTAATGTATTAATAGTTATACATGTAATTGCACGTGTTTCATTTCGAGAATACCATATCATGACGTAGACAGTATCCTAGGATGCAACATCAGATTTTTACCAGACTTATAACGTCTTCGGTTCGTTTGTAGTTTGTTTGCCTCTCGAAAAAAGAACATCGCTATGAACGTACTAAAATTTTTTATAAAGCTTTTAATGTGGTTTGACTAGTTCATGTTTCTTCTTTGTTTGTCTCTCTGAAAAAATAATCTCACTCCAAATCTGCTAAAATATAAAGCAACAAGAGGGGCTCTGTTGTCCTAACCCCAAGCAAGGTACTTAACATGAATAGTTCCCCTTGCACAGGTTTTAGAGTGTCAGCTACGCCACTTCATCAATGAAGCTATCTACCTCATCGCAAAGTACAACTGAGTCCGTGCTGCAGCAGACAGAGGAGAATGAATGTTCCGTGGTTCTTCCATCCTATCCTCCACAGTACCATGCATGGTTCAGTGGTCTCCGGGAACCAGGATGCATTATGACATAGGCCACAGAAAGAAATAATTCTCATTAATACTCTTCCATAAATAAGAATCTGTGGCACCACCCTATTATTAAATTGTTGACTGTAAAAGTGTACATAAATAAAACTGTACAAAGCATTCACAATTCATACAAAAACATTAATATTAAGCACAGTATCTAAAGAGGAATGCTGCAGGTTAGGACTAGAAGAGGGCCAAGTCAATTCCCCTGCCCAGAGCAGCGATTTCGCTGTTGGGCCCCCCAGCATGGTCCTTCACCCTATAAGTTTCAAAGATTCTGTCTGACCCTTTTCTCTGATCTGAACTTGCATGACACTTTGGATGAAAGCATCTCCTAAAAAACTCTTGGAGTGTAATGAGGTGACAAAAAGTTTGTCACCTGGATATTTCCGGTTGCCGTGGTTACTCAGAAACAAGCATCCTCTATGCAGAGATGCTGAGCCGTGTGTTGACTCACATACTGTCAGTGAGCCCACTTTTCTATTTAATGGAGCCTGCTGAATATAATAAGCAGGAAAATGTAATAAGGGCAGTAACTCAGAGCACAATTACAGTCAGGATGGAGTCTTACGCTGGGGCCGCCCCTCTTCACCCACCATCCTCCTCATCCTGGGATGAGTGTATACTAATACTACCCCCCTTGACACAGCGGGGGGCACGTTGAAAGTGGGATCTGTGAGATTCTGTTTTTGGGGTCGCGGGTGCGATGGGCATGTTTGGAAGTCAAGGCAAGGAATAAACCATGCTGAACAGCATTTTACACCCTGGCAGGACGACAGCTCTCGTGTCTGGCTAACAGGAGCTATTCTAGGGTATGTGTGCGTGGGGTGACATGGGACCGTTTTGACACAACCACTAATGATCCGCTGATCTTGGAGAATGACGCGCTGACTGCCTATTTGTGGCTGTCATATGTCAAAAACAGGTTTATATTTACATTTTAAAGAGGTCTATCATTAAGGCTCAGCAAAGCATCAGCAGATACAGGGAATAACAAGGCTCCAAAGGTCAGTCCAGCTCTGAAAAAGGGATCAAATTTCAGTCCTCCATCACTAAGGAGCCTCTATCTCAAAATCATGTCCTAAAACAAAAAAAAAATCACTGAAATTCATGATAAATGCCGTTTAAATCAGTCAATTAGACATGTGAGAACACTGAGAATGATGTTTAGGTTGAAAGGTGTCGCTTATCGAAGTCAGATGGGACTGAAAATGCGAATACACATACAGAGTCTGTCCTTCAGTGGGTACTGATCTGGAAACATATGATTGAAGGTGCAAGAGATGACCTTAAATCCCAAATGTGGACATATACTTACAACACATTTCACCATATTCTAGTGAATAGGAATACTCATATGATACCAAAGTCATCTTGTATATGCACTCAGCCCCTTTTAAGTTTTCCCAGTAAAAAGACTACAATACCCAGCATTCCTCTCACTTTCCCTCAGGCACTATTTCCTGCAGGTGAATGTGCCCTTTGCTGACTAGTCAAGCTGTTTATCATCCGTTTCAAAAGTCTCTCATTTACACTCTCACAGCTTTTAACCGTAGGGTCAGCGAAGCATTAACGTTATTTTGAGATTTTCAGACATTCTCTCTCTGCTGCGGTCAGGCTCCAGCACAGCCTGACGGCCACTAGCACTAGGAGACTTAGGTCAGGTTTCTTCCCCCTGAATACTAAATGAAGACCCCAAACAGCTAACATGCCACACGCTCTTCATGCTATCAGCACCCACTCATGGGTGTTCCTCATGTCTGCCTTTTACTGGCTCATGTAAATACTGAACAGATAATTATAATATTGGCTTTAAACTTTAAAATAATTAAAATAATAGAATAAAACAATGTTTAATATTATTTTTCATTGTATTAGGTCTTTTTTGTGCACAATCCAGAAGGTGGATGGAAAAAGCATTTAAGTATACGTATGTACAATGTCAAGGCAAGGAATATGACAAAATTTTACCACTCGAAACAGGGTCCGTGTTGTTGGCCACACATGTGTGTCACTGCAATCCAGTTCAAATGTTTTAATCAGTGTTTCCCAACATGGTCTTCGGGGACCCACAGATGGTCCATGTTTTTGCTCCCTCCCAGCTCCCTGCCAGACAATCCACATTTCTGCTCCCTCCCAGTGGACCAGAAGCAGAGCAAAAACGTGAACTGTCTGTGGTCCGGATCGGGAAACACTGGTTTAAATGTTCCGCAGCGAAGAGTAATTTACATTCCGCTGAGTTGCTATGGCCACTAACAAACACACCATGAATGATGCTCGTGCCAAAAACAGAACATAAGCATCTTTTGTACGTGTGAATCCGTCAATGACAACTGCGATACTGCCAGATGTTTCAGCTGCATGTGTGAGACAGCAGAGACGGCAAGACGTGTGACGCTGATGTGACAATGGACCGCTCCCACGTCACATGCTGGCTGAAAATAACTAATTAATTATCCGCTTTTCTTAAAAAATATTACTACTGATACATGCCTCAACTTACTCATTAATTGAACCACCCTATCCTCCTCTGTTCCTCCTAGTAGAAATGTAATGTTTATGTGAATGGTAGCTCAGTCTACTGAAGAGACTAGGAACATGATTTTTTAATAATCATTTGCAGACTGTCCAAATGATGTAAAATGTAACAGTATAAAATCAGCCTATAACTTGTGACTTTGGGAAATATGACTACAAATTTAAAAGCTTCACTAACGTTAGTAACAAGCTGATTATTTCGTGCACAAAATTTCTAATTAGCCAATAAGTCCCATGTTTATGCCCAAATAATTACTAAAGCCTACAGCTTTGAAGGAGAACTGCTGAAATATAGCTTCACGGTGTTGGTGATCATGTGGTGTAAAATTTATGCACTATATGTATATGAAGCTGCAGTCAAAGTACACTTGAGAGCCAATGCTGCCCCCAATGACAAGCAGAGTCAGATTCCCTCTGTGTGTGAGCATACCTGGCCAGCAAACCTGGTTCTGAATCTGAAATGGCCTATACTCAGGCACTCATCGACACGGCCAGCAGCTCTGGGGCTATTTCAGTCACAGACCCCCTACTATTGTCTTCAGTGATTGTCGAAGACATTAGGCAGTGTGGGGGGGGGGGGGGGGGGGGTGGGGGGGCCCCCATGTCTGGGCCCCCTTGTCCCTCTCCGCCCCCCGGCCGCTGCCCAGTTTGG
>JAODKE010000043.1:8622623-8638157 GCA_026779605.1 Mormyrus hasselquistii | reverse complement strand
TTAAACGCAGACCTCATTATGGCAAGATGAGACGCTCCCACCAAGGCTTTCAGCTAAGCTTTCTGGGTCGCCTTCTAGGTCTAGGCCACCGTCAGCCCCTCCCAATTCTGCTCTCCCCCCTTCCCCCCCCCCACACACACACACCACTCCTTCTACGCCCGCCAGGATCTGTCACGCCAGCTAACGGCCTTATAAAAATTAGATGAACATTTTATGATCTTGTGGAAACGAGCTGCATTATTGAAGGCCGCCATCATTCAGGAAAAGGCGGGTGGGGAATCCCCCTTGGGCCCTGAACGAGAAGCCTTTCCCTGGGGTGTCACACAGACCCTCAAACTACCCATGCCTCTTCGTACAGTATGAGGTGGGTCACTGGTGTCTATTCAACAGAAAGATATCAACAACAAAAGATAATGGCTCCCTCTTCTTAAATTAAGGTTAAACGGCTCCGTTACCCATGCATGCATCCATCCATCCATCTTCCGACTAGTGATCCGGGTCTGGGTCATGGTGAGAATGACACTTATATCAGCAGACACCAGGTATAAGGCATGGCACACCTCTGATGGGATACCAGCCCGTTAAAATGCTGCACTCACACACAGTCACACACTAAGAACAATTTAGAGACAGCATGTTTTTGGACAGCAGGAAAAAAAAAAAAAAAAGCACAAGGAGACTACAGGGGAAACACGAGAAGAACAAGGTGAACCCCAGACACAGTAGTCAAAAGGCATCAGATGGCTGTTAATGCTGCTATAAGCTAGCAAAGAAGCACCTTTAATTCCCTTAAGATGCACTACAGAAGTCATAATTGGCCGTATCAGCCATTAGCATCGTTCCTTGTAACCACTAACAGTTACCATACTCATATCTCCAGTCTATTTAATTGTTTTGGAGTAAGTAAAAATTCACACGAACTTCAACAATAGCCTGTTCCAGCTTTCACGTTTAAAGTAAAGAAAAGAAGCATTAAATAGCTGCATATTTTACTTTGATGTCCAACAGAGCTGCTGCGGACACCCTGGGGATTCAGAGAGACCCTCTGGACGAGGCCGGAGCAGGTCGCCACCGCTGCCCGATGAATCCCAGATGAGCTTCAGCAGAGCTTCCTGAATGCTATCTGCTCCCTCAAGCCGCAAGCTTCTTTATCGAACCGCAAGCTCCCTTCTTTTGAGGGAGAAAGAAGAAGAAGAAAAAAAAAAAAAGTGAAAGAAAACAAAACGACCATCTGGAAGCCAAAATGCTGGCCAAGCGTCCCCCCCTCCAGCCTGCCGGGGCTCTCGGTTCAATGGCTGCAGATCACTGAGGATGAAAGTGGCATGGGGTGCTGATAATAACAATGGCCAGCAGTATGTCGGGTGTCGGCGAGGGGGGGGGACGGGACACATACAGAACACAGATCCAGTGTTACTTGGCCATTCTGACAAAAAACTCCGCAGAGTCTTAAGGTTGCAGATGCATTTCATATACTGTGTCATACACATCTGGCATCCCGTCATCTGCTCTGTACTTCCAGGGACGGACCCTAGGCTCACTGCGCCTTGTTTCCGTTAAGTGGCTAAAAAGATGGATGAGTGAATATCTCGCAACTGCATTGTATTTACAGGCATCTTCTTATGCCACCTTAGCACTGATTCTAGCATTATCCAGCTAATCCCGTGTAGGGTAGTTTCACTTCTCTGCTTCTCCCCCTGTGATCCCATTTTAGTTTCAGACGTAGCTCTCGTCGTTTGGTAAATGTTTCACTCAAACGAGTGAATCGTGTACGCAGCCGCTCCTCCTGGCGGCGGTGCGGCAGATCCGCAAACGGACTGGCGCAGAGACGGCCCAGACGGACACGGTTAGGAGTTCGCCAGGAGCCAATGGGGGTGAGTGCGGCAACACTCCAGGTGTCACGCTAATTACTTAATCCGATTTGTCAAAAGCGGGTTCGGGGGGCGGGTGGGCAGGCGTACCGGGCCAGGCCCATGGCTCAGCTGGAGGGTCGTTCTGGTACTGCTGCGGGGTGGTGCCGTCACGCACAGACCCAGCTGGGTCCACTGGCTGCCTTCCCGGATTGACCGGGGGTGGGCGGCAGAGGAGGGGGAGGGGCACTTGTGTAACGTTCTGGGACGTTGGCTTCAAATGCACGGGACTCATACGGCTAGATTTCATCTTGCGATTTGTAACACGCTCAGTGCAGTTGGTGGGTGGGCCGCATATTGTATAACATTCTGGCTTTAATAAGATACTTCTTTGTCTGCCTTTGGGCAGGAGTGTCCATATTCCCGCTTGCCAAGCTATACTGGAAATGGCCCACACGGTCTGCGATACATACGGACCCGGGGTTTACATGGCGGGCCAGCGAAGGGAGAGCCCCCGTACTGCCCAAAAAACAAATGGCAACGATACACTCCACGGCAGGCCCCGGAAGGCTCCAAACTCTCCCACCCCGACTGTTCTTCAGGGACTGTTACATAATTACACATTGATGGTAGCTGACATGTTCACCTGAATAACATACCCACCACTTTAAATACAATATGGAGACAAGACGTGGCTTCATTTAGATGATCCATCCATCGTTCTATTTTATCGTGGCACGTATTGTCTACATGGTGATGGCGATGGCTTTATCTGCAGATGATTTTTTTTCTTCATGAAGTAGTAACAAAAGCGTGGCTGAATAGTCAACCAGTTATTTTCAGCTATTTTAATTTGTTGTCTGAAACAGGGACACGGTGAACCTGGAGACTATCCCAGAAAGCACCGGGAGCATGGCAGTGGACATCCTGAAAGGGATACCTGCAACCCTGGAGATGCAAGGTTAGAGCACTATCCAAAAGCCCCATTTTGACTAGAACAATACTACAAAGCAAAATTCATTTAACAAATTTCCTCGACAGGGTACAACCAATGGAGGATATAAATATTTATTCATACAGCCTTTGCTGACACGAAATAATTTCCCGCAAAGAAAACCCCCCACGCTGCAGCTCCGCTTCCCAGGTATGTCCCGTTCTGAATGAACGAGAGGCTGAAATCGTGAGGAAGACTCCTGAGCTTCTGGCAAACGTTGCGCTGATTCACAGCCGTGAAGAAACTTGGTTCCAAGTCACACGTTCCTGCCTGCTAAGGCGTTTGCAGTCCAATCCAGGGGCCTGCAGCACCCGTGAGACAATTTCATCTTAGCATTCACGAGTGTAGATGAATGTAAATGTAATACGGTTCAGCAGGAGCTTGCACACGAGTTGGCACCGATGTATTAATCGCTTGTCCACTGCTGCGAGGATTTTCTATGAGAGCTGTCCGAGAATGGGCAAAGGCAGCTAATGGATTACAGCGGGGGGGTTTCACGAACTTCAAGACCTGAGAGACTGTGGACAGACGGGACCTTCACCCATCGAGGGGAAAAAGGCTGAAATGGGCCATAGCTGGAGATTCCATGCGATCATGGGCCGCACCATATGCCCAATACTATGTAAATACTACAGAGGGGAGGATGAGGAGGCCAGCTTTCAGCTGAGATGGGCACTAATGGAGACAGCAAAAGCCGTGGAGGGGTCATTTTGGGGGGGGGGGGGGGCTAGTCTTCACAGGAAAAATTCCATGGATAGCAAAGGCAGGAAAGCACAGTTAGTTTGTTTCTGAGGTAACTTGGTCACCCATTACAGCATGAGAGATACGCAAGGAAGTGGCCATTATGAATTGTACAGCCGGGGAGGGGGGGGGGGGGGGGGGGCTTACATCAAAAGCTTATAGATTGCCTGCTTGTCTAATAATGTGTTAGCGTCGGCCGTTAGCATTAGTAGCCCAACACATGAAGAGAACAGGAGGGTCTATGAAATTCAGGGTCTATCAGGACTATACTAATGACACTGGAGTGAGGTAATCGTAGTTCAGAGCACATTCTTGTTGTTCACTTTAGAGAGGATGTGGGGGGAGGGACTGACTGAGGGGAAGGGCCACCTACTTCTCAAATTCTCCAGAAAGTAATTATTGATTGGTTAGTTCCACCAACAGGAGGCTTAGCTAAAATTCTGAGCCGTCGCACAAAATATTAGATTTTGCCAACTGGGAGGCCAATAGTGCTAGACCCCCCTGAATTTGTGTATTCATCCCCTCCAGCACCCCTGTTCACCCCTACAACCCATCCCAACAACCGCCGGCCAGCTATGTATGGTGGTGCCCCAAGTTCATCATATTAAACAGATTATACAGGATTTCTGAGATGGCAGCATAGTGGCTCAGTGGATGGCACTGTTACCACAAGGCTCCAGGGCTGGGTGTTTGAATCCCACCTCTGGTGTGTGTGTGTGTGTGTGTGTGTGTGCGTGTGTGTGTGCGCGCAGTTTGCTTGTTCTCTCTGTCATGCAGCTTTCCTTCACAAACTTGGGTTTCCTCCCACAGTCCAAAAACCTGCAGTTCAGCAAATTGCCATCTATGACTTACCTGCAGTGAATGAGAGAGTGCATGTCCTGTGATAGGCTGTCATCACACCCAGGGTGCCCCAAGCTACAGGCCGCCCCTGCAACCCTGACCAGGATAGGTGGATAGAAGATGGATGATGGGACGGTATTTTTCAGTACTTTAGGCACATGCACACAAACGACTCTGCAATAACCACCAAAATAATGGCCTCGGGCACTTTCCATAACATGGCCGGGTGAGAAAACTCACCTCTCTACAGGCACATTAATTATAAATGAGAAACAGAGTATTCACGGCAAATGTAAGTATCACAGCACTTCTACACTGCAGCTCTGTTTTAGGGACATGATGGGCAAGGCGGTCTGCAATCAGAGCTGATCCTGGGAGCAAACACAGGGTGCTGAGCCTCAGAGAAACACAAGCACCTTTATGAGTGACCGGGGCTGCTACAAAGGAGTCAGTCTTCATTGTTATTATTATTATTTTTTTAAAACAGCTTCACCATAGGTCCGCTACCGTTACTTATGTGCTGTTTCAGCTCCCAGTGTTCATCACTATCTAGGGGGCGAAAAACGGCGTATACAAGCTATTTCAATAAATACACTAAACATGGTGAGATCAGCCCGCCATGGACCCACAAATCTCAGTTCCTGTTCACTAAGCAAACTAAGATGGGTTCAGGCATGCTAACACTTCAGAACCAAAACAAAGCCTCTTGCCCAGCCTAGCCGTGGCACACCCCCGCTACCCCCTCCTCAAATTCCCATGGGACGGCTAGAAATTGCACAAATGTTCGCCCGAAGCGGTCGGTTAACTCACAGCTAAAGTTAGCGCCTCCACAAATTTGTTCAGATTGGCCTAGTTCCTCTGCAAGTGTACAGAGTACATTTGGCACAGTGGGAGGGTAGAGGGGGAAAAAAGCACCCTCTTCCATGAGAAGCACCCCACTGGAATTCGCATTATTTGCAGATTGTTTGAAGATCTGGCTGAGACTAACATTTGCTTATGGGAAATCCTCAAACAGAATACATCCAAACCGCCGCTACATGTTTACTTGGGTGAGGCGGGTGGGGGTGTGCGTGTTCGGGGGCTTCAGATGTGAGTGACTTCCAAGACCCTGCACTACTTTACAAAAAAGAAGCAGGAAAGTACTAACAGCAGCAGTAAGAGGACCAGATGGCTTATAATACAATTTGCACCAGTGGCAATGCAGAACATTATAATGAAACACTAAACATAGAGATAACGGTCTATAGAGGTCTCTGTAATTTTTCATCTGTTTCTCCTTCTTGCAGACTAACTTATCGTGAGGGCCTCTTCCTAAAGTAACTGCCTTCAAAAAAAGTCCCCCAGGGAAAAAGCATGCAACACACAGCCATGTGGCTTATAGCCGGGAGATAAACCACAAAGATTCCCCTCTGACAGACTTTCCTGGCTGAGACTGAGGAGAACCGCAACAACAGTAGCATGATGCCATGCTGATCTTCTACTCGACAAATGAGCATCACAGAGGTGGGGTCCTGTCACAATTTAGAGAACTGGCCAAGGGCAGTGCCTGATGTGAAAGGCAAATTTGGCTTCAAAGCCACAAAGCCTCACTGCTTTATGTCAATACTGTACTAAATCACTGCTATACAGCAATGAGCTGAACATTACCAAGGACATAACATACATCTCGACCTTAATTTATTTAATCCTCATTCCCCCCTGCTCCTCTTTCGGACAGTCCCTACATCATACTGCACAGAATACGTAATCCAGAATTCCCTAAATGCCCTAAAGTATCCTGAAACAGTCACAACAAGCCCAGAGCCCATGACAGCAGCACAAGGCAAGAGACACCTGGGAGATGATGAGAACATGGGGAGAACATATAATCTCCAAACCCTGGCAGTGTGAGGTGATCATGTCACCCTCTCCAGAACGCTGACTCTGAGGATCACTAACGTGGCAATCGGTAACACATGAGCATCACATTTTAAATCTAATAACCATCTGGTCTAAGCTGGCAAGTTTCATGCACGATATAACAATAGGCTGTCTTTTATGCACATAAAACAAAACACATGTTTGACAGGAGTATTGTTTACGCAGTTTAATCTCCAATTTATATTGAACCCCCCAGGAGATCAAACCTATAATCGCCGTTGTCACAGCAACCCTGCACTTCCTGCCTAAAATGTTGTTGTGCTACCGCAGGTAGCAATACTATCAACCAACCCCTCTGCCCTCCCGAAGGGTCCCTGTCTCTGAAAAGTAATCTTGCATATTAATATGAGAGCTGGGTCTCTGTTTCTCATTTCTGATTTTTTATTTAAAATTATATAGAATAGCATTAAAGCAGCATTAAATCGTAAAAGTACAGAACAATATAGGTTCATTTTTCAGGTTTGCTTTCCTATACAAATACTAGGAAACGGGCAAAAACTACTCTAAGTCCTTAAGTTAATAAGGAACGTTGCATAATTAAAGCAGTATACACACCAAATCCATATCAAAGCTCCTGAGAACCAAAAATGGCTGCCTGTTGTAGTTTACTGCTGCAAACAAGGTAGTTTGTAGACTGAATAGGGAGGATGTCAAGGAATTTAAAATGAAGTCGTTGGTCATGCTGACTAGGCAGCAGCGAGGTCAAAGGGTGGCACAGACACGTCACCCGAACTCTGCACCAAAGACGAGCGTGTCCCTTAGGGGTTGTAAACATGGACATTATTGATCCAGCTAACGCGACAGGGGGCAGCACCAAGGTCGCATCACTCAGCTGTACCCTTTGGGTGGGAGTGGGGGGAGGGGCAGGAGTCAGGGGGGCATCTCCGGCACCAAACCATGTCCTTCACTGACCAAAACTACACTGTTCGTCGGCACCACAGACAACCAGGCAGTCAGAAATCACCAAGACAGCTAAGCCAAGCCTCTCAAACAGCTCATCTCAAGTACACCATCAGCAGCGACTGCACTCTCCAATCCTCTCCAAACTCACCAGTAATCTGTGTCACGTCTCCTGGTTGCAACCTCTGGGTTAAGGGTTCTACTCCTGTCCTTCTATATACAGGAAGTATTCTGCATGGTGTGGTGTTACTCCTGGTGGTGGCAGGACAGGAGTCCTCAGCTGCAAGAAAATAGAACAAGAGAAAAGAAAAGACAGGTTTAAAAAATGGTCATAAGGCCAGTAAGCACCATTAGCATGTGTCTTTATGTCATTAGCAAAAGATCAAATGAAGCATTTGCTGCTACCATGAAGACTGGGTGCATAAATTCTGGAAAAAAGGAAGAAAATAAAAACTAGCTTCTGTCTATTTATATTCACATCTGAACAAAGCTATCAAGGATTTGGTTAACCATTAATAATTGATTAATAACTATTAATAACCATTCTAGCACTTCTCTCTGCAGTGCTGGCATACACAACATAGAGGGCTCCTTGTTAATTAATTAGATGACAAAGCAGACATAAGATCACCCTTTATCATCTGCAGTGTCTCATAAGTACAAATCAAACAGCTGATTTTTCCCTCGGGACACCAGCAATCAGCAGTCCAAACTGAAATGATCTTTATATAAAAGGCAAAAACGTATAAAGCCAAAAATAAGTTTACATGTGTGCACAGAAATTTCACCTTTTGCCACATTTGTTTATTCAATAATTTTCCTCGGACCATTAATCTATTGTTATACTTAACATGTGAACATTGTTGAAGCTTTACGTTTTCATATTCAGCGCATTTTACAGGTGAAATGTAGACTAAATTAACCCTGGATGGTGCCATCCGAGGTAGACAGTTCGGTGGTGCAGCCTGACCTGACAGCTGACAGTAGCTACCGTGAGCTGGGCTCCATCAACACCACCGAGTTACTCTATAGCGGCAGACCAGATGGTGCCTTGAACGGAAAAACAAGCCGCAAAGCGCCCCCGCGCTTCACAAACAGCTTTCCATGTCTCTGTCACCCTGCCATGTCACAAAAGATGTGCATATTGACTGACCTATGCACCATCTTCCGAAAGCAAACCGCCATGGTAGCATTTAGAATTTTTAACTAAATTAAAACCTATCTATAAGAGCACACACCCAAGAACACGAAGAGAAACTCACACCTAGCCTACTGGACGTGTCCACGTCGGCGCATGCAAACAAGCAAATGCACCAACACACACAAAAGGTGACACGGCCATGCAAAACAAAACACACACAGTAGTATGCCTCGCGCGCTCACACACACACAAATAATCGACAGACCACAGTGAACAAGCAATAAAGAGCAAAAGCAACATCCACAGACATAACATTTAAAACGAGACCAAAGACGAATGGTTCAACAGGTGAGCAATAGCACGTTTTCAAAGCCACTGAAACCGGGATTTGTTCAGTTTCAGCGAAGTTGGTAACGTTAAGGTCTCCGAACTAATAATTACCCCCTTCCATACCCAGGCACAAAAAGCCCAACAGGCATTTAGCATTCATTTATTACCGCAAGCAATGCGCAGCATACAGTGGGCTGCGATAAGGCAAAGAGGTGTTCTTAAAAATGCAAAGCCTCTTTCAGTGTCTCTTGTGTATAAAGATCTTTAAAAAGCAAACGATCCCGAAATGATCGATTTTAATTATGACTCTCAAGGTCTGACTGTAGCGGTGGCCATAGCGGTTCCTTCAGGTGCTGCTGTACCACCCCCTACAGGTCAAAGGACGGACGTGCAATAGCAGCCGCTTACCGCTAACCAGCGGTATACGGTACTTACTAACTCAACTGCTCAACAGGCTACTCAGGGCGACAAAATCACTTCCTCCCTCCTTTCCCGGGTCGTCATTTGCGAGTTGGTTACTAACGAGCTGCAGCCGACTGTGAAGAGGCTTGCAGTTATATCAAAGCTTTATTTATTCATGAGCCGTGTCAAGCAGAGGCAGTGCCCGCCTTTGTGTTATTGAAAGGGAGCTGCAACTCAATCCCGAAATGGAAGATATTTTTCCCTCCCTGCGTCATTTCTTTCGTGTAGGTGAAAAGGGGACTTCCATCACAAAGATATTGAATGTGGTGGATTGCAGTTCCTGCCACTTAAGTTACTGCCCTTAATCAATCAATCAGTCAGTCACATTTTTTTTTGTATATGTATGGCAAATTCACTGAAAGGATCGCACAGAGTGCTTTACCTGGTAATATCCCAGAAGAAATTAAAATATTACAACCCAAGACCGTCTGTAATGGAGAATAATGGCAATCCAGTAATACACCTGGAAGTTACTTAGCTCATAATATTACAAATTACGGATGAAGATCTGTAAATTGCAGCTAACAGCGGTTGGGTTTAACATTCGTGGTCAGTTGATATAACTGCCAATGGTTGGGCATTAAGACTGGATGAAGGAGAAGGGTCATAGAAAAGCGTCGGACAGAAAATGTTTGGAAGATTACAGTGGTTGTGAGTTAATCAATCCATACGGACAACAACCTCTGGAGGGTTCCAGTCTGTGGCTGTGTACCAGGCCTCTGAAACACCTGACCTGACATTTGCCTGTATGGCCGAGGGATGACCTTTCTGTCCCCAAACGCGGCCTCCGCCAGGCTACGGACGTGCCACAGAAGAATAATAGGTATTTTTATCCCTTCATCCACAGCTGCACAGCTTCCACCTCAGGCTAAAAGGCCATTAGAGTTTACCACCCTGCCCCCACCCCGCATCCCCAACCCAAGCAGGGGATTGTTGGGTAACCTCCACAACGCAAGCCGACATGTGGAGCAAGCCTGCCCTTGCCGTCGATTTTGGGGGAAGAGTCACCACCCACAGTCTCTTCGGTGGGAGTGCCCACGACCAGATCGACTTAGTGCCTGCTTAGCAGTGTCCTTTCCGGTTGCTACCAATGGCTGCTCCCTTCCCCGAGCAACCCTTTGGTTTTGTGTTCGGCGCGTTTGACAGATGCGAGGTCTCAGTCCGGCTTGTCGCATTTACATCAAGCCAGTTGTAAAGAGAACGGCTATCCCTCCCAAAGAGGATGCAGTCAGGCCTCACTCAGATTAAACACAGAAAACCTTGCATGTCAACAGATCGTTCAAAGCTAAATAAAATAAAATGAACTAAAAAAAAGCAACATCCATCTAACTGCATCATCCAGGAGAGGTTGGCATGGAGTACAGCATAGTGTACAGGAGATACCTAGACAGGATGCCAGTCCATGGTACAGCATACACCAGGAGTTTCCAACTGGAGAGCTACTATCCAGTAGGTTTTCCATCCTACCTGGCTTCTGATGAGCCACACTAGTTCCCAGGTAAATACCAGGTGCAGGTAAGGATCATCAGAAGCCAGATACAGTACCTAAATATGACATGTGCAACATCCATCCATCTATCTATCTATCTATCCATCCATCCATCCATCCATCCATCCATCCATCCATCCATCCTTTAACCAAAAAGATCCATTCTGCCAGGAAGACCTGGTCAATATGAGCAGCAAATTCAGATTAAAAGTTTCACATTAAAAGTGGAAACACATAACACCACAAACACATGCTAAAACAAGTCAACACAGACCATAGAATGAGCTGGAGCTAAAACGGATCATGGGACATACCTAATATACAAAAGCTAAAAAAAGATCATGGGAATTAATAGAAGATAAAAGCAGTTATACAGTATTGTACTGTGACAACGGATACATTTTTTTGTTTTTAACAAAATCTAGACAGCATATAGATTCCAGGTTAAGTATAGCATCAAACTCATTCCAAGCATGAAAGCATGAGGCATGAAAGGCAAAGAGTACAATTTCCTTTGATGATCCAGTGTTATACCTACTGGGGCAATACGTCAGACAACTAGATGTTAGGAGAATGAGCAAACTCCACACTTGGGATTCAAACCCACAACCCAGGAGGTGGGGGTGACAGTGCTGTCCGCTACGCCATCTTACCCCCCGAAAATAAATATATCTTCCAAATTTAATTATTTAAATGGATGTGGATAACTAGTTTACGACCTCGACAGAAAGTAGCCAGAAGAAACACACGTTGATTATTATTCAAAGCCCCGGTGCCCTGATCTTTTCCTGTGGGACAGGCGGGAAAGGAATCAAGTGCTTCTGTTAATAGACAAATCTGTGAAAGGATGCTTCTGGGTCCAAATGCACGTCAGACCTCGACACAAGATCTTCGACCAGGAACATCACTATGCGAGTTGCATTTATCAGAGATGGGCAAAGGTACCTCAGTGAAACAGCAAAGTGTCTGAGGTCTTTCAAGGACACTAACAAGCAATTAGTCAACTGTTGATATTAAAGAATGATTACAAACAGGAACACAAAAATTAGATTTAAATGCTCACTGAAAATAGCTGAAAAAAACCTTAGTTCTGCATTAGTGTGTATTCAAACAGGTGGAAATAAGTCACATAAATCATGCATAAATTTCCAGGAGACAGTCCTGTAATATATCATATTAATAATGCTCACCTCAGCAAACCCAAAGAAAACATGCTCCTTCTACAGCACACTTCTCCCTGGGGATACCGTGGTAAGTTAATTACTTTTACTGTTGTTATTGCTATTAAGCCACTTATAAACACTTCAGATTTTACATATACAAATATTGAATGAACATAACTGTGACATCTGATGGTATAAATAAGCAAACTCACCACAGGTAAACAGAGAATTCACAACCAAGCTCACTCACGGCCTCTTGGTCCAGTTTCATTTAAATCCCTTTCTTTCCCAGCATCGCGTTTGCTCAGGATCACCCCAGAGTACTGGATTAAACAGTAACGTTCTTCCTCACCTTCACCTCTCCTGCTTTCATTATGTGAACCTTCTGAACCCTTTTTCCCAGGCTTGGGGGAACTGCAGTGCTGATTGTTTTATTTATTTATTTTTTTTTAAGGGGAGGGGGGGGTGCAGATGTAAGCGCTGAGGTAGCATATTACATAACGGGAGGGCAGTTTGACATGGGAAATGAGGGCCAGCCTCAGCTTATTGTCCTGTGCTGGTTTCCACTTCTCTATGCTGCCGTCTGCTTAAATTGATCTGGGCTTCCTGAGTGCCCTCTCGTGACAGGCAAGTCTTTCACCTCGCATGATAAAATGACGCAACTTGCACCACTATTTCAATTACGCTGTTTTAATTTATTTAGGAGACTACATTAAAGAATTGTTGACAAAAAAGACTAAATTAACGCCTAGAGTAGCTACACAGGCTGAACATCAAGATACAAAATATGTATCTGTGTTAAGCTACTTAAAGCAGATAAAAATGTGTTTGGTATTCATTAAAAATGGGTGTCGCTGTAACAGAAAGCTAGACAGCTAGCTTTTATTTAACAGAACATAAACATAACAGATTTCATGATGACTGTACAATAGTAATTTTCCAGTCATGCATTTCAGCATTTCTTCACGTGCCATCTAGCAGATCTGTTCAAAGAATGCATCAAGTGCTGACCAGTGTGCAAAGGATGGCATTCTGAATTTTTTCCATTTGCTGGCTCAAGATGCTGATCATATTGAGATGGACATTATCATTTCCATATATTCTTTGACTGTGTCAATGTTCATGCAATTTGCAGAAAATTATGAAAACTTTACTCACAATAGCATTGTAATACCTGCAGCAATTTGCACATCCCTGGCCCATACACCACCTATTTATCACATATTAATTGCGTATAATAACAGCTCCCCATGCTGACTATCTTTTTGTCTTGCCCAGTTGTGTCTCTTACTGCACTGCTGTTTGTTCTATTGTCCCTCGATGCACGTCCCCTATTCTACAACTGTGACATAAGATTTTTACTGTGTTCCCCAGAACACGTGACAATAAAAACTCGACAGAAGAGATCAAAAAGGAAACACGACATGGCTGCCAAACTGTGCAAGATAGTATCCATGGTGAAACATTCTCTAAAACCATGCAAAGTAGTTCTCAGATGGTGATATGCAGTTGTTTAGCCAAAAAGATTGATCAATTTCTGCTGTCTTATTCAGAATAATAACAATGGCTACTTCAAAACTGCTTGACTTCAGTCTTACCCCAAGGGAGAGAGAATGTACCAAGGAAAAAGGCAAATTAGTCTTCAGGTAAATACATAATGAAATACACAAGGAAAAGATATATTACAATAACATTTAAAATTTTCAAAATGTTTCTAAACATTTATAAACAGCCCTTTTACTTGTAATTAGCTAATTGAGATTTAACCACCTGCGACCCAGAAGGATAAGCGGGTTGGAAAATGGATGGATGGATGGATGGATGGATGGATGGAAGGAAGATTTAACCAGGAAATTTAGTAGCCTCTGATTGGTTGAGAGTGGATTCATTCCAGCACATAGAGCTAATCTGTTATGTAAGCAGAGTATACATGCATACAGTACAGAGTCACTTCATTAAAATGTGTCATGGGACCTCTATTCTGTTAATGACCGTCTAGCGTAATGAAGTCCTCATTATTGGTTATTCAGCCATCTCAGGGCACGCACACACACTCAGCTCACAACACAATGGACCACGGGTCAAGTCACCTAAACCACACCTCTTTAGACCGTGAAAGAAATTAAATGACTGCCTAGTAGAAGCTCACGGGGAGAACATGCACACTATGCACACATAACAGATCCTAGCCTGGATTCTACAATCCCGAAGTAGCGTGCCACCGGTTACACCTTTTACGCATTCATACATTGCTCCATCATCATCATCATCATCATCATCGACCATCCTTCCCGTAACAACAAAATATAGAGAAGGACCTACGAGACAGAGTATGGAACTTTGCAGCAGATGTGAAGGCGAAGCACTACTTCTGAGTTCAAAGGAATGTGATCAAACCCTTCATGCTGATTTCATACTCTTCCACATACATCAAACAGCAAATGGGAGTCACCCAAGCGTTCACTTTCCCTGCTGTAGAAATTACTTTCACAGGGACTGCTTGGGGGGGGGTGGTCTGTCCCAATTTTGAGAAGGTTTAATATCTGAGGAGCTGAAGTGCCCCCCATATCCACATGAAACTTTTGTATCTATCCTCACTGCAGCTAGGACTTAAGCTGGAGCCTTTGCAGATTTTACTTGCCAATATTTCACTGCAGAGCACCCTTTATCCTTCACTCCATTCTGGGTAGAATAAAATGGTTCCATTTGTACACAAACAACTGCAGGCCTCACTTATTATGAGCTTTAAGTCACTCCTGAAGAAGCCCTACTGCAGAGGGTATGAAGTTCTTTAACGATGAGGTAAACAAAGCTGACTTCACCCTCCTGAGCAAGTACTGTTGTTAAATGTATGCGAACTAAGAAGAAAGGATTCTGGGCATTTACTTCAAGTCTAAAGACAGATATTCATATTTAAGCAATGGGAAAGGTATTTAAACCGGCAGCACGGTGGTTATTAAACAAGAGCAAAGTCCCAGGACAGACGCTGCTGTTGTACCAAAGTAGCATGGTTGATAACCACCTGGAGTTTAGGCCGCAGGAACCACTACATCGTTAATCGTAGGCGCCCTAAGCTACCTAATCCCTTGACTGCCTGTTAAACTCAGCCATAAATTGGGATGTGGACAGGGAGTATGCTGTGGTGCTGAAGCCAGGAGACTGGGCTGCCAGTGCCTGCTCAGGCTGTTTGGTCCTGCGTGTTCCTACGGCAACATCAACTGTCACGTGACTGGCCTAGATGTAAAGGGAAAGCCAATGCCTAAGTATTAATAGTAACAAATTAATATTCGGTTTGCAAATAAATTACAGGACAACTATTGTACTGATTGTAGTACATAGTTATCATTTATTATACCATTAGCTTATTGTAAAATATTAAATGATTCATAAGGTTTCAACAACCCATATACAGACCCACTCAACCAACAGCCAACAGTTTATATTCTGAGAGCAGAAACAGCCCAAAAGCCATCTGCGATGTCGGAATCAACAGCTTCAGCGTAACAGACAGGTGCAACCCCTCCAGCATACGGCAAGCAAGAAATAAACACGCCAGCATTTAAAGCAAGAAGCTGCTCAACCCGCAGCGGGACAGCATATTAACCGCATGCATCGACTGATCTCCTGTTCATAATAATAATAATAATAATAATAATTAGGCCGGTGAAGTACGATTATATTGTTATTCCCACGTTCCGTGCACCACA
>JAODKE010000043.1:8567646-8607048 GCA_026779605.1 Mormyrus hasselquistii | reverse complement strand
AAAATTATTTATAGCCATTTAGGCTTTATGAATGCATTACAATATGTTATGAATTTGTTCATAAATTCTTATTTGCATGGCATTCATAAAAAGTATTACCAAACATTTAAAAGCTCAGGGTATTTGACCGCTAACTAGCTAGTATAGCTAGTATCTTACAGTAGTAAAAAGTTGTAAAATTTGAATACCAGTGTATATAAATGTAAATGCAACCAAAGGGATTCCTTCTGTTTTTTTCACTCGCTGGTTTATGCCTCCTTATCAAATGTCGCCCATAGGGCTGGTCGGCCCTGGATCTCATTCTGACCCGAATTTCTATCAGTGTCGCTGGAAAGTATAAACTCTCGCGTCCTATTTTGTGTGCGTAAACACATCAAACATGTTTAGTTATTCCACAATGCATCGTAATAAAATTCGAAATATATAGAGTAATAGAGTTCAATTTAAGTCTTCAGCAACAGCGCCATCGTGAGCTTCCAATTATGGATAATTCTCCGGTTTTTCCAGAATATCATCGCAAAAATTTTCCATTAAAAAGTCTACTGCTTGTTTGACCATGGTTAGCTGCATATGTCAGTCTAAGCACTGGATGGATATATCCTCCCCCCGTCGGTTATATCGTCAGCATACGAAAAACACAGCACATTGTAGGTGTGCCATTTTATGATAATAATACATCAAATATATTATGAAATATAATAAAGGACTAATGCATGAGAATTACTGGAGTTTTGTCATACCCGTTATTTCCGAGTAATATTGCAATTAAACAGATCAACCACTAGATGGGAGCGATGCATCATCACCAAGTTTGTTACGACGAGCTCGAAATGAAACGTCTTCCTAATCTTGTAGATTCAAACATCGAATAAAAGGATTGACGCTGTTTTTAACAATGCGATTCATCCTAAAGCTTCAGTAAATCCAGAAGGTTTAGCTATTATTTTGAAGATGACTTGTGTGCAGATATTTGCCATTGGCTGATTATATACTACAATTGTACATTTAAGACGACTTTTTAAAATCTTCCAGACGACAGGTAACGATAGGGCAGGGGAGCATACCTGATCTTCATACCTGTTGTCCATAGTTTCCCATTGCCTTATATTTTAAGGAATGCTATTGCCTTCAAGACATTCAGGCATTCACCAGGATACATGTTTGTAAGTTGGGTGGATGGAATTATTTAAACTAAAATTTGAACTGTATAGGGAGATGCGCTGAAATGTATCTCTTATCTACTGTACCCACCAGGCTTTCATCTTGGCTATATCTATAGTACAGTGGGCCTGCTGTCCAAGGCCATTCGACCTGGCATCTGCTATTCGTACCAGTAGGAGGCGCACATAAAAATGAAGTGAATCAGATAATGCGGCAACCACAGCACAGGTCATTACTTGCCTGATTTGAGAGCGGGGCTCAGAGTGCTGTAATTATCTTCCCAAATGGGTTTTCTCAACCCCGGACATTGCGACTCATTTTATACTTATTTCCGTCCACTTAGGTCATTATCAGACTATGATAGAGTGTCTTACAGAGTTATTTTTAAACTTTTTGCTCACTGTTGCACTTTGTTCAAGTATAAATGTAAACATTATAATATATGTTTTTTTTTCATTTAGTAAAACGAAAGATTTTGTTTTTTCCCCAATCATTATTATTAAAGCTGTTTGTTTTAAAATTACTGGAAAATTGACGTGATTTTATTAGAGCGGTTTGATGAACACTGCAAAGCCAGTGTATACAAGAGAATTTCACCATATTTTAGGGCACCGTAGTCAAACCGCTTAGCAATTCCAGGGTAGAAGTAACATGTTAGGAGGGCAATGGAGTGTAGTGGCAAGTTCCCACTTGCTAACTTCCGTACGTCTAGCGTCCCCTCTTCGTTTTGTTCTTTTGTTAGGTATTTTAAAAGGTGGCCGTGGGGCAGAGAAATTAAAGCTACATGGTCATTCCGGACATATCTCAATGATTAGATGAAATTATCCGCGCACATCAACACTGTCCATCAGTCTGGAAATACTTGACTGGAATTTTATACAGTACAGTACCACAGTTGAAGTAGTTCAAATATGTAATGCTTTCAAACCTCAAGCGAGATTTTGCAAATGAGCAGAGAATATAGTATTAAACTTAAATACTGAAATTCATGTTACGCATTCATTCCATTTTTAATTAATAACTATTATTATTATTATTATTTTTTCTTTTGTATAAATACGAAAGTTGACGTTTTTATCTGCGGTTTAAACGTCAATGTTATTATTTACAGAAAGGAAAAAAAGTATCCAGAGGTGGTCAACATATGGGACCGAAACGTGGCTTAGGCGGTGTTTTTCACAGCTGGTTTGAAGCATGACATATATTTCTTGATGAGTTGTTCCGTTCAAACTAGTGAAAATAAAATGCTTCTTTAATCCCAGGGATGTGTTTGTCTATGTGCTCCCTGTGTATGGCAACAGTGGGTACGTGCATGTGTAAAACAGTGTCAACTCCTTAATTCAGCTAATGAATACGTGATTTAAATGGTCATATTTTAAAGTTTAGATTTATCTAAAAGTTACACTGACTTTAAATTTCCATTTAAAGCTCCATATATTTAATATGAATTCAACAAAACAGTATAACAAACAACTGGATTCACAGTGGCTTATGACATCATATTTCGCGGAGAAGTTCAGCTCCAACGGCAGAACGAAAACGCGGCTCTTTTCCCACAAGGCACATTGTTACAGAAGTAATGCTGAAGCTCACAGATGCAAATAAAACATTTTTCTGTGCCTCCAACTTTAAACAGGAAAAGCAAAACTAAAATACACAGAGGATAAAAACAGTTAAAACAAGTAATGGATTTTGACTTATACCGATACAGGGTTTTGGTGTGGGCGGCGGGCGGGGGTCATACAACATCTTAATCCCAACAGGTGTATAATGTGTACAATGGTAATACGCTCAGCATCTATTAAGAACTGTTCACTACAGGACATATGGATGCATCTATTTGTTCTCGAGGAGCAAAGACGGTTGATATAAAATGTTCTAGCACCACCTGGAATTCCAAAACACGGTGCAGAGATTCTCTTTCTGGGTTTAAACAGTACAAAACAAATGTGCTCCTACCTTCACTTACAGCTGACATGGTCAGAATGGCGAAACATGACGTACATTCAGAAGTGACAGCACCGAGGTAACATGAGTTGTATATTCATGTTAGTAATATAGAACATAGAAACTTGGAGTTCATAGGAACAACTAAAAAGAAACCTAATTGCACATTTTTCTCAACTCTCAGTCAGTCAGCAGGCATATTCTGATCATCATCACAGTTGTTAAAACACACAATAAATACAAATTATACAATACAGGTAGCGTAACAAACTACAACGTGGAAAAAAAAAATGACAGCATAATAAGATTTATGTTGGATGCGATAGCTTCATAAAAGGTCAGAGGCGGAGACATTAATGACATTTAGTCTCTGTTTGTTTTGCACAATGACTATTTGATTAACATTAAAATGACTGTCTGTGGGTGAGGGAGGCACCCAAGGCTTTATTGGTAAGGCGTAAAGTAAAAATATTGATTTTGCATTTTTCTTACATCCAAAATATATATTAAAAAACATAAATGGAATAGATAAGGCACTCTGATATGACACGGAAGGCCCCTTCTGATTAGTTGGCAGTTACTGTGTTCAGGAAAAAACTGATTTGGTAAACTTTACACGTCCACAAGAAACAGGCTGCATTTAAATGACGAAAGAGGTTTTCTAGCCCAGGATTCCTGTGTGACCGGGACACTTTCACTACCGCAAATCTGAATGAAGACACTTGCCACATAAAAGCAAACCCTCCACAGACCGTGGGTGGCAACTTTCAGTTTGTCTGCACTTCTGGAGGAGGGGTAGAGGATTAAACATTCCCTTTTTTCATATTTTGGTTCTCCTTTATTTTCCAAGAGTCGCTGAGAGGATGATGATTATGATGATGATAATCACTACAGCAAGAATAGCAAGATAAATCTTTTTCTGTAAAATAAAATGACAGGAAGGAAAAAAAAAACAGGCAAGAAACAAGAAAATCAGCTTGGCTCCACGGAAACGTTTGCGTACAATCGCACAATTTAGACGTCACAATGTAAAAAGACCCATTGAGATTCACCATCGTGACGTAGAATGATTACGTTTCATTCAATTATAGTCCTTGACTATTAGCATCAGTGGGAAGCAAGTGACAGAAAGGAAATGAGATCTGCCAGAAAAGCAAATGGCAAACAAGACTAAATAGCAGGATGTGGGATGTAATAACCATACAGAATACAACCTATAAGCATATATAAGTGTACGGTGTTGACTGCATTATTCATACATTTTAAAGAAGCAAAATGGATTAGCATTCTTGTGAGTCACACAGACTTAAGCCAAGCTTAGCTCCACATGCTGTTTTCACACAGTCATTTGTTCTGTCTGTGCTTGTAAGACAACTTCCTGTATGAAGGGCTCCATGCCAATAGTCTGCAGGAATTTCCAATCAATGACTCTTGCCTGCCAAACCAGTGCACATTTGAAGCCTCTCAAAGCTACAAAATCATATTATGTGAAACACTTTAGGGAATTTGCAGTGAGAGGAACAGGAGCCCCCCGAAAGCAACGGCACACAATGGCGAGGTAGTTACCTCCAGTCAGGGTCACACTTACTAGAATGTCTTTTTCAGGCCAAAATATAAACCGATGATTAATATAACCACAGCAAGCAGGACCAGCACAATAAGGATGATTATTAGCTTTTTCTGCCAAAACACAAACAGACAAGAGTTACAGAAGCAGTCAGTAGCAAGTTTCTTTTCTTCTATGCGTTTATTTTACGTAGGTGCAAAGAACATGCTGTTACTGACAGTGAGATATATACGGCCCTCCCTTTTGGCAGATGAGAATTAATGAGGGCCCTTTCTCCGGAGACTTCAGCGTGACAAGACCACATGCAGGACAGCTGGTTTGTAGTAGTATTTTGTGCTTTCAAGCCAAGCAAACACACAGCATAGGTAGCTCGATGCAAACATGTAAAAAAATAGCTATGTTAGGAATCAGGTGTGGTGCTCCGTGTGCGTTTGGGGAATAGTCTTACCCGCCGGACCTTGGACTGGTACCGAACTGCCTTTTTGGTGTTTTCCGTGGCTTGGACCACATAGTCAGCTGTGTTGGTCACATTCTTCTCGATGTTGTTTATCATCTCGCCCTTGAGAAAGGAGACAAATAATAACTGATCCACTCTTCAGCTCCCATAACTTAAGGAGTAGAGCACTGTGCTAACAATGTGAAAGCTGGATGCTCAAATCCCAGGAAACACACATAAATGAACCCCTCCGTCTGCTCTAGGTCATTTTGGGTAGAAGTGTCAAATAAATGCAAATTCTTCAATGGACTAGAAGCCTGCAGCTGAGTCTATAGATGAGTGATCATTCAGCGCTGTGCTTTTGCTGTTGTCAAGGCCATAATTTAAAAGTTAATTAGGCAGATAATTGCTTTATTCAAACAGAAAATTCTAACTCCAGGCACTGTTGCTTGTGAATGAAACAGCTGTCCAATTGTATTTTCTTAGTTGACTTCATGGCAAAAAATAGTAACTATGACTACTGAGCAATAGATCTGAAAAGCAACCCTGGAACTTATTGCTGGAACCAGCTGAGCGTCAGTTAAGTTTAATTGACATATCAGTAGAATTCTAATTCTTTTGAATTGATGAAAAAGTCTGATGTCTGTACAACATTATGCGTTTATTATTATAACAAATAATATAGTTATTACTTTATGTTTGTTAATTTATCAATCCAAACTGGAACAGGAGTTCAAGAGGCACCTGTGTTTTCACCAGTATGGCCATATCCACAAACATCTCGTGTAGCTCCTTGATGCTGTTCTCCAGCCGGATGATGTCCTTGTGACGAGCCTCAATCTCATTCAAGGCCTGGCGGGTGATCTGGGAATCTGAGATAATCTGTGAAGGTGGAGAGGGTGGTTCAATTAAATTACAGGGCCAACTGCAAAAGCTATAATAATTATAAGTCTGTAATGGCTCCATAGGGGTGAGTTCGTACTATGATGACTATAATCATGTAATGATTGTTGGCGGGGCTTTGGAAACTCACATCAGAGGTGAAAATAGAGGGGTTTCCACTCTCCAGCATGTCCTCCAGCTCTTCGCTTGATGTTACTCTGCCAGCTTCATAAAAAGAACATTAAAAACGGACTGTTATAAGGTACAGCTGAAAGGATGCTGTAAACTGTGTTTCTCAGGCACACAGCTATATGATTAAATAATGGGCCCACGCAGTCAGGTAGAAAAATTAAGAGTTTGAACCCCCCCTTGAAATTTGCTGAAATCTACCGAGAGGGACCTATTTATTTCTGGTTATCAGTCTGGTGTTTCTCAAGTGGTGCCCTGATCTGGACACAACTAGCGGAGGTGGGGTTGCTGGTTGTAAAATTTGCTAACTCAGGGGGTGCAGGAGGTCATTCAATTGTCTGACCAATGTGGGGATTACATGCTAGCAGTATTTATTTTATTGTTTTACCACCCACTCTGAGAGCCACTGGAAAGGATCCTGCAACCCACCAGTTGAGAAAGAGTACTGGGAATTCTCACTGAACGCAACAGTATTTAAAACTATGTTCAAACTATATGGACTCCCCCTCCTCCCCAAATAACGTAATATGATTCCATTACCACCAGAATTACAATAGTTCCTTCGGACTGAGTGTATGAGAGACCCTTGATTACATTTGCATACAGACCCAAATTAAACTGGGGTGCAAGACTGTTCCTGCTAAACACAGGCAGAAGAAATGGGGGGAAAAAACCTTCAAGTTTAAAACGCAGATAAGGTGTTTTCGAGGGGAGTTCCACTAAGGTTTGCCATCAAACCAAACAGGACCTGGAAAGAGGAGATGAAACTTAAATCCAGACCATAAGAAAGATACAAAGATAATGGGTCCAGTTTACAATAAGGCTGCCCTTTGCCACTTCTTCTCAACAACAGCAGTGTGTGGCTCAGTGGGTTATGACTGTGTGCCTTTAATCAGAAGGTCGCCGGTTCAAGCCCAGCCTCGGTGTGTCTGTGGCTCCTTGAGCAAGGCCCTTAACTTCCAGTTCCCAATAGGGCAAGTTGAGGGAGGCTTGAAGACATTTTCCCCACGGGGATCAATAAAGTATCAATTATTATTATGATAAGAAAACTGTGGTATAACTTGTTTATAACTGTCTAGTAATGATTTACAAAGTATTACAACTTAACTAATAACCTGCTTATAAATAAGCCTTATTGTGAAGTGGCACCAAGATGACCTATTTTATGACTTTTGTTATAACAAGGTGTCGAGACTCTTAATTGTTAATAATTGCTGGTTTATTTTATTTTAAAGGGTGTTTGTTATACTTCCCCATAAATATTACAAAAGTTCCTCTGTGCATTTTTTCCACGATCCAGAAGGCCGAGATACATGAACAGTGTCTATAAGAAGCTGCCCTTCCTCAATACTGTCTCACGGCTCCCCTAGTTTGGAAAGCGAAGCCCAGCATGGTCCAGTTATTCACTAAAGCCAATCAGTGGGCAAGTTCCAGCAGCTTGGCCCTCATCCACAGGAAGGAAAAAGCCCCACAGTGTACATCCAGATGTGGGCATGCACCCCCCCCCCCACCGCAGAAACAAAGAGGATGTGACAACCCAGGCCTGATGAAATATGAGGCTGGAAGTGAGGGGGGGAAAAACAACCAGCAAACATGGCGTGTTTTCAAACCTCAGAGCCCTCTGATCTCAGGTCAACCCCCCAGCGAGAGTGGATGAGCAGGGCAGGCAGAGTGTGTGAAATATAGCCTTCAAAAGCTGACCTGGGATCAGTCTCTGTACCCAAGGTATAACAGCAGAAGTGTAGATCTGAAAAGGGCATGGTCTGCTATTAAGGAGGGGACAGAAGATGCCCCAGGCAAGAGGCACTGTTCTGCTACAGGATGATGGCTGTTTTCATGGAGAGTGGGAGGGGCTCGGGAACGGCCACACTGGGAGGATCTGAAGTAACTCCATATTTTGAGAGCTACTTCCTGGACACTGAAAAACAACATCCTGTCTGGACCAATAAAGCATCAGGCCCATAAATAAGCCTTGATCTTTGGAATCATGCTTTAATATAAGCCTGCAAACAGGCACTTACCAGGCACCACAACAGAAGTCCTGCAAACAAAATATCTAAATGTAACACTATTAATCTGATCAATACCTGCCTAGTCCCACCACAGTATGGGAAGTAGAGATCAAAACTTAATTCTCCCTGCTGGGAACAGGCCTGCTGTGAGACCTTGAGTAAACCCTGCAGTCACATGACCACATCCTCTTGACCTAAATTGATATGGCAGTGGCGTCTCTCTTGACCACAGTATCCCGGGAAACCATAACACGGGTGTCCCCAGGCGCGGGTATCTCCCGGAGCATTGGAGCTGTGTCACAGAGCAGCCCTTTCCAGTATGAGGACTGTGTAAGCTCAGGGTGTGGTTCCAAAACTCTACCAGTGACTGGCACTGCCGCTGATGCATCGTGATATATCACTGGATTCCCTGTCAGTCTACTTTGAAAGCCACAGCTTGTGTTTACGACGCTATCCTTCCAAGCCCAAAAGCCATCACTGCAATATTAATGTTCCACTGTCTCACAAAGACCACATACAGTCTGATTCACTGCTAAAGGTATCTGAGGACGTAAACAAATATGGGTTAGTTTATCAACATGGAGGATTAATATTGCCTAAGTAATTTTTTGTGTGGTAAAGATTTTATTCTCGACAAAACTTTCCTTTTCCATTTCCCCATTCATTTGCAAGACCTATACAGTCCTTCTACAATAGTGACAACGACAAACAGTGAAATTAGCAATATGTAACACAGCCCTTCAAACTCAATTTTGTCTTGACCTAAATCAGCCTGATCTTTTACTTTGCCAGCTCCCTCACAATATGCTCTGTATATCATCCAAGGTTACCCCTGAAACCAGAGGTGTAAAGCAACGAAATGGAAATACTTTGTTATTGTACTTTTTTCTGGATTTGCCCTTTACTTGAGTATTTAAGTCGCTGCAACTTTTACTTTCACTTTGTTACATTTCTGAGCCAAATAATGACTTTTTACTCCAATAAATTCTGCAGGATCATTGTTACTCACTCAATTAATAAGATACACAATTACATGCATCACACCTCATCTTAGGGCTGCACCATTTCAGGTAAAATATAGATCACTCTCAATCAATATCATGATTTTCTCTCTCAATTCTTAAGCAATATATTTCTTTATTATTATGATTTTGCATTTCATTCTGTATTTATGAAACAATATGTAGAGATGCACAATATATAGCTTAACATAACAAAATTGTCATCTGACATCTACTGTAAACTTTATCAGTGTTCAAAGTGAACAGCACCAGACCCGAAACAATGGTGATGATTGTATTGAAAGATCAGCCATTCTCCATAGTGGATGATGACGGCTCATTCACCACTTACAACAGGTCTCAAAGTATAGACCCATGAAATGTTTAGAATTCAGTATTAAGTCACTGTCATGAACAGGGAAGACCACTGGTGATCCATTGTAGTAAGTGCAAGCTTTCAGAAAACTATATATATAATAAAAAAGATGACTCATGTGAAATATACAGTATCAGGTCAACTTCAATATTACATGGAAACTCAGCTGGAACCAATAATACTATTAGCATTATATGGCTACTAAAAAGCACATTATCTTGGGATTGCATACACACAACTCAAGAAAGTTCACCCTTGATTATTACTATATATATATAAAAACAAAACTTCTGTCTCAAAAATCCATAAGTGTGATGCCTTAAAAATCAATGACATGGACCACTCTTGACGTTAACCAGTGATCATCTCTCTCCAGATTAACAGCTACATTGTGACTGAGTTTTTACCGATGACGTCATTCCAGACGTTCAAAGACCTGCTCCATGAAACCGGATAATGTACATTGGTCATGCATTCATTTTTAAAACAATTTATGAAGTCAAAGAAATCTGATGAGACACAAGACTATCTGCATGAATTATGCTCACCTGAATGGACTGTTCTTCGGTGGAACAAACAAACCTCTAATAACTGCTGGTACTGCTATTTAATGAATACTGTAACTCCTGTTTGCACTTTCCAAATATGAAACAAAGAGTTCTTCCTTTCAGCAGGAGTAGCACGTCTCTGCATGTCAGTGCTAATCACTCTCAACCTACCTTCACAATTTAATTCATCGCACCACTATGTCCTCTGACAATCTATCTTCAAAGAGATGGTTTTCCGCATTGTGCTACTGTGTAAGGGATATTGGCACGGTCTAAATTCCTGACAAGCTCACCTCTAAGATCAAGGCACCTGATTAAGTTCTTCTTTAAGCCCTCAGAATCTTTCCACACGGTCCCCCAAGGCTCTCTTCTAAGCCCTTGACATTCCCGTAACTCTAATCTCACACTTTCATTGTCATGTAAATTTGCGCTGCGATAATTGTCTTGCTAATAATAATCAACACTTTTCTCACAGTGACGCAAAGACTGCCCTTGTTACTTTATCAGCTAGTTGTGATAAAGGGTTTATGGGCAGCACAACCGTAGCATTTTACAGACTGCACTTGTACTTTAAACTTCCTGCTAAAACCTTAAATCAGAGTTTCATATTTGTTTTGCACAAAAATAGAAAAATAGAAAAACATGACAGCATACATACAACCACAGGTGCCTCTAGTGTATGGCGACGCCCCCTCAGGCTACCCCTAGGTACTGCCCCCTATTCTTCATTAATTAACTCTGACAGGGGAGTGAGTTCTGGGGAACGTTTGCTAGCCGTATCCTGGTAACACTTTATAATAAGGTCTGCTCCTTAACCCATCCATTTTCTGTAACTGCTCAATCCTATTCAGGAGTTTGGAGCCTATCCCAGGAGCTATGGGTGCAAGGAGTAACCCAGAATAAGGCACCAACCCAATGAAGGACTGTCACTCACTCGCTCTCTAACACACACACCCCTACAGGCAGTTCGGTAACTCCAGTTAACCTCAGCATGTTTTTGGGCTTGGAGGGGACCCAGGGTACCTGGAGGAAACCCAATGAAAATATGGGGAGAATATGCAAATTCCACACACAGGGAGCCATGGCAGCGACTTGAGCCCCAGCCCAAGAGATGTGAGGCAACAGTGCCAACCACCCCACCACTGTGCCTCCCATTCTTTTATATTTGCAAGCGATTTGCAAGCTGTTTTGAAAATACGATATAATTGTATATATTATAATTGTAATACATTTCTAAATTTGTCTGTGAATGGATCTTTCCATCCATTAGCATATTACCAGACGACAAGTAACAGTTTAAAGAGCAGACATTAAACTTAACAGTGTTACTCCTAGTAGACATTCCCCTGAAATCACTCCCCTGTTAGGTAACCCCATCAGTCCTTTTAGCAATAGCCAACTTGGCCTGTCCGGCATTTTTACACGACTCACTCTGTACCTCAGGGAATCCATCTGGGTGGATTTGTACTATTATTCTGCCTTTCTCGCGAATCTGTTAAGTGCCAAATCTGATTTATGAGTCCAATAAACAGGTCTTTTCAAGGGAGGGGGAAAAACAATGTTTATGCACTCACTTATCTCCAGTTGCCTCTGGATCCGTGACTTGCTCCGCTGTCGGAAAGACAACTGAGCGTCGTTGTACTCCGTCATGACCTCCACAAATTTCTGGGACAACACTGTATGCTGGACAGGATGGAAAGCCAAACAGTGGGCGAGTGTGTGAGCGGGCGAGTATGTATAACTGTAGACATTTTTAAGGAAACACAAGATGTCAAAATTAAGACAGAACAGAGTGAAGAAACAGTGAAAAAGAAGAAATACAGAAGATCACTGTGGGAGAGGAGAGGGAAACCTCCACTTCTTACTATTCCACCAATGCACTCCCTGAATACCATTTACGTCTTTGATGTTACTGCTGGCAACTCACTATGCTGCCATGCAAGGACGAATGCGACGGGGTCTGGAGCAAACTGCAACCGCAGCTTCGAGGCATGACACCTGCCTACAGGACCATAACAGTACACATGGCGGCACTGAACGCAGGCATGGCCAGAGTGCATGATGGGAAAGGGAGGGACACACATGAGGACACAGAGGGTTGGCCTGGGGAGTCAGCATCACAGGCACAGGCATAGGTAGGCATTTGCATATATCCTGACCTGACTCTTCTGAATGCGGTACGAGGCCCGGTTCGCATTCTCGTCCTCGGGGAGGCTCTGCTGCATGGCTAATGGGGAATAAAAGAGGCCAGTGATTAGTTTGGCGGGAGGGCTGATTTACCTTCCAGTCAAACCGGCCATGTCTCCAGTAAGTCACTGGCCAATTTACAGACAGAGAATGAGACCGGAATGCGGGCAGCATGACATGCATTGAATGGGTGTGGCCATCTTCATCCCAATCATCCCTGAAAACATGTGGCAATGTTTCAGCGAACAGAACCACAAGTCCTGGGGCTGTGGCAGTGAGCAGCATGTTTATTTGTGCTTAGATACTAAAAATAGTAATAATTATTTTTTGGAGTATGAATGGGACCATCACAAGATAACAAAAAACAATCACAAAAAATACAGTCGCCGTTTTAGAAACCAAATATGAGCATCCAAAAATATAAAACCACTAGCTATAATCTCAGAAATGTGAGCAAGCGACTGGCATAATCACTAATCAGTATCACAAATAATTGAACATTTTACGTCGATTACAGTTAATGAACAATTATTATGTTTTTTTTGTCCTCATATTTCATTGACAAGATTCGTGCTGTAAACACGCTCTACTACTAAAGCTGGTATATTTTTTCAGACTGTATATCTTTAAGATTTTAAAGTAACTGAGGCAATTAAAACAATGTCTAAAGATGGCTGACAAACCCACTACTAGTAAAGTAGTACAGTATGCTTGAAATAACAGCAAGGTGTGGCTCCTCGATTATTAACCAATTCACTTCATAACGTAATTGTAGGAATGGAACTTGGTTGTTAAGTGAGGAATAGCTATATTTGTAATTGAGAGAAAATGACTTTCTCCGGCATTTCCTGTGCATGCAGCATTAGCTTCAGTCAGCTAGCCAGAAGCCAGACGGGTTACCATAAGGCCAAGGAGGCAAGTAAAAAAGAATTATCATAGTTTTAATTTTTTCCATATTTGGTCATATATAAAAAGACCCAAAATGTACACTTTAAGCAGGCTACTTGATTACTATAAGCAAATTATTTGAATAGTATTTGTACCAGAATGATTCAGTCCTTAACTTTTTGATCCATATAAGCGGTTGATCACTATATCCATGATTACTCTAAGAGGTTTCCACTGTATTATAAATATTGCTAGTTTTGAAACTGATTGGTGGTATTACCTTTCATAGACGAAACTGTTTTTTCTCAGCGTTTACTTTTGACCTTTTTTGTTTGGCGTCGTCTTCACTAAGACCACAATGCGTCCAAATAATGGATGTGGCATTTTTCTTTGGTACAAGCTGCTTGACTTGTTCAGTCAGCTCAGTGTTTCAGTTCTCCTCTATGTTGCTTCCATTTTGTAGGCTGGACGCGGCAAAGTCACGTGACAACGCACGCAGTAGTATGCTTTTAAGGGGATAGTACATGAACACACACTGGGGAATACGAACAGATTTTTTAATGTACTGACAGAAGAAAAAAAAAAAAACGACGTAACCTGGGCAAGACGTCTATTAGAGGTTCTAAATGTTGGTTATGATTCATTTGCGATTAATTGCCCAGTCCAAGGCTACGTTCACACTGCAACGTATTCTTTTAAAAACAGACATTTTAATCTCCATTTTCGCCTTTCATCCACACAACCTCTGAGTTTTCAGCCCCCAAAGGCGGAGACTTCTAAAAATGCTTTCAGAGCCATACCCTTCTGAAATACTTATGAAAACACAAATACTCAAAGCGCCCTAATTGGTCCCTATTCATCATGTGGCCTTTCCCTGACTGGATCTTCCCATTGTCTGATTGGTCACCTGGTCACCTGGTAAAGTAGTATGCCAACATGGCAAATATGGAGGAGTTGCTTTCAGGGGTGCTTTCCCTACCGATGACCTGTATGCAGCTAAATACCGTGTTACACAGTGCGACTGCTGCATATCTGTGCAAAAAAAACTACATTATTGATCAGTGTCAACGAGCGTATGCCCAATGTACTCTAATACCAACATCATATGCATTTTTTGCTCATTTTAGTGTGGATGGAGATCAGTTCAGCAGTGTGGACAGAGCCTAAGGAACGCAATCACATGTGCGTCCCTCTCAAAATGGACTGTGCATCCACAAACCAACAGCCACTTCAAAACACCAAATAATAAAAAATCAGAACATAATAAAATATTCCAGCTGGCACGGCTGAATCTTGACAGTGTGGCTAACAAACTGGAAACCTCAAGTCCTGTAAAGCCTGACATGCTTTGTCTAAGGCCTAAGATTGCACTGACAGAGACAAAATGGCATTTTGGAATAAGTGAAAATTTACAGAAGCTTCATGTAGGACAAAGTAGCGTGTACTATTTCTCATCAATGTGCAGAATGGCATTATTATCAGGGCTCAAAGAACACCTACATAAGAAACAGAATCACCGATTGTCAAAGCCACAAAGGGCCGGAATGGCTCCATCTCTATTCTTATCTTACATTTCTTTGTAAATAAAAGAACAAAGCGCACCAAGAATTCATTGATTCACTGAATCTTTTACTTGTGGAAATTCTCCAGTAAGGCCTCTAAACTCGCTTTCTTATTATACAGCAGACCATAATAGTGCTATCAGTTAAGAGCATTAAGTCCAGGTGCTCAGGTTGTCCAGTCTCTATCCAATCAGAGAAGCTCGCTTTGCATTCCCATTTGGCTCATTTGCAAAGCAAACAAATGCCTTTCGCAGAAGCACTCACACGTCAGCTTGGCCCATACGGATTTGGCGTTTTTCTTGATTTCACTGATGAGCTTCTCAAGTTCCTCTTTCGTTTCTAAGAGAAAGAAAGAAACAGGGAAGGACAGAGAACACAATTAGGTCAAGTGCAAGGTGCGGAGAATGTGGTAGGAGAGTTTGTGCAGTCTCCCATGGCGACACACTCACCCAGAGCACCGCAGCACGCATTAAATCAGAACGACAGCACGGTCAAAGTATTAAGAAGGGCCACGGGCTGTGACTATTTAATGCAAATGGCAATGTGTTAAGAAACATGGATGTTCTGTTGTGAAATGTCTGCAAACTGAAGAGCTTATGCATGTATATGATGCTTTACCAAGGAAGTGACCATTAGCTGTTTTTTTCATTAGCAAGGTCTAGCTATACCATTAGCTAAACAGCTATTGTAAATCCTCCGGTACTATTAGTAGCAATATTTTTACTGTTGAATTATTCTGCATGACTTTGTATTTCTTTGTACGGGAAATGACAATGTATAGAACGAAGACAAACTCCAACAGGATCACGCCTCAGTTTTCTGGGTGTGGGTCTGGTGTAGGCACTTACATTGTTTTATACTCAATGACGTAACGTCAGGATAACTTGGGGTCAGAGAGTACAGTCAGCTAATATCCTGTGCCCCTGGAGCAGATGAAGGCCTTGTTCAACCCTATATTGTCTGTAATGGGATTCGAACACATGACCCTTTGGACACAGATCCCTCACCTAAAATCACTGCCCTCAATACCTATGCATGAGGTGCCCTTGGTTCATCTGTACATCAGCACCAAACTCTCCAAGTATGGGGGCCATGTGCAGCCACAGATCAACGTGTGCCACAAGCGAGCACACGTTTTCAAACTCGCTCAAATTCCCACAGATGGTACTATACCCACTCTGTCATGTGGTGCACACATGTAAATCACCACATGGTCTCAGATGCTCACTCCTGCACATCTGTGCGAACCATAAATCAGATGCATTCACAGTTCCCTCAACTCCCCAAATACCAGTCACATAAGTGGCACAGAGTTTACTGGACCCAAAAGGTGAATAAAACATAACAAAGGAAGAAAGAAGGGACCCATAATTCCACCAGCACTCTTCCAAATGTCCCCTGAACTTTCTGCATCATCCTGCCCAGCGTGACCTTCATTGCTGAAAATTATGGCATCAGAATAAAACATCAAAAAGTAACTTTGCCCAAACCACATTCAAAGAGCTACTGAAAATCTCATTGTCCCCCAAGTCTGCCCCAGAGGTGTCAGCTCAGGGGAGGAATGTCTGCACACACTTCCTTATTCCAACATTTATTTGCACAATGACAGCTGTGACGCTTCCTGATGCAGAACAATGCCAAACAGGAAGCCGGGGCTATCTGCTCCTCTCCAGCCATGCCCTCGAAGGCTGCTGCCTATATTTAAGTGGCATGGAAGGTCAAGAAGAAAACACGGTCAGAATATTTGTGGAATATTTGAGGAATTCAAATGTGTCACAGATTAAGTTATTAAACCATTTATATCATCTAGAATAACACCTGAAAACAGATAAACATAGCATGTGTATTTCAGACCAAATAACTATACAGGTGATCCATACTGACTTCACAAAATTAATAGATAGATTATGAGACATGGAGTCCTGTAATAACCTCATGGACATTGTCTCACAAAATCACGCCAAAAGCGACATGGCTACAGAATGTTGCCACGGTCCTATTCGAGGCTACTGACTCACTACTCGCTAATGACTACATTCAAAACACAAATGTAGTTGCTGGCATTGGAAACAACAAACACACCAGTTACAAATGTATATGCCCACTGCGTTTCCTGGTCACCAAATATCAATACTAGCTGGGATGATCAGCAATACGCAAATCAGCATGCGCATATTCACATGTGTATTTGTGCAGATTTGGGTCTGAAAAAAAGTCCCACACAAAGATATTGAGACCCAAAATGTGTCAAGGGGGTTAACCATGAAACTAAACTTTAACCACTGTCATACAGAAACCAGTAGTTCCATAACTTTAGTGCTTGCAATCAGTTCTCAGCTTTCTATGCACTTTGCCAGGGCTAAAACTCAATTGGAAATCCCTAAGACAGAAATGCAAATGTGTGTGTACATGTGTACATGCAGATGTGTGCCATTTGAATAAATATACTTATTTACAGATTTAGCTGACGCTTTTATCCAAATTGCTGTAGAATCAAGAAAGGAGGGTCAGACAGTCCCTGGAGAAACTGGAGTTAAGGGCCTTGCTCAAGGGACCAACGGTGTGAACATTCTGCTGACGACAGGATTTGAAGCAATAACCTTCTGATCACAGACATAGGTGCAGTGGGGGAAGGACGGCGTTCCCAGGACTCACTTTCATCTGGATTTGGTGCCGACAGGATTATGCTGTGTTTCTTCTTCACCTCCTCCACTTGAGATGAGACCTTGTCGATGAGCCCACGAACCACCTCCACCTGCCACACACACTCGGTCACCGCTCACGACCAAATACCTGGGCACAGTACCTGCCCCAAACTGATGCTGACAGAATGATAGATACAACATTACCTGCTGGAAGAATTCTTCCATAAACGCATCATTGTCAATTGGTACGCCGACATTTTCATCCGTATATGTAGTTCTCTGTAAGAACACAAGTAAAGCTTTCAATTAATATTGTCCACCTCTGATCTGACCTCCTTCGCTCTTCACAAAAAGAAGTAACAAAAGCATATTTGCCATGAAAAAAACTTGACATCTCTTTAATCATATTAACGCTTGATTGAAAGAAGGAAAGGTTTGATGGGTGATTAAACGTAGGTTAAAATGGTCGCCGTTAGTGTAAAAAACTATATGAAAACTGAAACAATACAATATATTGTGGGATCACAATTATAACGGCACAAATACAACCTGAAAAAAATGTGTTCAAATCCTCAGCCGCAATTTGTGTTTAAAACATGAATTTCTCAGAAGTCACATGCCAAACAGACCATGAGTATCTCTCACAGGCGGTAATTCATCTGTCAGGAAAGGGGAAAACAATGGCCCTATTTACCATTACTTTTCAATCACTGAACAGAAGCTTAACCCCGAAGTGTCCAAAAAGTCCATAACTATGTTTGAGGATCAACAGCTGCCTGAATAGACTCATCTATTACATTAAATTTGGTACAAAATCATTACGAAATCTCATTTGAGATTGAAAGCAGACTCCTCCTTTCAGAAGTTATTTACTATTTCCGCACATTTCAGCCTTCACGTAAGAACAACACCCCCACCCACCCACCCACCGCATATCGCAGATCTGTCAAACGGCCCCTTACTAGACATGTCGGCACAAATCGTGCAGGCTTAAAGTCACAAACAAAATGCAGCATTATAGGTACGAATGCAGCAGTATACAGAAGCACATGTGAATTAATGCTCTCCTGCAGTCTCAGTTGTAATTGCATGAATGAAAGACTGATAAATGGATAAACGGAACTGAACTGGCATGTGACACAGTTGCAGAAAATAGTTTTTTTTATTTCCAAAGAATTGTGATGACATGGAAACAAAATTCATAATATCAACCTACTAACACGATGCTGTACTAACTTGGTTCAAAAGCTGTAAACACCACCATTACCAGTACGTTCCCCTAAAACATCAATTAATATTTTTTCTAAATACAGATGTTTTATATCAACAATAGCTCAAACACGCAAACCGCACTACTTCCTTTGCATTTTAACCGTGAGATTGGGTGTATTTCGACGGATGCCCTGATTTCCTTATACTATCCAAAAACATTCAACTCAATTGAATCGGAGTGTCTAAATTGTCCTTATCTGTGAGTGAGTGCGCACACGGCAATGTCCGTTTGGTTCCTGCCTTACGCCAGTTACAATGTATATTATATTATATTATAAACACTTACTCGATTTATTGTCAGATTAATCGCTAGATCACTCGATTATTGATATAATCCACAGTGAGGAAAATGGCCCAATTAAATAAATGCACAGCTATTGGTTGAAAACAAGTCTCTAAATTTAATTAAAATGTAATTTCCAGACGTGAATTTTTATGAATATGATTATTAATATGACGTGCAGATTTCAGAATACGACCACCCTCGGCGAGATCTGGCTACTAGTTCGTGACACTTTGCTGAACTTTCTCAGATATGTTATGCTACCTGAATGTCAAGCACCACGACTGGCCACGGCTGCATTATTTTAACATAATACTTACTTTTATAAGTAAAGTAAAATTACAAAAACAAAATGTTCTGTGGTTTTAAAAGCTAGTGGCCAGATATACATACCGAGAGAAGGCATCAGAATAATTTAATATGATGACGAGGAGAGGACACAGATGCAAAGAGGAATAACATGACTTGAAGGGATGATCAGCAGCCGAGGACGGCGCAGCGCCACCCGGCCGGCCTCCCCCAAGGCTGTCGCCGGGACACCCGCTTTCGGCTCGCAAGGAGCATCGCCGCATACCGCGACAAGTGACCCGCAAAGCTGGGGCATACTCACAGCTGTCAGGTCTGCCAACCGGTCTTTCATCACACCGCTTTTCAGGAGTTACACCCGGTCACTATCTGGCAAACTAGGCTACGACACTTACAAGGCGCGTATTGCCCTTTAAACATTAATAATGGAAACTCGGGAAGATAAAATATCCAACCCGCCCAGATCAGTCCAGCGCTACAGGTCGCCAGGAGCCGAAAGCGACGGACTTTCCTGAGGCTGTGTCTCTTTTCTCCCTGACTCGCTAACTAGGAAACAACTCCCAGAAACACACTTCAACAAAGGGTTTCCCTCTGTAGCGCCGCCGAGTGGCCACCGCGGAATACGGCACTCAGGGAAACCACAAGACGCTTATTCATTGACGCCCGTTAACCCGAGGACGAACGCGGAAGAGTGCGCGTGCGTTACGTTTCACGTGGCGTGTTCCTTATCCGCATAAAAAGGCTGATGTTCTGTGACGAAGGTGACTTTGGCAAATTATTTAGTCTGATTTATAAGCCATTTAGATGAACTGACCCTTGAAAATCCAGAATCCAAAACCCCATGTCTTGTATTAATTATACCACTTACGCAAAACATCGGATGAAAAGTAAAACAATGCAAATCGATGGTAATAGATGAGAAAATAATTCTAATTATAGCTTAATTGCAGCGACTTAGTCCTTACGTTTATCAGCTACTACTGACGTTGTCTTTGTGCCCATTCAGACATAATTCAGTTCTATTAAAACATGCGTAGTTTCCTACTCTAACACACAGATACAGTACAGAATTTGCAAATTGGTGATATAAATCTGATTACATGAAAAAAATGTAATCGAATGACTTACTCAACAATCAATCCCACGTCTATGAAGATGAATATGAAAGGGGGACATTATTACCTGAGGTCTACAATATATGGTTCCCCCTTGCTAAAATAGTCACAGCAACTCTAGACTTAGATAGAATTTTAGAATTAGATGATCAGTGGTCATCGTAAACACACCACAACAAAATGTGTCCTCTGCATTTAACCCATATGTGACTTTCGTGACACAGCAGGGGACAGCTAATTCAGCGCCCGGGGAGCAGTGCTTGAGGGCGGTACCTTGTTGGTGAGGTATAACCATCAAGCCACCACTGCCCGCTCCTATTACTGATTATACTAGTTTATACAGTCGTAATTATGTATCTGAATGACTTTCAGCTATCTCAAATGCACCATTTGGACAAAAGTATTGGGACACCTAAGTATTACACATGAACTTTTATCGCATCCCATTCTAAATCCATAGGCAACCATTTGGAGTTGGTACCCCCTCTGCAGCTGTAACAGCTGCCACTCTTCTGGGAAGGCTTTCCATAAGATTTCGGAGTGTCTGTGTGAATTTTTGCCCATTCATCAAGAAGAGTATTTGTAAGGTCAGGCACTGATGTAGGATGGCTCTTAATCTCTGTTCTAGCTCATTCCAAAGGTATTCGATGGCGTTGGGGTCAGGGCTTCGTGTGGGCCAGTCAAGTTGGTTCACACTAAACTTATACAACCATGTCTTTATGGACCTTGCTTTGTGCACTGGGGCACAGACATGCTGGAACAGAAAAGGGCCTTCCCCAAATTGTTTCCACAAAGATGGAAGCATTGCAACTTTTTCAAAATGTCTTGGTATGCTGAAACATTAAGATTTCCCTTCACTGGAACTAAGGGGCCTAACTCAACCTCTGAAAAACAATCCCATACCATTATCCCTCCTCCGTCAAACTTTACAACTGGCACAAAGCAGTCAGGCAGGTAATGTTTTCCTGGCATCAGCCAAACCCAAACTCATCCATAAGACTGCCAGACAGAGAAATGTGATTTGTCCCTCCACGGAACATAATTCCAGTGGCAGCGTGCTTTACACCACTACGCTTGGTGATGTGAGGCTTGTATGCAGCTGCTCGGCCATGGAAGCCCATTCCATGAAGCTCCCGGCATACAGTTTTTATGCTGCGGTTAATGCCAGACGAAGTCTGGAACTCTGCAGTTATTGAGTCAACATAGAGTTGGCAATTTTTATGCGCCATGTGCCTCTGCACTCAGCAACCGGGCTCTGTTACTTTACATTGTCTACCACTTCATAGCTGAGTTTCTGCTGTTCCTAAACACCTCCATTTTGCAGTAATACCACTTATAGTTGACCGTGGAATATCTTACAGGGAGAAAAATTCAGAAAATGACTTGTTGCCAAGTGGCATCCTATGGCAGTACCAAGCTTGAAATTATTGAGCTCTTCAGAATGACTCATTCTTTCACAAATGTATGTAAACCTGACTGCATCACTAGGTGCTTGATTTTATACACCTGTGGCAACAGGTCTGAATGATTGTCAGCTATCTCACATACTTCTTTTCCCAAATTTGAGGGGGAAACGTTATTTCCTGAATTTCAGGATGTTTGGTTCCCACTGCTAAAACACACATGCAGCAATCCTGGACCCCAATATAGTAAGAGGGGGAGGGGGGGATCTGCCAGTACCTGGGGAGGGGGACACGTCCCCCCTGCACCCCCATTTCTAAAGCCCCAGAAAATGGCTATACTTCCTGAGATCCTTCACTGAGGCCAGTGTGAACAGACAGCTATTGGTGATCTTTAATTACAACATCATTGACAGCATCATCACACTCTGCATCCCTGTGTGTTTTACCAGTTTCTCTTTTGCAGACAAGAAATCACTAAGGCGAGTCACACTGCACAGCGGCCTCCAGTGGCCTCCCAAAGCCTTTACTGGATAAATAATTGTGGTGTAGATGGATGAATGGAAAGATGGATGGTATTCTTTCCATCTCCTTCCAAAACCTTTCAGGGGGAAGTTAACTACCAGATATTACAGCATTTTGTGCAGACACTTCCTGATAGACTAAACAAGCTTAATCAAATCTCTTCTGACACAGCTTTTCAAATGTGCTTCTCAACTGGTAAGGTCATAACCCAAAAGTGGGTCCTGGAGCATATGGTTAAAAAAACATAGTGCCCCCCCCAGAGAAAGTCTCAAACTGCAGGATACTGAGCTCTATGGTGTTATCATCCACCAGCATGTAGCATAAGCTTAAACTTTAATTTTCTCATTTGCTGCAGCCCAGGGTGGCCAGACAGCATGACAGCCAGTGTTGCCAAGCCTGCATATAAGTGACTTTTGGCTTTATATTCTGAACTCGCTTAAAATTTCATTGAGTTGCAGGTTGCATCTTTTAAGGCTAGTTCTTGTTTTGAGGTTGTGGTTTTAGGGCTTTTTAACCTAATCCCATTTTTATAATATAGGAGCATGCCTAATATATTTATAATATAGGAGCTGCCTTTGGTTTAGATTGTGTGTAACTATGCTTGGGTAGTAATTTTTCCCTGGGATCAATAAAAGTTATCTTAGTCATAATTATATTTAATTTTTCATACTGAAATACTGTCCATACATTATACCATGGCCAAAAAGAAAAACATGTGTTAATACCTAAAACTGAAAAGCATATAAAATGCATTCTATTCTTGTTGATTGTGACAACCACGTGAATGGTGTCCAATCCGGACACTCTGGCTTGAATTTTAAAGGATCCACTTCCGCCTTTTGCTGACGCCAATCCCAGCCGACGTCCAATAGCGAACGGAGACAGTTTCAAACACCGGCTTACCGCGAGTTACCATGGAGATAGAGATACACGTGATAGGGGTGTGTGGTCGGGGTATTTCAAAAACGCGTCAGCCATTTTATTTCGGAAATTCCGTACGAGCCTTGCTTCGCAACAGAAAGGTAAGTAATAGAAAAGAAACCTTTAATCTATCTATAATCGTAGACATCCGACTAATCGGTACACAATGGAAAAAAGTATCTACTGAGTTTGACCTTTTTATCATGATGCCCGACACTCTTGCTACATTTTTATTATTCGGAATATCACTTTAAGCGCGTTATTGTCTCGTTTGAATTGGAACCTGGTAGCTATCTCAGTACTAGTTGGCGGGCTTTTTGATGGGGCATGAGACGGCGGCTTCTGTGCAAGCTGATGAGTATTAAAACATTGTTCTTGAGTATAACACTCTCCCTTGACTATAATCATAACGGGGCACTTATGAGTTTCCACGAAATTACACCGTGACCTGGTTAAATAGTTGCAAACATAGCCTCGTGTATTAGGCTAGGTGTCTCGCACTCAGGCATTTACCTTAGTGCTCTGTAAAATAGACTCGTGTTTTGTTGACTTTATTCCCCTCTTGATCTTAATGGACGTCATTACTTTGTGCTAGATAGATACATCCTCATGTGCAACTAGGTGATCCGCAAGCTATTGTTCGTGCTCCTCGAAAGCATGGCCACAGTGGTCTGTGACTGGGTCTAATAATGCGACGCAGTAGATTAAAAGTCGCCACCGATCCCTTAAGTTACCATCGTAAAAAATCTCGCACTTTTCATGTACAAATCTTCCTATGCGGGTAGTCAGAGCCCAGTTTAAGAACAGGGGAACTGACTGATTAGTGGCTAAGCACAATGTAAACTGCCGTGGGAGCATGTGCGGGCCTTTATCTCTGGCAGATGAGATTTGTGTAGTCATTGGTTAATGGAGACAGGTCCGGGATGCAGCGTTTTCTCTTTTATGATTCACTTTTGAGTGTATGCATGTTCTGATTTGATTACAGGTAAAATCTTAAATAATGGCAATGCAAGGGGAACCTCAAGTTCAGTTCAAGGTTAGTGGATTATCTTTATCTTATGGTCCTATAGGGTCCCTGGTTTGTCATTCCATAAGGGAATGATCTAGGCCTTGGTAGCATGTCTGACCTGAAATGCATATGGATTTTTTTCCTCCCCAGCTTGTACTGGTTGGTGATGGTGGTACTGGCAAAACCACCTTTGTGAAACGTCACCTGACTGGAGAGTTCGAGAAGAAATATGTAGGTAAGCTGATGCTTTTAAAATAGTGTTGGTTGTTTCACGCTCACATGAAGGTATGATTTCTATATCATTTATGGTGTGATTCCAACATTTGTTTACCTTGGTCTCAAAGTACTGAGGGGTTGGGATTTAGTTGAATTTAGAATGAGTTGGGGGCGGAACTAATCCTTTCTGGTGATTAATGTGGGTAGAGAGAGGAACTCAGTCCAAGGTTCAATGTATCTCTAGTAGCCCCCTCATCCGTACCATATTTCTGGCATTTGAGTGGCACAGCTAGGAGTGATAGAATGGTGGGATTCTGACTGTCCAGTCAGGGCCGGTCAGCAGGTCTGGCCACGCTGCAGGACCGTGGTGACTTGTAACCTTTGTTTTGCAGCTACTTTGGGTGTTGAAGTCCATCCTCTAGTATTTCACACCAACAGAGGAGCAATTAAATTCAATGTGTGGGATACAGCTGGACAAGAGAAGTTTGGAGGTCTTCGCGATGGATATTACATACAGGGTAAGGTTACAGTAAGTGCTGGAACTGTTACTCTGCATTTACGATTTTGGATTCTGTGACAAGTGAGATGAATAATATGCTTCTAATCCTAAAATATTGCTGTGAGACTACAATCGGGGGGTCATTGCTACCTTTGCCATGAAATTTTAGAATCCTGATTCTGCTTGCTCCCTTCGTCAGGTTTAGGGACACAACCTGCTCTGTTTGCATCATATAGGTCATTACAACGGGAACTTCCTGTGTCTGGATAGTTGGTGTTCTGTTTATTTCATTCTGCCATCACTCTTGGCTTTGTCCATTGTCGTAAATATGTCCACTACGTTGGGAAATTCCTCAAACTCATGTGGAAGTCGCTCAAATTAACCTCAAGGCCCAGTCTTATGTGTCCTGCTTGTGCTAGTTATGAGAGCTGTTAATTGTCAATAGTCCATTCAGTTAATGGCATGACTTTCCGCAGGTTAGGGTCTTCTCCTAATGAATATGCATTAGTTTAAGATTATTGAAATGCCCAATTAATGTGAGTTTTCTCCCCCCCCACACCTGGAGAAGTTCATTTGTGCATTTTGTTTCTGGGCTGAAACTTGTAAAAGAGGAAGTTATTACAACAAACACATTTACTTTTATAAATGTAACATTTACTTCTGCCCTGGCAGATACTGCCTTGTTTAATCAGTTGGCTAGTAGAAAAGGAAATTAATCTCTCTGTGTGTCACAAGTAAGGTATATGCATCCCCTGTTTTTGTCAGAGCTGCTAGAGGGTCACTTCTGTGGTTGCTTATTCCATAATGTATCCAGACTGTGATAAATTGCCCAGAGTAATGACTAAGCTCATATGTAATGCTTGGATCATGTTTAGGGGTGTGTGTGTCTGTCTGTGTGTGTGTTTGGTGGCAAGGGAACAAGTTAAAGTTGAACTGAGAAATTAGTACATGTTCTTTTGGCATTGTTTGCCTAGACAGTTCAAATGGAATGTTTTTGAAGTAAACTTTCTCCCCCTTTCCTTCCAGCCCAGTGTGCCATCATTATGTTTGACGTAACATCCAGAGTAACATATAAGAATGTTCCTAACTGGCACAGAGACCTGGTACGAGTGTGTGAGAACATCCCTATTGTCTTGTGTGGAAATAAAGTAGACATCAAAGACAGGAAGGTCAAGGCAAAGGCCATAGTGTTCCACAGAAAGAAGAACCTTCAGGTGAGTCTGTTGAAGAAACATACTGTATGTACTCTCATGTGTTAAATTTTAATCGGGATTGTTGTATCCTGATGACCTGGGTTGGTATAAGAAAGGATGGTAAAGGTACTCTGAGAAAGTCCTGTGCAAAGGAACTGAAACATGACATGAAGTTAAGGAAATTAGGGTGTTTTGTTTGGTATGCTTAAAATTAGCAGGGCCTTTGTTTAAAAGAACCACAAATTACACAAATGAGATGCCATTGACAAACTGAAGCAATGTCAGGGGGGGATCTCTATAAAGGGCTTCTACCCCCCATAATGGGGCATCTGCCAAGGACAGTAATCACACAAGTCATGGCAACACACTTGCACATGCTCTAGATTAAAACAGATCGATGCATGTTGAATGATCCTGTAGACTCAAATGAGTTAAATGGATAAACATTTGCAGCTGCTCCAGAATGATTGTCTAGGTCTTCTCTGAATTAAGGTGGACCAGATTTTTGGTGCTTTTCTAGTGCCACCAAGAACCGAGCCGTACTGCAAACGGGCAGATTTCCATTGTAAAGCATACGAGCCATAACCGCGCTGACATGGCCCTGCTTACTCGCTGAGCTGGTTGCATCATTACCATCCGATTGGTCAAAAAACAGACGCATCCCTGCTGTGTGCATGAGGTATCTGAAGGAAAAGCACATACTCTATATACTTATTTGTAATATCGCATATTATGTTGAATTGAATCATTTTTGGCTGAAATTTCCAACGTCCCTACTTAAATAAAAGGTACTATGGAACAACTGAATAGATTTGCAGCACAAACTTAAGCAAGAAAAATGGTAATTACGCTAGTGTTTACTTTCATGACATGGAAACTAATAATCGCACATAATAAATTCACCGGTAAATAAGCGTCTTCAGTTTTATATTACTGTCTCTCTCCAAACTGACCTGACCCGTCTGTGGTGGGGAAAGCAAAGCGGACTGGAATTGTGCTGTGAGTAGTCTGTTCGCGGTACAGCTCAGTTCCTGTGTACCAGTGTATAAGCGCCTTTGGTCTTAGCTGAGCCCACTGTCTGTGGTGCTGCGGCTGAGAGCAGCAGGTTTAGAGAAATGAGCAGTGCGGAGTCGGCATCCCCTTTAACCTTTCCTAACCTTCTCTTCAGTACTATGACATCTCTGCCAAGAGCAACTACAACTTTGAGAAGCCCTTCCTGTGGCTGGCCAGGAAGCTAATTGGAGACCCCAACCTGGAATTCGTGGCCATGCCGGCCCTGGCGCCTCCGGAGGTGGTGATGGATCCCCAGCTGGCCAAACAGTATGAGGAGGATCTTCAGGTGGGTTCTACAGCTGTGGTGCAGCAGATGCTGTTGCAATTAATACTGTCACCTCCAGAGCCTGTGTGTAAATATTTAGACTGATTTTGTGTTGACTAGTCTTTGAAAATGGCTATATTACAATTAACATTTCCCCCAATGGTATTTGGTAGCTTATATTTTTACTATATAAACCCCCTCTCCTCACCAGTTTTGTCCCAAAAAGTAAAAAGTAACTGGAGTAGAAGATTGTCAGACATCTGGAGGCATGTGGTTGGGTTTTCTTTTTTTGCACCGCCACCCGATTTTTACCATGCCAGTTCAGTTGCGACCCTAAATCCAGTATAGGTCTAAATTAACACTATGATGAAGTGCGCGGTGCACTCAATTTCTATCAATCTGCCTTATCAGATTGGATGTAGCAGTGAATCTTAAATTACTCATCTGTGGTTTGGCTTCTTGAATTGGTTGAGTTCACTTGTTTTGTGTTAAGCATTTGCAGACCCAAGACTTTATGTAGGTTAATTGAAGTATTAAAGCTGGGAAACCCTGATCAGAGATTGGCGTAGGAGCTTGCTGGCTTTTAAAATGCTTCGCAACCCTTTCAGAACTTGCCTTGGTGCGAAGGTATATGTTCAAATGCGAAATGAAATACTCCAGTGAAGTTAACGGTAGCTGCACAATAAAGAGTGAGATACAAGACTGAGGGAGGTCTGAAAGATGCCCCCCTATGATGGGGTGGAACAGCTGTTAGGGGTTCGACTCAGAGAACTGACTACGCATAGACTGGTTAATGTCTGTCTCCATGTGCCTTAGTCTGTAGTGGTGCTTTTATGCTGGCTATAACCCATCCTCTGCCATGGGACTAGCTACAGCACAGGTCCAGCTCGCTTTCAAATTTCCACTGCGGAAGGGTTGAATCGGTAAATGTGTTGACAGTGACCTAAAATGAAATGCGTATTTAATGTTCCTAAGGTGTATGTCATGATTTACTATGCTGTTTTCTGGTAAGTTTGAGAGGACCGTTATGTTCGCATTAACAGCTAGCGTAATTAGCGTTAGCCTGGGTAAATTTGTCTTAGATACATTCTTTTCATCCATTCTCTAGTACTTTTTAATAGGTGGTTGAAAATGTCTGGAGTACATCAATATGTTACGATGCTACTAGTAATGAATAACGTATAGAATATGCCCTTTGTCCGTCAGATAATCCATACACATTGATGCAGATTCCTGGTATTGCGTGTATTCTGACCGATGGGACACTGGTGACGCAACCAGCTCTGTTTAGTACAGGTTTATTCTGCTAGGTGGAAATGGCAGTAATATACCGTCTCAGACTCAAATGTTCTTCTGAGTCCATTTCTGTGCCTTAAAAGGTACATTTTCCTACAGCTAGGGTACAACTCGCAGGCACTTGAGGGTACAACCTCAATGACAAGCACTTGTACCTGCAAAGATGCAAATTAGTACTTTTTATTAGTACTCACCCCCCCCCCCCTTGACACTGAAGTAAGCAGTGCCATGTCAGTGCAGGTGTGGTTTGGGTACAGCTCGATTTTTGGTGACTTTGGGAAGAGTGTCATAAGACTGGCAGTTGTATTTTGAAGGTGGACAGTTTTAGGATTACTGGTTACTAAAGCCAACCCTCAGAGAATTCTGTTCTTACACTGAAGCTACCAACGGAGGTTAAGCCAGTGAAAATAACCGAATGTCTGTGAGCCTTGTAAATGGAAAGGTTTTGTTGAGCTGCTTCTAATGTCTCAGAAATGAGTTAATGAATTTGGAAGCTGTTGCCATTAGAGGCCCCGTATATTTTGCGTTGCATTTTATGCTTGGTCTTTGACCTTTTGGCTAAACTTCCAAAGCTGACTGGTTTGTCAATGTTCCAATTCAGTGTTATCACTACTGGACTCTCTTATAAAGTAAATTGTTGGAAAGACCATTAAGTAGTTGATTAACCTCCCTTCTCCTCTCCTTCCTGCTCCCTAGGTGGCCCAGTCCACAGCTCTGCCAGATGACGAAGATGACCTGTAGGGGGCACTTGTGAGCCACGGGCCGCCTAGTTTTATAGGCAGCTGTGGGAGGACACAGCCCTGCTCCGGCCCTGGACTAGGTTGACGCAGTGTTTACACGCGCTTCACATGGTCCCTGATGGGTGGAGAGTCCTTGCAGTGTGACCTGTGCAGCTGATGAACAAATGGTTTCTCCTCTCTGGGCCTGCATTACGTACTTGGCTCCCCCCTCTTTTTTTTTTTTTATTTTTGGACTGTTACAATCTAGGTTTCATTTTCTCTTCCCCTGTTCTGGTAATTTAAGCTTTCTGCAATAAACTGTACACATCTGTGGCATTTCATTCCATTTTATTTTCTTTTTTTTAATTCAATAAAGTTGTTTCAGTTGTGAAAGCATTTGGCTCCGTTGCCCTTACGTCTAATCAGACTCTTAGCTGGATTCCTGATGCTTACTTGGCTGTAGGTGTTCTGCGCTGGCCTTCTCCCTGGTTGCCCTTGTTGGTTTGACGTGACTGTAGTGCTGTTAAATCTTCTCTTTAATGGCGGTTTATTGGGTAAGATGCTTTCACTGGGAGCATTCCCAAAAAACAAGGCCTCGGCTTTTCTGGGCCCTGGGAATTCCCCAGTACCATTTTATCTTTAGAAGTACGGTTACTTCAGCTCAAATGATATGGACCCGGAAGTTTTAGTCTGATCCATGAAACCTCCATGATCGCTAATGTGCTGGACTGTTGAGGCTGTCCTCTGAAGTGCAGGATACAAACGCGTGAATACTCTGAATGCAATGCACAATTACACTATAGGTGTTTCTGCGATGCCCAAAACAAGGGGTTTTGGATAGTAGGAAGAAACTGGCACTGGATGGAGGTGCCAGTATAGGAGAGAGATCATATAAATTTCAAGTGAAGTGATGTTTGAAGTTATGGCTTTCTTATGCCATTTTCTCAATCTGGTTCTTGTATCCCTGCTAAAATGAACACTTCCACTACACTGCTCCCCTTGGCATTGTTGCAAGTCCTCATGAAATACTGCTCCTTCTGTGCGTTATATGTATGAAGGATGAGTCCGGCCGCTCTAGCTGTAAGCAGGGTTGCCAAGGTTGGTCAGCTGGCAGGTGTGAGATTTTCATTTTGAGACAAGTCTGCACACACATTTACGTGTGGAAAAAGTTTATTACCTTAGAAATAGTCTAGGATTTGCAAACTACCCCAACGCTTTTGAAGTAGCTAATTTTAAGTTTATTATGGGATAATATAGAATTGCCGTAGGAGTCCTTGCGTCAGCGGCACGCCAAATGCATGAGAGTTGGCAGCCCTGTGTATGACTACGTTTCTAGAAAATCGATTTATTTTTTTGCACGCCGTGTTGGTCACACGATGGCGCCGTTTAGCCTTCTAAACAAGTCTGGTAAGATTTCATATTTCATAAGCACTAAATGTGGTGATATAACAAATTTAGATATTAAAATGTTCAAGTTTTCTCCTTTATGTTTGATATATATTGAAACTGAAAATTAGAGCACAATCATTTAGTAATGCAAAAAAACACGAAGAATATTAAAACATTTCAAAACTTGTTCGGTTCGTTCTGTATGCCAATCCTTATCAGGTCGGATAGATAATCGATAGGCCTACTACGCAGCAAATAATTCCGTAAATACATCTACTCTTACAGATAAATTTGTTTGATGATATTCCTCTTGCTTCTGTAAAATAGCACGTAGCAGGCCCGTAGCCAGCTATGAGGTCACCTAGGTATGGACCTAGAATATTTTTAAGAGCTAAAAATAAAATTTGAAGCTAAATATTCATCTGAATAAAAAGTTAGGCTAACTAACGTTTCACATACCTAATCACTTATAAAATAAACAGCTTATGACGGTGACGGTATTAATAACGAGACCCACCAACACCCCCGGTCCCGGACCTCACTATGGGAGGTATAGGTCTGATTTTATGGCTATGATTAATCTACAAAATATATCCTATTGTTTCAATTAATAAAAGTATCCCTCTGTATAACACTGAATTACACTTGCATTGAATTTGCGTTATTTGATTGAGCTAGGCTACATATGTGAAACACATGACTTTCATATATCACTGTTCTGCTCTCTTACCACTGAACGCATAAATTAAGTTATACCTTGTAGATATAAATCACTTCCGATTTCTCAAGGGATTTTGGCAACTGCAGTCTTTGGTTCCAGTACTGCAAAACTTTCCAGTCCAGTGATGCCATAATTTAACCTAATGTATGTTTGACTTTTAGGAAGAAAATATGGTAAAAAATTAAATATACTAGGCATGGTTGCATATTACAACACATGTATTCGGGCTGGCAGTCACCTTTTCCAAATTGTCGGTGTGCTCATAGCTGCCTCACACTCGGTCCGAAACATGACATCAGAATTTGAATTTCCACACCCAATGTGACGGAGCGCAGATCTTCACACTGAACAGCCGAAAAGCCAGTAACTACGCGAAAAGCCGGCACAGTACCGCGGAGATCTTACGGGAGCGCTACCAATCCGACGCCGGGTCTAGGGTAGCCTCCCAAATAACGGATTACAAATCTACGCAAACAAAGAATCAGGGTCTTTTACTAATGATGATGTGAAAGTTTAAAGATTCGGCTCTGCCTGCATTTTTATTGTGTTTGGGGATAATCATTTTGGGATACAGGGGTTATTTTGTCATATTTATACATTGATATAAGATACTTTTAGCAACCTTTTTCTACAGCAGTAAACTATTTCCAACTGGAAAATGTGTGTTATTTTCTGGATTTCTGATGCTTGAGGGACTTGGTTAAAAAGTATAATCTTGGTTCATACAGAAACACGAGTTGCTTAATCATTAAAAATAGCATAAGTATGAAATTGTACAGAGTGCTAACGTTAATCACGGGTCTATCTTTAACCCAGGTAATTTTTGTTCTTTATATGCAACACAATTTATTTTGCTAAAAACTGAGGACGTTTTCATTGTAGACACGTGGATTTATACATTTGCTTCCAGGTTCATGGTCGAGTGGAACGAACCTTAAAGCATCCTGGTGAGTGTCTTTTTTAACTTTTATTTCCCAGTTCTTTAAAAAAGAAATTTTGCCACGCGTGGTTGTATAGTAAATGTAGAAGCCGACAAATTTACTATCCATAACTTGACGTAATCAGCATTTAACAGCCGACACTGGCATAATGTTTAGTTGTCTTAGCAAGGTTTAGTGATAGAATTTTTAAGTGGGTGCACTTATTACACACATTTATTAAAAGCAGAAAATGTTAATAAAACGTCTGTGTACCTGTGTGTTGAACTGAAGCTCCGTACATCTACTGCTTGCATCCTGATCGTGCATCCTTCTATTTAAACACTGTCGCAAAGTAATACTTTTTTATATGACCCATTTATTCAATTTTTAAATAAAAGGAAACTTTTTACTAGTTTCAGAAATCTGGGATTCTCAAACTCTAAGTAATTTTAATAAACTTAAGGGCTTCAAGTGCAATAATAAGAGACTGAGTGTAGCGTTAGTATAACATTCGCTATTAGTATAACATAAAAAAGTCTAAAATTCGACACTTGAGAGTTATTAAAAAAAATATTATAATGTCTAATTAAGCGAATCTCTGCTTGTCAATTTACAGGCCTGCAGGTGCTAGCCGCGGCATCGCATTACTGGCCATTGGATGAGGTGGAGGGGATATACGGACTGTGGGACGAGATTGGAAACAGAACAGGTCATGTTAACGGAAGTAGTATATGTATGTAAACAGCTGTATCCTTAAGAACATAAAAAAATGTATTTTCCTGTCCTTGTTTCGTCGTAACTCATGGCGACATTAAACCTACCGAGTTTGGGGCGCCGTCGATTAAAAGTCGCGAGAACTTCCCTTTTTGCTAAATGAAATCTCATAAGATTAATGTATGCTATATTCATGCACGCGAGATATGGAACATGCAAACAAAAGAAAGTTTTTTATTGAAAATTAAACTGATCATCACTCACATTTTGGGACGGGCGTTTCATATTGTCACATAATGTTTAGTCAGGTTTGTCGCCGTTCAGGACGAGACACCCCGAGGTTCACAACCTCTCTATATGTATCGCAAATTTAGTCCTAGTATAACACAGTTTATTGGCATAATTTACCCTACAGAAGCGGCCCTGAAACATGTGGTTGTACACGCTTTCGATAGTGCAAGGTCTTGAAAGTGCCGCTCTTTTTATTCGCACATGTTTGGGGATTGCTTAATGGAGAGCAGCACGATTCCAGGCGGAAAAAGTATAAAGTAAATCAGTAATATTTTCAGTGTGCCACCTTTTTTCCCATGGATACCTGAAGTAAAAGTTCTCTTTTAAACGTTTTAAAACTTGGCATTTTGGTTAATAAGAATTGTATACAGTCGGCTATGTATACAATTGACTATGAGAGGTAGGAAGGCAGGAACATCGTTGATTTTCGGATCTGCTTAAAATTGATTTTCGGATTGGTTAAAATTGAATACAGGAAAAACAATACTGGGTGTTTTATGGAAATAACTATGCAACAGTCGCCTGGTTAACCTCACTGTCTTTTTCCCATTGAGATCTGTGCCCAGAAAAAGATTAACCAAAACCGAAAAAATAATCATGTAAAATAAAAGTATATTTTCAGAATGGTGATGTAGGAAGAGAAGGGGACTGTTTAACTGTGTCCCCAACCGCACTGTAAAGCATGCTCTGTGCTTCACGTCACTTTCATTGTCCATCACCTTCATTGTCTGTCTCCCTGTTGTCCAGTCAGCACGTCCTTAGTATTTGTGTCTGCCACCGTTTTGTCTTTGGTCATCGTGTTTATTCACCTGAATCACCTTGTTTTCTCTGTTTTTGTCTGTTTTTTTTTTTTTTCCCATGTGCCTTTCCAGCGCTCACGATCCACAACCACACTGTGCTTCCTCACCTCCATAATTCTTCCTCTGTGTATACCAATGACTCTGCCTACACTAACATTTCTGCAGCTGTAGGTGAGGAACATCCCTGATCAATGAAAATGTAGTTTGTTCAGCGGTTCCCATTTCTCCCCTTGACTGATCACTGGTTTGCCTGCTGTTTCGAGGGGTGCCCACCACTTATATAGGTTTTCAGACCATTGCAGGTATAAATGTGTAGGCAGTGTATACACCGGTCTTTGCTACTTCATAATTTAACCTTTTAGTGCTGCAATCCATACCAAGTTAGACTGTTTACATTCTTCCCAGATATAGAGTTGGATACATAACTGAAGCGGTGCAGCTTCAATGCCGTGATAAGAACCACACTGCCAGGGGCCCTTATGACACCTGAACCCACAGCCGGTTCCCGTTCCAAGCACGGAGGCCGAGTTTCGCTCATTAACAAGCCATCATGCTTTGTCTCGTCCTCAGCAAGGTGCTGAGTTTCGCTCACAGTGTGGGTCGTCCTTCTTAAGCGAGAGCTGTGCGTCTCCACGGTCGAGTGGAGCAGCAACCTAAGACTGCGGCCCGTGTCAGGCAGCTCCCGACCCCCGGGACTGAAAGTAGCCCAAGAGTGCAGTATAATTAAACTCCACTTCACATTAATGGAAGGCCTTTTGTGACCAGACATATTATATAAATAAGGAGGAGAATACTGTATGTTAATCATGGAGGAACAAGCTTTCTTCTCTTGTACTGGTCTTCCTGCAAATGAGCAAAAACCTCTAGTTGCTTAGCAATCCCACAATAGAAATAACAAATGATATTCTAACAGTTTTGCACATGTTTATACAATAAAAATGGATGTGTTACTATGGGATTACTGTGTGTTTTTTTGTCAGCTAGGACACGTTTCTGAAGTGAGAGAAGCTTGGCGCTTGCCTGCCAAGAAAAAGATAAAGCTGATGACTCGTTTTTAAACACTTTGGTTAATTTGGGGATCCAGAGTAAAAAAGCGAATATCAGTGGATTACCATTCTTAGCAGAGTTTTGTTTATTCTTTACGAAATCTTTGCATTTTGATGATATTTTAATTCGATCTGGGGTTGAATCTGGACGTCTCAGTCCTAATTAGTCAAACGTATTTGAGTTTGATGGATTACGTCACTGTTAGGAAAAACTCAAACCAGGTGTGGCTCAGAAAAGCCTCAAAAGTTATGTATTCAGGCAAAATAATATTTTTTGGCCCTGTTCCCTTTCTGTAGACATTGTGGAAGGAATGGTCAACAAGGGGATCTATGTGAATGGTGACACCGGGGCCACATTTCTGCATTTTGGGAACTACAAGAATTCGTGCATCAGTGACCCAACCAAATGTGTGCCGCAAGGTAGGCCTGACCGGTGAGGGTAACGGTGCACAGTGAATGTAAGGGCTGAGGAAATTATGAAGCTCCTCATCTCATTCTGTTTCAGCTTGATCTGTCCTGCGCACCCTTGCTCTGATAGTTTGTTCCAGTGCCGTGCGGTTGATTTCGGGGGAGGGCATGTGTCTTTTGTTGTTCAAAGTGTAAGTTTATCCGAAGGAAATTAAATAATGTCATTCATCCTGTGCGATTTCACATCATTAAATATAAGCCTCTCCTGATGTGTGTATCAAAGTTGAAGGAAAAGTTTTTGTTCTTTTTGCGTAAACAAACAGACCTGACAGATCATCGTCTGTATCTGGAACAAACTGCAACTGTTTATGTTACTTGTATGTTTACAGCTTGCTGTAGACACACAGGCTCCAGCTTTTCTTAATTAGAAAGAACAATCAGAAAAGAAATTAGCATCTTGCTGCAATTCATACTGTAGTTAGATTTGCGCTTTGAAATTTCTCTTGCAAAATGGAAAGGTACCGTGCTCAATTTTTTAGTTCCGGTTAGGTATGTATACCATGGCGTACAGTTTTTCGTATTGTCATTATGTTTTTAATTCCATTATGGTATTTCCTAATTCTCTCTCATAATTAGCAATTTCTGCTTCCAATTCTCGACGGTGTCATTTTTCTAAAGATGCTTCTCCTTTCCTTCCCTCTACAGGGATCACATTTTCCTTCTTCTGGAAGAATCAGGAAGCTCAGTCTCGCTTTGCCATCACATACGGCAAGTTCATATCCAACGGCTTCTCCGTCTACGCAAATGCCTTTGGGGGCTATGTGGAGTTCAGCATCCATGGAAACTTCAGACACTGGAAGGCTAACATCAAGCTTCCAGGTAACTCCATCTGGGAAAGGTCATGTGTTCCAAATAAGAAAATGCATGATTCATGTTTTCAAGCTCTCATCAGACGCTCCATCTAAAAACTTCAACCTCAATGGGTTTTGATGCCTCTCCACTGAACCATGGATCATGAATCATGAAAAATACATCTCAGGCAACCTCAATGGAGTGTTGTAAAAGCTCTGCAGTTTAATACCTGTTCAGCGTATGAGGAAGGCCTCAGTAGTGGACATTAATATGTAATGTTGTTTAGCTCTCTGGATTGCCCATTTGGAAGCGTTTATTCATTGCGACTTGGGAAAGGCTTGTTTGAAAGGTGGTTCTGCTTTATGTTTCTCTTAATTGACAGCGGCATAATTGTTTGACAGTCTTCTCCCATGTCAGAGTTTGCATGCCGCGCCATTGCCCAGTCGAGCTGGGTACTTTGAACTGATCTTTAAGACGGTGCTGGCATCATGGATTTCATACTCAAATGTTAGACTGTCACGCAGTGCTCCGGTTGATGCTAGGCTGAAATACTCATTTCTCACCCCCCCGTCACCCCGACTGAGCCTTTCAAGCTGCCCAAGCCGTGTATTTCAACACTCGGGATCTCTGCATGGGTGTTTACCATGGCATTGGTTTATAAACCTTTGACAGCAGGAGAGAGGTATTTCACCACGCCAGCCATCCAGAGTGTTTCAGTCGGAGCATGGAGTGAACTGCTGTTTCTTCCGTGAAACACAATCAAAACATTCAAATCTTAGGGGCTTAGAGGCACGCAAGGTTCATGCCACACGGTTCTTTGCTATGCCAGTTGAGCTTTGGGCTGTGTTGACCGCCACACACTCATTTAAGAGAAAGAAGTGTGACCAACTGTATTGCTCTTAATAAGATGTACTCGATGTTAATGTTGCTTCCTGGAGGATCGTGTGCGATGGACCTTGCATTGGGTTCAGGCGGCATCCCAGGACTCTGCCTTCACTATCTTGCTAGAGGACAACACCCAAGCCCACTGGGGACAAAAGAGCCAGCCCAGATGGAGGAATTCTCCTTTCATGTTTGGAACAATACGAAAAAATAACACAGGCGTTTCCCCTGAAGGGAGAGCCATCGCAGCCGGTATTGAACTTTAGGTTCATGTTCTTCATCTGCATGCATTATTGCGGTTTATCCACCAATAGCAAGTTTCTGCCCTCTCTCCTTTCATTGAGATGGAATGTGACATTGCGCCAAACTCTACAATTGTAACTGGAGCATCTGTGAAGTATTAAAAACATACATTCAGTAAAGAAATGCTCATAGAACAACATAGTCAAGCCTTGCCCCATCTTTGTGCGTTTTGGACCTCGCTGCTTTAGGAAGAATATGGTCAAGATTTGCAACATATTTGTGCTTTTATCACCTTGCTTTTTTATGTAGAAACATTTCGTGGTCAAGCTCATCCTTCTTTTGGTGTGTCTAGGACCTTACTGGACAAACCTTCTGTTCACTTGGACGCAAAAGGGCGGCCTGAAGATCTACGTCAATGGGACGTTAAATGTCAGCGATCCGGTAGGCAATGAGTCCCTGAACGATGGCGGCACCTACACAGACCGTGTCACTGAGCCTGGCAGTAGTCAGTCCGATAGGCGCTATGTGACGGGGGCCTTCGACGAGTTTGTCATCTGGGAGAGGGCCCTGTCCCCCGAAGACATCTGGCTCTACTACAAGGCTGCAACAGGTGAGAAAAAGCACATTGTGTCACTAAAGGAATCTGAAGCATCTACCATTGACTGCTTAGATGAGGCAGGCAAAGCCACATTTGATGTCGTTTTTGTGATGTTCATGATTTACGCTTCAGTGATATGGGTGTCTGCCATCCAGGAAAGGCAGAAGTATTCTGCAATTTCCTCCTGGGCATGTGCCGCATTCCGTGCATAGATATCATATCCGATAATAGGACAATAAAATGTCGGAACCAAAACCTTCAAGCGGCATCAGTGACATTCAGGAAAGGTGTAAGGGGACCAGGATCTGGGAGAGGGCAACACCACAACAGCAGAGAAAGGTGGAGTGAACGCATGCACACTTCTAGTAACTTGATAGTGATATTCCCATGTAGCTCTAGGATATTTCATTTGAGTGCAGAGGGAAACAACCTGTAGAAGAGGCTCAGATGCCAAGCTTGAAGGGAAATAGACTTTATGTTGTCAGTAGTAATTTACTCCAAATTGCACAGGGATGTTTTGGTGCGGCTTGGCGATTTGCTTGCTGGAATATCTGGGTGAAACCCTGACACTCTTTCCTGCAAGGCTTTCCATCGCAAGGGGAAATACTTGATCTCCCCAGCCCCCTTTCTGTCAGGGCTTTGGAGAATGTTGGTAGAGCAATCGTGATTGATACTAAACAACAGTGCTCAGTTGGGGGGGAGGTGGGGGGGGCCATGTGTTTTTCATGCGTACAGTCATCGGGGGGCTCTCCAAATGTTTATGGGGCTCTTTTTAAACTCTTCTAGCAAACCGGCAGGCCCCATTACAAATAAGCCTTTGCTTCCAAAAGTTGATTGCATTAAAAAAGTTGCATTTGACTGGAGTGCTGTGCCTTCAGTGCCTTTTCTATGCAGTAAGGGAGCTTGCATACCATGTTTAGTTTGGGGACTGGTAAAACTCAAATTGCAGGCTGTCAGCTCATCACTTGTTTGGTTTAAAAAGGGAATTCTGAATTAACTGAAATCGCTGTGATAAAGGAAAACCTGCTTATTGTACCATAGTAGTCATACATTGTACATTACATA
>JAODKE010000043.1:8545480-8567080 GCA_026779605.1 Mormyrus hasselquistii | reverse complement strand
ACAATCGGGGAAATACACGTGGGGAATGAGGGGGCGTGGCACACGGGAGGATCGGACGGAGCGGATCATGACAGTATTCTTTCAACTAATTAATTTCCAGATCTCCGGTGACCTAGAAGCCTAAAAAAGGTGTCACCATCAGCACCGATGCACATTGCTGGCAGAGTCGCTGTCTCGCAGCACCTGTTTTCCATACACGGTCACACAGAGAAATGGCAAAGCTCTGATTTCCACATGGTGCTCACGTCTTGCACGTCTGCACGTCCCCTGACAGTTTCGGGTCCCTCAGGCCTTCTCCCTGTCCCCCACTGCTGAGCAAAGCGGGCAGCAGGAAGTACGACACCTAAGGGGCAGAATTTGCCACCCGGCAGGTTACTGGTTTGGTTCCCAGGAGACGGGCTGCTTCTCTGATGCCTCTCTGCTCAGCCATGCTCTTTAGCAGAAATAACCAGTTGTGTAACAATGATAAACATGACAGGTTATGTAATTGTTTAACTTAAGTGGCTTCGTGTCTATGATGAGCCCACAGGATGGACACGACTGGACAAAAAATTTCAAACAGACTCCATGCGAACGTTAGGACACTAAGCAGAAGGGCAGCATGTACTTTTTGGATCTAATGGTCCATGGAAATATGTATCGGCAACAGTTTGATTAAATGAACAGAGTTTTGTTTAAGTTTAAGAGTGAAGTGAAGCAGAATGATGAAGTTCAATACTGCGGCATTTTAGCTCTTCAGAATTAGTCCTTCACGGGATCCTGGACTGGATAAGTGGTTGGAAGGTGGATGGATGAAGATTGTTTTTGGGGAGAAGGAGCAGCGCGTGTCAAACTGCAAAAGAAAGCATGTCAGTCTCAAGAGAGGCACCTGAGATGGACTCATCTAACACAATGTGTAGGATGCCTCAAAGGACACATAGCTACAGACACTGTGAAAATGTCATTTTTTTTAAAGCCTGCACTGACGTTCAAAGCCTGCACTCCTTTCTGTTAATGGGTCTTTGTGTCTTGGGTGAAGGATGCCAGGGGGGCAGCTGCTGCTTCTCACAGCTGTCTGAGGGAGACAGGCTGAGGTAAGTCAGACAGAAGCATGATACACCAGGTCAGCCAGTTACATTAGAGTCTTAGCCTGTTAATGCCCCAGTTCTTCTACTGACTTGGCTGACCATTTACAGTAAACTCTCCAAAAGGTTGAAACCATGTTTTGGATCATATTGTTATATCCATCCATCCATCTCTGAAAGGATTATCAGTCCATCGCAGGGCACATACTCACACGGGCATTCTGAAGACACCAGTTCACCCAAATAGTATGCCTGATGAATTGTGGGAGGAAACCTTAATTCCTGCTGGAAAACTTCACAAACACGAGACCCTGTAGGCTGTATCTGTATCATAATGTAATTTAATTTTACTTTAATTTAATGTACTTTATTTAAGAGTAATAACTTTGCGTAATCCTTAAAAAAAATCATTAAGGACATAGATAAACTTCTGAAGTGTGTTTATCTTAAAGTATTACTGTTTAGAAGCTCAATCTCCAATGGATTGTTAAAAGTTTTAGGTCCAGGAATGGTATTAATTTTTAAAGTTATTTTAATTTTTTTATTGTCATCTCTGGCTATAAATGCAGTCATAACAAGTATGAATCCATCCCTTTGTTTTGGCATTGACTATCCTGTGTTTTCCCAATACATTATGTGAATGTTTATTGAGAATGCCTGAAAAAGACAAGATGATGAAAGTGTTTGACATGCCTTTGACAGACCCTTGGAAGCAGGGCTGGAAATGTTCAATTCATTTTGAAAATTACACATAAAGAGGCTTGCGCATGTTTTTATTTATTGGCGTATTATGTTTTATTTTTACAGGTGACCACGCCATCACCTCCATGACGCCCAATGTACCAAAGCCTACCCCCTCTCCAGCGGATTCTCAGGTGAGTGACACATTGGCAGGTAAAAGAAGGAATTATCCAGTCATCTTCCAGTATAATGGCAGAAATCCACGTGGAGGAGATGCATGGAGTAATGCAGTATTTATACACCAACATCCCAGTTTAAAGATGACCATGAGTTCTAATTTAACCTCATTACTATCCCTCAGTCATGTGTGATCAGTGGATGTTGACATCCCCCTTGTACTATTGTTAGACCTGTTCAGTGAGACCATCTCTAAAAGGTAGGGATTCGGACAGTGTCCCTCTGTGAGTTTGGTTTCCATTACACACTGGGTTGACTTCATTCATTATTGACACAATGCTTTCATCAATGAACCTGGGCTATTTCCAACTTTTTAACTCACAGTGGTAAATATAATCACAGAGGAGATTATGCTGATTGTCTGGTCATTGCTCCATAGTATGCAGGCAAAGCTTGTGTTTCAGGAAAAAAAAATGTTACACATAGTGGAGACACACTTAAACACATACTTGGAAACTCCCGGATAATCAGCTGATACAAAGTCACTGGAATAAATTTAATTGCCTTGCAACAAGTGGCAGAGTGAATAAAGAAGATTTATATTTATGGAATGATTGCTTTCCTACTCACTGCTCTCAGAGGAGAAAGAAAAATGGTGTATTGATTGCACACATAGAGCATCTGGACTATTTATTAAGCATTATTAAGAATCAGAGGACTGGTTCTGTTAGTCACCCTTTTTATTTTTATTTTATTTTGGCAGCTTTATTTTCTTTCTGTTTTGTCAGACACCTATTGCACAGACCCATGACCGGTTTGCTGACCCACAAAAACGGTGAAAATGGTTAATCATTGCAGACTGTTAGGATGTCTGCCGAAATTAGTCTGGAGTGACAAGAAGGGTTAGAAAATGCTGCTTGGATCTGGTTCCATCTGGTGTATTAAATAGCTGAGTTCATCTCACTTTCATTGCTCTGGACGCAAAGCATAGAGAGCTGTGGGTGGGGTGTAGCAAATAGTAGCCTCCTTTAGTGAAACTCCGTCAAAGATACCTGCTACAGCTCAATGGAAAGAAGTGAATGAAGGCCTGTTATTGGAGGCACTAAGCAAATAGGCACTGTTTGTTGTTTCGAAGACTATTCTAAGACTATATTGGGATTAAAGGCGGGAAATTTGTTTAAAAATTCTGTTGAATGTGATATTTGGATAGTTTAACCGGTTCTAACCTCCATGCTGTCACGTTGCCCTAGATGTCCACCGACTCTTACCATCCAGTCATCACCAACTTGACAGTGGAAATGCAAAACTTCCAGTTCCCCAAGTCCATGAGTCTGCTTAATGAGTCCATACCACAAAAGACAGCCAATGGCCTCACCCAGGTAACGTGCTTGGGAACATCCCTCTGCTTTCACCAAGGCTCACTCCCTTAGAGAACTTGCTTGGTAACACTTTATTTGACGGGGCATAAGTAATATAGTATTATACTATTACTTATATATTAATTAACTAGAAACTAAGTTTTAGGTACATACTGATCTCATTTTAATTCATCATTAATGATTCATGACATATGTTTTATTTTAAGCAATTACTGTATTTGTTATTATATCTGTTAATTCTGTAAACCTGTATGAACTATTGTAGGAACAAGTCATGAATAACACAAGTGAAATACTGGTCTCAGTGAAATACATGGTTCATCATTAATGAACCATGACACATCTTTTATCTCAAGTAACAGCTATATTTGTTCATGATTAAAGTGTTACCACTTCCTTTAACATTAACCCATTTATCCCACATACCATACAGTAAAATAACAAATGTTTTGACTAAGAATGTTGGGTAACGCTTTACATTAACTATACCTTCATGATGCCTTTATAATGCATATGTTAACATATATTAACAACTTTAATATACTTTAATAACAAGCATTATATGATAATAATGAACATTATAAGAATATAATCATATAATGTCTGTTATTATATTTTAAAGCTGTTAAGATGTTTAGGTATACTTACATCCTTCTTAGGAAATCTATCATGAAGGTGCACTGAATGTTTTATGAATGCATTATGCAGTTAATGTAAAACGTTGCTGAATGTTGTTTGAGGATACAATAATACAACCTGCTGGGTGTGAAATGTTTTTGATGTGCTTGACCATAAAGTTTTTTTCCCAGTTTGTAAATTTCTATGTAAAATTATTTGTGCTCCTTCTCCATTTAAACATTGTAGCAGATCCACGTTGAGTTTGTTTTTTTCACTTTCCTTGTCCTTATCTCAAAATCAGGCCTTTCTTAAAAGTGTGGAGGAGGTCCTGGTTTCACCAGGGTGGCCTGACATGGAAGAGGTATGTCATCTCTTGTGACCGCAGGCTTTGATTATTTTTGAAGAGGAACATTTTAACCTTTTCAAGATAGTGATATTCTCTTTGTTTTGCAGCAGTTTTATAGCTAGCAAGACAGTGTTATCCAGATGCTTTTAATAGTCATTTTCTCTGTCAGTGGTCTGGATATCATTGCGATCTATTTATACATTAGATTAATTTTTGTTATAGCTACAGTAGTTAAAATTATGGTAAGTGTTTTAGGAGATGCTAGGGGGCGCTGTGTATAGTTCATAGACCTGTTGGTCCAATACGTAAACTAGAGTGGGTCCGCATTATGGAGCCACAGTTTAGAAGGTAGGCAGCAACAAGATGTTCAAAATGCCTTAATTGCCTGCAATGCCAATACAGCTGGTCTGTAGTCATTAAGGCCACCTGATTTGGTAATTTTGGGAATACAGGTAATGGTGGAAGGGCCGGACTGTGCCTCTTTGGGTAGAGTTGTTATCTCACACCTCTGTCTTTGTGGAGTTTGCATGTTCTCCCTGTGCCCTGTTGATATCTTCCAAGTACTGAATTCATCCAGTGGAGTTGGCATTTCTGCTTGAGTAAAAAATCAGCTCCACAAATGAGTAAAACTACATGCCCAATCCTTTGTATTGGATTTGGAATAGTTTCCTAAATGGGCAGAGTGATTAAACTAATCTGAGACTGTTGCTGTGTTCCTGCAGCAGCTGACACCCATGGTCAGTGGACTGATAGAGACGGTGGACAAAGTGATGATCCATATGGCTTCCAACATGGAGTCCAGCCTTGAGGGGACCGTTGCTATTGGTGGAAAATCATCTGTGGCAGGTCAGCTGACTTTTTCCCACTTGCAAAGGTGCCCAGAGAGTAAAATATTATTCATAAATATTAGTACTTTAAATGTTGGGCGGTGTAACACATATTTGTTACAGTATATTTAGTAGTTATCATTTGTTACAGGTTTGCTCTTCAACTGAGTTATAGGTTTGCTGTTTTGGGTGAAGAAAAGCAGCTTTGTTTTTAATGCATAATGTAGCTTTTAATGGAACATTCCATTGAAGGTTATGATCATGAGTCTTGAGTTCTCTGGCCACTGACTATGGATAGGTGCCCTCACAATCATGTCAGTCACCTATGATTGGCAGTGGTCGGGGAGTAGTGCTGACCAGCCCCCGAAGCATGAGGAAGATAGTTGTAAAAACATCTGATGTACATTCATCCATCCATCCATCCACCCACTTTCTTATTCACGAGGGTCCTGAGCCTATCACGGATGCTAAGGTGCAAAGCAGGGAATAACCCAGGATGGGGCGCAAACCCATTGCAGGGGTGCACACACACACACACACACACACACACACACACACACACACACACACACACACACACACACCACTAAAAGTGATATTCATTTTTCTAAATGTTTACTCTTGTGCCAAAGTTGTGCTAATTTGGAACCTTCATTATCTGACACATTGGAGATCTCTGGATGTTGCTTGAAGACAGGCTTCAGTTCCAAAGGTTGATTAGAAACTTAAAAGAAACAAAAGCAACATCTTGAATGATATGAGGTGGTAAAATCAGATTAGGGATTCAAATTAGAGATTTTTGCTTTCGAAGCATATATAAAGCAGTAGCATTTGAAAAACAGACTTCAAAACTGCTGTTTTACACAAGAGGTGAACTTCTTCAAGCATGAGTTGCGCTAGATTTATGTATTATTTGATTGGTGTATAGACCTGCTTCCTGACTGGAATGTGGATTGTACATCTAATCTGGCCAATAGCACACAAACAACCGGCAGATTCTTGCAGAAAGCACAGCTTTCTGTCATTGTCATGTTTACCGTGGGACTTCTGTGTCCCTGACCATCTAGTCTGAAAATCCTTCCGTTCTGTTCACTGTCAACGTCATTGTCTCCCATTCTTTAGATTATTCCCTGATGAAGATCCCACAGAACGTTAGTCTGAGCCACTACCGCTTCCCCACACAGGGGAAGAACTACATCTCTGTCCCTGGGGAGGCTTTCAGCAATAAGGGTGAGACTGCCCCTCTCCATACCCCGCCTGCTGCTCACTCATGTCCCTTTCAGCTAATGGATGTAAGCAGCACCTAATCCTTTCTCGCTAGTCTTCCTGAGTGTCTCACAGCTGATGGGATGGAATGGGTAGCTGTTTCAAAAGATAAATGCAGTTCTCTGTAGTTCCTTCCAGGCCTCTCACAGAAAATGGACTCCGTATGACCCGGCTCAGTTAGTAACCATGTGTGAAATCGACGGCCCTATTATGCCCGTGGCTAAATATCGGAAGAGGCTTTATGGCAGCCAGGGGGCGTGACCTAATCTACTGAGTGTGACCGCGTGTGGCATTTTGGCAGCGGCAACGAGCGGCGTAACCTTTAAAAAACACAAAATGCTCACAGGTCTGGTGGAGAACGGGAGAGGGTGCGAGAGAGACTCTTAAAGCCTGTAAGCTTTCCCTTCATACAGGAATGCTCTCTAATAAGGCTGGGACCATTTATTTGTCTGTTTGCTATAGTTATCCTTATTAAAGTTTGTTTTAAGCTTTTTAAATCCTGTGTCTATATTTATTTTTCCCCTCTGCATTTGGGCCTGGAGCCCAGGCTCCCTCTTGTCTATCCAAATTCAGCCTTTAGTCATGCTTATGTTTGAATGGGCAGTTTTAAACGTCTATTAAAAGGGCAATATTAGAAATTAAATATAAAGGTTACCGCGGGCAGAACGTCCCTGCTGTTAAATGTGAGCCTGGGCGCTGCCTACAGACAAATGCAGCTAGTATTGGTTTTCTAACGAAATTAATCACACAGAACTACCCCATGACTTTTCTTATTCCAGAGAAATTGCAAAGCCTTGATAAGATGCAGTGCTCTTTGAATGTCATATAGTAGTTTTATTTTAGAATTATGTACCTATTTGTGTATTTATTTATTTATTTATGTAGTTATATTCAGGGGATTTGAGACTCTAGAAGCCAGTCTGGAGAGATAGCTGAAATGGAAGAAATAGGAATTGGTTGTGGTTAATGTTGGCTTCAGAGGAATTTATTGCTTTTAATTTGAACTTTGAACGGACGCCTTTGTACCGTCCCGTAACTATGAACGGAGACTGTAGACCAGTCTCTCCCAGTGTTTTGTTGGCTTACGGCGGCCACTGCGCAGGCGGGCTGTGATATCTGAGGCTGTTGTGGTTACGTGATCGTTACGGTTATTTTAACACCAGCTGTGGGCTCGTCATGCTGTGAGCCCTGCCGCTCCATTAGCCTCTCGTCACATGAGGGGTCGAAGCCCTGCCTCTCCCCCCTCATCTCTTTTCACTTGGGTGCAAATAACACCCCTGCAATTAAGACTCCTCTGCCAGTGTCCAGCAGCAGGTCTGTGCTAATGAAATTTCATGCAGCACCTGCGTTCCCTCCTTCCCCCATCCTTGATCAGTACTGATGAAGTATGTCAGGTATGGCTGTCGTTTTGTCTGTTTATTCACCGAGTCACATCTCAGTTTCTGTCTTTTCTTCTGATCCCTTGCCCTCCATACCTTACAGCCCAGACCACCATAGTGGGCCTGTTCTACCACACCATGCACAACTACTACAGAGAGATCAGCCCACTTCAGACCAGGTAATCGCTTGTACACTATGCAGCACTGGAATCCCCTCATCTGCTCAACAGAAGTTAATTCCACCTCAATATACTCAAATACTACAGAAATATCAACACACTCTGTAGTAAATAGTTCCCCTCACAGACAGAGCACAATTCTCCTTTGTAACCAAGGTCTGCAGTGATGTATCACTGTTGATTTTTGATGTCTGGTCACCTTGGTGACAGAGAACCAACCTCTGCTATAAAGTCAGTCATTTTTCAGTTTTTTGGCTCCCTTTGATGTGCAAATAAGCTTTATATGGTTGTCGTTTCAAATCAACCTCTCCCGGTGGATCAACTACAGATCATTCATCATTATAATCTATGAATTGACTGAGACCCCAATGTGGCTCCACAAAATGCTGTCCCTGTCTCCTGTCTCCCTATTGTGCCGACCCCTGGGTCATAAAGATTGATAAACAGTCTGTGATATGGGGCGTGTGGCTAACAACCTCACTGAAGGATGTTCTTCATTTTAGATAAAGTTCAGAAAGTCAACTTCTGTCCTCATAGGACTTCTGGTTTTTACGTCACAGGTGCCACTTTGCTGTGAGACCTGCTCTTCTGTCTTGGTCTTGAAGAACTGGAGAAATTAGGAGGCTTTGGGTAGTGCTGCAATGCTAGAGGATGATTGGGCTACTTTTGTTGCCTTAGTACATTTAAAATGCTTCAAAAGGAAATAAAACCCAATATTCTTTTGATCCCATTAGGATCAATTAACCCCTTAGGATTAAGTTAATGCTAATAGCCCCACACCTGTGTAACGACTGTGTGCCAATTCTACTGAATCCGGCAGGATCGATGGGGCTGCCGGCTTCAAAGACCACAAGATCCAAGTGACCAGCTTCCTCATCTCCTTGAATGTGGAGCCATCTCCGGCCCTGTCCATCGATCTCTTTGGCTCTCCCCTGATCAAGATCGTCCTGACACACTTTCTGGTAAGACTTCCCATGTGGGACAATAGAGATGTGGCTGGTGGTTCTGACGTTCGACCAGCTGGGAAGATCATTCTTGCGCTAGATCATCGGACTGGGTCATTGACATTACTCTGCACGGCCTGCATCTTTTTCTCGTTCTGAGTTTTTCCCTCTGTGAAATGGATAAAGAGAACCCCTTTCTTTGTATCCAAATTTTAGCTCCAACTCATAGCGCTTGCCAGGACGAACACTGGAATTCTATTTTTAATTCCATAGACTGACACACTTTTTTCTATCTTAGAACATGTGGTTTACAGAAAGAAAAGGAGTAATTATTGGCATTTGAATCATGGCCTTTCAGTTCCTTGAAAGGAGAGAATAAGTTCCTTTGTGAAAAGGATATTTTTTTGCTTTGTTGTTGCATCTGGCGTTTGTCTTCCAGACAGAGACACAAGCTGGAAGCCTGATGCTGATTAGCTAATGAGTGTGTATGGCATTGGTTAACGATGAGGCTCATGATGAATATGGCACAAATCAGAGGACCTTGGACAAATGCATAAGCCGTCAACGCAAGACATGGGCAACAGAAAGAGCAACGCCCTTACATGCTGTCAGAATGTGCTCTGAACAACCTGATTGGCTCAATTGTGGGAAGGAACTCCACACAATGTTATTAATGGCCAAACATTTAGTCTTTCTATCAGAAACCTGACCCTAAAAATCAACCTGATTGGCTCAATCGTGGGAAGAAACTCCAGACAATGTTATGAATGGCCAAACATTTAGTCTTTCTATCAGAAACCTGACCCTAAAAATCAACCTGATTGGCTCAATCGTGGGAAGAAACTCCAGACAATGTTATGAATGGCCAAACATTTAGTCTTTCTCTTGGAAACCTGACCCTAAAAATGGAATATTCAGAAGGTATGATGTGTTGTGCAGTTCTGACTGAACGTTTCCAGATTAAAAATAAGTGCTGAATAAATCTAATTAAATGTCATGCACTCAGTGCCTTTGCCTCCTAGTGGGACTTTCTGACTTCCTGTCTTGTCAGAGCTGCCATTTTGTATAACTAATTAATTGATCGCAGATAATTGAATTGATAATGTGTGGCTTTGGGTAGAAACAGTTTTCAATGTTTAGAAGATGTGACTGAACAGCTTTTGAAATATCCCTCTCACTCAAACATTCTTTATTCCACTGAAGGCAAAAGAAAGACAAGCGTTGACAGGGTCAGTCAGGCTACTTTAGATTATTGTGTCACAATCCAGTGACACTTGCTGAAACGTATAACAGCCAGCCAATTACATTTGTTTCCTTAACTAGAGTTATTTGTTTTAATGGGTCAGAAATCGAAGGCTGGATTTCTTTCTTTTTAAATTAATTTTCTGTTACTCTCAGCACTACTCAGTACTAATCCAGTTTTAGTCCAGTCTTACTTTGACCTTCTCAGAAATCTATAACGTGAGCCAGAAACTTGTATGTTACACTGTTTACATTTCCTTTTATATTGAGTGTTAAGCCTTTCCTGTGTGAAATGATGTTTGCCTGTAAACAGCATGAATTTATCCTGTTGGGAGTTGGTGTTGTTTTGAAAAAAAGTGGAGTTTGGAAGTATCGTCATAAATATTTTTATTGCCAAAATAGCAGAAGATATCAGGATGTGTTTTTGTGGCTGTATTACCCCCTTGCTTATGAGTTGCTAATCGGTCGGTTTCACATGTCAGATTGTGCCTTCAGTAGTTAGCACAAACCCAAGGCAGTGGTTTCCACTAACTATTAAGATGATTTGCTGTTCAGCGGATGCATCTTCCTTTATTTTGAAGATGCTCCACATCAATCAAAAACCATGTGGGTTGGTTCAGCTACCCCATCAACCCCTCTACTCCCTCGAACCCCACTTTCCATTTTGCCCTTGAGAGAGGAATGTTTACTTTGTAATTATGTGGCCTAATTTCTGTCAAGCGATTGCTGCGTTTGCTCTTACAATCAAGTTCAAGAGCTGGCCAGAGAATGTAGAATGACAAGCTCTGGACCGTCGGAGAGCCAACCAGAATTACAGGCTGCGACCTGTTCACTTGGGACCGAGAACCTGGTCCAAACAGGATCACTCAAGAGGGGTGTGAAGATACTCACAGCGAAGGCCAATATATTGCCGTCATCAGTGGAAAAAAAAAGCAAAAAACTTGACTCTAACCATTGCATGTTTCGCAAGCATTGTTTTCAACAGGTCAATAATGTTTTGGTAGAAACAAAAGACTTATCTCACACTGGCTCCTGTGGAAGCTCTCAGGGGTCCTATAGTGGCCTGGATTTATGGCAGAACCGCCACTTTGTGTGTGTTTGGTTTGGGAAGGATAGTATGTTCGATGTGTTTACATCAGAACCAAACAGAAAACCAAGCTCCGGACAGAGCGCAGGTTCTTACATGGAAACACATATGGCTGCTCACTTTATCCAGTTATGAAGAATAAGGGAAAAAGCCTGGAATTTTGGAGGGGCAGAGAATGGCGAGATGTAAAAGGGGCTCATCTCAGAGTTTTCTGTATTTGGATCCTGTTGGATATTTACAGTCTGGGAAGAAGCGTGACCTTTTGGAGGCCATCTGGAGACCTTTCCCAGTCTTTGTGGTCTCCCCTTCCACCCGCCCTGACTATCTCCTACTGTGGATCCTTGTAACTTTGCCTCCCCCCACCCCCATTTACCTCCAGTGTGATAGGAGTGATTTGCTGGGTCCACTTTGCCGTCTCAAAGGTTGTGGGCTTCAAAGCACAAATTAAGACAGTTCATTAAACTGGGGGAGGAATAGTTCTTCAGTCTGTCATGCCGTGCTTCCCGATCTCATTTATGCTGTCATGGTTACCACAGCTGGGTGGTATTAATACTGTAGAGGGCTTTTGTCATCAGGTACACGTCATGCTCTTGGGTTCCTTCCCAGCTCTCTCTTAAAGATACTGGTATCTGTGTTAGTGTGTTTACTTCGTGCTTTCATTGAAAATGATCTGCACTGTTTATGATGTTCAATTGAACAGCTAAATTAATGACTCAGTGTTTAAAAGCACAGCCTCTGGCTTCTATGGCTTGAGCAAACACACCATTTTGCTTTAAGTATAGCTGCTGGTGGAAGATACGGTACCAGGATACACGTCCCTGGAAGTTGGAAAGGGAATGGATTTTTGCTTCTGTTGTGAAGCTAATAAATTTTAATCGAGATCACATGTACTTGGAAGATGCAAGTGGCTCCCTCAATACCATCGTGACCCTGCATCTCTTGGGGTGTGGGTTTTACTTTGGTTTCAGATTTGAGTGTTTGAAATTAGTAGGTTTTACAGACCTTTGCTCTTTTCTGAGGGCTGTTCTGTGGCGTTAGGAGAGACCAGCAGGCTTTGTAGGAATGGGTATAGCACAGCAGACTCAATCAGGTTTTTCTTGTAGCTCTGATAGTGAGCGTTGACATGCATGGATGCGAGCCAGTCCGGTCTGAGCCAGATTTGAGTCGGTCACTTCTGGGCCAAGTCCAGTCCACAGAGGGCTATATTTGGCTTTTGGTCGGACATGTCAACCCTTTCGATCATTTTTAACCATTCCGCGATCAGAGATGTTATTGAAGGCTATTGAAGGTTGTTATCATTTCTCCTCTCAGTGCTTTTTTATGACACTGACCCCTGAGACCAGGACTGGGTTGGTCCGCATTGGACCTTGGTGGGGTCTCTTAAATGCCTGCTGTCCTTCTTCTACCATTGTCCCATGGTGCTGATGGGTCCTCGGTTGCGCTGTGATTTATTACTCTGCTTGATTGGCAGGGGCAGGGGCTGTTGTGTTGGGGTGTCAGCGGCCAGAAATCACGACGTACAGCATACAAACATAATGCTAAGCCGTTCTGACTCAAGTAAGCATCTCAGAATGAAGGAATGGAAAGAATGATTTCACAGGGAAGCCTGTGTTGTTTTGTGTTGAAAGAGAATGGATAAAAAAAAACACAAGAGCTGACAAACTAAGAATTATTTCATGGCCTAATAAACTCTTCTAAGGGTGTATGTTTTACAGCGGGATGCTAGGATGTAAGGGAAAGCTGGGTTGTCCTTTCAAAAAACATGGTTGTTCGGTGAGATGCCTCAGAGTTTGTCCGCCACGTAGATGGTGCATAAATATTCCTCTGTATTCACTTTTCTGTTTCCAACTAAGAAAATCCATTTTTAGGCATTCCTCCGTGTTATAGGTGATGTCGGTATGGCGGCCGATAAAGTCAAGAATCAAATAATTAGTCATGTCACTCTCACTCACACGTAAATGCGCACGAACAGGTACGTTTGGAGGCCTAACATAACATTTTACATTTTAAATTAGCTAACATTTTTCCCCTTGGGTTTTAATGAGGGGGCCAAAGTTAGTATCAGTAATTTCACCACAATAATAACCTGTCTTTATTGCCAAGGGCTTTTTATAGCTCCCAAAACACACCCAAATCTCGTGGGAACGGCTCCTGCTCGCACTCCGGCGAGCGAGATGATCAGTTGCAGATGGAGGTTTGGATTTTCCTTCGCTTCCCTTGCCAGTTACTCACAATCACCCTTATTCACACCCCACCCCGCCCACAGCTCCCCGGTAACACATCCTATAGAGAAATTAGCCACCTCAACATCACTCTATCGCCACCATCAGACTTAATTGTGGCCTTCTGCCAACTGTTTATTAACCCTTAGTAATTTGAAAAAAATAGCGTGGCACATCTGTGGATTGAAGTTACAATGCCCTGTTATTTCTGAAAAGTATAAACTGCTTATTAAACTCTGTATTTGTAGGTTTATATTATGAAAAAGTGAAATAAAATGACAAAATGAGTGACTTAAAAAAAACAAGCAAAATATGAAAAAAAATCATTGTTTTTATTGACTTGTAAGTGCAGAAGAATGAAAGACTTTATTTTTATCATGCTACTGGACATGCATCACTGGTGCTTCTCATTCTGCTGGGACTTTGTGCCAGACAGTAGGTCTGTGTCTTGGTCCAGCTGTGAAGATCGTACAGTGTTCGCTTGTCCGGAGTGATGGGGACAGTTTGAAGTCTGAGATGTTTAGTACCCTGCGTGACTCCTTCCGTGTCTCCTTTTCCTCTCTGAGAATCTGAATTCCCTGAAGAATATGAAAATACCATTTAACACAGGTGTTTGCATTTATGTTATTGGCACAGTTTAGGCATACAATGTGAATTTGATATATTACAAATACAGGGTAAATCATAATTAAACTTTGCCTTTCAGTCTATATGTGCAGTGGGTGATTGAGGGATGAGGCTACTGGCAACAGGAGGTTGGTTGCAGTGCCACTTTTCCCCCGGTGGTCTAATAATGAACTGTGCCGTTCTCTTCCATAGGGTTTCCCCTGCACCCTGAGTGTTTCAGCAGTTCTCTGAATAGGGAAGGTTTGATTATAACTGCCACTTTTTCATTTTACCTACAAAATAAGCCACCAGAGCCGCGTTTATTCCTCTCACGTGTCTTCCTGCTTTGTTCATCAAATGATAGGCGCCCGTGTCGTAAATTCCTCTTCTCATCATACCCCCTCCTGCAGCCCCGGTGGAGAGACAGCTTCTTGGGCCTACTAAGCTACTCCCTTGCTGCAGCTGCAAGGCTTTCTTCTGGGACGCGGTGACCTCACCCGCAGTCTGTCAGCTGGCTCCAGCCTGTCCCCATCCACCCCCCCCCCACCTCTGTACACGTGTCCCTCTTCTCTATTCCTGAACCCCGTTGTTTCTCGTGGGTGTCTTTATCTCACTGATGCTGTACTTTTGTTGTGGGTAGCCCGCGTAACCCTGAAAATGGGGGCATTATGGGCTGGGGAAGGTGCCTGGGCAGCAGGCTTCCAGTGAGGATACCGCAATGCACCTTCATGTTTCTGCAGCAGATTCACTGCAGGGCCCAGTTAGTGTTTTCTGTGTGTGATATGAGGTTTCTGTCTGGGTTTGCTACTTTTCAGGGTTGGTTTTTCCTTCATTCGCATGCGTCTCGCAGACCATATTCAGCCACTGACGCTGCATCACGCGGAGGATCCGGCAAGAGGGCGGAGGACCCGTGTATCCACCCGAGCCAGAAACGGCCACACTTCAAATTATACCCTGTCCATCTGGCGTCTTTAATTACTGTCCGCGGCGTGAGGAGCAGGGTATGAAGGGCTGCTATTTCTGTGCTGGCCTTCATATCCGCATATTTGGGAAAAGGCCGGAGTCTGATCTGGGCCTGCCGTGTTCTTCCTTTACCTTCAGAAGCTTTTAAAATGGGGTAGACCTTGGTGCCCCCTCCAGCATGTCTGGGGATGACCATGGGCAGGAGTCCAGTGTTAGGGGGTGGGTGTCAGTGATGGGGACCATGGGAGCCCTTGGGGGGGCGGGGAGATCAGGCTGTTTTTCCAGTGTCCTGGCTATTTTACTTCTCCATTCTGATCCTAGAGGAGTCAATCCCAATTGGGTTCTAGAGGAGTCAGTCCCAAATCCAAATCCCAACCCCCCCCCCCTTCCAGGGAATCTCAACCTAAATATTGAATGGATTGTCATTCATTTGCGAGTCCCACTGGAAGGCCCACTGGGCAGGATAGATGACAGGACAGGTTGGGGGGTGAGGGAGGTCCTTTCTGTCGCTTGCTCATGATCTTGAGGCATCAGTGTTTCATGGCAAACTGTACAGAGGCCTGTGATCCTGGGGGCCGGCTGGCACACTCCCTGGCTCTGGCGAAGTCGAGGGTCATTCCTGAGGCGTGACGCGAGGCGAGTGCTAATCACCAGCACATGCCACAGATTCCCCCTAACATGCGGCTTCAAGCCTGCCCTGAGTCAACAGAAGATGGGGGCGGGGTAGGTGCTATGGAGCTGTGACATGCCTATGGAATCACATCAGATGCCCAGAGTTAATCCCTAATCCCTAAACCTGGAAGTGACATCACTTTTAAAGGTACGGAAATTGCTTGGTGCTGCAGTCACCTTCTGCAAACACACACACCTGCGGACATAATTGCTCTCTGCATGGATCCAAAAAAGCCTAAACTGAAGGGAGCCCCTTCTGAGCTGTGATTCTGGGTTTTTTTAGTAATGTAATTTTATCCTCTCTTTTGCTTGATCTCTTCAGCTGTTATTTGAAACGTTTCCAAGGTTCTGTTTTTTTTTCTTTTTCCTATGGGCCCTCTGTTGTTAATAAACTCCTGGAGCGGTTTACTCTCCTCTGGCTCAAGGTAGAGGCTCCGGGAACCAGGAATCCATATCTCACAGGTTCCAACCTGTTTTTCGGTTTGGTCCCACCGGACGAGATATCCCGGACCTTTTAAGCCATTCAGCAGCACGCATACACGTGCTATTTGCTAAGCAACCTGGGCTTATGGTCTACCAATGTGAGAAAGAATCTATATGCCGTCTTTCGCCTGTAACCTGTAACTGGGTGGTAACAGTGGAAAACAGTGGAGTTGTTGCCAAGCAGGAGGGGGTCTGGGTGGGTGAGTGGGGGGGTGAGTGAGCTGAGGTTGGTGTTCCCCCCTTTTCCGCCGCCTGTGAAATGCTCACTATTCGCCTTGCCCATCTGTTTTAGTTTAACTACGACAAGAAAGCTCGGAGTTACTAAGCCCCAAAAGGCCTGTGTAATTTTGAATAGAGAGTCTCTCACACCTCCTTAAAGCTTAACGGGCACATTTGCTGGGTGGATGGTGTGCATATGTGGCTTTCTTACCCCCAGGAGCCCACCTCCCACCTTGCCCAGCGCTGTCTCATGGTACTCCAGTGTTCCATGTTGCCGACGTAGAGCGGCCTCCATAATCTAATACCATTGTATGTAGGTGCTCAGGCATAAACAGGTATGGATAATCTGTCAATAAAATATTCATCGGTAGTGGAGACTATTACTGTTCTGTTTAATGGCACATTGAAGTTGCTGAAAATGATTGCTGAATTACATTCTGTAGAAACGTGTAACGTCCTTCAGAGGTAAAGATGTAACGTCCTATAGAAGTGAATGTGTAGCATGCTGTAGAAGTAGTAGTAAATATAGTAGTAGTAGTTAATGTATAACGTCTGATAGAAGTAAGTATGTAACATCCTATACATAGAAATATGTAAACTCCCATAGAAATGGAAATGTGGCATCTGATAGAAATGAATTTGTAACTTTACGGAGTAAGTCATAAATGTGCTGCGGAACCAAACGTGTAATATCTGATTCCATCTTGCTCTCTGTCACATACACAGATACACACACACACACACACACACACACATAGGTCAGTGCAGGATTAGGGTCACAGCACTGGGTCAGCCAGTGACTGGTGTGCCTGGATCAGTTGAGGTTAAGAGCCTTGCTTAAGGGCCCGATAGTGGGCACAGAGTCTTAACCCGCCGATGCAGTGAGTTAGGGGCTTAGGGTGGTCTTTCCCTTTCTGTGTGAGGGCAACCCCTCCTCACACACGCGGGCTTTTGTTCCGTCACAGTACGTTAGCAGAGATCTCTTAGCACGACTTTATCCAATTTCTTAATTAAAAATGTGGGCTTGGCTGAAGAAGGGACCGGCTTGCATGCCAGCTTTTGAAATCTGTTTTTTTTTTTTTTTTTTACAGAAATTGGAGTCTAGAGTTCAGAGATTTACCCTGGAACTTGCGGCAGGCTCTAATTACTCAGTCCACATTCCTTTCACCATTAGCTCAATGTCCCGCAGGACTCTGAATCAGATTGAAGGAGAGATGCGGAAAAAGTGAGTTACAGCTGAATGAAGGAAGGGCTCGCGGACAGTAGGGAGGCTCTCTCCATGGGCACAGGAGCATGCGAGTTGCCTCGCAAAGCCCAGGAAATGCCCTTTCTGCCGGAGTCTCGTTAAATCGATGACCTGCTTCAGCTGTTTATTGGCCACACGGCAGCTGTTGAGCAATTTTCCTCCTTAAAGAGAAAAATGTATGTTTTCCTCACTCTAAATTGTAGGAAAGGCTGCTTTTTTCATTCCTGATAAGCCTTGAACAAGGCCTCGGTTATCGGGGAAGATTGAGAAGCCTGGATGAAGTGGATTTGTCAGACTACCAGAAAGCTTTTCGTTCTGGCTGTGCCGCTGTTTCTTGTGTGGCGGGGAGGGGTTCTATGTGTTATAAGGTACAAGACGGAACCTGGGACGCATTGCAGCCAGTATGGTCAACTTCCTTCGATCATGAAAGCGTCACCCCTCCCCAATACAGATTGCAGCCTGTCTACCGGCTTTCGAAATATGCTTGTCTAATTAATCTGACAGCTTCGCCGTGGGGATAACCGGTGTTAAGGCTGCGCCATCTCTGAATTGTTAACAGTTGAGCAATGCTTCATGTTCCTGTGGTCAGAGCACTACATCTCACACAAAGGTGGTCTCCTTCTGGTTACGGGAGTAGCTGTCTGTTGCTGGTTTGGGGATTTTCCACACATGAACTCCACCTGGAGAATTTTGTCTGAGAGAACTTGTCAAGCGATTTATTATTACCATGAGCAAAAGATCACACTGATATAGTTATTGACAATAAAAATGAAGGTGGTCCAATTTCCTTAATTAAATCTTATGGGTGTTAATGAATTTGTGTTACTAAGCCGCAAGCACTTCTAGCAACAGTCGTCAGGCTGACAGAAACACACTGATTGCACAATTAGGCAAGTACTATTCCTGATATAATTTTTAGCTATAGTTGGATTAGACTAATAAAAGTGAAAAATGAAGTTTTCTTTTGCTCCAGGTAAATCTTTTTAGGCAGAAAATGTTAGTTTGCCACAAAAAAAAACAAAAGAAACCTCTTGGTTATTAGTGTCCACAATTATTAGACAATGACAGACTAAGTGGATTTTTCTCTCTTCACCATCAACATAATAACAATAGAGCAAACTATTTTAGCCATTCAGTTTATATACGGAATAACAAACTATTAGACGTTCTATACAGCCCATTTCCCTAAGTTTAGTGTCCTGTATCACCAGCTTTCTTCTCAGTGACCAACTTGAGCCTGTTATCCATTGAACCAATGAAGTTTTTGATTTGATCCTGTCCGATATTATCTGAGGCAGCGAGCACCGCGTCCCAGACAGGAAAGTATCTACTGTTTTCTGTTTTACTCCAAGTAGAAAGTAGTCTGACCAAAGAGTCAGCATGCTCTGTTTTTAAAACAGTCCATTTGTAATTGGGAAATTTAGTCTGGACTGAAACTATTGGCCAGAAGAGAATATTCAAGCAAGAAACTCTTGCCTAATAATTCTGCGCACGGTGTATTTGCTTCTCTGTCATGTGGGGGACAATCAAGTTAATGCGGGGGGGGGGGATACTTAGATCTGATGCCATTTTTCCTGCTGTTGGTTATGGTGAAGAAGCAGCTGGCAACACTAAGAGGCGCATGCCCTTAGTAACCTCCGCTGGCGTTAAGAATAGATTGCTACTAATTAAGGATGTTTTAGTTTAAGGCAATTCTGAACGCTGCACCCTTGATTTTAATTTATATATTTCTTAATAGCAAGACATCTTCTGTTAATTGGTGTTTTCTGCTAATTGGTGTTATCACTGATATTTTGACATTTTTTTACTCTTCTCAGACCACGCAGCAGTACAGCCTTGCCTCAAACCACAGCAACAAGGTCTTCCTTTATTGTGCCTTCCTGGACTACAGGTAAAGGGTTCAGCTGGCTTACAGTTGTTGGATCATACAATACTAGGATGATTGCAGATACTTTACTCATTATAAAATGTAATATATAATAATGATTAATTCAATGGTGGTTCTATTTGTGGCTGGTAACAAGAGCCCTTTTTCTATTTTATTAAAGCACAATGCTTATTGTATGTATTTGGATTTGGCAGAGGTTAATTAACTCATTTTCTGTTCATTTAGGTTTAGCAATTGGTCATTATTATGAAATATTGTGTGCATGTACGTGTCTAACTCCTGGTTACCTATGAAAACCCATGAAATTTGGAACTCAGGCTACCTTTCCAGTTCAAGTCTAATATAAATGGTTGAACACGTCAATAAACAGCTTGTGTATGATAGTAACGTGAACATGTGAATGCTGTCCACGGGCCGTCAGGCTGCTATTGGCCACTGGGTGCCTGCAGTGTGGATTCATTCATTACTTAGATGAACCATAGCTGTCCTGGATAGTACTGGCTAAGACGATGCATGAAAAATGCTGCTTGGCTGAGGAGTGTATGTGGGAGGAGGACAGAATCTGGTGTTTTTGATGTTTTTTTGCCACATGTGGTGCAATTTGGCATGAATAACATGCCTTTGCTCACCCCTTAGGTTATAGTCACTTCCTCTATCGATTTACATTTAATTTACATTTATTACAGGTTTTTTTTAGATAAGAGTATAATCCTGAAAATGCTAATCCAAGTACTTCCAAAAGAAGTAGGTATTTAGTCGTTGTTTGAAGACACCTAATGACGCAGCTGTTCAGGCATCTAGGGGAAGTTCATTTCCATGATATAGGTGCCAAAACAGAGAAGAGTCCAGATGCATGTCTTCCTTGCGCCTTGAGAGATGGTAGGGCTAGTTGAGCAGTGCTGGAGGATCAGCGAGAGCGTGGTGCAGTGTGGGGTGAGATAAGTTCTTTTAGGTAGGAGGGTGCTGGACCGTTTTTGGCTTTGTCGGCAAGCATCTGTGTTTTGTAATCTGATGCAAGCAGCTACAGGAAGCCAATGGAGGGAGAGTAGCAATGGTGTGGTGTGGGACACCTTGGAAAGGTTGAAACCGAGTCGAGCAGCTGCCTTCTGGATCAGTTGTAGAGGACGAGTGGCGCTCAGAGGCTAACTAACCCTCTTGCTGCTTTTTCTTTTTCTTGCCTGATCTGACGCTGTCTTGTGCCTGAACCTTGGCTGCACCATCCATCACGCCTGCACCATCCATCAGCACTAAGGAAGGCATCTGGTCCAACCAGGGCTGCGTTCGCTCGGAGGGGAACCTCTCCTACTCCGTGTGCCTGTGTAACCACCTCACCAACTTTGCTATTCTCATGCAAGTGGTGCCCTTGGAGGTAAGGCCTGTCATCGGCTTTTTATAGGCAGCTGGGTGGCAAAGGATGTCAGAAAAAAAATGGGCAGTGCTATGCTCCACAGTATGTCAAAAATGTGCAAACAATTCCAAGACCTAATCAAACGGAACTCCACAGAAGCACAAACTGAGAAAAAACATGCATTGAACATTTAAAAATATAAAGAAAAATCAAAAGAAGATAATACTAATAACTGAAAGAGAAAACTATACACAGATACTCAGGTGCCTGCATTTACATGAATTTTGACACAATTATCAATTTGGTGAATGAACTGGGAAAGCAAATGCAGTCAGACCAAAATAATGACCAAATATGGATATGTATTTCATAGGACATATCCTTTGGGTTTTATTGCAAACTGGTCTGGAAGGCCTTGAATGCCTGGTGGCAGAAGAAGGCATTTGTGAGTTGGAGAATTCCTTCTCTAATTCTGTGGCCTGTCAGAATTGAATTTTGTGAAGACACACATACAGTATATTAATGTCAAGCAGGGCTTAAAAACGAAAAAAAAATCCATTCGGTTCATTCCGAGCAGAATCGATATTATAACGTTTCTGTTCTTGCGTTCCTCATTAAACATTACGTTCCAAAAACGGTTTTTTAGAAAAAGTACCGGTTAATAAACGTTATTTTATTACACGGTGCGATAGATAGATAGATAGAGTGTGCCTTTTAATAACATGTTTGGCATTATGTTTACAAATGACTAAACCAAATTCCGT
>JAODKE010000043.1:8528714-8540570 GCA_026779605.1 Mormyrus hasselquistii | reverse complement strand
TGTGTGTGTGTGTGTGTGTGTGTGTGTGTGTGTGTGTGTGTTTGGGTGTCTACATGTGGATTTTAGATGCTGCACAACCTCCCATGGATCTGCGTTATCCCGGCACGGCGACCCCCATGCAGCCTTGCAGAGGCATTCTGGCCTCCTCGTTTGATCATGCACTTCCTCTCCCCGGATTCATAATTGACGGGTAGCTTCACCCTCCTGGAGTCTAGATGCATCCCCGCCTCTGCTGTTTACAGACAGCATGCTGTTCCTCCTAATTATACGGAGAGCACAAGTTTATGCAGTTTGACCGACTTCTCAGAATAACTTCCTTTAAAAAAAGCACTGTAAACCAAACATTCTGAAAACACTGTGAGTTTCTAAACAAAACTATGCTAAATATTTCTGGCAGCCTATGTGTAAAATGGCTTTGCTGTGGTTTAATACTGTTTACATTGGGTTGGGCAGAACAAAATCAGTTTGCTTTGAGGTCAGCACAGCGCTGTGATGCAAACATTTTAGAGAACAGCGGTTTTCCTTGAAGTAGGAAGACCAAAATGGTTCATATTTTGAATTTACTGTTCATATGGCAAATCGTTACAAGGTGTCACAGAGATCCGAGGTCTCATTATGAAGTTCTTTAGAAATATTGGGAACTTTAGCTGGGTGTGTGTATACATATTTCAAGACAAATATAAAAATTGTTGTACTATTTGTATCTTCAGAAAACATTTTAATATAAATAGCTAAAATTCAACAACTGAGCTTCGAAAGATGTAAACATTTATCACTTTGTTCACTTTTCTTCTATTTCTTACATTCAAGGTTCAAGAACATAGTCACAGCTCTGTATATCTGCTACTGTCTTCATGGGTCAAGAAATCATCATGAGAAATCTGAAAGTATTTGATATTGTACCTCTAAGACGGTTTTCAACAGGATAACCCTGCAGAAGCCAAATGTGTCTGATAATCACAGTTCCCTAACCACTACACCACCTGCTGGCTAAAAATGTGATGTACCACAGCTGTCCCAAACACTGGGGAAGCTCGGACTTCCCATTCCTTTTTTGGGGGGCATGTTCTTAAAAATATCCCACAGCTGGCTGTTAAACATACTGTGTTCAGTGTGGCTGCTTAATTAATCCCCCCCCAACCCTATAAAATAGTTGCATTTCTTCGCAGCTTCCCAAAGCCTCTCGGTTTTGGGGGATCGCAGCATCACTTTAATCAGATGAAAGAGGCGTGCAGCTTCACCCTGAGTCTCCCTCAGGTTTGGTTTTCCCCGCTGTTTTGTATAAAATAGTAGGATATTTCTAAGTGTAATTATACATTGTCAGCGTAGATTTGAGAAGCTGGGATTTCAAGTGACTGAAATGTCATGTTTGCGTTCGTGGAGTGCACACACACACACACACACACACACACGGAAAGTAAAATGCTGAAGATAAAATTAATGAAGTAGTTTACTGAGTAAAATGAAAGCAAATATATAAAAAAGTCACATAAAAAATCACCTTGGAGATGATGATGAAAAGGTAGTTAAAGTTTCAGCATTTGCTTTTCCTCTCTTTGAGGTTGTAAAAAGAGCAGTGTCAGGGGAATGTGACAATAAGCCTAACTTTAAGGAAGGATGCTCATTAATTTGAAAACAGCACCTGTTAGTTTCTTCTTTTATGGCTTTTTAAATAACACACCTACACACAAAGATTTCAGCTGTTTGTCAGACTTGACATATTTTGCCATTATAGACTGCCTGACAGTGGGAATTAGTACCCAAAGAAAAATGCAATAAAAATGTTCAAACTTGACATTGAAGTTAAAATGAAATTTTAAATAAAAATGAAAATGGAGGCAGCAAATTTTAAATATTAATGCTGACACATAGTAATACACTGTAGATGTGAGACCAGTTTTCAGGTGTGTATGGTGGATTCTAGCCTGGAAATGTTTGATTATACAGTAATGTACTGCATTACGACGTTTCGGTTAACGATGGGCCGCATATACGCCGGTAGTTCTATTCACCTTGTGATGTCCAAGTACAATGCCTTAGTCGGATTGCTGGTGATGCTGGCGTAAACTAGCCTATTGTGCTGCTAGTCGTGTAAAAGTGTACCATATACTATAATGTACAGCACATAATACTTGATAATAATCGACTGTATTACTGTCTATGTATTTAATAAAACTTTTTATTGTTAATTAGCCTATGTAATATAGCCTGTGTAGTAGGCTATACCATCTACGTTTGTGTAAGTACACTCTGTGATATTTGCGCAATGACAAAATCGTTGTATCCCTGTCTTTAAGTGACACATGACTGCAAGCCCCTTTTTCTGGGAGGATTACTTTGATGCCTTTCCCTTCCTCTAGGTGTCACTGTGAGACAAAAAAACAAAGAGCTGCCAGGATGTGCTGACCGCTGGTCCTGGCCAGGATCGCAAATGGTCCTGCACGCTATACGCTGGCAGGATAAGGCGCAAGGCAGAGCTGTAATCCATCGCAGTGCAAATGAACCCTACGGGCAATTTAGGCACTCGAGTTAGCCTCCCTGCATGCCTTTGGAACGTTGGAGGAGATCAGAGTGCCTGGGGGTCGACCTACACAGCACAGGGAAAACATAAACGCTAGATGCATACAGCCCTGAGGGGTGCGAGCCCACATGCCCCCCCCCCCACTGAGCCATTGTGCCAACGTAAGAACTGCCTGCTGTAAAAACCCACACAGGCATCTCAAGAATTTTGGTGAGACATTAGAATTGCTAATTAACAAACAACTAATTAATGGGGGATGACAAGAAACAATGCTTCATATCATTGATTTATACAATGGTGTGAGCTCCTAACGAAGCAAAAAAAAAGTCACACCAGTGGGTTTAAACACGAAGATGTATGACTCAGATCTTGTGTTGAGCAGAGCGTGTTCGTTAAGGACTTTACACTCTGGGACACACTTAGTCCGGAAAGGATGGCCCGCTGTCTGGTCCTGCTGTGCATCAAAAACCATGAAGCACAGATAAGCAGGACTTCTGTGGAGTTTCCTCCATATTTTCCCCAGCTATCCCTAATGTCAGAAGTAAGCAGTGGCTCTGCGTATGCTGAATTGGATGGTACTGCCCTGGTAATTACGCAGCCTGTTTGAGTTCCATGCCCCAGTGAGTGCATCACATTAGTCATACCTGGGCCGTAGGGCAATATTTTCACAAGGCCAGTTTAAACCTTAATTAAGATCTCTCTCAAACGGATGCGATCTGACTGGTGTCCTACAAAGTGGTTCCAGTGACGTTAATGACGTATTGAAAACTATATTTACACTTTGGATGCACATGCAGTTTGCCCTGAATATTAACTGCTTGCTACAATTTATCCAAGGAAAGTTGAAATTTCATTTTTGAGATCAATTTCACCTGTGAACTTATCGTTTCAACTTTTCAGGAGGGCAAAATACACTGCTCAAAAAAATTAAAGGAATACTTTATAATCAGAGTATAGCATCAAGTCAGTTACACTTTGGGGATATTGATCTGGTCAGTTAAGTAGCAGAGAGGGTTGTTAATTAGCTTCAGCTGCTTTGGTGTTAATGAAATTTACAACAGGTGCACTAGAAGGGCAACAATGAGACGACCCCCAAACAGGAATGGTTTAACAGGTGGGGGCCACTGACATTTTTCTCTCCTCATATTTTCTGACTGTTTTTTCACTAGTTTTTCATTTGGCTACGGTCAGTGTCATTACTGGTAGCATGAAGTGATACCTGGACCCTACAGAGGTTGCACAGGTAGTCCAACTCCTCCAGGATGGCGCATCAATAAGTGCCATTGCCAGAAGGTTTGCTGTGTCTCCCAGCACAGTCTCAAGGGCATGCAGAAGATTCCAGGAGACAGGCAGTTACTCTAGGAGAGCTGGACAGGGCTGTAGAAGGTCCTTAACCCATCAGCAGGACCAGCATCTGGTCCTTTGTGATCAGAGGAACAGGATGAGCACTGCAAGATGCACAGAATGACCTACAGAATGACCTCCAGCAGGCTACTGATGTGACTGCCTCTGGCACCGTGGCACCATGGAGCTTGACTGGCATTTGCCATAGAATACCAGAATTGCCAGGTCTGTCACTGGCATTCTGTGCTTTTCACAGATGACAGCAGGTTCACCCTGAGCACATGCGACAGACGTGAAAGGGTCTGGAGAAGCCGTGGAGAAAGAGTATGCAGGCAGTTCCTGGAGGATGAAAGAATTGATACTATTGACTGGGCTCCACGCTCGCCTGACCTAAATCCAATAGAACACCTCTGAGACATTATGTTTGGGTCCATCTGACGCCACCGGGTTGCACCCCAGACTGTCCAGGAGCTCAGTGATGCCCTGGTCCAGATCTGGGAGGAGATTCCCCCGGACAGCATCAGTCGTCTCATTAGGATCCTGCCCTGACAATGTCAGGCGTGTGGAACCATGCAGACAATGAGTATGATTTTGAGTTGCATTGAAATTTCAGCAAAATAGACTCTGTCTGCCGTGTCATTTTTTCAGTTTGATTTTTGGGGCATCTTTGAATTCAGCACCCTGTAGGTTAATTTTCATTTCCCTCAAATGATGTGGCATCTTTTCCTTCCTAATGCATTACCCAGTCCATATCAGTATAGAAATCCAGCACGAGTTTTATCCCCATTGAGATCTGATGCGTTTTCTAAATGTTCCTTTACTTCCTTTAATGCAGATAACGTAGGGTTAACATAGGTGGCTCCTACTGCAAAATGAGCAGTGACCCATTTTTATCGATATAAATGGCTGTGTTTTACGTGTATTTGTTTATTTTTAGACAGCAGAAACGTATCATGAGCATCTAGAATCTTGTACGGCCACTGTGGAATAATGGATTAATAAATATTTCATTATGTGTTTAATTGGTATTATCAAACGGCAAAAAGAATTTTAACTATTCACCAGTGTTTCTTTTGCTTCTTAAGTGTTTATTTGAAATTAAATGCGCAGGAGTGATATTTTAGTAAAAAATCAACAAAATAGCCACAACCACCACAAAAAAATGGAGGCTTTACCCAATGTGATGTGAGTTGTGTGTATCTCTCTGGTATAGTTAGTGTCCATGTCGGAAAGATCATGTGAAATATATTATGGCCAGGAGGGGAATGGTGTCACTGTTAGGGCCGGCCGCAAGGCCCTTAATCCAAACGGCTCCCGATATGCTGGTTGACCCTGTTCTCTGACCTCAAGATTTCCTCCTGTGTATTTCGCTTTGGAAGACAGAGTCAGATAAATATGTAATGTAAGGGAGCAGAATTTGCTGGGTGGTGTTACATGTGCAGTCGTCCCTGGGAGCTATCAGCCACTGGTCAGGAGAACTTCCTCATCTGCTCATTTAAACGTATTCCAGTAAACGCCCAAAGGTGGGATATACAGTCCAGCAGTTCCTGCCAAAATCCCAAAGGGGATTTTTTTCTTATTTGTCGTACTCTGGAGAACCTGTAGTCACTATTTGCCTGCTTTGCAATCCAATGGACGATGAAGCTTTGTTAGTTTGTTTCGCTTGTGTTGTTGTCACACAAGAAGGAGAATGCAATAACTTAGCACGAGCCTGTACAAAGTCATTAGCTGCAGTGCAGTAGAGTCTGCATCTGTGACCCTTTGGTGTGACCCCCAATACTTACTCTCACCTGCATGTGTGTCTGATGGAGAGCAAGATGGGGCTGGTAAAAGAGAAATGTCCCAGAGGCATTAGTAATGCGTCACTACTCACTGCGTGGGGCCCTCCTCGATGTAGCTGCCCTGAAATGCCTGCCCAAGTTGTAGTTTTGAAAGTGTGAGTAGAGTTTTGGGGGAGTGGGGTGCCCGCACCTAATTGGCAAGTCAACTTTAAGCAAGTCAGAAGCAAGTTTTTAGGTGTTGGAACAAAGATCAACAGCGTGGAACAGGGACTCGGTCTGGTCCTTCACTGGGGAGCCGGTGACACTGAGAGATGGTGTGAATCCAGTGTCTCACTGTCGGTGTTTGTAATACATACTTACACACAGGTTTGTAATTATATCTTTAAGTGGACTCTCCATTTGTTTCTATGGGGAAAACTCTAATCCCAACATGACGGCCTTAACCCCTACCCAGACCTAGCCTTAACTTTAGGTAACCAAACAAAATACAGTTTTACTTTTCTGATTCACAGATTTTGTGGGGACTCAAAAAATGGTCCCCACAATGTCAAAATAACAGATCTTTATAAACGTAACCCCCCCCCCACACACACACACAGAAGCAACAGACAATATTAAAATAGTCCAACATTATAGGTTCTCACCTTGTGTAAATGCCACAAGGGTCATTCATATATTGGTTTAGATTCTGTACCATAGGAGTCCTATAGCTGCGGGCCTATCCACTCACTCTTCTTTGATTTATTGCCGTTAGATTAATTTTAGCTGCGACTGTGATATATATTACAGAGCTGGCTGTTTGAATCCCGCGACCCCGACCAGGAAGATGGATGGCTGGACTTTGCTTAATTAAGGGAATTTAAAAATGTGACACAAGCTGAAAAAGGTGTACTTCTTAGATTTCTGGTTTGTTGTAATTTATCTCGCTGTTAAGCATGTTTCTGGGTTTTGTATTGGCCTGGGTCATTAAATGCTGCAACTGCACTCTGTGAAAGAACTCAGGCAGAAATCATGCATGGATATTTAGCTGTAAGCTCGCTAACAAGATTCCTGGAGTCATCGTCACACATCTGAGGCAGGGCGCTCTGCGACAAAGACGTTTGGCTCTGTGGTACATGCTCCGGGCCCACGGCTCGTTCATCAATTCCCCAAAGTCGTGGTTTCTAGGCAGTTCATATTTCTCATCGCTTGATTGCTTCACCTTTTTGTATCATAAGAAGTGCTACTGCTACTGTGTCAATCCTTGTTTAGCTGTTTAGCTAGAAGCTTCAGAATCCAAGCTGCATTTGACTTTTTCGATTCCAGTACCAGAATATCACACTCACCGTTCTGTACTTTACGAAGACCTTCGGCACCTCAGTTTTTCTGCAGAATTTCATCACCGCCTTCTATGAGAAGCCTGTTTCCTAAAATGACATAGTTCAGGGGTTAAGTGTTCACTATCTTCTTGTTTGTTATACTGATTACATAATTATCCTGCCTTATTTTGTGCTCATTTAAGAACCTCCAGCATGATGATGGTGACTTTAAATTGCCAGGAAAGTCAAGCAAGGTAGGAGGGCGGGAACACAATTTTCTGATTGGCAGTTAAGCCTTTCACAGTTACTATTACAAAAGCAGGCACTTAGAAGATGACAACAGAAACATTCATAGCCCAGCTTGCAGAAGAAAGCTAAGCTCTTACATTTTTATCCAGAGTGAAGTACTGTTTAGAAATCAGAATTAGCCCCTCCCTCATAATTAAGGGCCCCTGCTCAAAGGTGAGATCATACTGCAGATCGTGGGACTCAAACTAGCAACTTTGTTGTCCTTACCTGCTGAGCCACACACTGACCTCTTAAGGAAGCCTGCAAATATTGCGCTGATGATTACTTTACACTATATTTTAGCTACTTTAACGTTTTTTTTTTTTTCCTTAATATAGATTCATGCAGTTACAGCGATGCGTTTCACATAAACCCTCAACTTGAAAGGTGCGGTGGCAGAAGAATCAGCCGGTGGTTTGTGACAGGCAGGAATAGAATGTGTCCCACGGGGCAAAAAGGCCGACTGGTTCCCATAAACTGTGTTGTTCGATCAATTAGTCCAGTGTTTTCCAATATAGTGTGGTTTTCACTAGCAAGTCTTTCTAAGAGCAATTTTACTGTGATTTATGGGAATTTCCCAGATCCTAGACTGAGGATCAAATAACAGGGAAAAAAATTGTCCCCTAACTTCTTCAGAGAAGATGGAGCAGTACTTCGGGAGAACTGTGCCTGAGGAAAGTACAAAGAACAAATTGTATACAGTATATAGAAATGTCTCAGTGATGGAAGACAGTAACTGGTGAAGAATGGCCATGGAGTGGTATCGTTTGGATATAGATAACTGGTGGTACATTCTCATTCTCTAATCTGCTTGTAAATTAAGGCTAATTATGTATCTCAAGTTCAGAGGACACAAGGTATCAGTACATTCCATCTGCTTTATAGAGATATGATGATATCCCTCATTTGTTTAATATTGTCATTATGTCATTTCAAGTGTCAATCCATTTTCATCCACAGCTCACAACGGCCCACCAGGTGGCACTGTCCTCAATCAGCTATATCGGCTGTTCCATTTCCATCTTCTGTTTGGCCATCACCCTGGTGACCTTCGCCATCCTCTCGTAAGTAGGTGGGCAATGGTGTTGCCAAGCATAGGATTTAGTGCCAATCATCCTCTGTTGTGTTTCCGATTGTTTTCTCCTTCTGAACAGCCACTGAGGGGTGCTGTACAGGGGCGCTTGATTTTAGAAGTTACTTTTCATAAAAACAGCACAAATGGGGTGCTTCAGTGCTTCAAACCTAATGGCCCTGGACCTCAGTCTGTGTGCCAGTATTAATGTTTTCCAAGATTCATAGCCAGAGATGTTCTGAGGGACTGTGTTTACACATTTAGAAATGCATTTTGTATTTGCTAGCACTATATCTTTTGAATAAAATTTATATATTTTGTCATACTGTGTTGTGTTTCAAATTACAATTTTATGGTGGATGCGAAGGGATGTTTTATTTCCCTAGGTGCCTGTTTTATTAACTGCAGAACACTGACTCTTTGTTGTAAGTGAAATATTTCCTTTCCATGGTGAAAGAAGGAGAGGTACCTAGGTTTGATATAACTGCTAATTTGTACGTGCTGTTTTTGACATGGTCACAGTATCTACCTTGAGTTCTTCCAAATTCTCAAAAAATGTGACCTTTGAACATGAGTTGTTTTTCTGATGTCAAAATTGGGGAGTGGAAACATCACAAAGTAAAAAAATCTGGAAACAGTTTTTGAACTAAGGAGTGGAGGCAAATTATGTTTTTCTGAAGGGGGGGGTGTTTACATATATTTCAAGCACCTGTAGTTGTCTCTCTGTCACCCCCTACAGATCGGTGAGCACCATTAGGAACCAGCGCTACCACATCCATGCCAACCTGTCCTTTGCCATCCTGGTGGCACAAATCCTGCTGCTTGTTAGCTTTCGCTTTGATGTGGGGACGGTAAGGACCAGCTTTACACACCTCAACACCATGACGACTGCCCCAGGATGAGATTTTCTGTAGGGAGTGATCACCTATTGACCCAGCTGGGACACATTTACTGTAGTGGTGTCAGGGCTCAAGAAGGCACAATTCAGCCACAGAAAACGTTAAGAGATTGCTCTATATTTTTAAACATCTGCATTTTAAAATCCTGGTTTAATCATAGTTCTGCTGGCAGAAGGCTATGCAGAGCAGTTGTTTCCAGGGTCAAAACTTCTAAGACAGCCATACACAAGATCAAGCCAGGTAAAGGGCAGAAATGACGTTCTAATGGCAGAGATGATTGCTAATTTATTGCACAGTTTCTCATGAATCATAGGATGACAACAAGTGACCTTCAAAAGAAATGGGAAACATTAAGTGCAGGTGTGAAGTGCACTGCTAGGACAATTCGTATCAGAGGTAGAAGCAGGACTGAAGTCCCATAAAGCAAGGAAGAAGCCCTTCATTAATGAATGTGCCCACAAATTAAAAAAAATACTTCTAAAAGTACTTATATGCAGACTTAATTTGCAGAGTTTTCTGTACAGTTAGCTTATGTTGATTGTTTGTGCTTATGGTTAATATGGATGATACTGCTGCTAATCTCATTTTGCATAGTTTCTGAACTGCTGGGTTTATTGCTGAATTCTACAAACTTGTGACCGTGTGACTATCAGAGACGTGTGGCAGCCAACAGGGCGTTAGCAAGATGTGAACTCTGGGAATGTCTTCCTAATGCTAAAACAAGCACTGAACTGACACAGTTATCACAACACGACCCTCGTGAGAAACACCTCATGTCTTTTATAAGTAGCAATAGGTTTTATAGGGACAGAATATTTTCACATTTTATCTAGTCAGTCTGAAAGAACAACCCTGTTTCTGTAGCCTGCAAGTCACAATTGTGAATTTTCAGTAACCATAAAGCCAGGTTATTAACATAAAATATGTGATTCCTGAAGTGCAGTGTGGTGAATATTGATCACACTCCTTGTAGTAGAACATCCCTCCATCCATTCCTCCATCCATCCATGTGCTAACCTTTTATCCTGGTCAGGGTCATGGTGAGGGAATGCCTGTCCCAGGCAGCATAGGGCACGTGGCCGGGGAGGGACATGAACAGAAAATGTGTGACTTATTGCTGTAGAGCTGTGCTCTCATTGTGTGTGAGTGTGATGTTCCGAGAGCCGTGGTGTGAAAGGCCCAACCGCGAGGTGAGTACTTCACAATCGCATTGCTGAACTGTTTTAAGGCACCCCAGGCAGTGACACACACACACATACACACACACACAGCTCTCACAAGCTAAGAGGGTCAGTGAAGAGCCACCCAGAGACTCTGCCGTTTCCAGGGCAGCCTGCACACAGGCCGACTATCATAACGTCATTAGTCCATAAATCCTGGGCTCATATAGTGGTTCCTCACAGTCTAACTGCTTAGCCTGGGTTGCAATTCAGCAAATTATTTTTCTCAATACTAATAATGATTCCTCTTGACATACTGTAGGCTAATTGTGCTTGTTATGTGCTAATTAACAGAGAAATTAATTAAAGGTCATGGGGGGGGGCTGATGCCTGTCATGGGAGGCTGAGCTTGGGAAGGCCTTTCGGAACCGAACCAGATAACCTTAGGAGTTCTGCAACTGGCCTTTGTCGGTGAACACGGAAAGGTGGTTCAACCTATTTGGTATCCACAACAAAGAAAAGGGGCACGGGGCTGAAAAAAAGTTTGGAGGCTCCAGTTTTTGTGCCAAGACAAGTGTATGAAGAGAAACAAGGAGCAGGTTGTGGGAAATGACACAAGTAGCTCAGCCTCCCGTGATGGATGTCGGCAGTCAGGATAACTGTCGGCTAACGGGGTCTCCTCGCCCCATCCTCTCGTCCCGCAGCTCCCCTGCAGAGTGCTGGCCATCCTGCTGCACTTCTTCTTCCTCAGCGCCTTTGCCTGGATGCTGGTGGAGGGGCTGCATCTCTACAGCATGGTCATCAAAGTATTCGGCTCAGAGGGCAGCAAGAACTACTACTACTATGGGATTGGCTGGGGTGAGTGTCCCCGCCCACTGCTGAGGATGACAAGGACATATAGAGTTTATTAAAATACTGTGGGATTCATTAGCACCCCCTCCAAAATCATTGTGTCATTGCACACATGAGGATTATTTCCCCTTTATATAAATACAAATTGGTGTAATACCAAAGCAGTTTAATTTAGATTACAGGTTTTCATTTGTGCGACTTCCTTACTCACTACATTAGCCGCTGTCCGTCAGATCGATTGTGGATTTTAATAAGGATAAAATCGGGCAAACTTGAAAGCGGATAATTTGAGGAAAAGCTTCTTCACGGTGGTTCTTATTACTGCAAGAAAAGCTGCTGTATCCTCTTGTTATTTTGAAGCCTATGTCTTGGGAGGGGGGAAGGTAGCTTAATCTGGGGTCTTCTCCAGAAGCTGAAGAGTATTTCGTGATAATTTACTGAGAATCCATAAACATGTTACAAAGCAGTAGCAATGGCTCATTTCGATGTTGCATTTTCACCGGGGAAATGGGATGTTGATGTCGTGTTCTAATATGATGAAGAATTAACACAAGATAGGTAAAGCATGTGTGCTTGAGTAGAACAGCATAGTGCAGACATCATTGGTCTACATCATCCATCCATCCATCCATCCATCCATC
>JAODKE010000043.1:8486511-8511754 GCA_026779605.1 Mormyrus hasselquistii | reverse complement strand
GGGTTGTGTTTCAACCTTGGGAGGGCTAAACACCCCCCCCGCCCCCCCCCCCCCCCCCCAAAATAAAAACCACACAGTATTCCCACGATATTAGTAGATACTTCTCCCTACTCTCCATGCCCAAATATACACCCTTGTGCAAAACTTTACACGAAACACATGAACATTTTCCATCTTTAAACAGATGGCAAGGTAAGATACTATATCGTTTCCTGGCTATACATAATTAACTTAATCATGCAGACTAATGTTTGTTTTGTTGAAAGCATTTAATGTAATGTGATAGCACTTTAATAGTTAAACATCTTCCATATTACATTTGCATGAAATTCCTGTAAATATGACAGTGGGAAGAAAAAAGTGAGCAAAAACTCGGAGCAGCTAATACTCTATAATACAGCTGTTTGTTTTCACTGACTATAGGAAAGATCTGCAGCTGTATTCTTGTGTACACTTAAGTGGCCAGTGAATGAGTCTCCATGTGTTAGTGTGAGGGCTCTGCGATTATCGCAGTGTATAATGTTGAGAGCCTTGCTGTTTTAAAACCTTTCATCTCGACATCTCACCTGGCTTGTTAAGCAACCTGTTACGGTTGGATTGAGAAGCTATACTGTAAACAACTTTGGATGGTGTAACTTCATGCAGATACTGGTGGGTCTCACCTATGGTTAAGTGCTCTTGCAAGGACAAGCCGACTGCATCGGGTTCTGCGCTCCTGTTTTAATAAGAAATTGAACTACTTTTTCCAGACATTCTCAACAAAACCATAAGGGGAAAAAATGCACAAAAATGGGTTAATGGCTATTTCAGAACAGAAATCGTCTGTGTTGTCTGCAACTTATATATTTGGTTTGTTGTGCTACTGATACTCTTTACTCCATTCCTATTTGCATGCCCTATGGATGTGTCCATGTAAGAACACTTTAATTGTTAGCATTTCATTTTTTAAAAAACTGCTTGAGGTCTTGGTTTTCAGATCTTTGATTATATTTTTTTTTCAGTATGTGTTTTGTCTTCTTGCAGTGTAGCTTTGCAGGCATGGGATGGTGTTCTTCCTCCTCAATGCCAGCCCCTGTTAGCATAGTGATGCAGATAGATGGATTCGTTAGGGGCATTGGGCTGAAGGACCATGGCAACGCTGAGACATTCCGGCACCGTCGTCACCTGCTAAACTCTATTTGTATAATATCTAAAGGGCCGACACAGAGATGCATGCAAAATAAGGGGAAGGCGGCGACATCAGGGAGACGGTTGTGAGACAGATTACAGCAAGGAGAGTGTCTGATGAATAGGAGGTGACAGCTTGCCACCGAGGGTCAGCGATGGACCCTCACCTCCAGCTCGCTGTTTCATGTTCACTTTGCGTCCCTGGCGGTAAGGGCAAATGGTGGGGAACCAGTTCTCAGAAGTCTGCAGAGGCCTCGAGAAGGTGGCTGACCCAGGTGAGACCGATGCGTGGTGTTTGCAAAGGAAATAGTTGTGTGACGTATCACTTTGTACCTATAAAAATGTACCACTAAGATATATTCTCTGGGAGCATGGTGATGTAATGGAAACGGTTTGAGAGGCCTGCATCTAGCCTTCATTAAAATCTCATTTTGTTAAGAAAAACTGCACAATACAGCCCTGCCAAATAAACACAAAAGTATTAATAAGATAATGGAAGATTATGTCTATGGTAACCTGGCTACTGATTTCCAGGTTTCAGTTATCTCTGGCAGTGTCCTGAAATGTTTTAAATCAGTAACAATATGTGCTTTCATTGTTCTGTCATCCTTACAGTGGTATAAAAAGCATGATTTGCTCTGTCATCCCTAAATACATGATATATTTTCGTTGGCTTCTTGAGAATTAGGTTAAAATGTCAAAATACCACTTGTTTGTTCGTTTTAGAGTACAGTTGTACAGTACTGAATAAGAATGTACTTTATTATTACTGTGTTTAATATTGGTCACATGTTACTGTGCGTAATTTATCATTTACCATATATAAGTACACGAAAATCACACACATAGGTATGTGTGTGTGTGTGTGTGTGTGTGTGTATGTGTGTGTATCTGTATGATATATGATCTGGAGTCTGCAGTTGGTTTGCTGTTATCCACAGTTTCAGCTATCTGCCGTAGATCTTGGAATGCATTATCTGTGGATATGGGTTACCACTGTACTCATAAAAAGTTGTATCCCTTTATCAATTCAATTTATTTTTATATAGTGCCTTTCACATCAGAGTTGCCCCGTGGCGCTTGACAAGGACAATCCATAATTACATCATTTATATAGAACGATACATGAAACAGATAAAAGGGGAAGATGGACAATAATAGAAGACAATAGAGGAGAGGAACCAAAAACTCTAAAGTAGTGAGGAGAAGAACCTCTGGGGGTCCAATGTCAACTGGCTGCCCAACTTCTCTGGGCAGGGTAGCATTATAGAGAACAGACAGAATGGGCCTGCTTGCAAAAAGCAAGGCGTCATAATCAAAGTCAGCAATGAGTCATTTCTCCAAGTGGGTCTGTGTGAGTCGGCGGATCGTGTGCCGCACCCTTAATGTTACAGTTAGGTGAATAAATTGACCTGTTTGTTTGGAGGATGCCTAATTATGGGTAGACTTAATAAGGTAATTAATTACTTATTAGGTAATTAATTGCTCATTACGTTTAGGAGATAGTTGTTTCCCAGGACAGATTGCAGAAAAGTCTGAGCATCTTTTAAAGGTGTGGGAGTCCCAAAGTGCCTCTGTAGGGGGGGGGAAGCAGGAGAACCGGCCATGTTCAGCTATCAGATATCGGGGGCGGGGGGGGGGGGGCATTTATCCCGCTGCCATGTGTTTGAAAATGTTTTGTTTGCTCCTCGACGAGAGCACAGCACTTTAGGCCAGTAGGAGCCCCAGCCGTCTGGGCCCTTAGCTGGGCTGGTACCACTGCGGGGCTGCCTTGGTTGTACAGCACCAGAGTACGGTGTGTAGATTTAGCAAGCAAAAGGCACAATCACATGGGGGGGTTCCTGGGTAGGTTTTTTAAAATCTGTTTCATCTCACTGATGGCAACAAAGCTGTCAGGCTTTCTGATCTGTTACAGCTTGTCAGGGTAATTATGATAATTAGTCTTTTTTGTATTTTATCATATTTAAGAAAAATTTGAAAGAAGAAATTGGGTGTAACTTTTTAAGTTTCTTGCCTTATTATTGTCTTGTTCTTTGACAAAACAATCAAAATTGATTCTGGGTCACATATACAATCTGTAATGGTGCTTTTAAAACTTAGCAAACTGGTTGTTTTCTTTGCACACTACATGACTGCAGCGGGGTTGGGCTTAGGATGAGGGTTAGGGTTAAGCTGCCAGTGCTGATTAGAGGAAAACTGTATTCTTTACTGCTGGCAGATCCCTGAGAGAATGCAAAATGATGTCACATATAATCACCCAATTAGGTGTAGTTTTGAAGATCCACATCCCTAAATTGCCTGCAAAGTGTACACTGAGATAGATGGGCATTCAATCCAGGAAGTCCACTGCCTCATGCCATGTGTTTGCTGGGATAGGCTCCAGACTCCTGTACTGGACAATGCGGGGATACAGTAACCCTCCTAGTATACCACATACTTTGAATGTCATTTAAAAAGTCTCCATCCTAAAAATTTCAATTGAGTTCAAGTTATCAAAGAACACATGTCAAAGGCAACCCGACTGCTTTCTGGCATTATCATCTTATCAGTTTTGTTAAAACAAAATCAATTATAATCTTACAGCACTAAATGCATTAAGGTATAAAATTTGCACTGATCGAATTAGTTCTGATGTACTGTAGAAGACTGTGCCCCCAACAAGCTCTCCTGCAGAAAAAAGGGCAGGCTTATTGGACTAAAATGAATTGAAAGAATAGATTGGTGGTATAAGACTGTTTTGCAATAGATTATATGTGTGACCACTCCAATGGAATTCAATTTCATCTTGTTAAACGCTCAAAAATGATTTCAATCAAGTTACTGGACAGTCTCCCTCCCTCACCCCACATCCTGGTCATGAATATAAATGATCTTGATTGCTTTGCTGAACACTTAAAGGCTATTTAACCATATAATAAAAGTGTGACTAAAGTATTGGGGGAACTGGAATGGACCATTAGTACTGCCCTCTCACACCTCCAAGGTCGGGGTATGAATCCTGCTCCAGTTGGGGGGGGGGGTTGCATCTTCTCCCACGATATATATGTTCCCCCCAGCTACTCCAGTTTCCTCCCAGTCTAAACACACAACACTGCTGCAGTCCTAATCCCGCCGAAGGACTAGCATTCTGTCCAAAGTATTCCCCTGTCTTTTGCGCTGTGCCGCTTGGAATTAAATCTGAAAGTGCAACAGAGTTTTTGACATTTGCCAGTCAGAGTATTTGTGCTTTGTATGTTTCTGGTAATATCAAATAAACTGATAAGAATACAGGGGGAAGGTGCTTAAATCTGGAACTTGGAAAGATGAATTTTCAAATGCGAACCTTTGGGGTTCATATTTCATCTACTGTGTTTCTCTTTGTTTGTCCCACTGGCCACAGATGCGTAATTCAGTCAACAGGCGGAACTTATTTAGCACCAACAGGTAGCTGCAGATTATACGGACTGGTGTAGATAAGATTGTTTATATTACCACTGGAAATTGGACAATAGGATTAAGAAAATATCTCAGAAGCAAACTATGAAAACACTTTAATTGATGACAGAATTTTTAATAAATTGCTATTTCATCAGAATGGTATGGAATGGTTCATTACATTTTTTGTATGTGCAGAAAGTTATATTTTGGATTTTTTTTTTTCCAAATTCATGGCAAAGAGGTAGCTGTATATTTCTTACGAAGTTTACCTGTATTTCCACTTATATTGTTATTGCATCTTAGCAGTGAGCCAGTGAAAATTCTGTCTATAACATCTAAATTCTTTACTACAAGATGAAAGCTATGTAGAAGCTAGTACTATCACACTATGGAATCAACGGCACTTATCAAAAAGAGATAAAAATTCATTTTAGATAAGGCAATATGCACATAGGATCATATACAGAAAACGTATCTTTCTGTTCTGAGGCAATAATGTTATATATCTGCCATATATATGCAGGATATAGGCACACATAAAAAACCGAGTGTTGCCCGTGAAATGTCACGATTAAATCTCAGAACCTCAGCAACCCTTCAAAATATATAGTATCAGTAGCAGAGCCACACAGAGGCTTCTCAGAGGGGCAAGTACTTTGCAAAGGGGTACTCAGAAGCTCAAAAGGAGCCACTTTCAGTTGTTTTAGCAAAATGTAGGTGCTTAGGCAAGCGACACTGTTATGGGACGAGGAGGTTTCAAAGACAAAGGTGTAGAGCTCCTTGAGGGACCAGATTTATTAAGAGAACGTAGGAGCACCACAAAAAGGTCACAGCCCATTGACATGTCATCACATTCCTGTGTTTCCATTGCAGAAAAGCACACAGGCGCCACTCATCAGAGGTCCAGAGAGTACAAATCCAAACCAGGATTTTGTTTCAACCAGCCAGCTGAGTATAAGGAGTCATAGTCACAGAGTACTCAACTGGCTGGTTGAAACAAAATCTTGGCCTCCGGATTTGTACTTTCTTGGCCTAAAATCTCCACCTCTGCCACTCACCCCTCTTCTCCTTCCTCATGATGTCTTCCCAGCAAGGGAAAGCTGCTCCACTGCCTGGCTTGTCATTCATAGTTTGCCAGTTATGTACCATTGACACTTCTGTTAACTAGGATTCTGATGGATACCGCAGGACTCTGTGGTATTGATCGCCCCCTAATGGTCCACGGTGGATTCGCAACAGAAAAATAGAAGAATATATGCTATCACAGTTTGCAGACTGTGGTATGTGATAACTATAATCATTCACAGTCAATTATAATATGAACATAATATTGTATTTTGCTTCATGGTGGTTTTCTGCTCTCTGAACAGAAATAATGATCCTAAAACTGGATGTAGCTGGAATGTGTCTCTGCACTTGGAGGCATAGATTTAACTGATGGTTAGGGATGCACACAATGAACACTGATTTTCCATGAATATTAACAACGTGTATTAGCATTATATTCCTCCGGAAATGATATACTACCGGGGTTATGTTTTGCTGGGACAAAGAGTGTGATGTAGGGAGGGCGGTGTCATTTGTCATGTCTACTATCCGTGAGGGATGGTTGCCTGTTTTGCTTCCAAAAATAATGCGTTTATCAAAATTCATAGATTGTTGCATATGATAAAAATGTTCATTTTATTATTGATTTGGAGGAATTTGGATTGAGGATCTGAATATGCAGATATATATAGTAAAAAACGATAAACTTGGGTAATAAAGTGTTGCTGGATCACAATAGAAAATGACTTTGTATTTGGCTGAACTGGAAGCCTTATAGAGATACCAGTGGATACAAAAGAGGAAGATTATACTTAAAGTTAAAAAAACTAGCCTTTAAGTGTTGCTTACAGGTAAACATTGACAATTCAAAATTTCATCAAAAGGTGAAGATCCAGATGAGTGCTGCTGACAGGAGCTACGAGTTTCTGCTCTAGATGCAAAAGACACTTATCTGTGGTACTAATTTAGTCTCAACTGTCATGTCTGTCAGCGAAGAACCAGAAGACAATTTTGACACCAACTTTTGAGGTTCTGCTAACATTTTTATTTTAAAAACATATATGACACATAAGTTATCGAGTGCAAAAAAATATTCTACTTTTGTTGACACAGAAGTTGTTGGTGATTGTTGTCACGTTGTGGGACATTTACAGAGAAGACCGCCACATACAAGACAAATCCTGATTTGTAAATTATTTGCCATAGGCCTGGTGTCAAGCCCTGCATTCCTGCCCCCTTGTTCTTTCCAAGTTACTAATTTGTCTTACCTCTCATTCCAGCCCTTGTGTGATTGATACCAGATGCCTCTCATTTTCTCCTCATTAGTGGTGTATAAGAGAGCCTAACAGTCCTGTGCTCCCCAGTGAGTGCTACAGTGGTTTCCCTACTTGCCAGTTTTGTCTTGTCTCTGACCGCACACAGTCAGTGTTTGTTTATCCTGTTCCTCTTCCCTAATAAACCAGCCCTTATGGTTTGGCCTCACGCTGCTCCTGCCCCTATCATTGTTGGAACGTGACACGCAGAGTGAATGTCAATACCAAGAACGCAAAGACTGTACTTGTGGTCTTGACAAGACCGACATTACTAACTTGGCTTCCAAGAATGAACTTGGGGTGCATTGAATCATGGGATTGGTTTCCTTTGGTGAGGATGAAATCAATGTATCCTTCATATCTGGGATGGGGCAAGAATGATATCCGGGGATTTTTACTGTCCTTTGTACTTGTGTTCTTGCTATTGGAATTGGCTAAAAGGGATACGCGAGAACACAAGTACGGTCAAGCACACATACTGAAATTCACCCATGGTCATTCCCCATGGGCATGCCCACCTCCAGATGGTTTCAATTAATACTCATTCACACCTGCAGTTACTCTGCCCTTTAACCCATTTAAGCTCATTTATAAATAGTTCTTTCATCAAAATGTCATCATTTAGTTTAGAATAATTATTAAAAATTTTTTTACCAAGAATATAGTTCATTAAATTACCTAAACCACAGTAGATATCATTTGTTAATAAGAATGATTTAGTGCAACATGTTTCCATGTTTTTAGACATAAAGGCTGGAACATTATCTATATGTGAGGCAGTGCCTGAATTTCTTCCAGTATAATTTCCATAAAAACACTATTATGAAACAGGGAAGCATGGTGGTGTTGAGCCCAAAGTCTTCATTACTGGTTTTGGATTGCCATAACCCCAGCTGGTATAACAGTTAAACTATATTTGTTATGACAATCCTACTGTTTTGGAAAAAAACTTACACGAAAGATTAAATTGAACGAGATCTTTCATTTATTTCCACAGGGCTGCACAGCTGGGATTTAGTTGCTATTTAGTTACTTTGAAGATGCTTCACTCCGAAGCTCAGTCATATACAGGGCAACAAATAATGAAAAGATTCCTAATCCCAGAAGCACAGGGGTCTTGAAATTTGTATTCACAAATGATAGCACTATTTAGTGCGGAACAGCACATTATTGCTCAGCCTGAAAACGAAAATGTTAACCCCCGTTTGTCAGTTGCCATTTTGCTTCTGTGAATGACTTATAAAGATTTTTTAATGACAACTGTTGCTGTTTCCCCTAAAAGAATCCATTCACCAGAGCTGAAAGCTGAGTAATAGGTGTTGAATGTGGGGTTCGGTAGGTGTGAGGGTGGCACTTGAGGGGCGGGGGGCTGGGGGATATTTTATGCCCCCCTCCCCCCACATCCCTCTCAATTTGAAAACTGAGTTCAGTCTATTTCTCTTCCAGGATTTCAGCAGTTGCAGTTTAAATAAATGGGAGAGGGGTGGGGGTTAGGGTGCTTCTGTAGATAAGGAACCGATTGAGGGGGGGTGCAATACAAAAAAGGCGAACGGTTCGAAAGGTCGTCCCTAAAAAAACCGACAGCACACGACAGATAACAAGCAAAAGCAATCAATATGTCAGCCTTTGTATTACTAAGCCTTACGACTCTTCTTGTCTTTAATTTTAGTTGATGTACACATGCAGCTAACGAAAAGGTACCAAAGAAAATCCCATCGCTGTCTTAGTTTTATAGACACACAGATCAATGTCAGAATTGTACAGCTGAATCAACTAGCCATGTTATAGTACGTGGAGAGCCGCAGGTACAGAGACACATAGCTAAGCACTGTTCACCGAGTTGCACCACAGGAAGGTAATATTTACTGTAAAACTTGTGTAGAAGGACAGCAAAAAATTGGGGAGTTGGCGATGGGTTGTGTGGTCTGCCATATTCGGGCTGGTAGCCAGATCTGGAGAGACACGGACAATCAACCCTCTAGGTGACATATGTCACCACCTAGGGCGCAACTTCTGAGGGGGGCACTGACTTGCAGAAGGCATCCTAACTGGCTGCTTCCCACCACCTGGTAGCTGTAGAGCCCATCACCAGAAAACCTCGCAGAGAGTGGTGAATTCAGCGCAGTTAATTGTTGAGCGCTACCTGCCTGACATCCAGGATATTGTTGCCTCCGGAAGACCAAGTCCATCATCAGGGACCTAAACTCTCCCAGCCACAAACTGTTTTCACTCCTGTTGTCAGGGAAACGGTACTTGAGACCTGGAGCATAGACAAACGGGATCCGCAGCAGCATCTACTCTCCGGCAGTGAGGCTACTCTATAGCTGATCAGCCTGTTAGCAAGGAGAATTTGCAAATTTGCACATTTCAATTTTCTTTATCTTTTTTTTATTGTTCTTCTTAGATGAGTAATGGGAGAGATACATTTTTGGTAGAATTACCTGAATGTCTGGTCCTTTCATATTAGCAGTTTCAGTATTGTACAAACATGTTTTTAACCAGCCCTGAACAACGGGTAATTTTTAATGACTGGTGTTAGAAGTATATGGTACCAACGACAAATCATGAAGGTACTCGTCCCTGATTCCTCTTGATTCCTCTTGCAACAGATATTTCACTTTGATCAGGGCAGAGAGGCTGGTGTTTATAAATTGGGGGTGTAAATAGAGGGTAACAGCAGAGGAGGCCCCTGAGCTGGGGGCTGGTGAGCTGAGGTGCTGGGTAGGTCCAGGGTGTAGATGCTAGGGAAGTTCGATGAAGACTAAATGGGCCGAAGTCCTCAGATCCATGTGATACGAAAGAAAAATCGTGCATAGAACAGTGTTTCCCAAGCAGGTCCTCATGGACCCGCAGATACTTCACGTTTTTGCTCCCTCCCAGCTCCCGGCTCCCAGCCAGACAGTCCATACTTTTGCTCCCTCTCAACCCCCAGCAAAAACATGGGCTGTCTGTGGGTCCAGATTGGGAAACACTGGCTTAGAAGGTGGAATGTGGGCTGTTGTTTTCCCTGGTGTTCAGTTTCTGTCAGGTTCCCCTCCTGGGTGGAGTGTGCTGGTGCGATTGGTGACCCTCTGCTCCCGGGAATGCTGCCTTTCATGCTCCGCTGCCTTTCCCCATGCTCGAGTATCTTGCCTAATGAGTGACATCCAGCTGCAGGAGTGGGGCATGCAGCTGGCTGCCCACCACCTTGGTGCTGAGCCCCGATAGGTGGTCGCTGTCCTTGGTGCTGTAGCCCCTGCAGGGCTACCTATCAGGCACCCGAGGAGGCAGGAGGGCTCCAAGAAAACGAGATATAAAAAACCAGACATTAAAGCCCCAAACCAAACTTTACATTACAGAGTGACGAGCAACAAAATGTCATTTAAGAATCAGTTAATCCTCTGTTCTACCATTAGTGTTTGTATTCTTGATTTTTCGTTTCTGATCAACAAGCGTCCATATGCAATGAAAGTGAGATCTCAGTTGAAACTGTTGCTCAGGTATTATGAATTCATATGTTTCACTTCGTCCTAAACTAATTAGCTCTCCTGTTTAACAAACTCGCAGAACTTAAAACGAATTGCACAAATCCCACAATGACAAAGTAAACCTTTTTTGCATGCCAATTTAAAGAATTCATGAGAAAAAAAACCGTAACAAAACAATCCTTTTCTTTTCTTGTACCGTTTCGACATACCCCGCCCGCGGGGGGGGGGGGGGGGGGGGGGGGCTCTTACTGGTAAACTGCACACCCCTTGACTGCAGGCATCAGCAGTGTCTGACAGGTGAAGGATGCAGCAATTCATGCACCCCTGCTGAGATTCCGATTGCTCTCCCTGATTTTTATTGCAGATCCGCTGAACAGCATGGGATCTGCCCACGTAATAAATGGCAGTGGTTTCCCATCTACTCATCTGGAGATTTGTATGAGGAGTGCGTTCTTCTGCTGTAGAATAAATGTATTCATGACTGTGCTTGGAGAATCTGCAATTCTGCACAGTCAGCAAGTAAGATCTAAGGGACCACGTTGTATTTTACTACCACACTCTTGATACAAATTTAAATGTTTTTAAAAGTTCTGTCACTTGAGGAATAACACTCCCCACAGTAACATACACACAATTTCTTCTGCAGTTTAAATTTAGTTAAACATTTATATATTTACATATTTTACAGATGCTTTTGTCCAAAGCGATACGCAAACATTACAAACAAGGAGTCAAATAGGAATAAGAGCAGCATCCGATGAATGCACAGGTACAATAATTGCAACATAACGGCTTTCAAAGAACAATCAGGTTAGTGAAGGCATTCCCAGAACAGATGGGTCTTCGGGTGTTTCTTGAAGGTAGAGAGGGAGTGATGACCGGATGTAGTTTAGCAAGGAACAACACAAGAGACGTAGGGGGCAGGATGGGACATGGGGGGCAGGATGATATGTAGGGAGTGAGATGGGATGTAGGGATTGTGATGGGACGCAGGGGGTGGGATGGGATGTAAGGGGTGGGATGGGACAAAGGGGGCAGGGTGGGATGTAGGGATTGAGATGGGATAGAGGGGGAGGGATGGTGGGGGGGGGAGGGGGACAAGGGGGGCGGGGGGGGATGGAGGGATTGGGAGGGGATAAAGGGGGCGGGATGGGACGTAGGAGGTGAGATGGGACGTAGGGCGCAGTATGAGACGTAGGGATTGTGATGGGACGTAGAGGGCGGGATGGGACATAGGAGGTGAGATGGGACGTAGGGATTGAGATGGGATGTAGAGGGCGGGATGGGACGTAGGGCACAGTATGAGACATAGGGATTGTGATGGGACGTAGAGGGCGGGATGAGACATAGGAGGTGAGATGGGACGTAGGGCACAGTATGAGACGTAGGGATTGAGATGGGATGTAGAGGACGGGATGGGACGTAGGGGGCGGGATGGGATGTAGGAGGTGAGATGGGACGTAGGGCACAGTATGAGACGTAGGGATTGAGATGAGATGTAGGGGGCGGGATGGGACGTAGGAGGTGAGATGGGACGTAGGGCACAGTATGAGACGTAGGGATTGAGATAAGATGTAGGGAGCAGGATGGGACATTCAAGAAACAAACAATATATTTGAGTTAAGGAGATTGCAATGACAGTGAATGAAAGTCCTCACACGGCAAAATCACCACTGCTTACACTTTTATTTACCTTAAATCCTATAATTTTCTTTTAACAAAACAGTATCTGCCAACTAAATGTCACTATGATGCATGGTTGGGCAGGAAGGGTTTGCGGGAGGGGTGAGATCAAAAGTCAACCGCCCTCCACAGACTTGTTGTTAATTATATTGAGTATAAAGAAAGTCTACGGTGTGTCAGAGAGAAAGAAGAGAGGGTGATGACTGTAGCTCAACTATATGCCTTATTTAAATCTGAGATCCAAACTTTGTATGTCGTTTGATTAGCCTGCCTGTTCCATCCCAAGGGTTCTTTTGAACTCATCGCTTCCCATCCTACAGTCATCGTGAGCTGTGACTACGCATGCTGTCACAAAGAGCCAGGGGTTACAGAGTCTGTCTAGAGCCTCACTGCCACTTGAAAGAAGTGTTAATATGTTGATGTCAAACTGTCACCGGCATGTGCTGGCCGACAATTCAAACTGCTGGAGGTATATGCAATCAGAACGTCATTCTGCTGGTAATCGACTGTGCAGTCTGGATGCTCAGATTCTCTCACAGGTTTAGTTTACTGTGATGTGACCAGCACCCACCAACTTAACATGTTGCAATCTGGTGCTCATACCATCTTCTCTGTTGCTATGCATGTCCCCACAGCTCATGGGCCACAGAGTCTCAGTGGAGGTGAATTGTGTTGTTGAATTTGGGAAAATCGATGACAGCAAACACTGTCAGAAATAATAGCACCGATATGTACCTTTAAGCATCCAATTCCTTGCCATGGGGCTGTACCCTCAAGGGTCTGCCAATTGTACAATAGTTGTAGGTAATTATATCTTTTAAGATACAGAAATGAACTATGACAAACATTTTGTACCACTGGGGGTACATTAATGTTGTTTGTACCATAGGGATGTTCCTCAGAGTCCATTTCTATATTTTAAATCAGACTAAAAAAGTTACAGTTACCTGCAGCTAGGGTACAACTGGCAAAACCTTGAGGGTACAGCCTTCATGATATCATAATCGAGGCTCTGCTGCAAATTAAGAGCCGAAAAAACCTCTTGAGCTTTCCTCACGACTTTGCAGCAGGAGAGACCAAAGGTGCTTAGGCCAATTCAAGGTTATCGCGATGAACTTGAAAATGGGGAAATAAGCATCAACCTCATTTTCTCGAAACACGGACACTAGTCCAATATGGCGTGTAACACCTTTCTGACACACTGATGTGGTGAGTTTAAAACATAGGCCTAACTGCAGTACCATTTCTCTCCGTCATTGGAGAGAGAATCTGCAAAGAAGCTTTAAGAAGAATATAATTTGCTCTGCAGGTAGAGTATTTTAAATGCTAGCGTACTAATTTAATTGATAGATATACTTAACTGACCCCAATAAAACTCATAACTTTTCACTGTTATAACCCCTGCTGCACTGCAAAGGTCTTTCATCCAGAATATCAGCACATTTTCACTTGGAGTGACGTCTAATAATATGGTTTGTTAAATGTACTGTGTACTACACAACACATTTTTATTAGAATCAGCAACAGGTGCATGATAATTATGGAGTGTACATTGTGCTGCGGGTCTGGAAATGATTATACCATGGAAGTTGCATAACCTGAATCACTCCACTAAAACATCTTGTTGTTTCAGTGGGTGAAGCTTTAAGCTGCCAAGTTTTTAAGTTCCATTAGGCAACAGTTTCCATAAACTTGCTGATGATATATTACAAGTACATAAGGTATTCCATTACTTGCAAGTACAACACTTCAGTATTCAGCCCAAGATAAAATGTGATATTGTGTTTGATATAAAAAATGACGTGAAATATGAAATCAAAAACAATTAAGGTAACCTGAGCTGAACTCTCTCATATAAAAATTTAAATGTTACTATTTAATATTTAGACATAAGTTGAATGCTCGTGCTGTATATGTGTTACTTATGCATTAGCCCATCAATTAGAGAAGGCAGATTACTGGGTCAGTTTAACTAACCGGATGGCTGGGGGACTGGTTAGGAAAGGAAATTGTTTGGTGCTTTAGAGAGAACTATAAAACCTAGTTAAATGATGCGATTAATTAGTGGAGTCTCTACTTAACAGAAGTGTGTTTTTGCAGGGGACCCTCCATTATAAATTATGTTTGCTTAAATGTTAATCACCCATATTTCAAATGTTGTGATAAAATAAATAATACCAAACAGAGTGATCCAATTCCAAAGGGTTTGGGATGTTTACTTAAAATGCTTTAGAATTTCAGAAAATTGTTGCTTGTGACGAATCCGGCAGAGGTCAATTTACCCACCAACATTCATTTCACCAAAAGCCAAAAACTGTCAAAAAATATCTAGAATTCATTTTCTTTTAAATGGGGCAAGATAACAAACCAAGACAGAACGAAGAACTGAATAAAAATTCAAGGAGCAAAGTTAGATAAACAGACCAAGTACAAATAACACAAAAAATACTACTCATAACAGAAATGCAGTGTGAAGTAGATCTCACAATACCACACACTGAACTAACTCGCACTGATCTAGAAACCCAGCATAGAGGTGAATTAATTTAAGAGAGGAAGGTGATCGGGGCAGAGTAGCAGGTTGTACAGAAGATCTGGGAGCCAGCCCGGAGTCGTACCCCTGACAACGTACAGTACCGTCATGTGCCGCATAATGGCGTCTCGGTCAATGATGGACCTCACATAGAACAGTGGTCCCATAAGATTACAATGGATTTGAAAAACTCTGATCCCTTCATGGCGTAACAGTCATAACATCATAGCGTAACGTATTATTCACGTGTTTGTGGTGATGCTGGTGTAAGAAAACCCACTCTGCTGCCAGCTGTATGAAAGTATAGAACATACAATTAGGTACGGCACATAGTACTTGATAACAACAATAAATATTGTACTGGTTTATGTATTTACTATGCTGTACTTTTTTACCATTATTTAGGCTGTATCATGCAGACTAGGAATGTAGTAGCCTGTACCATTTACTGTAGGGTTAAGTAGTCTATGAAGTTCGCACAATGACAAAATTGCCTAAGACATTCCTAACAACGTATCCTCATCATTAAGAGGCGCATGTGTGGCAAACAGACCAAGCAGACCAAGTATTAAAAGTATAAGCTTCACACACTTCTGATCACCAGCTAGAGTGATGCTGAAATCGCAAGAATAATTTACAAATAATTACGTTGGTATGCATAATAGCTAGCTTAATGCAAGCAAGAACGAATGTAAATAAACACACACATATAACAAAATGGATGGCATATTCACACACAGTACTCACAACCTGCTTGAGATGCATTTTAGATGAATGGCGAAAGATGACAATACAGCTGGTCTGGTGCAAATGCAGGGTAAACAAGTGGCTAATGTCCAGCACATGCACAGCACTATGACAAAGGAGGTTATCTAGATGCCATTGATCTACCAGAAAAAGTGTCCTTTACCAAAAAAACTACAAATGTCCAAAAAGTGGTGTGAATCGCCATCAGCCGCATCATAGACAGCCATCATGGACAGCCATCCAACAACAATAATACAGAAGTTAGCACTGACTCTGATATGGTTTCTGGAATTTTCAATACAGCTGACCACTGTTTGCACAAACATGCAGACACACACACACACACACACAAAGTCGTAAAATCATATCTTTTTGGGGACCGCTAATTCATCTCTATGGGAAAAATGCTAATGCTAACCATGACAACCTTAACCCCTACCCAGCCCTAACCATAACCATAAGTAACCAAACAAAATACAAGTGTTTTTGCATTTGTAGTTTTTTCATTGCAGTCACATATTTTTATTTAACAGAGTTTTCCCATATGGGGACCAGGAAACTGGTCCCCAAAAGGTAAATTAAAAAATGGGTATTCATCCCCTTATGGGGTCCCCACAAGGTAAGGTATACCTGGACCACACACACAGACATACACACTATTAACAACCAAATGTAAGCATTTCTTGTAGCAGGTTTTCTGGCAGGTATTTTATTTAAGTGCATTTATGTATGACTGGAGGGGGCAGCAGTTCAATTAATGTACATATGGAAGTAAAACCTCCTTACAAGGGTATCTGAAACATTCCCTCAGTAGAAAGCATGCAGGTAATTAGGATTTAGATAAGTCAATGGTATCACGCATTTGTGTTCCTTAATCGCTTAACCGGTACAGGGCCATGGTGCTCTTAGATCCTACTAACACAATGCAAACAGCTGAGAGCTGACAATTACAAAATCACGTCTTACTGTGGGAGGAAACGTGCCAATTGTAAACCCACAGATCCTGAGCTAGGTGGGAAATGCAGGCAGGAAATAGCGGAATGGTGAGGCTGCAGTGATCGTTACAGTGCCTGCCTACCATCAATGTAAATAAAGTGGAAGTCGGCGAGCTTATCTTTCTTCCAACAGCTTGCTGGCCTTTGCTGTACATTCCGAGACTCAAAGCTGGACTGCATTTTGGCTGTTTTAAAGTTCAGGTACCAACCAAATATTCAAATATGCTGCAGGCCTTTGCTCTTCTGTTCCCACATTTGTCCTGGATCCTCATGTCACACCGCAAACCCAGGAAGTCAGAAGCTGGTTACTTCAATCCATATCTTCAATATGTCTTATTTTTCATCCTACAAATCATCGGGCACGGATTACGCTTGCTAAAGGGGAGTAGTGTGAGCTCACGGGAACTTTACGTTACTTTACTTACACAAAGATGGTTTAGAGAGATACGTATATGTACGCAGCTGAGAAACCCTGTCTTTGGTCTGTTGTTGTAATTTATTCTGCCATCAGGGGGCTCCTGGTTGAGTAATGTCTTTGCAGATTGAAACCATAACCTCAGCTTTCAGTTTTAAAGAACAGAGAAATAGACATATGGTATTGTTCCACTTGGAGGGGAATATGTTGCTGCAAGTTATATTCAGACAAAGAAAATGAATATAATGTACGTGAACTGCATGTTGTCACCAGCTATTCGGCTATGAATCTCAGCTACCTTGCTCCTGAAACAGATTTCCATCTTCTACACTCAGCTATCCAACTGCAACATAATCGATCCCTTCAGAAAACCCTTTTGGTGCTTTCAGCTCAGATAAATCAAGGTGGAATCTATGAGAATTATGTGGCATAAATTCAAATACCAGCCACTGAATTAAAAAAACCAAGGTCCACTGTAAAGCGATTTATTGAGCACGCCAAAAATATGAAATAATACCGAAATCAAGGAATGGATGCATCTCATTATGGACAATGCACTTTTATGAAAGATGTAACTGACCTGCTATGTGTTACCGTCAACATCAGGATCCCATTGTCCTTATGTACAGTATATGTACAGAGAATACAAAATAAGTGCACGTATATCATTCGTAGAGTTCTCATTGGCTTATACTGAACACATATGAAAGTCAAAGAATACAGAGAACTACAGGCAATGGTGACCCAGAAGACAGAATACAGCTTAATGAGCAGTCTAAGAGCCTCCTACCTCATCCCTTGCAGCAGATCTGAAACAAACAACAACACAGACCACAGTCTTGCTGAGAATCTGAGGCTTGACCTGCTGTATAGTGCTGCAGAGCACGTACCTGCCAGCAGAAAGTACGTTTTTGGTTAGTCACTGCTATTAGTCAACCATCAGTCTGCTTCAGCCAATGAACACAAAGACACATAATTAAACAGAAACCTATAAGCTTAACCCTCTTATAACAGCTTAAGACAATTAATGCAGCTTAACCAGAACATCTTGCGATCAATGGCTTGCAACATTGCACATCATGATCTGCATTTCAACTAAACTGTAGCATGAAGTTGCCCTGTGTGAGACAGATTTTTCTTATTACAAAACGGTAACAATAATAGGATCATAATTATGTATTGTTGTATATTTGTTATGTTATGCTTTCGATGTCATTACTGCTAATTTGCCATTTATATTAAACTTCTTGGAATTAGTGGAATATTTATAATTTCAGATGTCATCACTTGTTTTACAATCCATGTTTGCACTAAATGGTTTCAGTGCAGCAATTTATGGAATTACTTTCTAGCTGTGAATCTTCTTTGTAGAGAAAATTCTTAGTCTCAAATTAATTTCATGTTAATGCAACCCCTTATGGAGATATTTGAAAGCACAGCAGTAAACTATGACATTTTCAGAGTACAAGTTCCAATTTTAAACATTTATAAATTCAGAACTGTTTTAAAAATTCACAAATTACTTTGTGCAAATGTCGAGGTGGCTCAGTCTATCAGGACCATTCCATTCATTTTTTTAAAGATGTGGCTTAAACAGTGTGATGGTAGATAAATAAAATAGGAGGTTAATGTGATACAGTCAAGACCTCAGATAGGACCCTGGTTATGCTTCTGACCACAAGTCAGATTCACAGCTCAGGAAGCCCGATTATGCTTGTACTCTGCAGTAACCATTTCTGTTAAAATTGTGCGGCACAAACTTAAATGCCAAACTTGTGTCAATTATCCATCTTAACACCATCTGCTTCAGTATGCAAAAATGTGGAAATGATGACAGTGCTCTTTTTACTTCAATGCAATTAATCTTCTTTCTGTTAGGATAATTGGTTGGAGTTTGAACATTCCCCACCACCTTACATAGAGTGTATAGGTAGTGCATATAATAACATAGCACTCTTAATGCAGACAGGATCAGCATGATTTATAGGGAGGTTGTTTGGTCTTAATATTTGGACGTCGGGTATACCAGCTCATTCACTTTTATGGGAAAAATGCTAATGCTAACTCTGACAAGCTTAAACCCCACCCTGCTCTAACCATTACCATAAGTAACCAAACAAAATACAAGAGTTTTGCATTTTTAGCTTTTTTGTAGCCGTCACCGATTTTCATAAAATAGAGTTTTCCCTTATGGGTACCAGGAAATCGGTCCCCATAAGTGAAAAAAAAACAAAACAAAACAATTTTTATCACATTATGGGGACATTGTGTCCTCATAAGGATAGGTATACCCACTCGCACACACACACACACGTACACACATATCAACACCCAAAACTACACATGAATTAATTTGTAAAATACGCTGCACCATTTCTTAGAGTAGCATGAACTCAGCAGTCTAAGAGTCTGGCAGATTTACAGGACGTTAGAGCAGTGTTTCCCAATCTGGCCCTCGGTGACCCACAGCCAGTCCATGTTTTTGGTTCCTCCCAACTCGCTGCCAAAAATCCACAGTTTTGCTGCTTTTGTTTCTTTATTGGCAAGAAGTAAAAATCTAGACTGTCTCCAAGGGCCAGATTGGGGAACACCATGTTTCTCACTTTTAAACGTTTTATTAATTATCACTGAACTGCAGCATCGCAGGTTTCTCAAGGTTTTGATTCACTTACTCTGAAAATGTTTGATTAGAGTGAAGCTATTCAGATGTCAAATTAGCGTTTATCTACAATAATCATTTTTCTGATGATGCCTTTATCCTCCTTCCCAGTGCATCAATGACCAACTCTTATAGAGGTCATCCATGCAATCTCTAATCTGTGGGCAGTCAGGCAGTCAGAAAGGCTAAAGATGATGATTTACAGAAACTGCTGGTCTTCCACCTTTTATTTAAAAGTGCTTTATTTAAGGAATCAGCAATTTCATTTTCCTTCCTAAGGTCCTCATCTCAACATCAGTCCATTACAAAACTGAAGGATCCAAAAAGCTTCAAGCTAAAATGAAATGTGTACATTTATGTGTTGCTTTTCACTTTCTCACACTATTATGTGACATTTTTTTTAATTACATTTGAATGCTTTGTAGCTTTCCATTGAAACACAGATTAAAACAGAAAAAAACTTTTATTTGTTGTTGTTAAATGCCTTTTGACAAATAATTTCCATTCTTCTCCTTTCAAAATGAATCCCTGTGGATTCTTCAGAAATTGAATCCATTTTAACAGCAAGAGCCCACTTTTTGGTGCTTCTGGAAAAACAGATGTTTAAAGGAAATAAGTGTGATGCTCGTAGATTATTTGTTTGTACTGTACAAGAGAGAAATTAATTTCTTCCGCATGTTTCACACAAAGATATTCCACTTCCGGCCACTGCTATTAGAAATTCATGTATATTCTGTAAAATTTCTCAGTGTTTGGCTTATTGCTGGTTCAGTACAGCATATATACAGTACTGCATGTACATAAAAGCCCAGATAAAGCAAAGCAAGACTTTACATTCTAACCTACAGTAGTAGCACAAGCAAATACCCAGCTTTTGCAGGGAGATTTAAAATAACATTTCTACCAGAAGGAAGAAATCAAGAGAGTGAATGTTGGGGAGATTTATCTCAGGTGGTCCGCAAGGGCAGACGCGGTTTGATTCAGCGTTCGAAATCCCCTTCCCCGTTCCCCATCACAGCCCCTGATCTCTGCTTCACATTCCGGACTTGTGTTTTGTTAAGAGGGTAAATGAACTTGGTGGTGAGAATGTAAGTGTTTTTATTTCATTCTCTCATTGAGAGCTATAAAACAAACGTGCGAAGGTGTATTATGGAAAGCTGACCGGTCATACGGCAGGTGTGCTTCTCTATGCCGGAGCGGCCAACAAGCCCATTAGGGGTGATGCTGTGGCAACTGGGAGATCTTCAGCTTTTCGAAGAATCAACCCTGCTATGTACAGCTTCTCTCAGGTGGTGAGACCAGGGTATTTCACTGAGTCACTTAATACATTCTCTTATCTCAGGTGCCTCAAAGCTTGCTAGAGAAGAGCTCCTCTATGTAGGTAAAGAGCTTGGACCTCCTACCACCACACAAGAAGTGTTACTCCAGAAGGTTCCCTTGTGTGGTTCCCTGATGGTCGAATGAGCTGTTGAACTACATCCAATCATCAGATTTCCTGTCCAGCTTTAAAATGAAAAATGGATGTGGGTAACATGAAGTGCCGAACACGAAACAGGTGAGATGATTTAGAATAACGAGGAGGTGTGGAACCTCACGTGTCGACTTCCTTTTCCACTGAAACACAGCCGTCACAATCAATAGCAGTGATGTGGGCCTTCTGGTCACCTTAGAGAGAATAGGAAAATTATTCCCTTTCAAGTTAAAAACAGCCATACAGCCACAAGATCTCATGGTGAGATGGAAGGAAGAGTTATTCTAAAATAAAAACCAAACGCACAAAGAGTGGCCCTGTGAGGTGGTTAATGGGTTGCTTGACCGCTTCCCATGGAGAACAACTTTCTGCCATTTTCCACGGAGACAAACCTCTGTAGACTTTTAGATCTTTTGTTCTGTTTACTTCAAAACATACGAAACATGCCTTCCTCTGCTTCTAAAAGCACACTAACAATTTCTTACCAACCAAGTACATCGCAATCAAATGGTAACAATGGGGTTGTCCTTATCTAGTGCAGAACATTTAAAGCAGACCATGGATATGTTGTTGTTTTACTGGCCTGCACAATTATCAAATTGAATAAAAAAATACTTATGGAAATTTTCATGTTCAAGCCTATGAATAAACGATACAACTATTAAACCCATTCTGCTGCAGCTTTTATGGGACAAGAACATAATCATTAAAAATAGCCCCTGCTGACATGGTCATAATTGCCCAGGTCTGATTTAAAAAAAAAAAAAAAAACAATCCAGTCATTGTGTCAAAGTGTTATTGATTTTTCTGAATCTGTTTTGCCAACAGGTCATAAGAAGACATAAAAGAGAGATGTATAAAATTCAAACTATTTAAGTTTAATTTGCCCCACATCACTTTACTGCAAGTGGATGCTTGATATTGTAATTTCATTTTGGACAAAAAAATGGATGCTATTAGAAAACTAATAGCAAAATTGGGAAATTGAAAATTCAGATATTTGGACACAACTCTCACTTTCATTCAGATTCTTAGCAATAAGAATATCTTGCCCAGTGTTTTTGCACGAGTTGACAGCTATTACTACAGAAAGGGCTAGAATGGTTAAACTGCATGCATCTACACTTTCAGAGCCAGTGATCACTCAGAAGTAATTTTAAGTGTATGTGTCACGTGCTCAGCAAACACCCAAATGTCCATCCGTTCAGGTCCCATGCAGAAGCATAATAAGGAAAAACTTTAGTGTTTTTCAGTATTTATTTTATAAGGATACAGTACGATGTAAAACTAAAGCTGAAACAATATTTACTTTTGATGGGACAATCTGATATTTGCATGATAACACTTAACTTGCATTATGATTGTCAAGAGAAGATGCTGTAATGATTTATTAATTCTATGCCTACCATTATAATTATGAAGGTATCTGGATATAATGTATTATTGCAGACTGTTTTCTAATGTGGTGATGCTAATGTGGTGATGCTTTGGTAATTCTTATACCATAATAATGCATTATTACTTTCCTTTACAGTGCATTATAAAGCATCAAAGCATCCTTAATTGTTATATCAACCGTTATAATGCATTATGAAGGTATCTATAGTAGTTATAGATGAACGTTTCACTGGAGCTCATGAAGTATTACAGTATAATCAACATTAAAATGCCTTATGACTATCAGCAGAAGATGCTGTAATGCTTTATCAATTCTTATACCGACTATGATTTTGCATTGTAGATGCTTTGTAATACATTACGACGGTGCCTATAGTGCATTAAGGATAAGAGCTTCAAGTGTTCCCATTTACTTAGTACATTGGCAGGTCTTCAGTCAAACACAAGAATTTTCACATGCATGACTACGCTGAATATTTAATTGACGTCTAACCGTTTTAATTGCTATCGACACAAAAAAGTACTGATCTGGGATAAAATCCATCAAGTGAAACAACACTAGCCATTAGCCATTCACCTGTTGGATTGTTTAGGTTCACACTTTAGTTTCCATCCATCTATCCATCCATCCATCCATAACCATCCTATCTAGTACCGCATCAATGTATATTAGTTTCAGTTGCAAGTACAGTTGTACTTCCTGTATATTGTTCAGTATTCACTTGAGCTCTCTATAATTGATTGAAGGTATCCAGCTGAAGGTCAGAGGGAGCTGCAGGCCAGCTGCTCCTGTGCAAAGTGCTTAATCTGCGTCATCCATGAGGCATTGCAATGGGGAGGGCGACCAATAAAAATTATTGCACAACACATAAAACGGCAATGAAAATTAAATTTGCATGAAAATCATCACTTTCAGCACCTGCAGATATTTGTTTAAAAGGCAATGTGCATCAAAACTGATTTTAAGGTCTCTAAAACAAACAATAATGCATTCCAATTAACATTTCAAACACGATATAAACAATGTTTTGCAGAAATGGAAAAGGTCACACTTCTAGTAGTATCGTTTTTCACAGTTTTAATGTCTGTACCTGGCACCATTGCACAACAAGGAATTTTGTTTACGTGTTTTATTTCCAGAAAACCCTTTGACTGTAATTTCAGTTTCCTTGATATAAACTTATGTTTTTAATACCCATGAAACTCAAACAAATTAAGAGTAAATTAAAAGTAAAAAGTAAATTAAGAGTAAGCCTATTAAGAGAATGCCAGGCATTCATAATATTCTGATAAAATTAAGACAACAATCATTTTAGCATGCTAAATTTTTACAATTTATGGATCAAGTTAAAATCAACAACAACTAAATGTTACACATGTATTAGTCCTGAAACTTCAGATTTATTTGAATGAATTTGCTAAAACCTCTTGTGAATTTTCATATACCGTGTTTCCCCAATGATAAGACACTGTGTTATATTTTTTGAAATGCCAAAATATGCCCAGGTCTTATTTTCAGGGGGTGACTTATTTTTCCATGAAGAAGAATACAGTACACATTTATTGAAAGGAAATTTATTACCTGTATATGGTACAGTAATAACAGTAATAACGGTAGTTGTCATCACAACCAGACTTGTAAACATTTGTACCTTCTGTTGACTTTATTACGGTAATTCGTATGGCAGGGTAACAGGGATCCTTCCTGGCGCGGAAATGCTGACGCGAACGCGCGGGCTGTTCATTGACTTCCTGGCACGCTCTGAACCAGGAAGTCAATGAACAGTCCGTGCACTGCAGCCGGAGGCATCACACGCAGCTCCCCACAGCTCCCCCACCATACCAGCCGAAGGGAGCCGAATACCAGCCGCAAGCAAAGGTATCGGGGGGGGGGCCTTAGTCGGCCTTATTTTCGGGGGGTGCCTTCTTCTGACCAATTTGTAAAAAATGGGGGGTGCCCTAATTGTTGGGGATGCCCTATAATCGGGGAGACAAGGTATGTTGAAGAATAAAAAAAAGTATTTTTGGTCTCCATACAAGCATACAGATTTCAGGTGAATGGCAAGACAAGTGGAGAAAAACTTTGATATCCTTTCATAAAAAATCATTAGATTCAGTTACAACCTCAGAGACCTGCTCATAGAAGACTGCTTTAAAAACAAAGTTCTCACAATAGATGAGGCTTTCTAAACCAGTCTTACATCAGTGTTGTATCATCTCAAACCACTCTCTAAAAATGAAAGGATGAAAAAGGCAGATAAAATTGGGAACAGAGGAATAAAAAGGCGCAAGATAAGAGCATGACTCTTGGGGTACCAGGTCGCCTTTCTGCAGGTTCTGCGAAATAAGATAGGTGGCAAAAGAAAGGCTCCTGTCTCACCTCTTCAGGTCTGTGTCACCAAGATGAGAGGACAAGGCCAGCAATGGAAGCCAAAAGCAGCTGGAGAAAGTATACCACATTACAGTACAGCGCTGTCGGATTGATCAGAAGGGTGCTGATATATTTTCAACGACCAAACATTTAGTGCCAGCCAGGCCAATCACAGTTCTAAAGAACACAATGTAAAATTAACAGAAACTAGAAGGAAATGTTTAATCAACAGTGGGAGAAAGTAGTTCTATTAATACAAGGGTTTTTGGCACGTAAATGTGAGAATAAAGTGCTTAGATACAACCATGGAAGCCAAAGGTGTGGTGATCATTGTATAAGCAGGAGGATGCTTACCCTATATTATATGTTTTTAATTCTGGGAGTTTTTTGCCTCCACATTTGTGTGATTAAAAATGTATGTAACAACGCACTTAATGTAATAATATCACATTATGTAATAGCTCCACAGAATGTAGCAAATAGAATCATAATAATAATAATAATAATAATAATAATAATAATAATAATAATAATAATAATAATAATAATAATAATAATAA
>JAODKE010000043.1:8473072-8485766 GCA_026779605.1 Mormyrus hasselquistii | reverse complement strand
TCTGGTCAGGTAAAGTTGGATTACTACATGTACAATATAATAATCTATACCACAAGTGTGTCTGCTGGGGTGTGGCAAGAGTAAATGGTGTCCTGCAGTTGTGTTCTGGCCATACAGCAACTATGGATATAATGGACTTTGGATATAACAGACTGTTTTGCCAGATCCCATGAAAACATGTATTTTGTTTGGTTACTTATGGTTAAGGTTAGGGTTGGGTAGGGGTTAAGCTTGTAACTGTTTGGATTAGGGCTTTGCCCGTAGGAATGAAAATACGGCCTCCACAAAGATATGAGTACAGGTGTGTGTGTGTGTGTGTGTATGTGTGTAGGAGAAGCATAAGTTATATGCAAATACTGCATAATTTTATATCAACATCAGTATCCGTGGGGGGGGGGGGGGGGGGTCCTGGAACTGATCCCTGTGGATGAGGAGGGACACCTGTATGTCAATGTCAGGCAACAGTACATGGGGGGCCTGTACACTTGGAAAAAATATGATCAGATCTACTTCATGACAATAGTTTACATATACCCTACTTGTAATCCTAAAAAGCATGATCTGGAAGAAGGTGCATCGACTTGATATCTGTACACTTTTTACATCCACCTGAATTCAATAAACATTTATTTTCAGTTTCTGTTTACTTTTGTGTTTTCTTTTCCTCTGTATTTTTAAAATAGCCATATGCACTGACATTTCATACATTTTTAGAAGTGTTGCTTAATGCAAGCATGCAACAACAAGGAACAAACTGTATCTTTCAGTAAGAGGACACATTTCTACTCATATGTATGGCTTGGCACGTAGTGAGCTGGCAGTTGAAAGTTTTCTAGCTTTTGTGTCATTGGATAAATTCATTTCCTGAGCATTGTGTCTGCTTGGGTCAAGTAACTAATGGACACTAAATATAACCAGGTGGCTTGAAAGAGGAAGAGCGTAATGTAGCCATTGTATGATTTCGCTTTGACAGTTTGAGTTGAATGAGTTTAATTGTATGTCTTATTTAGGTTCAGTTTTGCAGTTTTATTTAACAGATTTTTACTGGGACAGATCCATTAAACCTGCAGTGTCCCAGTTTTCTTAATCAATTTCTTTTGATGTGACCATAATCTGTGGTCTTCATTCTTTTATCTGGTCATGGGGAGACATGACAATGACAGCATTCACTGTAACATGACATTAAATGACCCTTCCATGCAGTAGAGCATACAGAAGGTTATAGCAATTAAAAATTAAAAATGCATGTCAGCCTGCTAGTACAATGGTGTCAGTGACACACAAATAACACAGTTAGAGGGGATCAAAAAAGTATTTATGCTTTAGTGCATAACTAACAACCATACTCTGACTTCGCATGGTATCTGCTGCATGACCTTCTGTGTCGAAGGGCCTCTCTTCTGGAATAGCCTACTCATTTAGAAAATAGATGTATGCTCAGCAGAAATAATGTACGTGAACAATTTAAGAAAAACTTCCTTTTAACTGTGGTGGCCTCAAAGAAAATACATTTTGTAGGTCAAACTCATTATTTGCTACTGATGTTCCTTGGGACTACAACATGCAATCATACGAAACTTCACAAACATAATACACTCTGTTTTGCTTTGGAGGGTTTTTATAATCTACAAGTGCTTGTACCTGACCTTGTGATCCGCTGTGCACCTAATTCATGGGGCAGGCTGCAGCTGCAGAGGAATTGTCAACACCTACACTCTATCTCATCATTGGTACCACTGACGTCATACGATGATGATACAATGAAAGGCTCTGTGATGATGTGGTGTACACTGTCACTTTCCTTTGCACAAACGGTCATGGTGTCTGGATATATTATATAAGTTCAGCTTTTGTCCGTCAGAGTTATTCTCTGCAGTGAGGCACTAGTGCACCATTTTAAGAAAAACAATGCAGAAATATCTAGCAGAATTTGATTTCACTCACACTGCCCAGCCACTGCTCTTGGCTAACCATATGCCACAATCTGTTCAACGAATTCAACACCTTAACATATTCCTTGGCAATCATATGACTCAGACCTTAGACCTAGTGACTTCCACACGATGGCTGCCCATAATGTTATGGATCCCCACCATGTCCAATCATTGGCCACAGATATCGGGGGCCGAAGGCATCCTCTGACTTTCTGTATGTATATGCTAATGTAAGGAAATCAATGAGTTGAGATGACTAAATTGTTATGCATCTTAAAAGTTGCAGTGAGTCTTTCTAGACTGGCCTTGAATACAAGCAGTTTCCAAATAAGAGCCTCCCCCCCAAACAAAGGCCAGTTTTGTGAAGATCTCAATATACTGTTTTTATTGAAGCTCAGTCACTAAGCTATGATTCAACTCTTGAGTAAGTTTCGAGGCTATACTTTAGCAGTCTTCGGCAGTTACACGCATATCTATCCCTGATCTTTGACTCATGACGTCTGCCGCTCTTTGCCAACTCAATGTGTCTATGTACCTATTCAGTCATGGGTTTTGAGGCTGTCTTCCTTGACACATTAACGAAATGTCATCTTATGGCCAGTGCACCTGCATTTTTGGCACTTTGTTTGGAACAAAGTTGTCACATATCACAGTACGGCTTCTTTTATAGCTGACATTCACTGTTAATTGGCATTCAACCTAATATGACTCACCTCTGTACATGTGTTTGTGATTCAGTTACTTCAACAGTTCTAAGTCATATTTTTCATTGGTATTACTGTTATTTTTTCTACTTGTTGTATACTGAACCCTGCATAAGACAACCAGGTATAGAAGATGGATGAATACATAGAAAATCATCCATCCATCCATCCATCCATCCATCCATCCATCCATCTATCTTTCACCAACCTGGAGTCTAACCCTGGCAGCACAGGGCATGATCCTAGCCCATCACAGGGCACATGCATGCATAATATAAAGTCTGACCGATTAATGGATCCACACCTGAGCTCACTTGCTGTAAGACATTGTCCTCCCTGCAGAGATTAATGCTTTGCTATAATGCATTCATGGTGGGGGAGGAGATTCTGCAATGACACTCTCATGGAAAGCTGACAAGCCATCAGGAGCAGGGACAGACGGGCAGATGCAGTGGCAGCTTGTGCTCGCATTGTTCGCGCCAGGATCCTCTACACCGCTGCACTTACTGTTCCTGTCCGTGAGGAAAAACGATGTCGTTATTCTCCATATGTGCTTAAAAGTGCTTAAAGTGCTTAAAGTCAGATCACCTAAAATTGCTGAAATTAAAAAACATAAGAGATGTACTTATATGTGTATTATGTGCTTATGATTGGTCTTTGTCATTAGTTGATAATGTAGTTTTCTGTAATCTGTAACCAACTATTTAGAATCACCATCTATTTAGTCATTAACTCACCTGAAAGCGAACAATAGTATACACCTGAATATAATTATGATTGAAGTCTTTCATTTGCTTTGTTAAGTGGTTTTTGCATATGTCTATATCAATGTGAGGCTATTTATAATTATTTTAGATTTATTTTTATTAGCATCATTATTCTTATAATTTTAAACAACTGACATGCTTGAACGGTGGTGCAGTGGTTGGCACTGTTGCCTCACATCTCTGGGATCTGGGTTGCCAGTTCTGTGTGTGGAGTTTCTATGTTCTCCCTGTGTTGTCATGGGGTTTCCTCTACATATACAGCCCCCCCCCCCCATCCCCAGTCCAAAAAACATGGTAAGGCTAATCTGAACTGCCAAATTGTGCATGGGTGTGTGTGCCCTGCAGTGGGTTGGTACCCCATCTTGGGCTGTTCCTTGTCTTGGTCTCAAAGGTGCTGGACCCTCTGTGACCCAGAACAGAATAAGCAGTCCCGGAAAACAGATGGTGCCTGAATGGTTTATGTGATTATCGTTCACCACATTGGGAAATATTAGCAATTATCCCCTTTCACCCTGAGTTTTCAGTTCAGACACGGGTGGGATAAAACCATATGGAAACATTTCTGAAAAATGCCAATAATGCACTATGGCTGTGCGTGTCCTGGTCGCAAGACGCTGTCGACATGTCTCAAATGAGCCGTGGTTTAAGGTTTGAGGGAGACCTTCCCTATGGAGGGAGCTAGCCACTCCTCTCGTCACATTTCTGTATCGACTGCTTTTCATCCCCAAACCCCAGCTGACTTATGCACGTGACAAGCTGAGATCTGACCGAGCTGGTCCCACATGAGAATCTAAAAGGAGGTTTGAACTTCTGTTTAATTCAAGATCTATTGTCATATGTGCAGTGTCTGCATACTGCAATTCTTGGTTTATTTACTCCAGATGCTATATTGATGTTTTTTTTCACCACAAATGTAGTTACAGGGAAGCACACCTTTGTGAGTAAAATAATCCCTAGAATGAAGGGAATGGAGCTCCGTATTTGGTGGCCTGACACCTGCGGGGATGTGGGTTTGATTGCCTCTCTTTACATGTGGAGTTTACAGTGTAAAAATAATAAGGTTCAGGTTAATTGGATTCTTTGCATTAGTGGACTGGCAACCAGGCACGACCCCTGGCTCCTGCCTTGCACTCTGTGGAATAAGCTCAGGGCTTCCTGTCACACAGGTTTGGATAAACAATTAAATCAACCTAGTTTTGAATACTAAACTGTATGTCACACAACAGTAACCCTAAACTGTTTGTAATCGGTCTCTTAAGTCATATCCAGTGTGATTCACACGGCTTGCAGTTTTACACATCTATACTCAATGGTGCCAGTAGGGTTGCCCCTGGAAGCTGAACTGGAAACCATTTAATCCAAGTGCAATGAAGTAAATCAACAGATGAGCTAATTTACTGTATGATACAACGTGATTCTCTTGCTGCTTTAGTATATTTTCGACCATCATCTGCAACCGCGTCTTTTGCAAATTACGCGAGCAGCTTCTGCAGCTGGTTTCACTGAGGGTGTGAAATGTTAATCGGTTCTGTATGTCCATGTTTCACGATTTATGGGGATAAACAAAGGAAATGCTTTTGCAAGGGGATCGAATGGCTCTGGCGGCATGTTCAGCATTTGCGATTTTAATCGATCCGGTTAACGGTAAATGGGGACTGGCTTTCAGGCACGACCGGGAGACAGTCCAGGATGTTAATTGAGCCGAATGAAAGCAGCACCTGCAAGATGAGCTCCCTCACCAATCCTTCTCCCAGGACAGAGTGCTGTGAAAATAATCCAGTTGCAAGAACACAAACACTGCTGCATGCTTGTTTAGCATTAGCCTGTTTAAGTCATGGAGAGAACCCAGCTTGCACAATAAAGAGTAAGCATCCTTTAGTTGGGCTTTAGTTTAGACTTGTTCTAGAACCTTCCCTAATGGTGCAACCTCACAGCACAATATTGTTAAAGACCATTGTGACTTATGTTTTTTTCAGTTACTGTTTAATGTAGCTGCATTTTTTTATAAAACAAACCAAACTATGTTTTTTAGTGTTACTCTTATTCTCAATTTTAAAAAAATCAGTAGAAATTGACCTGGACTTATCCTCTAAAAATATCAAATGGCCCAAAAAGAGCCAAAAACAGTGCTTTGCTATCTATAAAAAAATGAACAGATTTTGCATTGGTTTTTATGGACAGCATGTGTTCATTTCAAAGCCTACGGTGGGTGGTCTTGTCATAAGCTGTCAGTCACTGACAGGTTTAATGTTCTTTATTTGGGTACTTTGCTGAATTCCATTGAGTTGGCCAGTGATTGATAGCTTGCTTTCATCTCTCCCACTAATTTTTACAATGAGTGGTGAAGTAATCTCACTAGGTTATAGGTTCTAATCCCCATACACAGGGCTACTTTGATAAATACTCAACTGTATAAGTAAACAGATCAAACTAATAATGTAGATAACACCTGATACAACAAACAAAGGAAATGGATGCCTTCCTTAAACATGACGAGCGGCAGACCACATGGAAGTGATGTGTAGGCATCAGTGAGCATGGGGAGCTGGAACAGGCAATTTCTCTCCCATCTGTTTCCCCACATAATGAGCCTGGCAGCCCTGCCAGCCTTGCCCGCTGGCTGCCCCCAATCATGCCGGTTTTGGGGAAAAACAAATTACTGCGGCGGACGCTAATAAGGACGCTAATGGTAATGACTCATGCAGTTACGGTGCCTCTCCTAAGCTCCCTGAAATGCTTTTCTGTGAGGGTGACGTCCACAGAAGACGTGCCAGTATAAGTGCTTTATATCACGGGAACTAGATCCATTGAGCACAGCACCACTTAGCGGAGTGACCTTTACCCAGATGCGATATCCCGGTTCGGGGAAAACTGACAAAAATCATCCCCCACCATCCCCCAAAACTGTCTCGCATAATCTCAGTCACGTACTGTATAGGTAAATCTACCAACCGTATTACACAATTAAACAAAACACAATGTATTTCACACATATAATTGTGGGACCCCCCACCCCAAAGAGTTGACCCCCACTATCGTCTATGAAATATATTTACAACTTGACCACTGCCTTTAACATTCATGCATGCAGACTCTCTCTGTGCCATCTAGACCAGTGCAAAGTCAGCTCCTCTTATGCTTATGAACACAGCTACCGGAGAAATAGCTAAATAGTGTTAGTCTGCTTGTGTTCAGTGCTGATCAAGAAAACATGAATACATAGCAACATGGTTCAGTAGGCAGAAATGAGGCATCACATTTCCATGACTTCATTCTGAGAATGTGGAGTTTGGGTGTTTCCCCTGTATTACTGGGGTTTCCTCTGAATACTCCAGCTTCCACAGACTGTGCATCTGAGTGTATCTCTGCCCTGCAATGGATTCGCATCCCATCTTGTGTCCTGTTCATGTGGATGGATGGAATAACCGTTTGAATGAGTGTATCATATATAAGTGTTTATGTATTGTTGATTTGATGATAAATATTCCTTCACTCACTATACCTTTTTATTTTCAAGGAATTATAAGTCAACATACAGGCAAACAAAAATTGCAACTAATTTTCTTATGTTCTTATGTAATGAATAAAATTGAATGTACCATAGTTATATCAACCTACAGGCAGACCAGGATAAATGGTTAGAAGAGATGGATGCTTTTTATTACAGATAAATATTTTTCAGTTAACTATAAAGTCACATATCTGTCATGATCCGCTCCGTCCGATCCTCCCGTGTGCCACGCCCACCTCATTACCTTGTGTTCCTGCCCGACTGTTTTCACCTGTGTCCTGTTTATCCCCAGTTTGCTGTGTATATCAGTCTCCGTCTTCCTGAGTCCTGCGTCGGTCATTGTTTGATGTTACGGTTAGTGTTCTGTGGTGATCATTCGTTCCTGTCTTCGCCTAATAAACCTTGCTTTCGTGTATGTTCCGGCTCTACTCGCCTCCTTGCCCGCTCGCCTGCCAGCCATTCGTAACAATATCAAGTATATAAAAGTAGATTAAATATTTATTTTTTACATATGGTTTGTTAAATGCTAACATAGTATACATTTTCTTTTCTGCTCCAAATCCAGACTTAACACTGAATAAGAAAATTAGATTATTTTCTGCCTGAAAGCAGTTTAAATTGATTTGACATAATATTTAATGTGTTTTGCTTTTTGTTAAGTCATTTTGAATATTTACTAATGATGACAAATCAGAGAAAATTACTAGGTGGCAATGAGGTGGCACAAAGTGAATCAACTAAGTCAAACTTTTTGAAAATAGTAGCCACACAAATCTCAAAAAAGCAGATACTTTTCTTTAGCTGAAGGTCTTTGTTACAGAAGGGAACCAAGTTGGTCTTCAGAAATACCATTATGAGTCATGCTGTGAAAAATAAATGTAGGCCTATTTTATTTCTAAGTAAATAAGAGAAATGGAGTCCAGAGGTGTACAAGAACAAATCATACCGACCCACTCCTCCATATAATTTTGTAATCAAATATCATACAGTATAATAGACTCTGTAAGTCTGAACTTAGTCTTAGAAGCATTCTGGATAGGATGCCAGTCCATCACAGATCATTAACATACTGTACTGTACTGTATGTAATACAATAAATAAGTCCCAGTAACAAAAGACCAAGTACTCTTTGATATCTGCTGTGCGATGCTTTAGTACGGAACTTCTTCAAGTTCTAAAATTATTTTGCTTTTCATTCAGTTATATGCCCCACTTTTTGGGCTTCATTTTATAAATCCTTTAAGATTTCAAACTCAAACATAAATAATAAAAACGATCAGTTAAGACCTGAGGAGGGCGCTGCTGAAATAACAAGCTCAATGATTCTGAATTATGTAAATGCGATTATGCCACTCACTACTGAGCTTGAGTCCGTTCTATGTTTTATGAGTTCTTTTTTTTTTTCATTTAAATGTTTTCAGTAAAAATATAATGTTGAGATTATTATTTAGAGAATCCAGTGAATATTAATGCTACTAACAATAACATATTATTGCTTACTAGTGAAAACTACATATCCCGCAGCTGTTTTTTCATATAATGTATTAGATCCTATTATGCTGATGAGTCCTGGTGAATTGAATTTCCAGCAGCTCTTCATAATAGGTGACACAGCCTGCATTTTTTGTAAAACTCAAGATACTGTTTTTATTTTCAATCAAATTTGTCAGAAAATTGGGGGGGAATGGTGCCTTATCCTTAACAAATGGACGATGCCCTACATGCTTGCATGACAATGCTGACCAAGTACTGAGACAATCTTGGAGAGCACAGGAGTGGAACATTTCAATCTAGCCTAATGAAATGCCACCACAAGAACATACCTCATGAATAAATAATTTTGTGAAGTAGAGTTTTCTATTACAGTATATGCACCATTTTTTTCATTGTGTCCTCATACTATGTGTGTGTGTGTGTGTGTGTGTGTGTGAGAGAGAGGGGGGGGGGGACCTTTGTTGTGTGCTACCTTGAAGTTCTAATTTTAACTTAACCACATTCACTTGAAGTTATCTTTAATTATTTAGATAAGACGCTCTTTAGTTCAAAGAAAAATCACATCAAATAAAATTAAACAAACTAGTTAGTCACTTAAATTTGGCATTGTTTGCATTTCATGGAGTATAATCTGAGAAAGAAAAGATGCAGGAATGTATAAGAAGCATGTATATAAATTAGGACCCCGTTGTGGCAAAGGATGTTTCCCGATTCTGTTTCCTCTTGCGAAAAGCTTATCTTACTAATAACTCATTCTCAGCATCTACATCTATCCATAATCCAGGTGCTCATCCAGTAAAGGGTGATGCAAGAACATGGTACCCATCACATCATAGGGCACACACACTCATGCACTTTGGACAATTCAGAGGCATCAAATTACTTAAGCGTGTAGTATGTCTGTATGTCTGGAATACTCCAAGGAAACTTACATAACATTAGAGTGACTGCTTGCACAAGGGGCAAGGGTAGAATTCAAGGACCCAATTTAGCGGTCAGAAGCAGGAATACTGCCCCCCCTTAGTCAGCATGGACTATGTAACACTGATCCTGTCTGCGGAACGTCAGTAACTGTGTGTTTCTGAATTAATGAACCCTAAATGTAAAAAATGTAAAAAAAAGTGTTGCATTATTAGGAGCCCATTAAGAAATCTGATATTGTAAATATAAAATCACAAAGACCTTTGTGGTATTATCACCTCTGTGCACAATGAGTAATGGTCTTGTAATATTTGTAAACTGACAGATATTACATGTTTCTAGCCGTCACAACAACAACAACAACAACAAACGCATTTGTAAGAGAGGATTATGACTCGCTAAGATTTGTGCTCACAGCTTTGCAATCTTCTCAGCTTCAGGCAGAAGAGAAGATGTTAAGCATGACTTCTGAGTATTTTGCTAAGTGCTGGATTACCCAACGTTTTCATTTTTCTAAAATTAATTTAGCATAATGAACGAAACATCACAACAACCTGACAGTGTGCTGTTCATAAACCACAGTGAGGAGCAACTTTATTTGATATCCCCCATTTTTATTTATTCAAAAACAGGTCAAGATAATTGGATGATACCTAAACAGTACTCACTGAAGTACTCACATACTCACAATAAGCAGTACTCACTGAAGTACTCAAATACTCACAAGCACCTGATCGTTATCATTCCCTCTGCTTCTTTCTGATTGAGTTGTATCAGAGATACAACCAATACTGGACTGATCCAAAAATAAAGTTTTAATTGCACATAAATTACCAACCTAACCAAGTAGAAATGTGTAGTCAAAGCAATAGAAATAAAAACTAGTGAAAAAAAAAGAATATTAATGATAATGAATAAGAAGACAAGCTTTTCCTAAACATCATTTAGTTTTAATATACATGAATTTTTTAAATCTTTGATCTTTTGGTTTATTCAAGCATGGTTGTGTGTGTGTGTTTTCTTGAATTTGCCTTACAAAATCACAGCCCAAATTATGGTATGTTGATATCATATCTTCCCAATAAATAAACAAGCAGGTTACAAACATGGGTAATAAATAAATACAATTGCTTAGAGATCCTATCACAGTACACAAAGGGCTGTTTTCTCCATTACAGACAGTAGGAATGCAGCATTTATGCATTTTTACACCAACATCACTACATATAGTGTGACAGAGTGCAAAAGTTGCACTCAGAAAGAGTAGCTTTTGAAATTCACACATGATGGAAGAGCAGACGATTCAAATCGGGGCTGACATTTCATCATGCTACGTTCAGAGCAAAAGTAAAAATGAGTTGAGCTGTGTGCAAAATTCATATTAAAAAACAGTCATGACAAAGAGCTTTTCAGACAAGCCTTTCAAAATAAATTACAATCCCAAGTCCTTGCAATACTTGCATATCAGTTAACTGTGTTTACTTTGTGTGCCTCTTGTGTAAGGACATTGCTTTTTGCTTTTACATGTAAGCTTTGGCCCTTGACAGACTCTCTGGAGACATCAAATAGCTAAAAAACGCATGTGTGAATGTGATGTTGCTACTGTAGGAATTATTAGCTCAGGTAAATTTTAATATCGCCATCAATATGTTTTGAAATTAATTAAATTTTAATAAATTATTATTTAATGCTGATTATTAATCAATTGTTATGCCAAATGGTTGGTTCCCCCAAACTCAATTGCAGGATCCCCATGAGTCTGTTAATGTGAGACTTACTTTTAATTAGTGAATCCCATGTATCGCTCAGTAACCTGGGTTAGAAGGCTCGTCCAGATAGCTGCATCACCAGGTAACGTAAACGATCGGTAGTGAAGCTCCCCTCACGGCCAATGGGAGAGAGTCTAGCGATATATAAGGCGAGTTCGAGGTTTCAGAGAGTAGCTAAATCACACAGAGGCAGGGACTATTGTGAGCACTCAATGAACGGAGGCTAACACTACAACTAACATAAGACGGACATTACACTTAACATAAACAACAAACATGAAATAACGGAATAGAAACAAACAATGTAATTATGGAACTGCAATGACCGGACTTAAATGGGTAACCTTAAAAGGGCATTACTGTTCTGGAAACACAAATTACAGTTTGTGGAAACCCGACCCAATTCATATAGCAGGTTAACAGAACAGCTTAGGTTGTTAGACTGAATGGAAGTGGGTTTACTTGGTTGCAGAGGGGGAGGGGGACTTGGCTGTTGGTTGCAGAGGCAGATGAGCTGACGGGATGAGCTGAAAGGTTTCCTCATTGCACACCTCCCATGATAGTCAAACTTATGTAGTCTCTTTCTGATAGTAGAGTCAGGCACTTCCACATCGACAGTAGCCAGAGCCTGCTGTCGTTTTCGGGACATGATGTTAAATTCTTTTGAGATCTTTTTAAATCTTTTACCAGACTCATAATTGGCCACAATCTTCTCTCCGAGGCCAACAGGCAGCTCTTTAGATCTCATCATGGCGCTCACTTCAACACTTCAACAGTCAGGAGCACACCAAACTAAATCTGAGGTTTAAATAGGGCAAGGCTCCTTTAAAATGCTGGGTGACGATGTACTGATCATGTGCACCTGATCTGATACACCTGTGTGTGATTTTAACCATTTTAAGTGGGATAAAATGTGGGGGTGTCCTAATTTATTCTTCACCAGAAATTGCATTCTTTTTAAATTACATTTCACAGAAAGTTTTACAAAGGCTTTTCTTATTTTTTAATTGTTTAGTTATATTACTTGGATCCCTCAGTATCATTAAAATTGATAATAAATATCCATATGTCCAAATATATTAAAAAATATACAGGCTTTCATAGGGTGTCCTAATTTTCTCATATGACTGTATATGCAGTAGTAGATATACATATTTGTTTATCCAAATTTATTTGACTGTTGAAGTGTGAGACGTAAAAATTATGTGATACTCCGTGAACATGGTTATAAGGGTGGCACACAAAACACTTTGTCTAAGGACACATACAAACATAACCTGTATATTGAGACTAGTAGTCATGAGTAAATCAATATACTGTACATTATCTGAAGGTGTGGTACTTTCTGATTGGAAACATGACAACATAACGCCCATTTTCAAAAAAGGGGATAGAAGTAATTTGTCAAACTATAGGCCAATCAGTCTAACTTGTATGACTGGTAAAGTTACAGTAGGGAGGTTATAATCAAAGGGAAAATGGTAGATTACCTGGACTCAAATAACATTTTGAGGGATAGCATGGATTTAGGAGAGGTAGATCCTGTTTGACAAATCTGTTGGAGTTTTTTGAGGAAGCTACTCAGGAAGTTGAT
>JAODKE010000043.1:8444546-8472972 GCA_026779605.1 Mormyrus hasselquistii | reverse complement strand
GGGTGGGGGGGGGTGTGTGGGGGGGTGGGGGGGGGGGGGGGTGGGGGGGGGGGGGGGGGGGGGGCTGCCAAGTCGAGGGACCCCTATCCTTGAGGGTCACTCTGCTGTCTGTAGGTCCCTAAATCTTTAGGCAATAAAAGTTGGAGTGCTGGCCTCCCTTGTTATGTGTGTGTGTGTGTGTGTGTTTAAGTGTGTTTGTGTGGGTGGGGTCACTAACCCCCGTTTGGTGCTTTGGCGAAGCTCCATTTCTCATACCAGGCTAGGCCACCTGGAATTTAAGCTCTGTGATATGTGCATGTGTGATCCTACAGTACACCACATTTACATTTGAATTGCAAGTTTTTGTCACCAAGACCTGACTTTAAGGATCTGCATTCCATGATGCTGCATTGCTCATATCGCTCCAGGTGGTTGTTCATTGATTCCAGCTAAACCCACATCAACATGGCATGTCCAGAATTTAGGCAATTAGACTGAATCGCAGAAAATTCTCAGCAAAGGGGATCCCTGATTGTCCTGGGACCTTTGAGAATCCTTTATTTGCTCTAGGGCACAAGGACACCATCAAATATGATCATGTCTCACAACTGTGCTTTTAGAATTTAGGGATATGTATGAAATTAGATGACTCCACTGTCAATGTGGGGTCTTGTGGTCATACCTGTGGATTTAATGCGAACTTTTCATTATTCATTATTCATGCCAATGAATGGCTACAAATGCAATAAAGGTAATTAAGTCTATTTAGATAAAAGCTTTTCCTGGCAGTTAATCAGTAATTGCTCAGTCATTGAAGTGATGGGGACCTCTGAATTGGCGATAAATGAAGAGTGACTGGAGAGGACTCTCATGTAGCTCATTGCTTCACTGTGCCTTGAGTATATAAATATTTAATCACCATTTCATCTGGGATAGGCTTTAGCTTCACCTTGACACCATAATAGGTAAGATGAAAAATTGATGAATAGAAGGACACACTTACTCTGTAACATTTCTCATGGTTGTTCAGGGTGCCTCCACAAACTTTGGTTTGGTTGTCAGACAAGACCTTAAATATTCTACCAGTTACTGACTTATGAAATGCACATAATTCTTAGGTAATGACCCAGCCATGTATACCCGAGTCTAAATATTTAAATCTCGAACAAATCCACTCATTATCATATCTTCCTGCTGAGATTGCTAATGGTTTATATGATGATAGCGTATTATTTGTGCATCACTAGTTTGGGTAGAGCCCTTTTCAAAATGATCACTCTATAGTGATCATTTCATTTGGTCTAGTTATTGAAGCTGGACATGTCAACATAGGAATTAAGTGGTTAAAAAGTGGGTGTCTTGGTTGATGGGCTAATAATTAATATTGAATAATCCAACTTAGCGATACGTTAATTTTACACTTTTGTATCATACACCTGTGTTCTTCTAGGTTTGAGATCCTACTCTCTCGACAGGAAAAGCACCCACACACACGTTCACACACTCCATCAGACACCCCTTGAATTGTGAAATTGCCGTGGGAGGATCAGAGCACCTCCCGGGGTTGTCTTCAATTGCTTCAGGCATATAGAGTAGTCATAATGCTATAACTGTGGTTTATGCCAATACCGAATGATTGATGATAACAATGCACCTGAGGTAGGAACATTGTCTTCTGTAGCGATGAAATAATGTACTTCAACTTATTTTATTGCATAAAATGCCTAGTTTGGCCAAGGCAAACATCGCCTACGCTTCCAGTGACCCTCCAGCTTCTAGCTAACAGCCTTAGCCTCTACCTTACACACTCATACCCATCATGCCGTACCCACAAATACACCCCGTCTTTCAAATTGCACTTAAAATCCTGTCAAGAAAAGCTACCAGAGCTCTGTGGTCCTTTTTGTTGAGTCACTGATGTTTACAATGACTCATGCAATTTCAGCTATGGGAGACCACATAACTCTCTCAAATAACCTCGACCCACATCCTCTGTTTGCCTTCTTTTCTTCTTTTTCAAACTGATACAGTACTTAATGCCTTTACTGATTCCATGCATTTAACTGCACTTCTTTTTTACCTAAACCAAGTGACTATTGGGTTTTATTAGCTTTATCGTTAGCTTTACAGTATTGTTGTCATGACCTGCTCGTCCATTCCTCATGTGTGCCACGCCCCCTCATCATCCACGTGTGCTTCCCTGATTGTGCCCAGCTGTTCTCAGTCCATGTTTTCCCCAGTTGGGGGTCCGTCATTGAGGTTCTGTGCCTCGCTGTCTGCCCTGTCTCCCCAAATAAACTCTTGTTTCCCGCAATCCTGCCTGCCTGCCTCATCCATCGCCGCTTCCTGCAAGCTTGTCCGCCTAGAATGTTAACAGAATGATGGACCCACGAGAAGACACACCACAGTGGTCCAAGAACCAGCATCTTAGTCTGCTGCAAGAGGTCAAGTACTGGCTTTCCCAACCCGAGGTCCAGGAGGACCCCGTTGCCAGTTGGAGCGGGGACCTCGTGAGTGAGGCACCCCCACCCGGGAAACGCGTAACCCCTACAGCAGGTACGCCAGAATCTCTGGCTCTTAACTCAGCAGATTACAGAGGCGAGAGCCCAAACAGTCGCTCTGTGTTTCATTGTGGCTGCTGTACCGCCTCAAGTTCCTATGGAGACAACTCAGCCTCCTTCTACCGCCATGAGCCGGAGAAAAAAGAAGAGGTGTAAGGGAAGAACACCGGAGGACACCCCAAGGATCTGTCTGGGAGCTGTTCTCCCTGCAGCCGCTCTCCCCGCCGAATATCGGGAGGAGCCCCTTCTGATACGGAAGCCGGCAGGGAAGATCGCAGCTGTGCAGCCGTGTTCACTAGCAGCCTCCATATTCCAGGGTGGCCACCTGGAATATGGGGGAGTCCGGGCCGTGCTGGACCCTATCCCGTGGGTCCTGTGATCTCTTAATGGGACCATGCATTTCCGGGAAGTGCCAACCCTGGATGTGTTGGCCGAGGTGCCCGACCTCTCGCCAGCTGCTGCCGCTCTGCACACAGCCCCACCTGCTGCCGCCTCTACGCCCGCTGCACTGCCTGCTGCAGCCTCTACGCCCGCCCTGCCTGTCCCGCTTGCGCCAGACTTTCCTGACCTGCCTGTTCCAGCACCTGCCACACCGCCCCATGAGGCTCTGGCTCCCTCTGCTGGCCCAGAGTTGGTGGTAACTGTGGCGCCTCCTGCTGGCCCAGAGTTGGCGGTTGTTGCGGCGCTCGAGGCGGCTCCTGCCTGGTTCCCACCTGTCTTGCTGGCTCCGCCTGTCCCGCCTGTCTTGCTGGTGCCGCTTGTCGTGCCTGTCCCGGCAGGTGACGCTCCAGCCCATGTGGCTGAGGTTCCAGTGTCGCCTCCTGCTCCGCCCGAGGCTCCTAGGCCACTTCCTCCTGCCCCGCCTCCTACAACGCCCATACCTGTGACTCCTGCCCCAGTGCTAATGACCCCAGTCCCTGTCCCCGAGGAAGTCCCGGATGTCTTGCCCACTGCTCCTTTCCTCTTAGTGGATGAGAAGCTTGTGTGGGACCCCTCGGGGACCTCCTTAATGACTCTTTCTCCCCAGCGTGGTGGATCCCAGCCAGGTCACCGCCTTTCAGTGTCTCGAAAGGGCAAGGGACACCTCCGCAGGTATCGGGTCCTGCCCGCCCTGCCCCCTGGCTCACCCGTGTATCTTCTGGCTGTGGCTCAGTGGCTGCCTGCGGGTCCTGTGGCTCCGGCTCGCTTGTTGCCTCCGCGTCCCCATCCGGTGCCTTGTGGCCCACCTGTGGTCCCTCCAACGGCGCCTCATCAGACGCCTCCAGATCCCCCTGCTTCGGCTTGGCGTCGGACGGTGCATCCCCGGCTCCGGCTATGCCATTACCTGCCGTGGCTTCCCCCTCCTGTTTGCCTGCACCAGTGTTTCCTCCTGCTTCCTCATCATCACCTCTGTCAGTCCCTCTGTCTGTCTCCTTGCCCCCTTTGTGGTCCCCTCAGGCTCCTGACTCCCTGTCGCCTGTGGCTCCTCCGGCTGCTGCCTATCACCCGCCGTGGCTCCCTCCGACTCCTATTTGTCCCTCAACCTTTCCTGTTTGGCCTCCTCCATTTGCTCCTCATCCCTGTGTCCCTCCTGTCTCTGCTCCTTATCCCCCTGTTGTGCCTCCGTTCACTCCTGCCCGCTTCCTGCCTGCTCGCCCGCCTCCAATTTTAACAATTGTATTCATACCTGTAGGTACAGCCATTGGGAGTTTTAAAACTGTGTTGTACATTCAGCATTTATATCGTACTCTGCATTCATGAACTGTGATAAGTTCTGCATTTTTATTATTATTTTTTTAAACAAAGTAAGTCACCTTCGATAATGGCCTTTAAAATAATAATGGTGGAATAATGTTTAACACTTAACAGAGTATATATTGTAATGTGACTTCTGTAATGGAATTTAAAAAGAACAGAACTTTTCAGGAGTTTGGAGTTTGGACATAAGGTGAGGAATAATTGTGATCCAGTGCACGGCTCGGGTGGGCTCCGAGGTTCAAAACAAAGAAAAAAAAATGCGTTGTAGAAAAAATGCGGCTTCTCAACAATAGGCCACAGATGCCCATTGAAGGGCTTGAGGGGACCATCTAAATCTCAATCTCAACTGTTTGGGAATAAAACAGGAGGCTAAATCGCAAATACATCAAGAAGGACAGAAAATAGCCTACCTTATACCCAGAGGTGCTGTTTTAACAAAGATTCAGGTGTTTTTAAACAATTCCTTTGAATGTGGCAGAGCTAAGCTGAACCAAGGCATGAAGATATGGAATACCAAAGAGCAGTGCTGAGTGTCTGACTGAAAGAGTGTGTTTTGTTTGCATTAAATAGTTTAGAAATATACTGCAAATGGCTAATGGCAGACTTAAATCTGGTAGCCGGACCTCCCGATCAGTGTTGTTTCAGTTTTGATTTTTTCCAGCTAGTTTTTATTTTTATATTCTTTTCCATTTTCATTTGAAAACCAATTTAGTTTTAGTTAATTTTCAGTGTAATTATGTTTTTATTCAATTTTTACAAATGCTAGTTTTTTTTTTTTAAGTTTTAGCAATTTTATTTTTAGGGATACACTGAAAGTTGTACAGCTGTTTTACGTGTCTGCCTTTTAGAGTGAATCCTATTTGAATATAAATAGGGTACAAATGTGCTGAAAATGGGCAAACACATTCCACATAATAATGGAATTAAAGATAAATCCCTTGATCTAAATAGTATTTTAAAATTGTAACAGAAAGTATTTGACGTTCATTTGTATTCAATTTTGGATAGTTTCAGATGATATTTACAGTTTTTGTTTAGATTTAGTTTTCAGTTTTTTAATGCATTTTGTTTTTGCTAACAATAATACCCTGCTTGTGATATTTCTTGGGCTGCACAAACAATGATGTGTGAACTTCCTGTGAGATTTCCAAATGCATGTGGTTTCACATTTAAATCTCCTTACTGATATTTTTTCTCTTGGAGGCAGAATGGTCCTAGGTTTCTGTAAATATCGAACTGGGAGTTTCATTGATTGGCTCTGTGCTGTAGCTACTGTATACTAGAGTCCTGTGATACAGGAATGATATGGAGGCCAGCAGGAGGCGAACAAAGGACCAACAATGAGAAACATGTTGGCCTTCATTGGATTGACCCCAGGTTGCAGCAAATGCGGACTGTCAGTCTAAGAGGACAATGGGGACAACCAATATACAGCAAATACGTCTGTGCTGATGACATACTAATTTACACCAGCTTTTCCTAGCCAACATTATATTGTCTTAGCCTACATAAAGTTGCTGGTTGTCCGACCTCATGTTTGTTAATGCTCTTCTCTGCTGTGGCTAGGCAGCTCTGAACGTGAATTGCAAGCTACGGAGCTGCCCTCATCTAATACCACACGAGCAGGGCTGCCCCAGTCTGACCTTATGAACATGTCTCAAGAGAAGCCCATGAGATAACTTTTCTGAGATTGCATTTTTTTAACAACATTCTAGGTGCGAGGGAGGTGTCCTTTCTAGGAGGGGATGTCTACTGACAGGGTTTGTTTACAGATTTACTCAATCTGTCTAATGGTATAAACCAATGTGTCCTGTTCTTTCCCTCCCCATATAAGGCTAAGCAAACTCTGACACCCATCCTGACTCTGATTATTGTTTATTGTTTACTTTTCCCCTACGGAAACCATTTTTGTTATGCTTTCCTGCAGCGTTTTGTTAACCCTGTCTCTGCACAGTGGCTGTTTTACAATAAGTAGGAAAACCCCATTTATAAGGAACCTGTTTTTTCATCCCTCATCATTATGTTATATGATTTGATATCCCTATTGGACAGGATTGTCTTGCCCCATATTGTATGTCATTTCCCCATTTGGCCAGCAGGTGTTGCTGGCCACCCCATTTGTTCTGTTCCCAGTATGTGCCCCTGCTTCCTGAGCTGCTGCATGGCTAGATGGGCTATGTCAGTTGCTCTGAACCAAAAAACTCCTACATCATGGGATTCAGGCTGGCTGGTGTTAGAGTTTGATCTCATCTACTGTTTCCCAGAATCCCGCTTAGCAGTGTGCAAACCACTGTGATGTATATTGTAATGCTTCTTAAAATGTATTATTAACCTGCTTATAATCTGTCCATTCATTCATCTTCCAATTGCATATCCCCTAAATGGTTATGAAGAGTCTGGAGCATATTCCAGGAAACTCAGGGGATCCGACCAGCATAGAGAGCTCATTCACACTCACACAAAGAATTACACCCTGTGGGGAATTCAGAGACACCAATTCCCATAGAGTGTGCAAGTAACACACAAACACAGCTGGGACCAGGACCCAGGTATCCTACATGTGTGTGCCACTCTACTGCCCTAGCTTGTAATGATTCTTATAAGGCCTTGGCAGTTTTTTTTTTTTTTTGGGGGGGGGGGGGGCAGGGGGAAATAAAATGAGTTATTTAATTCTTTTTGCAAGCAGGGCTTCAGATACAGCTGATGTTCAGCTGACAAATTTGTAGGAATGTCTAGCACATTCTGTGGAAAGGATTCATTCCCTTGTTAGTACAGCGTGAGCTACGTTCCAAGGTCAGATCTCCTTCCTTGCCAGCTGGACTTTTGCGTTTCTCTAGATATGTTACTGCATACAGTAAGATACGTGACACTATGGTATTACAACATGAGAGAGATCCAAGTCTACCAGTCCGTATGGGCCCTGTCGCTAAATCCAGCTGCACCCTGAATATGTCAGATTTGTCACTGAGCAGAATACTTTGGTACGTGACCATAAACCACATATGGACTCAGCCATACCCGATATTGGCGTCGAGACAATCCGTAATTTCGTTGTCACTTTGGGTCACCTAGTCTGCTGTGCAGAATGCACTGTGTCATTCTGAGCAGTGTGAGCACCCGGTGGCTGCGATTCGCTTGAGCCCCCCCAGTGTCAGAATATATAGCTCATTCAGAAGAACAATACCATGTTTGACAGAAGCAATCATGTTAGATACCATCAGATCTGCAGACCTTCTGCAGAATATTGAAAAAAAAACTTTTTCAGTGTTTTCAGTGTTCAGTAAAGAAATAAACGATTTACTAATAGGGAAAAAGGTAAACAGAGTCTCATGCAGATTGAATTACCTTGCTTGTGTGAAGCATGGAAGGTTGTTAAATGAAACATGCGTACTGCTTGTGTTTGCAAACACAAAACACAGTTTCATGTTCTTACTGTAAGTGTAATGGGAAACAGAGTCACGTTTAAAATTCTCTTAAACGTATAGAGATAATCTATTTTGCCTCTTCTTTACATATTAGTGCAGTTAACTAGGCTAACAGGACATTGAATAAAAAGAATTATTTTAAAAAGCATACAAAGGTTTAACATGGATGCATATCTATTGTAAGGTCAAATACAATTAGTTCAAGCCAATTTATAATTATTGAACTAATTGCTAGTTTCTATGGATTGCATCATCTTCATTTAGTAAATTTCTGTTTTTTAATCTCATTTAGGTTGTGTCTGTTCAAATTTATCAGATTTAGGCCTGATTTATATATAAACGGTATTTGTTCCACTCTCTACCTCTTATGTGTTTATATAATAAATACACTAAATGATAAAACTGAAATCAGTCTTTTTGAGATAAAAGCTAAATGCTTCAAAAGGGAATTTTCATATAATTAGACTAATAACAATATTAAGTATGTTTCTATATTTATAAATGACAAGTGATAACTACTTAAATAAGCTTTTACCAATATTTTAATTATTTGCTATTTATTATTTGCATATGTAACAAATAATACATTTTAAAACTAGGTATTAAACTCAGTTATTAAATGCAAAATGATTCCCTTTAATGATCACTTAAGAATAATTTTTCTCTGTCACAATTTTATTAAATTGAAAGATAAGTAAAAACGGAGAGATTATATTTGACAGTTGTGACGTGACTGTTTTCTGGACCGTTACCTCGGGATAACTTATGTGACAGGCCACCACAGACAATGGTACACAGTTTGGTCTGCTGTGGGGCTAGCAGAGAAGTATGGTGAACAGGGGTTTGCTCCAAGCACCAAACTGAGAGTCCACGGTTTGGCTTTGATCCCTGTAACTTGTGTAAGGGTGTGGTGATTAGGGATCAGAGCCTGCAACCCAGTGAGGCACTTCCCAAAATTTCTACTTGTTCTACTGAGCCTTAACTCCAACACCGTATAACAGTTTAGCAGCTACTTGGGACGAAAGTATCTGTTCAGTGAAACAAGATATAAAAAAGCTAAAGAAACAAATGACCGCATAAATAAACGGGGAGTGTCTTGATTTTTTCTGGTTGACTTTTTTTTGCTTTACCAATGTACTACTGGTTGTTCTTATAAGAGATGGGGTGAGTTTCCAGAGCTTGTACCGTCATGTAACCTTGTCAGATGCTTCCCGTCAGATGTGATCCTCTCAGATCTCTTCTCCACAGCAAAGGAGCGAACAAAACGGTGAGGTCAATGCTGCGTGACCCCACACTGGCAAAGAAGTCCAGAGATCAAAGGACACATCCTGACAGCACTCCATCTGGATAAAAATATAAGCAGCTCTTCTGCAAAATGATTTTTCTTTTCTTTCACTGCATTGATGTTTTAAGAGTAAAGTAGTGGGAACTTTGACGGATGGAGTAGATGAAAAGACAAATACCGCTTTTGTGATCTGTGCTTCTGCTGATGCGTCTGCTGGATATTCAAATACCTCTGAATGCTAATAAAAGTGGCATGGGTTGAAGGCATTATATCAAAGCATTGCTGGGGGTTGGAGGGATCCTAATTCCCAAAGAAAACCTCTCAACAATCAACCAATTCTGACAGATCAATCTCATAAATGTAGAAGGAAAGATCATCTTTGGCGTTGTGGCCCAAATACTAAAAATAAGCAACAACTTTGTTGATATATCAATGCAGTAGGGTTATGTGATTTCTCAAGATGTCTGGAACACATGAATGCCATCTGGCACCAGATACAGACTGCCAAAAATGAATGGAGAGACCTACATGTGCTTTTCCTAGATCTGGCCAATGCCTTTGTGTTGGAACCTCAACTTTTTCAGTGTCTCGGAGGCCATCACAAAGTTGGTCAACGCTTACTTCAAGGATCTCCAGTTCTGTGTCACAACACAGGACAACACTACCATCTAGCAGCACCTTGAAATAGGCAAAAGGGTCGGCTATACCATTTCTCCCCCGGCATTTACTATGGCAATGGCGTTAATGACGTTTGGAAGTCAGAGGGAAACGCTTGAAGAATGGACTGTGTCATCCACCAATCAGCGTATTGGTGCCATGTTGGTCGTTTTCTCATTTGGCCAACAGGTGTCACTGGCCATCCCATTCTTTCTCTGTTTCCTTAGGTTTAGCTCCCTTCTCTGTCGCTAGTGTGTTCCTCTGGCCCCCCAGGCTGCCATGTGGTTGAATGGGTTTAGCGTGTAGCTGAGCACTAAGAATCTCTAATCGTCAATTATGTTAGACATTTTAGTTATTAGTTTTGTATTCCCCTTGTTATGTTCTGGTATTTCATTACAGGTCCTTGCTTTTGTATTATTCTTTCTGGTTATCCCTACTAGTGTCTAGTTTTTTAGTTGTGCTATGTTTCACATACTGTATATACTTAATATCACCTAATGTTTCAGTCCTTGTGCTTTTAATTACCCTCACCTGTTCCCTGTACCTCCTTGTCCCTTGTGTGTAATTAGTAATGGTCCACACCTGTCCCTCTTCATGCCCGCAATATCTGTGTATATAAGTGCCTGCCTTAGATTTGTTCTTTGGTTACTCATTGTGTTTGTTTCATGTGTGTTACCTGATCATGTTTGTGTTTACTCTGTGGTCCCTTGTGTTTGATTTAATTCTTTATGAGTTTTAATATTATTCTCCTGCCTTTGTTTAGACCGCTTGTAGTACCTTTTGTTTCTGGTTCTGTTGAGTTCAGTTTATTTATTAATTTTTTTTAATAAAAAAGTTCAGTTTGAAATAAAGTTCCCTGTGTCTTGTTAGCTGCACTGAGGATCATCATTCACCATACCCTGTTCTAACAAAGAACAACAAAAGCATCTACCAAATGCCTGCTGGAAAGACTGCAGGAAAACATCAAATGGGCACGAATGGAGATCAAACACTGTGAATCCCACAGTATTTCCATTGTCAAACGCCGGTTCACTGACGAAAGGATCCGCATTAAAAATGAGCCAATACCAACCACCCTGGAGTAGCCCATCAAAAGCCTCAGACGATGGTGCATTGCCAACCTCAAACACAGAGAACAGGTAGAACAACTTAGGCAAGATAAATCTGTGACCTCAAGCAAATCGGCAGCACTGCTCACTCAGGGAACCTGCAGCTTTGGTGCTTTCAATTTGGACTGTTGCCCCGCCTCCTGTGGCCAGTTATCTACTAGGTTAGGTGTGGCCAGTCTTATCTGCAAAGGGCAACTTATGCAAACATATGTGTAGAGGACTCTTCAGCTAATCAGTCCTCTAATTAGTAATCTAATTAGTCAGTTGCAGTGAAAACCCACATACACAGAGTCTTATCATTCTGGATAAGACTGGTCACCCCTGTACTAAGTCATCCTATCTCATGCAAATCAACTGGAATTATTGGTGAACCTATAAGTAAGGAAGTGGCTTGGGCTTCCAAGACCCCTCAGCAGCCCAGAGTTGTATGAGAGTGGAATATAAATGTGCCTGAGCAAAGCTGGAGATCTCAATATTGCCAGGCAAGCAGGGCTGCAGGGGGGAGGTGGGAGGACCGTGACAGGAGGCAAATCTCATGGAGCAAGCTATGAAGCATGGAGTCAAAGAGGTGGAGTTTCATGACCACAGCCAGCCCTCGACCTCCAACTTCAGTGTTGCTCAGTGAGCTAAATCTCTATGCCTGTGATCAGAAGGTCAGTGGTTTAAACCTAGCCTGTCTTAGGTCTTTAAGCAAGGCCTTAACCCCCAGCTCCTTAGGTACCCCTGCAGGTCTCTTTTTACTCCACATTTCAACTTTTCCATATCAACATTTGCACTGCATATGCAGAGCCATCAAAATTGTAGATGACCCCACCACTCACATTATCTTTTCACCCCCCTACTGTCTGGTAAAAGGTACTAAAGCATTCAAACTTTCACAATCAGATTCAGAAACAGTTTCTTCCCCCATGCCATCAGACTACTGAACTCTAAGGGACTGATCTGATACCATGCACACACATTAACACTATTTAACTACTATTTACTATCTTATTCTACCCATGTTTACAATTACGTTTATTTATTTATATTTCTACCTCATGGCACTGCCAAACTTCACTTTTTCAGTATTGGGGTTGTAATTGTAGGTGTCAGTTGTCCTCTCCTCTTGCACTATCCTGCAATGTTTACACAGTCTCTGCACACTATAAACTCTATGTTGCTAGGCTGTTTGTGTTAGTCTTCTGTTATTTTACGTACCACCTTGGTCCAAGAGAAACGCAACTGTGAACTGTACTTAACTGTGTATAGATAAAAATGACATTAAAGACCTACCTAACTTGACTTGAGGTGACTGCACTTCATGGCCAGCTTGCACTCACCAACAGTAAGCAAGTTGGAGTACATATAAAGAGATTCCCCATGTGGATCAATAAAGGTATCAATTACATTATTACATAAATCTTTGATTGAGAGAGAATCCAGCCTGTTCCTTGTGTGTGGTTCCAGAAACCACACACAAGACCAGCCTAATGCAAGGCAGATACACCTGGTGACACAACCAAGTGCTGAGGTGTCTGGCAGTTGAACATGAGTGCACAACAGTAACCACAATGACCATTCTTCATCCAGGTTGGAGAGTAACCAGTTGTTAACTTCTCACCTCTCCACTCATGCCCACGGAACACAGCCAGGAACTGGGTATGTGTTGACCTAGGCCAGAGATTCACCTTCCCATCTAAAGATGCAGCGGCCAACCTGTGATAGGATATGGTCCTTTGGTTCAACTCTTGCCTGCATGTCTTCATCATTGTGCTGACCTTGCCTTGGGAAGATGTTATGGATCTGCCATTTGAATGGAAAAGGCTCCAATGCAGCTGAAGCAGAGGAGCGAGGGGGCCCCGCCTGATATAGTTGATAGATTTATCTTTTATGTGAGTAGAACAATTTAGTTGAGCAGAACCATTTAGGGAGACAGCAAGGGGGGATGGTGTATTTTCAAGGCTATAATTTCTGTAGTGTTTTTCCCACAGGGAGGATGGCATCCACATGCATCCTGTGAGAAATTCAGCCCTGATGCTTCCTGACACCTCATGTGCCTCTTCTTGAACTGGTCTCTAACTTAATTGCCCAATTTTTTATAATGGCAAAATTAGCACCTCAAAGGGTTTTTCTTTTAGAAAGTAACCAAAATAACAATGTTGCTTGGAGGTTTTCTACCAGGGGTGTTTAACCAATCCATGCCATGGACCCTTTTGGTAGTCCGGTGATAATGACAGAAAATATTTTTGATTACTATTGATGAATTTGAATGTAGCAGGATGCCAATTAGGGGCTTACCTTCTCTTATAAAGGACGGGAATGACAATGGTGATTGATCTGTGGTAACACACACCAGGGGGTTTTGGGCTCTGTTTGTTCGTTTTGGCAGTTTTGTATCCAGAGTGAGGGGATTGGCCTTCTCAGTCCCTTTGTCAGAATGCTGCAACTTGACTTCTGCTTGGTTGAACTGGCAGATAGTATCTCCTCTCTCCGGTGGCTGAAGCGGGGGTTGTATACCATACATGATGTTGTTTCATTTTTCTAGCGAGACATTGGCAGCATTGTCATCCTGTGCTTCCCTTACTGTATCTGATATCTTGTAGATGTTCGTCGCTGCTCTTTCTTCATGTTGACTGTCTTCAGGGTAACATGTTTGTATTTCCTTTAGGAAAGGGGCTGTCACCATAGCGCCAACATTGTTGTTTTGCTTCTTGGTTTGGTTTTGTTTCTTTATGTGCTTTTTTTTGTCTTTGATTGGTTTTTGTTAAATTGGGTTGACGGAGGCTGCGAGGTGTCGGCCGGTTGGTTGGATTGGCCAGTTCAGGAGCTGTCCGGCATTTGGGAGGAAGCCTGGTTCAGCAGTGCCCCGTACGTCAAGCTGTGCCATAGTGTCCCGACGCAGAATGATGCCAGCCTGGTTCAGCAGTGCCCCGGACGTCAAGCTGCGCCATTGCGAGTGGATTTTAATCTTCTCAGGACTTTTAATAACAATAATCACAACTTTATTGATCCACGTGGGGAAATTCCTTTTTGGGGAAAATTCTTTTTTATGCCTTTAACTTGCTCTTTGTAGAACAAGCTGTCCACGAAGGGCTGCCACCTGTTGGGGCACCCAGGGAGCTGGGGTCTTGCTCAAGGACCCGCAGAGATGCTGAGGCTGGGTTTGAACCTGCGACCTTGTGATTATAGGCACGCAGGCTTAGCCCACTGACTCACATGCTGCCCCATATGGCATATGGCACATATGGCAGTACATTACTCATTCAGGAGCATGTCCAGGACAATGAGTTGGATATAATGTGCCTCACAGATACCTGGCACCAGCCAAATAGTTTCTCTGTCCTCAATGAGGTTTGTCCACCTGGATATAATTATCTTCAAAGAGCATGTAGCTCGGGTCATGGCGGTGGCTTAGCCGTCATCTTTAAAGGTCATTTGGGCCTCTGTCCTGTGCCTTTGCTCGTGCTGTTCTTCTTTGAATGCTTAGCATTCTCCTCCAAACCACCGCACTCAATGACAGTACTTCTTATTTACAGGCCCCCTAAATACTGTCCCTCCTTTCTCTCAGAGATGTCAGAGACCTTGTCATCGTTCTGCACCACTTTATCTAATCTGCTCATACTGGGTGATCTCAACATTCATGTTGATACTCCCTCAAATCATCAAACTGCTGAATTTCTCCAACTGCTGGACTGCTTGGACTTGGAACAACATGTCAAATCTCCAACACAATCTAGAGAACACACCTTGGACTTAGTCATCACGAACTCTCTATCAGTACATCATCTCTCCGTATATGACCTGGGTGTGTCAGACCACAAAGCTATTTACATGGAGTTTCCCTTCCAAAGTTCTCTCACGAAGCCAAAGCGGCAGATTTCCTTTCGAAATCTAAAAGCCATTAACCCTGAACTTCTTTCGGCTGATCTTAATGACCACATTCCTGTTTCTATACCAATCTCCACCAATTCAGTAGATTTTTACAACTCCACACTCTCCACACTCTTGGACCGCCACGCTCCCGTTAAAACGAGGACAGTTGCCTTTTTGCGCTCAGCTCCATGGTTTACACAAGAGCTAAGGAAACTAAAGGCAGCTAGCAGAGCGCTTGAAAGACGCTTCATAGCTTTGGGTCTGCTAGTCCACAAGCTAGCTTACCAGGAACACCGCAAATTATATGCAAGGGCTCTCAAAAATGCTCGATCACGTTTTTACTCATCCATAATCTCTAATAACCCGGGTAACTCTAAAACTCTTTTTTCCACCATCACCTATCTCCTCCAGCCTCAAACACCATCACTCACCAACTCTACTAATGACCTCTGTAATAAATTCATCTCCTTCTTTCAAAATAAGATCCTAACAATCCGCTCTTCACTTGCAACTCCGCTCACTGCTCAAACTACTGGTGCCAACACGCTGCTAGAGAACCCTTCCCTTTTCCGGTCTTTTTCTTAGGTCTGTGTGATGGAGGTTGAGGCCGCTGTTAGGGCCATGAAACCCTCTACATGTGCTCTTGACCCCTTCCCAACAGTCCTGGTCAAGGCAAATATGGCCTCCCTCAGCCCTCTTATTACTACCACCATCAACCAATCCTTCCAGTCTGGTTATGTTCCCTCCACTCTGAAATCAGCTCTAATCAAACCCCACCTTAAAAAGCCTAACTTGGACCTTCAAGACCTGGTAAATTACAGAGCCATTTCCAATCTCCCATTCCTTTCGAAAGTTCTGGAAAAAGTGGTTTCAGTTCATCTTCAAAGACATCTACACGACAACAAAATTCTGGACAAATTTCAATCTGGCTTTCGCTCTGCACACAGCACCGAAACAGCTTTGATCCAGGTCACAAATGACCTGTTGATCACTGCAGACTGTGGCTCCTCTTCTCTCCTCGTCCTTCTGGATCTGTCAGCAGCCTTCGATACAGTTGACCATGGCATCCTCCTCCACCGCTTACGACACCTTGCAGGGTTCACTGGCATTGCCCTGGATTGGTTTAAATCATACCTTACAGACAGATCTGAGTTCGTCTCCATTGGACATGCTAAATCATTGAGCCATCCTGTCATTTGTGATGTTCCTCAGGGATCAGTATTGGGGCCCATTCTTTTTAATCTGTACATGGCCCCACTTGGGCACATCATCAGTAGCTGCGGGGTCTCATTCCACTGCTACGCTGATGATACTCAGCTTTAATTGAAGCTGGGTAGCAAGGCGTCTAAGGCCCCTCTCATTTCATCAGCTCCTTTGATATCTACGCCCTCCACTCCCGCCACACTCACCACCTGTCTGGATAAGATAAAGGCATGGATGGAGCAAAATTTCCTTCATCTTAATAGCTCAAAAACTGAAGTGATTCAAATTGGCACTACACACCAAATTCAACAACAAAAAATCTTCAGTATCTCTTTCTTCGGCCAGAACATTTCACTTTCTAAAACAGTCACCAATCTTGGTGTTATTTTTTACCCTCAACTTACTTTTGAAAGCCAAGTCAAGTATATTTGCAAAATCTCCTTTTTCCTTCTTAGAAATATCACTAAACTCCGGCCTACACTTTCCCTTTCTGATGCAGAAAAATTAGTGCATGCCTTTTTCTCCTCTAGACTGGATTACTGTAACGCGCTTCTCATCGGGATTCCTGGCAAAAACATACAAAAACTTCAGTATGTTCAGAACTAAAACTAAAAACAACCTGAAAACGTTTTTTTTTAACCAATGTTTTTAATGATTACTTAACTGCTTAATTGTTGTATTCCTCTTTTTATTGCTGTTTTTAATGTAACATTCTCTCATTGTATATATGAACTTTGAGATTTTCTCTGTAAAATGTAAAGTGCATTATAAATTAAATTTATTATTATTATTATTATTATTATTATTATTATTATTATTATTATTATTATTATTATTATTATTATCCATTTTAAAATTCTTATCCCTGATCATCTCCAAGCAATACCTAACGTTTCTGAAAGAGATCTTTTTAATCCCCTTTGTCACATTTAATCAGGATTAGGCCAATATACTTCAGATGGGAACGGGCTGTTTTCAGGCCATTGACGCTATATATTAAGCTCACTCCTGAATGGTCTTCAGCTGGAGTACTAGCTTCCATAATTGGGAGGAAGTCTCCATCTCTGTTACAGCTCCCAAGGGGATGAGATTCCATTTTTTTCCCCACTCCAACCATTCATTCAGACTGTTGCCCTGGGGGTTGATGGGTAGACACAGTCCTGCTCATCGTTTCCTATGATTAGGGCCCAGGACCGCTGCTCAATGTGTGCACCCCCGATAAGGCTGTCATTATGTCATATGCACAGCCACTGTCTGCTAGGAGTCATACTTTGTTTCTAACAAATTTTACAAAGTCACCTCTCCCCTTTACCCGCAATGACCTGGATGAGGAAGAAAAAACCTGGAGAGCCTGCCTGGCTCATGATAAAGCGGCCCACTCATCCACCTGTGATCATGGTGGGCAGCACAATCACACCATACCTTACTGCTTGTCTGATGTAACTGACAGAAGCGGGCTGCCATTTATCAAAAGAGCTTAAATACAGTCAATGCCTTCCTTGACTTTTCAATGTGAAATACACACATCTTTAACATCACAGTATGAATGTTTAGAAATATGCTATCAGCTGCTTCCCAGTTAGTTTTGTTTGTGTCAGATAAGAAATACAGGTTGGATTCCAGAGACCCAGAGGAAACCAGGGTTTCTGACCATAGCCAACCAGTCAATTATTAGAGCTGAAATATCAAATCAGAGACAAACCCAAGGATCAGGTATTGATTTTGATATGCAATCCTGCTTTTTGTTAGATTCTGTTTTCCTCAAAACAAATGGTCTTTGAATACAAATCATAATCATTTGTATTCCTCAAAAAGACCCAAAACTTCAATGCTGCGTGGAATAATCTGTTTATTTAATGAACTGTACAAATGCGGTATGCTTTTTGTGGGTCCTTGCTAGATGCTGAGAAATTTTTAATCAGACAGCTGCCTAATTACAATGCAAATCTGTGTTAGCATACCGGCATGTTAATATGCTTGAGTGTGAAAGGAAGCATTTTGGTTTATTATTGGGGCTTTTAACTGTTTTTATGTACCCATGTTTGTGGGCCAGGTCACTGCCACTTTAAATCCTCAGACACAGAGATCACAGCCACATGCGCTCGACATCCTGTTAAAATGTCTCTCACCCCCCACCCCCACTCATGTAAATGTACATTAAAACCTTTTAATGTGCTATGTTTGAGATGATGACTCGTCATTCTCCCGAATGCTCTGAAAGGTGCAGTTATAATAGCTCTTTGTCATTAAATGTAATTTGGAATCACCTTATATTTTTGAATTTATATCCTGGCATAATGTTTGAAAACCATGCATAATCTATTAAATAATGCAATTATCCATTATATGGCATGACTTTTGGAATTTAATGTTTGGATTTATATCCCGACATGATGTTTGAAAATCGTGCATGGTGTATTAAATCATGCAGTTATCCATTATACTGTATGATGTTTTATTAAATTTTAATTTTATTTATTAATTATACTTTTTTGTAAAGATTATTATAAAAACAAATTCATTACAAAACAAATACAAACTTTCGTCCTTTGTAAGTACAAATTTGGAGGTAGAGCAGTGGTTAGCACTGTCGTCTCACACCTCAAGAACCAGAGGTCAGGTCTCCACCAGGATTCCATGTGTGTGGAGTTTGTATGTTTTCCCTGTGCCATCATGGGTTTTTCTTCTGGGTACTGTGGTCCTCCTCCACAGTCCAAAAACATGCTAAAGTTGAGCGGAGTTACTAAATGGTGCCCTGTGATGGGTTGGCGGCCCATCCTGGGTTGGTCCCAGTCTTGTGCCTTTAGGCTCCTTAACGGCACAAGACTGAAGTCCCCCCAATAGGACAAGCTATGACAGAAAATGGCTAGATTTTAGGCCATGTTAATCAAGCTCCTTTTGCAAATATGGTGAATGGTGACATCATTATGCGGTTGGTTTAGTGAACTAGGGGTTTGGGTCTTTAAATTAGTGAACAGATCTTCTAACTTGGCAAGTTAAACATTTGTTGCAATGTGGGGCCAGTTTCCCCTCAGTACCTGTCATCCAATGAGTGTAGGGTGATGTATAGGTGCTGTTCCATAAAACAGCTGATTGTAATCTAGGCAGGGAATGTAATTCTGGTTTGCATATAAGACTTGGATGCAGATTACTCTGCTTTGTTAGCCATCAGAGATACAAAGATTAAAAAGTGCTTTGAAGTGTAGCTTGCCAAACTAAAAGAATTATCAAAAGTGCTCAAAAACCATTATTATTGAGAATGGTGGGGATTCGACGTCGCTTGAGGACCACTTATAACTTCCTGACAGTTAGCATCTTCTAACTTTCTGATATCGATACGCTTTTGTAGCTAACAGCTCAATTTCTCTGCTCATTTCCCATTTTCAAGCCTCTGATAGAAGCCAAAATTAAAACAAATCAGTTAACAAGCTAAACAATAGAAGGATGTCTTCAAGTATGTGCTGCATGTTGAGGCCAGCTATCTGTCTAAACGTAATGGCAGATTTAGGTATGGGCGACTCAGGAAACCCACACAAAGAAAAGAATTGAAAGGGTAACATTTTGCAGCCCCATTTTGACAATATAATGTCACTGTGTGGGTCAGTTAACCTTGTTGGGGGGGGGGGGGGCACCCTGATTCAGGTTCGTCAGCTAGACAGAGCTATCAAACAGAAATAGGATATGGACAGGCGTGGCAGGAGTGGGCTGTCCTCAGGTCGCCCGTCTGGAAGCTCGAGGTAGGAGTACAGGAGTAATGCAATTAATAAAATTAATTGAAATAACCAAATAAATCACAATTCATTCATAGTTCTGTGAATATATAATCTCACACACATAGTTTTGTATTTTTTATGAAAAATGGTTAAGAATACTATAAAACCAGTTTGCACACCACCAAGGTGAATTAATTTAGTCTTAACTCTTAGTTGACAGTGTTGGGGGATGGGTAGCGAATCGATGTTCAAGTGGCAAATGAACACAAATGGATAGAAAAGGATCAGGGCATGTAGATGCCCAGCTTAGAAAAAAAAGAGGAAAGAAGAGGAGGAACAAGCAAAAGGTAGAGGTATGTAGCTATTTAATCTCTTCATGACTATAATATTACGCGTGTAATGAAATTGGCTAGTATACAGTAACAGTAGCATTTTTGTTACCCAATAGGATAATAGAATCAGGTAATGAAGGGTTCGCATAGGGTCCTATACAAGGTAGAACTGCCACTGTCTAAACTATAAACATATAACCACTCGAGAAAATGATTTGGGCCTGGATGTGATGACGGGGTTACAGCCCCCCCTACAATCCCGGTTAAGCATCAGATGGATGGATGACCATCAAAAAGCATGTTGAGCAGAGATGCTTGTAAAGACATTAATGTCTCTCATGAAGAACAAGATGGCAGAGGCCATTTCATCGTGTCACTTCATTTAGAAAAGACAATTTCCCCACAGGGAGGAATAAGGCATCATTACTCTACTTCTCTTCTGTCCAACTCTAGCCAAAAGAAATATGGTCAACCTCATATGTTTCCTGAAGAGATTAAGTAGGTCAATTAACATAGACACAGACAGGGCAGAGCAATCTGTTCACAGCACAGGCTCTGCCAGTGTCATTCACGTCAAGTCAAGCAGGTTTAATTGTCATTTCAGTCATATACACATTATATAGTGAAATGAAACATTGTTCCTCCAGGACCGAGTAGTTATTATATGTATCCGACACAACCTGGAGCAATTGCAGGGTGGGGCGTAAGGGCTATCCTAAGGGCTGTTGTCAACCAACTTCTGGGCCAAATCCTACAGTAACTGATGGGAGTCCATTCTTGCATAATCAATGTTTGGAGTTTGTCAAAATTGGTAAGTTTTTGTTTGTCCACCCGGATTGACCACAAGTTCTCAATGGAATTAAGGTCTGTGGAGTTTCCTGGCCATGGACTCTAAATGTCGATGTTTTGTTCCCTGAGCCACTTAGTTATCACTTTTGCCTTATGGCATGGTGCTCCATCATGCTGGAAAGGCATTGTTCGTTGCCAAACTGTTCTTGGATGGTTAGGAGACGTAGCTCTCGGAGGATGTTTTGGTACCATTATTTATTTATGGCTGTATTCTTAGGCAAAATTGTGAGTGAGCCCACTCCCCTGGCTGAGAAGCAACCCCACACATGAATGGATGCTTTACTGTTGGCATGACACAGGACTGATGGTAGCGCTCACCTTTTCTTCTTCAGACAATCCTTTTTCCGGATGCCCTAAACAATCGTAAAGGAGATTCAGCAGAGAAAATTACTTTTGACTGCAATCCTCAGCAGACCAATCCCTGTACCTTTTGCAGAATATCAGTCTGTGCCTGATGTTTTTCTTGAAGTGGTTTCTTTGCTGCTTTTCCTGACACCAGGCCATCCTCCAAAAGTCTTCACCTCACTGCATGCAGATGCACTCACACCTGCCTGCTGCCATTCTTGGCCAAACTCTGCATTGATGGTGCTTCAATCCCACATCTGAATTAACTTTAGTAGATGGTCCTGGTGTTTACTGGACTTTTTTGGGTGCCCTGAAGCCTTCCTCACAACAAATGAACCACTTTCCTTGAAGTCCTCAGTTGTTGCATGAGCTGCACAGAATTGTAGTCAGAAAGGAGTGTGTGCCTGTCCTCGTGGAAACCCAGAGAACCACTGCGGTACACCTGTGGTGAGGGAAGGTTCTTCATGCTGACGAAAGAGGCCTTCAGGACAATGCTTGCACAGAGATTGCCTGGGAAAGTGGAAAGACCAGAATCGTTATGGCAAAGGCAGTTGCAGAGAAAAAAATCCCATGGCCATGATCATGGGATCAGCTGGGCTGAGGAAATGTAGACCAACTCTGAGAATATTGTGAAATGATGGAAGGGACTGCATGAGTGGATAATATCTGTCCAGAGATGTTAAAAGTACTGCCTGTTGCAGGTATCCTTCGACTTATGTCCCATTGAGTAATGTACATTGATTGAGAGATGCCTGAATGCGGATGCAGTAGAAAGTTAGTTGGTGTATCGCTTAGTGTAACAGGTGAAGGAGACTGGACAGTGCTGTCAATATCTAATTTGCAATGCAGTATGCATGCAGTAATGTATATGTGATGGAAAGTCACAATAAACAGATATGATACGATACCTGTACTGTGCTATTTAATTACAATAAAAAGAAACGTGCTGTAATACTGCATGATGAAATATTTCGCCACAGCTTCAAGCACCGTCTTCTTTCTCAGCTCCCGTTGTTTGCTACCGCACGTATCTTCTGATTTCGTAGTGCAATTTGTGCCTTATTTTTGGTGCAATTTAAGTGCATTATGTTTCCCAAATGATTTTGCAGTCTCTTTTTATTATAAAGTGTTGTGCTTTTATATTTACATTAATATTTGGAGAGCAAGATGGGGTACGCAAAAAAAAAAAAAAATCCCACATGAGGGATCAATAGAATGTGAATATTGTTATTATTTGCTGCAGAGTACTTTGGTTATATTACAGTTCTGTACTTAATGTCTTGCCCTTCACCTATACCTATCGAGATACACCCAAATTGGCTTGCGCCCCCCCAGTGGTGCTGGTGCCAAATGCGGGTGCAAGTTGACTGATACCTGTGTACGCTTTAGAGAAAGCCTAGATCAGGGTACTGGAGTAGGAGACCTGCCTGAAAATTGAACCAATATGACATTGTGCGCTAGAGCATGCTGTAAGACGTACTGCATGAATGTGGGTTTTCGCAGTGCCCCTCAGTAGGTAAAAAAGAACTAAAAAAGTAAAAACTAGAACACTGAGCTTTGCTTTTAGGCTCTTGAGTTTCCAATAGGGTGGACTGTGGTTCCCATTAGCCCAGCATGCTTGGATTCCTCATCACAATTGTACCTCTAATCTGTATAACTGTAGAGCAGAAGTTCTATTAGCATTTTTATTTTTCTGAAACACTCTTCAAAGTTTTACAGAGAGGCATGACACATCATAAAACTTTGTATGTCTTCCTTTTTGTTTCTTTTCTTGATGACACATAAGTTAGAGTAGGATGGCACAATGACTCAAGGATTACCTCACACCTTCAGCACTAGGGATTCAAATCTGCTGAATGTGAGGAGTTTGCATGCTATCCCTTCGTCACGCAGCTTAACGGCCATAGCTGAAAGACAAGCAGTTAGAGTAACTGGACTGGACTCAAATTGCCCAAATTGTGTATGATTGTATGTGAGTGTGTCTGTAACGAACTGCCATTTTATTTCGAGTGTCGACGGCAGGGAATTAAGTTGTCCCCTTGCCTCAGGTAAGTAATTTAGAACAGTGAGTACAGAAAACTGAACTCTTGTCTGCTAGCTATTAAAACAAGTGCCTTTCGAAATACATTTTTACTGAACTTGCCCTGTTGGCTTTTAGCAAAGTATTTTAGTTCCACCCCTGCTTGTGTCATAAACCGCCTGGAATAGGGTCTACACCTACCTCTAACCCTGACCAGGCTACGTTTTTGGAGTTAGATGGTCACACTAACCATTTTGGTTACAATATAGACATAATGTGACCATTCATAAAGAGTTACTACTACTGTTATAGCTTAAGCATACCTGCAGACAGGAAACACAGGAAAGTATACTCGGACCAAGCCTTATATTAGAAAACAAAACATACGAAACACCAATGAATATGCACTGCCACAAAAAAAGTTTCCAAAGCACACAATCAGCAGCACTCCAGAACTGTTTTGTGGTGAGCCAAGGTAGTTCAAGAAAAAAAAAGTAACTTAGAGAGATGATTACATAAAGTAGTTGTTTCTAAAATGTTGCATAGGACTATGATCTATGGCTGGGAAATATGACAAAGTATTTTATCACGAAAAAAAAAATTCATATCTGTTATCGATAATAGTCACAATTACATCTTTACCTCAAGGTTCTGGTTTTCCTTAAAATTCCCTTATTTTTCCCTGTTAAACATATTGAGGACATGAATAAATGCTAAATTGGATGAACTTTACAATGAAATCTACTTTTAATAACCCTATTATACAATTTTTTTTTTTTTTTTGGTCATATGGTGTTACAGTGTACACTACAAAACAATACAGTATGCTTGTTACTGGCTATTTTCTCTGACTGCCAGATAATTGTTTTGACATTGCTAAGAGAGTTGCTACCATCCAGTATTTAACAAGATCAACCATTTTACATATTTATGTGACACTTTTATCCAAAGCAATGTTCGGGTGAGGCAAAAAGTACAATACAAACATATGGCTGTCAAGGAGTCGTGTAGGCATAAATACAGCTAGGCTGAGTTTCCAGTGAATGCCCAAGTAAAAGTGTAAGCTGTATTGGAGTAGGAGCTACAAGTTCACAACCCAGGTAACAGGGAACATTCCCAGAACCTTTAGCCACTGTTATGTGAAGGTCTTCCAAAAGTTGGGAAAAAAACGTTCGTATGGTAACATTAAGGGAGCATTATTTTCATGCTTTACATTATAACAAAGGTTCTGTCAATGTCAACATGATCAAATTATTACATGAACACTTTTTTAACTGATGTTGAAAATTATTGTTTCAGAATAAAATACTGCTGCGCTGGAGGTACCCATTGAGCAGCATGGCAGGTTGGATTGGTGTAATTAAATACTTACCTGTAATTATCATGTATTGGGGTGTCATTGTGTCATAGGTAATGTCATACATGGTGTTAAATGTTAAGTGTTGTAGATAGTGGTTTAAATGGGCCCACCATGCGATCACTATGACTACCCACCTCACACACAGTGGTGTGTGTGAGTTGTCAGGATGAATGGTACGATAAACACCACCTGATCGACGTGCTATACAGCAATGTCCAGCCTGGAATTGATGATCTTTGATGGGTAAGTCAACAGTGTTACTTGCTGCTCTACCATGCCCTTTATTTGTTTTTATATTAATTGTCTTAGTTTTAGTGACTGGACATTTTGAACATTTCCATAATCGTAACGTTCGGTTAACTTACCCAGAATGAAGAACTGTTAGTGGATTTTTGAAAAATAAAATGTTGTGTCCTGTTATGAATGAATAAGGAACACAATTTGTCTCGTAATTTGCATCCCTACCAGGCAGTGAAATAGGTGCTCAGTATTTCCAATTTTAGTTGTTATAAGTTTACAGAAGAGTTTACAATTCACAGTACCAGTCTGCAACATGTCGAACTTTAAATTGTCAATATACCACCACACCACCAGTGTGTTTTTTGCCTTGTTTATTGACGATATCTCCTTTTGTAAAAGGTGCTGTGGCTGCTGTGTCGTTGCCTTCTTCGGCGACACTTGGAATTTCCTCTGAGCGAGTGCTCATCTCTCCCTTGACTCGCATGTATTACCAAGTGGCAGGTTCTGCAAACTCCTCCTGCCTTGCAGTGAGTTTGGTGGGCATACGATTGGTTGGAATTGCTTGTATTTCTGTGATGTGATAGGCTGATGTGTGTTATCAAACAATGTTCCTTATCGACAGTTAAACGAAGTTTCTCACTTCCTTATATTTTAAATTTCATATGACAATAAATTATTTATAATGCCTAAACCTACTATAACCTAAAAGGTTATATTTAGCTAGTCAAGATAACTCCTTATAATGCATTCATAGGACAATCATAAACAGCATGGAAATATACCTTAACATCCCAACATACTTTGACAGATGTTAAGGAATACTTACAGTACATGCTGCTTATGAATGTTCTATGAATACATAATGAATGCATTGTGAATGTGCAGTTAATGTAAGGCCTTACCTTTTATAGTCTGCATAAACCTGTTGGTTGTTGCAATATTGATGGTTTTATCTTATGCGTGTAGCCTGCCTAAGAGTGGAGACAATCATTTCAATAATGAACTTTCAAATATCTTGTTTGAGATTAACAATAAGAAGGGATCAACAAATGAGGTCCTCTATAGTTGTAGAGTTTTTAAATCATTTCCCTATCCTGCATTGTCTGGTTGTTTCATTATCTCAACCAGCTTGTTTCTGAGGTCAACAATCTTGCATCCATTAATGAGCAAGGCCCAGACCAGTTACACTCAAAGTGTATGCTTTAGAGTGCCCCCTGCAGAGCAGGTTGGCACTGCCAGGCACATCATTGTTACATTTTACAGCATTGGTGATTTTAGCTGAAAATCCCAATGTCTTTTCTGTATCTCTTAGTATTATAATGTTGTTTTGCTGATGCTTCTGGGGTTAGACTTATAAGCCTATTATTCAAAAAGTAAAATGAAATTGTGTCTACCATTGTGTTTTTTCATTTAAACATCTCCAATTGTCTCATGCTTGTCTTTGTAAAGCAATTGGAATGAGTTGTAAGTGATGCAAAATCATGTAAAATGTCTGGTGCAAGGTTTTCTTTCTGGAGGTTAGGGCAGTCTGATTTCATTCAGTGTCTGCAGTGGTGTTGCTGCCTTATGTTGTGTCTTGTTCCAGCTGTTTAGTTGGCATTTAAAGTTCATCATAGAGACTAGGAAAAAAAAATGATGTTAGCTCTTGTAATGCTTTCATCTAACATCTGCTCACATTCCTGTCACTGAGCAAGCACTAGCCAATGGCAACTGCTCTGGATGTGATGAATAAACTTCAAACGACGAATGGGTCTGAAAGCCTGCTTTGAGCTGCCGAGAAAGTGGGTCCGCAGTACGTTTCCACGGCAATCGAAATGAATTCATCGCTTCCTCTGCATTCATTTGGAAACGCGGTGATGTGGAATTGAAGTGATCTATGTGAACACATATCAGTGTCGACAGAAATTAGGGCTGGACCAAACATTGCTTTTGCTTTTTTTTTGCTCCATTCATTCATCTGTATGGTTCCTACAGAGCCATGGGTAATTTTGGCGTGGGAGGTGTCAGAGCTGTCCTTTGATCTTGAGGCTAGACTGAAACGGGATCGTGAGGCTCTAAGAGCTAGTACACCCTCTGGAGACACATTTGGATCATAAGCTCCACTACAAAGATGGGTCCCAGCTTTCCCTGGAGGTGAACTAAATGTCTTTATCTGTTCCTCTTCTGGCACAGAGGTCCCGCCCCCCTACTGCGCCTCCTCACTCACACGGGGCCCAGGGCCTCGTCCCCGTGCTGCACCCCCACACTCAAACAGGGCCCAGGGCCCCATCCCCGTGCTGCACCCCCACACTCACACGGGGCCCAGGGCCCCATCCCCGTGCTGCGCCCCCACACTCACACGGAGTCCAGGGCCCCATCTCCGTACTTCCCCATTCAGAAGGTCCAAAATGCAAATGATCTTTGTAGAAAAAATAGCTTCAATGTACATTTGCGTCATGAAATACGATTAAATAGCATGCAACGTGTTGATCCGCTTTATGCAATCACTCTGAAGTATGAAAACTCTTTAAACTCTGTTCAGTAAGTGGCACTCTTTTTTTAATTTGCTTGCCAGCTTACAGCACTGGTTAAATGAATGGCATGAATGTTTGTAGCCCAAATATAGCACTAAGTTGTCAGCAGCTCGTAAAACATTCATAAATAAATGTCCTCTGGGTGTTTAGGTATGTTACAACAAATATATTGGCTGGCATAATAAAAAAGGGGTGTGCGGCTTACTAGGTTAGAACTCGTGTCTGTGAGGTCATTGGGTCACATCCCGTACATGGCTGGTTACACCATTTGCCCCTTGAGCAAGACCCTAACCCTCAAATGCTCCCAGGAATGGCTGTCCCTGCTTTATCAATTGTAAGTCACTCTAGATAAAAGAGTCTGATAAATAAATGCAATGTAATAACTTCTCATGCAAGTTGAAGATACTGGGTGACAGGGCAAATAAGAGGCATGGACATTTCTGTTAAATTTGTTTTGAAAAGTTATAATAATTGTAGCTTCACTTTTTTCTATCGGAGAGAAGCAGTTTAAACACACATACCTCTATACATTATGGCAGCTTAATACTGTATTAAATAATAGGTTTCTGTTGCCCCTCTTGTCGCCATTGTCTACTTCGTTCTGGGTGATTATCAGTTTCAAGGTGGATCAGGAAGGTTATGGCTTCAGATATAGTGTTTGAAAATGCCTGCCTTGGTGTACAAGCTCTTGGATGGGTGAAGCTTCACCTGAGCCACTTAATCGTTAAACGATATTGTCAACTAAGACAGGAAATAGTGGGTGTTTCTAAATACTAAGAAGACAAAGATTATACTTGTGGCATTGGAAAGACTGGTATGGCTAATTTGCCCTCCAAGAATGACCTTGGGGCACAATGAATCATAGGACTGACTCGTTCGGCAAGGATGCTAATGACGTATTCTAGATATTTGGGGCGGGGCAAGTATGACATCCAGGGATTTTTAACATCCTCTGTATTTCTGTTCTTGAGTATTGGAACTGGTCTTCAGCAATGGAAGATGATGTAAAATGGGTACATGTAAACCCAAGTATGCGTATTGGGAAACACCCAGTGTAAGGAAGCACTGCTAATATTAGCATTAGCAAAATCAGAAACTTTAACATTAGGCTGAAACCGAAAGAGTTGGATTAGATCGTGCAGCATACATACAGTAGCTGAAGTTTGGGCTCATTTTGGTATCCACAACAAAGAAACTACTACTAACTACTAACTACTACGGGAGCTGAGACCTTATCGTGGTG